>CP129448.1:18376000-19060500 GCA_030445155.1 Quercus variabilis | reverse complement strand
GCAATAATGTATTAATAGCTATTTCTATGAGCAAGAAAATAAAAAATATTTGAAGCAATTGCATGAAATTATTTAAGTACATGCCATCAATGAAGCTGCTTGAAATCATTTTAAGTACATACCATCAATGAAGCTACAACATTAACATTGTTCATGACATTATTTTATTATTTGTAGCACAAGTTCCTGGTTCGTGATAGGCAATGTGGGCATGTAAGATATACATTGGTGCATGGAAATCTACAAAATCACCTACACAAAAACAAAAAAAGAAGAGAGTTAAATTAATGATTGAAAAATTTTACCTACTAATTTTTTTTTTTTTTGGGCCCAGGGGGGGCCCGGGACCCCTTAGCCCCCCACCTAGGTCTGTCCTTGTGCCAAGCTGAATTGTTGAAGAATAATTCTAATGGGAGAATCTCTAACTTGGAACAGCTCCTCTCCCTAAGTAAAGCAGATGAGGCTTTCTTAAAATAGAAATCTAGGAACTAATGGTTGAATTTAGGAGACCAGAACAATGTTTACTTCCATAATCAAATGAAAGTTAGGTAGGCAAGAAATGCTATTACCTACTTAGTTGATGATATAGGTAGGAGAGTGGAGGATTTGTCCAATATTAGTCAACTAGTTGTTGATTTTTGTGGATGTATTACTTTTTTTTTTTTTTTGGTTTACAATACTTTTACTCTTAGTTGTGGTTGGTTTCAGTATAATATTTTATTTTGACTTATAAGGAATTAGCACCTCAATTATTGTGATAATTTGTTGTGTTAATAATTCACCTGTGATTTGGTCAGTTTTAACTTAGCCTACATGTGCTTTAAAAAGTATCACTTAACTCACTTGAGTGACATCTGTTAGACATCTGTAACCTACCTCACCATTTTTTGTTAGAAAAACAAGGGTAAAAATGTCTTTTCAATAACATCTTATGTCTCTCTCCTCCACCTCCTCTTTTATATCTAGAACTTCAAAAAAAAAAAAAAAAACATTTATACTAAAAATCTCAAGATCAAAATTAAACAAACTCAATAGCTCATCCATTACTATGAAATATGAATAATCCCCTAGCACAAGTTAGTTTTGACATTTTGTGCTTTTGGGTTTTAATTTTTAAATTCAAATGTATGAACAAAGGGCGAAGATAAAGAAACTTCTACAGATGATGTTGTGAGACTGAAAAACTTCTACAAACGTATGAACAAAGGGTAGCAAACAAATGTTTTGGGTGGGTATTGTGTATTCATGGGTGTGGATTTGGGTGCCCTCAGTTGTGATTGTTTAAGGAGAAAAAAAAAAAAAACAAAAAAACAGATTAGGAATAGAAAACACGAAAGAGATGGTTTGAGGCTTTCAGTTTAAAAGAACATAACCCAAAACTAAAACAACCCCATCTTACATTTGTGTACGTGTTGTTTGTCTACCAAGAGACTTTCTTAATACTAGCAAGAGTACCTTTGTAAAGCACTATGACCCAGAACCCCAAACTCCACCACTAACCCCCCATCCACACCACTAGCCAAGCACTATAACCCATAAACACAAATAAACAACCACATCTCATCAAATACACCCCAAAAATCTAAATCCAAATCCAAATACAAAGAAACAGCCACCACCACCCTTTCCAAAAACCAACCAACGGAGAACTCAAGACTTCCAATTTTCAAATTATCATTGTGAACAGTTCGAGACAAAATAAAAGAATACACAATCATAGAACCACTTTGAGAATGACGACAATGCATAGCAGGCCTAGCGAACTTGAACTCAGCCATGGCAGGATGGTGGAGAAAGAACTTTGACTGTGGGTTTCTTGTAATGAAAAAGATAGAAAGATGAGTTAAGTTCAAGCGGCACAACCATTAAAGACTATTGGCAGCAATAAACGGCAAAGCAACCAGGCCAATGGTTGGTCATGATAGCTTGAGATGAGTGAGAGAAGAGAGAAGAGAGACAAATTTGGTTCAATTGAGAGAAAATAGAAAGGGAGAGAGGGAAAAATAGAAGGAGATTTCTAACAAATAGTTGGTTGTGAGGTAAAGACAGATAGGAAAAAAATTTCACTCACTCACTCTCACGTGAAAGGATTAAATTGAGATTGGAATTTATTTCATTCTTGATTCTTGTAACTATTGTTAGGAAGAGCTTTGAGGTTGGAATGAGAGTAATAATTTTTATAAAACCCTAACTTTACATCTTGATTTCTTTGTTTTTGTTATTATTTTTATAAAAAATTTAATAGTGAAAATGGTGAGGTGAGTTACAAATGTTTAATAGAGGACAACTCAGGTGGGTTAAATTACACTTTTCAAACCACAAGTAGGCTTAGTTAAAACTGGCCAAACCACAGGTGAGTTTACTACAATTACCCCTAATATATATATGGTGTAAATGCACTTTTGGTCCCTACATTTTGGGTCGATTCTTAATTTGGTCCCTAAATTGATTTTGCTCCTAGGTCAGTCACTGGTTTCAGAAAATCGATTCTATTTTGGTCCTTTCCGTCAACCTAGTAACAGAAAAATCTGACGTGGCAAACGGAGTACCCTGTTGGCACATTAAATGCTAACATGGCTATTAAAATAATAATAAAAATATTTTATTTAGCATTTTTTAAATACCACATTAGCATTTTAATTTTTTTTAAAAAGCCAGTTCAGAAAATTTGAACAAAAAAAAAATCTAATTTAAACTAAAATCATTTCTTAAAAAAAATGCATCTCATTTTTGTCCTTGCTGTTACATTAGAGACGGAAATTGCATAGGTGGCAAACGGCATAAGTTAAAAATATTAAAACAATGTCCACATAAACCACATGGCTTTCCACGTCAGCATCTAAATTAAAAAAAAAAAAATAGAAACAGAAATGAAAACCAAAACTTACATTAATTGAGATCTAAGTGTGTCTTGAACAAGATCAACAAGAACACGAACCCAGATCTAAGAACACAAAATTAAAATCCAAAAATCACAAACCCAGAAACACAAACACAAACCCAGCAATATATCTTCCTTGTCTTTGATTTCACGCTTGAGGGTAAAGGTTCTTCAATCTTTTTCATCAAATCCAAATTCTTCACACTCTGTTTCGGCTCCATAAACTTCGCTTGCACAATCTTTCCACGCCTTTCAACCGTCTTCATCGCATTTCTCTCAGCCTTTTCCAGCCGAAGCGCTTCAAGTCTCAAAGATAACTGAGAAATCTCCTTTTGAATTTCCTTAATTTCCAAATCAATCTTTCTTTCATTGGAGACCCTATCATCTTTTTCTTCTCTTTTTTCATGCTCCGTCTTTGGTACCACTAGGGTTTCAAGAAGGCCCTTCTTCACGAGAACCTTGAATGGCTTCCTTTGTGAGTTTACGACAAGGCTATTCGGGC
This sequence comes from Quercus variabilis, assembly GCA_030445155.1. Classification (NCBI taxonomy): domain Eukaryota; kingdom Viridiplantae; phylum Streptophyta; class Magnoliopsida; order Fagales; family Fagaceae; genus Quercus; species Quercus variabilis. The sequence continues at coordinate 19,057,117 of CP129448.1, read as the reverse complement.
AAAGAGGCCTAATGGGTACTGAAGAACAATAGTAAAAGCCCTAATATTATTCACATTTATTTCTTTTCTAGTACAATTCTAGCAACAAATGAAGCATTAAATTAATACCCAACATCAAAATCTGAAATCTACAAACCGTAACAGAAAATCCCAAAACATCAAAGCAAATATCTAAATCTATACCTATCCAACTAAAATACCCAAAAACTAAGTCATATTAAATACCCAAATATAAGAAAGGGGAAAAAAAAAACTGGTGGCAGTTTCGGCGATTTGATGATGGCAGGTAAATGGCCTGAACGATGTTTTTTTCAATTTTTTTTTCTCTTAAGAACGATTCAACAAAACATAGATCTGCACAAAGCATAAATTAATTCAAATTTTAGGGGTGAACCAAAAAAAGCACAAACATAATAAAAAACTGCCAAACAAAATACAACAATTGAACAAATAGAACTCAAGGAATTGTAAAAATAAATTGGAAATTAAGGGAAAAGGTAGCCTTTTCAAAACCCTATAAACGGTAATTGAATAGAAAACCAAAAAAGGGGAAAAAAAATCCCTACAAATGAAAAACAGAGCAACTACAAATGAAAAACTTTAAATATGTACTGCAAAAACCTTAACAACAATGGTAGAGAAGAGACATGGGAAACGAAAATATAAAAAGGGGAAAATATTTCAAAAAAAAAAAAATTAAAAACAACATAAATGAAATGACAGAACTTTATTTTTTTGGCAACACATAAATCTATGTTCATTAGCACCAAATCGATTTCAGTTTGAGAGAAATCATCAATAAATCTACACTTCACAATAATTTTCAAAACCCTAGAAACGGTAATTGAATAGGAAACCAAAAGAGGGGAAAAAAATATGCCTACCTTCTTAATTATCTTCTGAATCGCCTGTTGTTGTAGAGCACGAATAGAGGTTTCCACTGTTGTAGAGGTTTTTTTTTTTTTTTTTTTCCTCCGTTTGTTTGATGGGTTGGAATACGCTAGTCCGATCTGTGTGTATATGGAGGTGCAGCGAAGAATCGCAAGTTTGAGGGAGTTTGAATTTTGATCGGGAAATATGGTTTGGGTTTTAGGGTTTTTTTTTTCTTTTTTGTTTTGTTTTGTTTTGTTTTGTTTTGTTTTGTTTTGTTTTGTGGATAAGTGGCTGGTGTTTTTATAGAGGTTTACTTTCTCTTTTTTTTGGATAAGCGGGTTGGTGTCGGAAAGTGAGTCTTCCAGATGGACCGAGTGAGATTTTATAGGATTAACTCTACAAGTGTCAATTTTTAAAGGGGTCTTTTTTTCCTAATGTGTCAACACCTCCTTAAAGCTTCTACTATTATATATAGTACTAGCTTTTAGCCCGTGCAATGTCTGGGAATTGTTTTTTTTTTTTATTTGTTATGTTTTATCTTTAAATTCCTTACAAAGCAACTTATATTGCACTTTCAATTTTTTTTTTTTTTTTTTGGATACTTTTCATCTTTAAATTTTTTCCTAAAAAAGAAAAAGAAAAAAGAGAATAATAATAAATTTGATTTAATCAAATGTATTATACAATGTGTAGAAAGAAAAAAGAGTAATCATTTCACATCTCTTGTAAATTTCAAATACTTATTAAACTTGCATGGTTTTAATATAGAAATCCAAATGTTCAAAAGTTCTACACATTCATGTTGTCACATTTTTAACCTATAGTACTAACAAAAGCATAAAGTACCTGACATAGAATTTCACGAAGGTATAGAACACCAAAAAAAAAAAAAAAAAAACTTGAAAGAGCATGTCTTATCCTTCAAATCAATGCATATAGGTTGAAACAAAGGTTCCTCATATTTTTTACTCTAGCCAACTTTTTTTGTGATTTGTAACAACTGTTTAACTACCACTAAATATGTTAATTTTTTTGCTAATGAATAACTAAAATATAATATACATTTTACTAATGATAAAATTTCTCGTAATCTTTAAAATGTCATTTGCTAGAGGAGGAATATCAAGACACATAAAATACTTCCAAGACCTAGAAATGTGACATAACTCAAGATCTTTTTTGCAATTGCTATAACAACTATTATTTTGTCTTATTTTTTTTTTAATTTCTTTGACTTTCCTTTATTTTGCCTTTATTTCATATTTTTTGGGCAAAATTTCACTTTATTAATAATCAAAGGCATGAAATTTAATTATGACCTTGGAATAAAATCATATAACTGATTGCTCCACAAAAAAAAAGTGGTGATGTCATTTTCATCTAACACATATATTAGATAACCTCAATACGATGCTTCATCATGTTAATAATAACAATCATATACAATGTTGAAAGAAAAAAAAAAAAAAAAGAGGGAAAAAAAATTTGTAAAAGAAAACAAACTTGAAAGAGAAAGAAACTGAAGTATTTGATATCACAGTTACAGTAAATCCCTTTTTCCCACATACACACCACATGTATGAGAATATGAAAAATAGATCCTTAAATAGGAGCTATTATGAAAAAAATTATTGCATTCAAGAAATTGTCACTCTAATTTTAACCAAAAAGATAAAATGTTTCCAATCAGAGGTATATTTTGGCTGTAGTTGCATATTCTAAACACATAGATTCTAATATCTTTTCATCTATTTTGTAAAGTTGTGATTTACAACTATGTGTTTTGTTGGCTTATATTCCGTGCCAAATTTGATTGTAATTAATATCAATTGTTTATACCCTGTATTAGGTGTGGGAATTGATGTAAGGGGTGTGTGATAGAGAGTGTGTGAAGACTCAAGCAAATTGGAAGCTGATGGAATCTCGCGGGTATGTCGCGACTAAGCTTCCCGCGAAGTGAGGCATGTGTCCTGCACATGCTGGAATGCGAAGAGTCAGTCCAGGTGGAGACAGCTGTCTCTCGCGAGTATCTCGCGGGTAAGGCCTTCCCGCGAGACACCCGCGAGACAAGCTGTTCTGCCAGCCTGTACTGAATGACTCACACATTTTGCACCTATCCTATATAAACCCCCATTACCCACAAATGTTGAGGAATGCTTTCAGAGAGAAAACCCTAGCCAAACACATTTGCAATTAGAGATTGTCATCCCCACCTTTCTCTATACACTTGCTTGTGGTATCTCCTCAACCATTCCCTCTCCATTTTCCATACCATTGAGAGGTTGATAGCCCAAACACTTACCACACCTTTTGAGAGTGTTGAGTGACGTTTTGGTGCTGCTGGGAAGCATTGGAAGAAGCCTGGAATGGCAGATGCAACATGGAGCTTGTTGCGGGATCCGGAGAGCTAGACAAGACACGGTTCCGAGAAGCCTTGTTGGAGTAGGAGCTTGGAGGGCTTAGGTACATCGGGTAGATTAGGCTTGGAGGGTCTCTTGCTCACTCATGTATCCCAACTGATTGTCTAGTGGATCGATTTCCGCTTGGAGGGCGGCGGAGAGGTTTTTCGCCGAGTTCTTCGGTTTCCTCTTCGAGAACACGTCTCGGTGTTTTCTGTGTTTGCATTCTTCTTCCCTACTCTTATTTATTCCATTATACTGCTGTGTTGCTTAGTTTATGGATTAGAGTAGCTTACATGTTCATCCGCTCGCTTTTACACTATTCCGCACTTTATATCAAAGTTGTGTAAAAACTATCGAGCCGTAATTTTAATTAGGGGGTCTAAATAGCTCTTGTGTTTTCAACACGTATTCGAGCTTTCATATTTGTTAGTAGAGTAGTAGAGAGTTTTAGTAGAACTCATTTGTGTGAGCACTTGGATATTTCTTTTCCCTCTTTCATCTCTTCTTTCATTTTTTACTTCAGTAGTTTAGATTGATTTTAACATTCTCAAATAGCAGAGTAGTAGAATTTTAGTTAGACACAGTTTACTTAAAGCAAAAATTGTGTCATCATTGAGTTTTTCTTGGAGTTGTGAATTTTCTTTCTTTATTTATTTAATGTAGCAGCTGGAATTTATATGTTTGAGTAGACTAATTTTTTAAGAAATCTTTTAGTAGCAGGACAATAATTTCTACAAAACTGGCTATGCCTGTAACAAATTTATACAATAAAAGTAATGTGACTAATACAATAATTTATCCCACATTTTACTTATTAGAAGACAATGAAATACATTAAAATTCTTTTGGGGCATGTTGTATTAGTTAACTGATTGTTAAAATAAACCAACGATAAACTATTAACTTTAATAATGGAAACAATATTTCATAACAATTCTAAAATAGCTGTATAGAACAACATAACATAAAAATTATATACATAAAAATCAATAGATAAATATATGTGGTACAAATGGATAAATATAAGGTTTGTCAAGCAAGATGAGGTTTGGAAAAAAGTAGAAGTCTATCTATATCTTGTGATAATGACGAAGACACAACAGGTATTGATAAGGGTAATTTCTATCTTCACCTTCTGATCATGATGAAAAAGCAACCACCAACAACCTGTTATGATATAGCACATCAACCTATTATGATATAGCACATTAAAGGAAATAATTAATAAATCAACCAAAGAATAAAACATACATATGGACCCATAAACAAAAACAGAACTCTCACTAAAGTGTTTTTAACTTCCTTAGACAATGCGGCTCAAGCCACAACAAACCCTTACATGTAAATTAAGGGGGAAAAACCCAATGATTATGACACTTCACAGCAAAGATTGAATAATTATAAAAAAAGGAAAATAAATTGAATTGAAATTAAGTCAAGTCAATGTCAATATAAGTTTTTTAAAAAAACATTTTTATCACAGCAAATTTAGTAAAGAAAATAGAGTATAGCACATACATAGCTTTGAAATAGCGAAAAGTAAAACAAAGATAAAGGGAAATATACATAAAGTTTGAATTGTAACATCCAGTAGAGAAAATTGTCAAAAAAAGGGAAAAAGAAAAAAAAAAAAAACCCTTCAAATGATCCAAGTTCAATCAAACAAAACTATCAATTTATATAAACAGAAAAGCTGACATGGTAACTTCACTTTTTTGCTTAGCATCAAAACAAAACAATTAATTATGAAATTCAAATGTTACTCCAAAAAAATAAAGCCTAAAGCCTCATCCTTGGACTTGCTCATGGTCCTTGGTGTAAATAAACCTTCTCGCGCTTTCAAAAATCTTCTTAAGTACCTCTTTGTTTGATTTTTGAAAGCCCTTACAAACACAAAATGTCATTGAACAGCATTTAGAAATTCACCCAGTGAAAGATTCTAAAATTCTGTACTTTGAAAAGTTAAATTGAAATCTTACAAACATGAGAATGTACTTAGTGACTCTAGTGGAAAACACTTGAACAACATGACTAACCCTCCAAGATGGCAAAATATTATAACAAATTAAGATGCATCAAACATGAAAAGAGCAAGAAACTAAATGCATATGAACGGATAAATAAGAAAGGATAACACATTAAAATTTAAAACAACAATTCCATAGCTAAAGAGTAAAGGGTTCTTCAAATTTTTCATATTATTAAACTCATGTCTCAAAGGAAACAACAATTTCTGAAAATTTTATTGATTCAATTCTTTTAAAAAACAGGTGGAGCACATCATTAAACAAATATTTGAAATAAATAAATATTGGGAGTCGAAGCTCAAATATTTGACATCTAAAAATATTTGTCACTATCTGTATTTCTTTGCATACCTATTGGTCTGTATTTTCTGCAATCTGCATACATGTTGCTCTGAATTTCTCTACGCAAACCTATTGGTCTATATTTCTCTACTATTTTCAGCTTCTTGTTCTTTCTATTTTCAGCTTCTTGTTTCCTCTGTATTTGGATTTCGGGGCTGTCTTATATGTATTTGTTTTCATCTGTTATCAATAAATAGGAATGAAAATCCAATTCAGATGCAATCTTAGCCCTAGATAAAATATGGCCAACCTCATTCTACATTACAAAGTGTGTGTATACCAACAAAATACAATTTAAAAATAAAATTGACACAATCACTGCGATATATGAAGTATATGGGGAAAAAATCTAATACAGAGAAGTATATATTGGAAAAACTTGATAACAATGCTAGAAATGAAACATGGGAAACGAAATTATAAAGGGAAAAAATGTTTCACCAAAAAATTTAAAACAGAATAAATAAAATGAAAGCTTTAAAGTGTAGAGATATACTCAAAACAAATTAAACCCAAATATCCCAAAGGAAAACCAAATCCAACACAAATAATGGATATTAAAAACCATTCTTAATCCAAATTCCTTATTCAAAACCAAATCTAAGCCAAACAACTTAATGCAATCCAATCCAGTCAAAATACCCAGACCTAAATCAGAATTGATCCCAAATTTTAAAAAAAAAATAAATAAATAAAAACAAAACCATAACACCAAAAACAGAGACTAACTGGAGGAGGGAATGGGTTTGACAATGGCAGAGGGCTGGACTGTCGCTTGACGCAGTTGAGGGCAGATTTCTCAGTGTTTTTTTTTTCCTCTCTCCACTCTCTTTGCCTAATCGACTCATTCTCTCTTGCTGTTTATCAGACTCTCTCTCTCTCTCTCTCTCTCTCTCTCTCTTAATCAAACAGTGTTTTCTGTTTTAAACTGTGTAGGTTGCACAATAAACAGTTAAAATTTAAAGGCTCAAACGGTGCAACGTGCGGTATTTTGTAACTTTCAAATTGCAAGTGTGGCAGGGTTTTAAGTGGGCAAATTTCTAACGTGTCATAACAGCATTAATTACAAGGAAAGGCTGAAGCAATGGAAGTAAAATTAAAAGTCATATGAAAGAATTGCAAGTTCATACTAAAGCAATAAACCAAACATACTACAACCATATAGATCTTTAGCAAAAGAAAGTTCAAAAACTATAAACAAAAAATTGACCAAAAGATATTAAGATGATGCCAATAAATTGGAAAAAATTAATCAAAATTGTTTTCCTATAGCTAATTGATTCGAAATATACCCAACTATTTCATTTTTCATCCTATTAAGTGTCAATGGAACTAAAAAAAAAATTGTCAAGAACCATATAAAATCATCTATCACCAAACACTCAACTGTATCCTTATTTTTGTCATATTCGTGAGTTTCAAAACTGGGCAAGTTGTACATAAATGAATCAATCCTTGAGAATGTGCACATGTTTAGATTTTTTGTGGAGAAACACAAATTTTAAGAGTTGGATTCACTACTTCCAAGAGTCATCTGAAAGATTAATTAATCTCTGTGTTTATCATGGCAATATACACTTAAGCAATTATATTTAAAAAAAAAATTAAAAAAAGATATATGTAAAGAAACATCCAATAGATGTCCTATAAATAAATAGGAAAAAGTACAGATTAACTCTTATAAGAAAGACATAAAAGTATAAATGCATGTTTAGTGACAAATTGTTATAGGCAGAGGAGCAGTATCCAGCAAAGAAGATATGATTGGCAACATTGGCCACGCTTTGAATTCTTTTGTCCCCTCACTATGCAGATTGTAAACTTAATTACAGAACACCCCCAAAGCCAATTCAATTCTTAATATCCAAAACAAAAACAAATACTCAAACAAAACAAATTCTAATTTTCTAACCCAAATACTTGAATCAAAACCAAATCTAACCCAAATGCCTAAATCCAACCAAATACCCAAACATAAATCATACTTAATGCTCAATTTTCAGTGGTTGGAGACCAACTGTGGTGGTGGTCTGAGATTTATCTCTATGTCATTCCCTTTGTGCCTTACTACCATTTCTCTCTCTCTCTCTCTCTCTCTCTCTCTCTCTCTCTCTCTCTCTCTCTCTCTCTCTCTCTCACACATTACTTTTTCTGTGGATTTTTGTATTTATAAACTCTAAACTGCAAAGAGAGTATTTCATAAACTGCATAGAGAGTATTTCAAGAAGAAAAACAATTTAAGTATAAGCATCAGATTTTAAGTTAAAACATAGATATATTGAAGATTGAAGATGCTAATTTGAATAGGAGAAGAAACAATGAGATGATGCGAACCTTCCGTATATGTTGCAAAGAGGAGATACAAACAACAGATGCCAGAGAGAGGAGATGGGTGCAGAGACCCATCTATTAGAATAGGTCTGTTTAACTCTTCTTTTGGCTTTAAATTATGCCACAATACACTGCCATCTTTTGTTTAAAGAGCCAATTTTGAGAAATTCATCTAACTCTTCTCAAATGTATGTGGAAAAATAATTGTTATAAAGTCTTCTATAAGTGGATTATAAAAAATAAAAAAAAAATAAAAAAAAATAAAAAGTCCTCTAGAAGTGCACAGTTGTGGCAATAAAGATGAAGCAAACATTAGACACATTAATTCCAATGCTTTTAAGATTTCTAAACCTTGATTATCCAAAACCAATTATAAATACCCTAAAACTAAACCAAAATCAAACACGAAATTAATTGAATCCAAATACTCCCAAAAGTTTTTAGTATACTGAGAAACTAAATCGAATCAAAACCTAATGTAACCCAAATACATAAAAAGTCTGAAACAAAAACAGAATATCATGCCCACTGTCAAATTGTAGTACTTTCAAAATGTAGCAAAACCAAATACCATAGTTTACTAAAGACATAAACCGATATTGTGGCTGCTTCAATTTGTCAATCACTTTATTTGTAAGCTTTTTCCACCCATAATTATCTTCCAAAATAGACTTTAAAAGTATAAGAGGATTAAGAAAACTGACCGAAGAAACTTGGTACATTACGCTATAAATTAGGCAAAATAAATACTTCCATCATTCATAAATTGAAAAGAAATCATCTCAATTGAGTTAAGTACTATATAAAGCCTTGAATTACTGAATTTTCTCATGTGACTGCATGATAGATTCTTTACTAATCATCTCAACTTGCCGAAATTTCATGGTATTTAAATATCATAACTGGTTGCAATTCTCTACTTATCACCACATCACAGATTAGCAAAGTAAACTAACAAATTTAATTTAAACTAAACAATTTAAAACCTTCAAAACTGGTTACAATTTCTTTTACTATTGTTTCACTTTTGTTTCTTAGTACTAAAAAGATTCTCAATGAATTTTCAAGAATCGCATACAACATGAAAAACCCAAAAAACCAAATATTGTAAACACCAAAACCAACACTTAGGAATCTCTAATAAAATTATCTTTTTTTTTTTTTTTTATAAGTAAATCTCTGTGAAAATTATTCTCTACTATAACATACAAAGTAATCAATTTTGTACAAAGAACATTATACTTTCAGATTTAACAATTTAAAACATGCAAAACCCAGAAAAACCCCACATCAAAAATAACAAAATCATGACTTAAAAGTATCTTTTTAAAAAACTATTGTCCAAAATCTACAATGTATAAACAAAATAACAAAATATTTTCAGATTTCAAAATCCCACAACCAACCAATGGATATTCAAATTAATTATAATTATTATCCTTAACATTGAAACTATATAATGCACGCACCACCAATCAGACTATCAAATATGCTGGAACTCTTACGTTAACTAAGAATTTAAGAACAACAAAAAAAGCCTCATGTTCTTCTTACCATTTATCAAAACCTCGAGTCCTTATGATTAGGGGAAAATAGAAAACAAAAGGGATTGAACCCACGCATAGTATAACATGAGAATTGTAGAGAGTAAATGGCAAAAAAGCAATGCAGAGCAACCCCAATGAAACCAAATGGCACACAGTGACAGAGGCAGAGCAAGAGTAATAGCAAAATCGAAAACAAAAACCAACACGCCGATATGATTCTGGCGAAAACCCATTAAGCGAATACAACAATGAAACTATCTTAGTCCTTGAAACTTGATGATCCGTCTCAATCGCCAATTAGTCGGCATGCCAAAAATAGTGTATACAACCGATACTCAGACATTGTAAACGCCAACCTAAACCTTGTAAATGGTTTGAGAATGGAAAATAAGTGGTGGTTTGGGGACGTTGGAGATGCAAAGGAGATTTATGAGGTTTTGAAGGGTTTATTTGAAGAAGAAGAAATAGAAGACGGATTGGAGTATATTAGTGTTTTGTTTGAATCATATTAGTGTTTCAGATTTTGTTTAGTAAAAAAATCAAAAATCAAAGAAAGCAAAAAAAAAAAAAAAAAAAAAAAAAAAACTCACCTTGTTAGTCTGTAACAGAGTACCGCCGGTTGAGGAAAGCAGGATTTTAAGAGAGAAACACCACCATTGTCTCCTCTATTCTCTATTTCATCTCCGTGTCCCAGACCTCATCGCCTCTTTCTCTATTTCTCTCCGTGTCCCAGGCTTCTCTGTATCGCTAGGTTTTGTTTTTTTATTTTACTTCAACCGTTTTTTTGTTTATATATGTATACGCAAAGACTACCAAACGGTGTTAATGTTGTGAAACGTTATAATTTATGGCTTTTTAAACGTGACAGCATTTTAAGGGGCTATTTTTCTTAAAGTGGCAATATCTCTTTAAAGGCTTCAGCTATTATATATAATACTAGTCGCAGACCCACGCGATGCGTGGGAATATATATTTTGTAATATGATACAATTCATAATTTATTCTCTAAAATTTATTGAAGATAGTTTTTTCCTAAAAACTTGAACTATTTCTAAAATTATTTTCCAACTCTCTATCTCTACAAATATATAATTATATTATTTTGGTTTTTTATTTTATTTTATTTTTTTAATTTTATAGATATGATATTTGAAAACCAATAATGGAGGGACATGCCAACACAACATTAGATTTCTATTTTTCTTCCCATGATGAGATTGTATTATATTTTAATTCTTCTAAATTTTAAGGTGCAACCTTCGTACCAGTTGCTAAATCCTTCATTCCCAAAAGTGATGTCTAGTTAGTTGCCAACAAAAAAGAATAAGACCGCAAAAAAAAAAAAAAAAAAAAAAAAAAGGAAAGTGAAGTTTTATAGGTTAGAGTCATCACGTACAAAAACTTATTTACAATAAGGTATATAAATAAAATACATATTAAACAAACCTTACTTCAGCAAAATGATCAAATTTAATAGATACTCACTTATATCAATTTCCATCAAAGACCACCAAATTGTCAAATAGTAATATGCCATTGATTCCACCCATGTCTACTACAGACATTTATCAATGTGTCCCTATACAAATCACTCAATTATTATTGTTTTGAATTCCCACAGAAAATCAAAATAGAGCGTATACGAATTGTAAACTTGCTAACTCGGCCAATTGTTCTTACCTCAGAGAAGATGTCTATTAACATTCCAAGTTATGAATTTCAAATGGCTACAGGAAGTTATCAGATTGTATCAGTTGCTATGCCCAAAAATAGCAATTGCTTCTGCCTTCATTGGAACACATCAACTATATCATATTGTGTTTAATAAGGAAAAAAATAGTAAAATCCAAAAGAAATAGTATTGTTAAGATTTGTCTAAAACTCATGTACATAGTATTCTAGATATTCAAAAAAAGAAAATCAAGTTGTTGGAAAAATAGCATAATTCAAAATCTAAAACTAAAAATCCAATTATTGTTCATGTACACAGTATTAAAGATAGGTATTCAAAAATCAAGAACCAATTAATTTTTCTATCCTCACAACAGTTAGCATAAAGCTAGGTACTAATGGAATTTAAAAATAATTCAATTCTTTGAATTTCCTCACTCCTAAAATACCAAAAAATTTCTCATAAGCTAAATAATCCCCAAAGTTATTCGTCAACCAAACAGGCCAACTTAGGTCCCAAACACAAAAATTCTAGCCACAATACAACAATCTACTTAAGCTAATGTACTTTGAAGAATTAGAGTTTCCTTTAAAATATTAAGATAAAAAAATTTAAACTATGACATCCCAAGTTCCATACACAAAAAAAAAAAAATAAATAAATAAATAAATAAGATTCAAACTTTACTCTCTTTTCTTTTCCATTTTCTCACAATTTCTGGGACATCAAATAGTCAAATTAAACAATAAAAAACAAATTATTAGTATAAGGAAATGAAATCTAATATAGCTGTGTATTGAACCATAAAAAGCAAATTATCAAGCACCACCCAAGAAAAGCAACAATTTTATTCCTCTTTCCTTCAAAATATTCTAAGAAAAGAATGGTTACCAATTGATTTGTATGACCTTTAATAGATTAAAAAGCCTCCAATGATTGCGAGTCTTGATCTTTGACATCTGTCGAAGAATTAACAAACAAAACAGAGATAAAAATGAAATTTAGTTTAGCATATAAGACGATGGGAAAAAGAGAACAATAAAAATTTCTCTTTGATGAAAATGAATAATGCTCTTACTATAAAACAAAGACCAAAATAAAAACATCACATTGAACAAACATATTGAGAGTAACATTCCCACAGTCTAGAGAATGGCAACCATAAAACAATTTATAACAAACATGATCAAAATTGAAAACTCAATCTCATTCATAATGAAAACTCAAAATTGATTTACGTTTTTTTTTTTTTCCCTAATAATGAGATGGGAAAAAAAAAAGAAAAAAAAAAGAATAATACAAATAGCAAAACTCATTTTCAGTTTATACCCTTTGGACTTGGGCTACCAATGTTCACCTCTCATCTGCTTTAGTTTCGTTTGCAAGCTCTAGAGTCATTATCTATCTCTTGTGCTCACTTGATTGGGTTTTGGAAGACGAACTTGAGCCATGACCAAAAGAACGGAAAAAACACTCAATAAACTATCGCATTGAAGGCCATACCGATCAATTTGTAAACAGAGAACAATTGAAAATTTATAGAAAAAAAATGAGAGGTGAGGAGGTGAGGAGGTTGCAATCTATCAATGACTATAAAAATTCCATATAATAGCGGCATCTCAAGAGTTTGGGTTAATGGAAAGACAAATGATAGATGTGGAGATAAAGTATTAGTGACTATAAGAATTCCATATAATAGCAGCATTTCAAGAGTCTGGGTTAATGGAGAGACATATGGTAGATATGGAGATAAAGTATTGGCGACTATAAGAATTCCATATAATAGCAACATCTCAAGAGTATGGGTTATGGGTTAATGGAGAGACACGCGATAAATATGGAGATAAAGTAACACCTGAATTTAAAAAGAGACTCAATAAATGGGAACCGATAAAACAAAAAATAAAATAATAAAAGAAAATAAAATAAATGATGACATGGTGCTGACGTGGCTTAACTGGAGCGTAGCAACATTAAACGCTACGTTTCAGCTTTTAGTAATATATAGATTAGATTAGATTAGATATAAAAAATACCACTAACTACAGTTAGAAGAATGACTAATATTGCCCATTTTTAAAAATTGAAAGATGAATAACATTTACTTGAAACTTGGGAGATAATTTGGGGTAAATTTCATGGAATGTTGCAAGTGAACAAATTTGGGGTAAACTTGGGAGACAATAGTGTACTTTGGCGCTTCCAATAGTAACAAATTAAAGGATTAATGTTGCAAGTCCGTTTGTAAATTGATGAGTTATAGTTTGTTCGCCTCTTTAAGGCTGGGTTCCTCTTTAAGGCTGGGTTTGACTGCCCATTGATGGGCATCCAAATTGGACTATAAGAACGACAAGATTCTGTAAACTCAACTCAGTGACTAAAAAAAACACTTAGCGACTTTGTATACACATTTTCATTTATGGGCTTTGTTATTTGTTTGTGAATTTAACTTTGGGTTTGGGCTTTGGTTCTATTTTACAAATTTATTTTAGGGTTTGGAGTGGGCTGATGGTATATTTTTATTCTAGGCTTGGCTTGAGTTGGGTTTAGTGAAGGATTTTCAGACTGAACTGTGTAAGTTTTGGGTTACAATTGGGTATTGAGTTCTAAAATGGCTTTCTTCTCCGAGACTAGACAATAAAAACTTGATTTAATATTTTTGGACTGGGCTGGAAAAAAGAAAAAATGATATGTTTCACTATTTTTTTTTTTGATTTCCCAAGGTATCCCAGGTTTTTATCTCAGGACTAATCTTTTGAGGTATTATTGAGCACTAAGGCAGGACCTCTCCCAAGAAAGTTTGCGGCATCCACAAGGGTTTAAAACTGAGACCACTTACTTAAGCAACCAGAGCCCCTTCCACTAAGGCCAACCTTCGTTGCTGTATGTTACACTATTAGGCTTATGGTTTTTTGAATGTGTATCTAGGCTTGGGCTTGAGTTCTTTAAGAGCTTTTAAGTAAAGTTTCAAGTTGGCTTTTATGGTAGAATGGGTTAAATTTTAAGGTTGGACTCGAACTGAATGGGTTTAATTCAAAATGGGTCAAGAGGTGGGCCAAGGCTGGTGTGGGTTGGATTTAAAAGGAGAATTTTAACTGAAATTGAGTTGGGTTCGATTTAAGTGGTCATAGGCCATGTTTTCAAGTGGGATTTTGAAAATAGATCTTCAAGAGGATCTGGTTTAAGCCATTGTTATGAATTGGGCTGGTGTAATATTTAGTTGAATGAGAGCTCTTGAGATCAACCATAGCGTCTATCAGTTGCTGGTTTATCTCCTTAATTTCTTCAAACAAAGCATGCTTAGCCTGCAAATGGAAAACATAATTTCTTACATTCACATACAAGGGCAATTCTGATTCAATGGTCAAATTGTTCAGAGATGGAAGCTAATGAGGAAGACTTTCATTTTAGCTTCACACATGGTTGACTAAAGGCTCTAAGTGGCGAGTCAAAATGATTGTGTATTGGTGGCTCCCACAGTTGTGCAAGGAAGACTCCCATCTTTGCTCCACCCATGGTTGAGTAAAGACATTCTATTGGTGAGCACATTATACTTGATGGTAATGCATGTCATATAGATTGTTAAGAAAAAGGCTTCAGCTCAAGGCGGGGATTACCTGAGGTGTAACTACAAGTGGCTTGGTAGAAGACTCATATGTGAAGGAGGAGTTCTTTTTTTTTTTTTTTTTTTGGAAAATGAAGGAAGAAAAATGGAGGAGATTTATTAGAATATTCATGTGTAAGTAGTGTGGTAGTGTAGTTTTTTAAGTGGTAAATTCCCATATTGGATAATCATGATAAGAGTGAGTGGTTACTGGTTAATATAACATAATTTGGCCAAAACCCATAAAGTTTAAGCTTTTGGGTTAAGTGGTATCCTATTGTATATATAGGTATGTACATGTATAGGTTGTAATAATAATATTTGAATTTGGAGAATATTGTTTCATAAAGTGAAAATTTAAGTTTTGAAATTTCTAAGTGAAATTAGAAACTCAGTATTTTCGACTGATCAAAGCTTTTTCTCAATTGATTGAAATGATGGAGAAAATCATCCGGAAGTCACTAGATGGTTCGATCCCTGTTCAATTCCTATTCGATCGATTGAAAGGTACATTTGATCAATGCTCAATTCCTCTTGACCGATCAAAACTCATAAAACTAAATTTTTTACCGAATTTTCTGGTAGCTATTCTAATGTTTGAAAAGATTTCAAGTTTTGTGAACAATTTTATGAAGCATTTTAACTCTCCATATGTGCCTTTTGATGAAATATAACGCTATGGGTATAAATAGAGGATTATGTTCACTTGAAAATAGTAAGTTAGAGAGAAATACAAGAAATCTTGTGGTCATTCTCTAGAATTGCAATTTGTAGAACCCAACAACTTGGCTGGATCCTAGGGACAAGTTTGCGATAACCCTTTACCAAAAAAATGTGGGGGCAAATATTGTCTAATGATAATAATTTTGTGCCTCCTAGTTATCTATTTCTGCTTGTCTTTGTGTTATACTTGTTCTTCCTTTATTACTTTGTGTATTATCCCCAACAATCTTAGACAATATTTACTATGATGGAAGGAACAAGTGATGTTTTAGCACTGAAGATGTTGAATCATGAGTTGGTGAAATTGGATCCCTTTGATGGAACCAATTTCTCTCGATGGAAAGACAAGATGAAATTCTTACTTATTGCACTAAAACTTTTCTATGTCTTGGACTCGAATTTGATGCCTTTCCCTGCTGCAAGTGATGAAGACATTGATGAGATAAAGGTACAAAGAAAGAAACAGGAGGTAAAATAAAATTATTTTACAAAATTTAAACCTCATCTATTCTCACTTCCCACTATCGCCAGCCTGTTTGTTTTGTTGTTAATTTTTTCTAGAAAATAAGTCATTTTTCAAAAAGTATTTTCTATAAAACTATCTAATTTTCTTATGTTTGGTTGCAACCTTAAATGTGTTTGAAAACGATCCCCGAATTTCTCTTATTTAGTTTGCGATGAGATTAAAGCTGTTTTCCACCAAAACAAAATAGTGGAATATAATCTCTAAAAATGAGGCATACTTTTTATGTTGACCAAAGATCTTTCTTTTGACTCATTTTTCTTACGCTAACAACCATTGGAAAAACATGGAAAACTATTTTCACACAAGGTTTTCCTTCAAAACAAACAAACATTCTTATCTCTCCTCCTTCTTCAAATCGAAAAGAATAAAAAAGAGATTCTCTCATAGTTTCTACCTCAAAATTAGCCCATAAGTTTTATACCTCCGAAATTGTTGAGAAACAATCCTAAAATTAAATTATTACAAAATTTCTCATTTATCTCAAATTCTCTAATTTTAACTTAAAACAACAAACTTCCAAATTTTTTGGCTTGTGGAACTGTTCAAAGAGGATGGATTATTTCCCTTAAATTTTAACCAATCCTATGAAAAGACAAAGAAACAAAAGAATCATAGTTGTCAATAGGAAATTAAATAGGAAGGTTGTACCTAAAATAGGGTGATCTTTATTATAGAAGTTCGTATGTGTAGATATATTGATAAATAGGATGTGAAACAGTTCAAAGAGGATGAACAAATGCATGTTTAAGCGATGCAAAGGGGACAACCAAAGACAGCTATTGCATCTTACGTTTAAGTATTGCAAAGGGGACGATCAAAGCTAGCTATTACATCTCTGTACACCACAAACCCACCACTTGATTCTAATATTAGCTAGCCACTGATGGCTCCGCCTTGTGGAAGCAAGAGGAGGTGGTCGAGGGCAGTAAAAATGACCTTTTACTTGTTCTTTCTCATACCAATGTCATCAGCTGGAAATAGAAAAACTAACACCATATTTGGTAAGAAACAAAAACTGGAGATTCAGCAGCAATTAAAGCGCCTTAACAAGCCCGCTCTTAAATCCATCGAGGTTATTAATCACTTCATTTAACATGTTTGTGTTCTAGTATTTTCTGCTTTAGTCTTAGAAGAGTCATTCACTTTTGTGGGTAATGGTGTCTACATGACTGCCATGTACAATAGCAGTGTAATTTTATTACAACACTGAGAATTCAGACTAATATCTATGTGTGTGTGACGAGAAAATGTATTTGATATAGAGCCCGGATGGAGATATAATCGATTGCGTAGATATCTACAAGCAGCCAGCTTTTGATCATCCTTTGTTAAAAAATCACACAATTCAGGTAACTAGTTTAATTAACTAAATTTCATTTGGTATCACGAATAATTTGATACTTATTGTATGTATGGTATGGATTGGGTTTGCATTGGTATCTATGCCAAATGCAATAGATGAGACCAAGTTCTTACCCAGAAGGGTTTTCATTTGATGAAATCAATGACGTCTCTTCAAACTTTGAGCCCGAATTTACTCAGCCATGGCACTTGAATGGAAGGTGCCCAAAAGGAACTGTTCCCATAAGAAGAACTAAAGAAGAAGATTTATTAAGGGCGGGCTCTGTAGCAAATTTTGGAAGGAAAAAATACCATACCATCCCTGATGCTCAAAATAAGAATGATCAAATTTACAATGAGGTACAACTCAATTTTTAACCAATATTATTAATAGGTTTGAGCTCAATGGTATCTACTATAATGGACACAAATCGACATTCATAACCTTTATTTTTCTTGTTGAGTTTCTAGTATGCAACGTATGGTGAGGCTGGAGATAAGTATTATGGAATGTCGGCAGAGATAAACCTGTGGAACCCCCATACCCAGGAAGATGATGAGTTTAGCGTATCTCAATTTTGGTTGGAAAATGGTGATTATGGTCAAGATTTTGATGCCATTGAAGGCGGCGCGGTGGTATATATAATTTCATCATCATCTTTTCTTTTCGGCGCATGCTAAATAATTAGTAATTACTAATAAATTTTCTTTTTTTTACAAAATTATTTTGTGTGGAAAACCAGGTTTCCAAAGATCTATATGGAGATAAAGAAACTAGAATCTTCATATCTTGGACTGTACGTGTTTTAATATTTGACTTCCCTGCCAGCACTAGCCCTGTTTACATATACTATTTCTTTTTTGAAAGCGTCTTTTTTTTAATCATGGCCACAGCATGAAGCAAATCAACCCACAGGTTGCATCAATCTGTTGTGCCCTGGCTTTGTTCAAGTTGATAAACAGATTGCGATGGGTGCAAGAGTCACCCCTTATTCCCAGTATGATGGTAACCAATTTGCACTTAAGTTCTTTGTTTGGAAGGTATAGTACAATACTTCAATTTAATTACTTTATTAAATAATTCTAATTTTTGGATAGACATATATGATCATATCATATGTACTTTTTTTTTTCCTCAAGAAAAATTCACAGTAACAAATGTTATAGATATGTTTGAAATTCTTCTAATTTTAGTTAAAACAGTGTATGTTTTAAATTATTTTTCCCGGTTTATGTATTTTTATATACAACTTTTTAAATTAAAATTTTTTTATGCGAAATTTCTTTTTACCTAATTTATATTTTAAGACGGTGAATTTAAGCTGTTGTTCTACACAAAAAGATTCATTTGTTTTCTCTTTCATTAGTCTTTATACCTTTAGTTATCATTCAAAATATTACAAACTAATTTGCATGACATATGCAATGAGGTAGGACACTAATGCAGGGGGAGCCTGGTGGTTGACTATTAACCACAGAGACTTTGGATATTGGCCATCTTCCCTATTCTCGACTCTGTCTGATAGTGCTTTAAGAGTTAGATGGGGAGGACAGGTGTTAAATTTAAATAAAGATGGGCAGCACACCACAACACAAATGGGCAGTGGCCGTTTCGCAGAAGTAGGGGCCGGCAAGGCTAGTTTCTTCCAAAATCTCAATGTCATTGATGGTTTAAAAATTCAAAGGGGTCCTCGGCACGCTACGACACAAATGACGAATTCCAATTGCTATAATATCATAGATTATGGAGACTACTTTTATTTTGGTGGTCCGGGTAGAAACCCCACGTGTCCGTGATCATTTAGATTATTGTTTCAAAATAAAGGAGAAAGAGGGAAATATAACAAGAGGTGAATTATTTTCTTCTTCTCTCCGTGTCACGCTAAATGTACCTACAGGGCATGTCATATAAAACTCTCTGATTCATTAATATTAAAAAAAAAAAAAAAAAAAGTTATTCTATGGAGTAGTTAAAATTTGAAATTATGTAATTTAATATAGTGGAAGTTAAGATTGTATGGTATAGTATATATACGCATGCTTTCCTCCATTCTAAACAAAGAGTTCTCATCCTCTTCTCCATTCATTCTACCTTCCTTGGTGTGCTTTGAGAGTGTGTGTCTCTTCCTTTATATGTGGTGCATTAGTGTTTGGAAATGTGATTATGTAAAGATCCACCAACTTCAAAAACATGGTATCAAAGCTAGTAGATTCGTGGTGAGAATGATATTTTTCCAACTAGATGGCAACATTTTTAATTTTCATGGGTTACCAGTTTTTTATATTTGTTTATAATTGGAATATTTGAATGAAGTTGTTTCTCAAATCCCAACATGGTAGATAGTGGTAAGTGGTAACGTGACCAAAAGAATGTTAAAGAGCTTGAGAATGTCCAAAGAAGTTTGGGATGAACCCGCTCATGCAGTCTATTTGACTAATTTTTGTCTCACATAAGGATTGTATGAACCCCACATAGCAAGCTTGGAGCTGAAAGAATTACAATTTCTCACTTATGTTTGTTTAGGAGCATTGCATATGTGCATGTAACGGATCAAGAAAGGTCCAAGCTAGATAACCATAGTGAGAAGTATGTGTTTATAGGTATGATCCAAGCACTAAGGGTTATAAGTTGTGAAATTCAAGTACCATAAATCAATTGGGATGTGGAATTTGATGAAGAATGCATTTGGAATTGGAGCACCCAAAAAGAAGAAAAATATCATTTTTTTTTCCATTTATTTAATGAAGATGAGCAGATGAATAAAGTTCTAGATGAGCTTCCACTCCACCTTCTTCACTAGCATCCCTTATTTATGAAAGTTCATCTTCAAGATCATCACTAGATGGATTCTAGTGAAAGACTAAGGAAATTGGGATTTTTCAAGGATATCTATGAGTCAATGGAGAATATAGATGATATCACTCTCTTTCTAATAAGTTGTGCAAGATTTGAAATAGAAAAATACAATATATACATATATATATATATATATATATTATAAAAGGTTATAGGACGTTCATTTGAACCTTCACTTTAGTTTTCTAGTTTCAAAATTCATTGTTACTGATGATGCAAAAAATCCTTAGTCGAACTCCTTATCTATATGGATGGATGACATTAACATAGTAGCCATGAGATCCTACAAAAGAGGATAAGGTTCTCAAAGCATACCAGTGTGGTGTGTGCCAAAGGGCCTTCAATGAGCTAGTCAATAAGATCAAAGCTTAATTGTATAGAGGAATTGCTATTTGGCTAGAGAATTGTAGTGCGTATGTTGCATAACACTTGCGTACCTTTGTTCTGGTTGTTTGTGCCTTTTTATAGGCCTTTGTCCCTCATTATGGGGATAAATGCTGACCTTAATTGTCTTGTATCCGTTGGGAAAAAATGTTGGGGCATTGTAGGATTTAATGTCCTTTTGCACATTGGTCTGTCCGTTACGCTTTTGCTTGTCTCTTAGGTGAGCTGTTACCCATGTTATTTATGGGAAGCTCTTTTAATATTGACTACCCACGTTCATGTAAGCGCAAGCACCTATGACGAGTCTTTCAGGGTTCCCCCAAAATCCATAGTGTCAATGCCCTACAGTGGCCGACCACCCATCGCGATGACACTTAATCCCTTATTTATGAAAGTTTGAGCTCAGGTGCTGTGAAATAAGGGTGAAAGGGGTATCTCTAGTGTGTGACTTGAATTGAGTCAATTTTAACCTATAATTAACAAAGGCAAGTGCAGTCGCCACCAATCACTGGATTTTTCTAAGGTATGATTGTTCACCTAACTCTATTTGATTTTATTACCAATCATAGGCTAAGAAAAAGTTGTTTTTACTAATCTAATATGAACGAGTAAAAAATATTGATTCTTGAGTTCAAAAATCTGATTACGTGCAGGGAAGGTGTTAGGCATCCCGCAACGCCTGTTTGGAGACAATCCTTTGTTTTTTGTAAAATCTTAATTTTTAGACATTGGCAATTAAAACAAGCAATTGGCATTATCTCACGAGGCTTCAAAGAATTGGGCTTTGAGGTTTGATTTTGGAAGGGTGTGATCTCTATCAATGTTTTACTAGTACATTTGAAATTATTGCCAAATATCCACAACGTAAATCTAGCAACATCTCGCCTTATTTTCGTGAAGAAAATCTAGTAGCATTTCGCTTCTAGTGTGTTATAGCACACAAAACGCTATCCTTACTAACCTTTCGCTGTAAGGATACCACAACAAAGGTGCCCCATTTTCATGGCGAAAATTCGGTAGAGTTTCGCGTTTGGTGTGCTATAGTGCACCGGGAGAGTTTCGTGCCTACGTATATGACATGCGTTAGCATGTTCGTACGAGGGCAAGCTGAAGCTCACCAAAGCATCAAGCATGTTGATGCATGTCGTATATACAGGGAAACCGATGTCACTAGTTGACATGGATCGAGACAAACACACCGTGATGATCATGCACACGATGTAGTACGAATATGCGCCTATAGTAGTCGCCTTGAGTGCATACCCACACCACAAGGTTAAGTGCACCCATGATCACGAGAAGGCTGCTCTCCTAACCATGGGAGTTCATCATAAAAAGTGCATGACCACCCACAAACAAACAAACATATATATATATATATACACACACACACACATGCATCATGCACAATGCAAGCACACAAAGTAGGGAACATTACGATTAATTTCATTCTATACTGGTCGAAATGGCCGGAAAATTTCGTTCCAGTCACTTAGGCGGTATGAATAACCCCCTTGTTCCACCTCAGATTGAATTTTGGTGCATTCTGACCTGCTTCGACCATTTTGGCCTGTTTCGTTGAATTTCGGCTGATATATCTATTCCGGGCGATACTGAAAAGAACATACCTTTTTACGTTTTAAACGATTTTTGCTGAATGAAATGATCATGTGGTAGCAGTTACCAACACGTCGTTGGTTTCTTGAAGGAACCCACCTCCTCACAGCTGGTAGCTTCTCATTTTTTTTTTTTTTTGCTTCTTCTTATGCGTTTTTGTGTTCTCTGCTTCTTCTCTTCTTCTTTTTTAGTCCTTTGTGTGTAGTCTGCCTTCACTGCCTTGTATTGATTTATTGTTTAATAGTTAATACTTTAATTTCTTTTAGTCTTGTGAGCCTTTCACACGTGAGTCACTTGGGAAAGCTGAAAGTTTTAGCCTTTAGTCATTTATGTTGACTTCTAAGACACCCCACTGCACGTGGCTAACCTATGTCTCACCATTTTTTTTCCTCTTTTAATTTTAATTTTATCATTACTCTTGTTATAATCTAAAAAATAATTATTAATTTATTATTGTTATTATTATTGAGTGATATCTGGGATTTGGGCTTAATAAGTTTGACATATTAGTTGAAATATGAACTTATAATTATAAAATTCTTAAAAATTTATATGGATTTTGATGAATAACCTAAAATATATAAAAAATAGCTATAACTTGAAATGGCATACCGAAAAAGATTGGTATTAGACCGGTACCGAAATATTCCTTTCCAATTGACAAACCGAAATGGGTTCCAAAACGGTATTGAAAACATTGGTAGGGATCCAAACCAGACATTGCCAATGCTCCAAGGGTATGCCCGGCAAGGTATAGTAAATGTAAATTAGACAATGCCATACTCAAGGAACACAGCCCAAGCAAGGTACAAGAAAGATAAAGCATGCATGCCTACGTCCAAAGGGTATGGCCCAACAAGGTATTGGAAATAGGGATGGCAATTTAAATCCAACACGCGGATATCCGGTCTGGTCCGATGCTAATGGGCCGGATTTTACCCGACCTGATAAAGAATAGGGTCGGGTTTGGATTTTATCAAACCCAACCTGAAACCCGACCTGGATAAAAACCGGTTCCTTTGAATTTACAAAAAACCACTTATATATATATATATATATATATATATATATATTAAGTTGTAAACCCTAATCTAATCTCATTTCAATTCTCTTCTCATGCCTCAGACACGCCTTCAGCCCCTCACGCCTTAGCCTCTCACTCCCTTAGCCCCTCACGCCCTCAGCCCCTCACACCTTAACCTCATGCATGCAGCAACGCACAACTGCACAAGAGCACGTAGCCACGCACAGGGGCATGTTTGGGTGGGTTTCGTCTCTGTTTGGTTGCATAGAAAATTCAGTTTTCTCAAGAACTAGGTAGAAAACTCGATTAGCGTTAGCTGTATAGTGTTTGATGAGCTCTTCATTGTGTTGTTGATTTTTTTTTTTTTTAAATGATTGTTTTAGTAATATGTGTTTTTGATGAGCTTGTCTTTGATTTGTTGGAGAAATGATGAGATTGACTGTGAGCGATGGAAGATCTGTGGATTTTGAGCTCGATAATGCTATATTTAAATTAAACTCTCTCTCTCTCTCTCTTTAATTCTCTATTTTGTTGCTAGAGAAGTTAGTTTTCTCAGGAACCAAACGGAAAATATATGTTGGTTTTAGTTCTATATAGTTCTGTGTTATTGAGATTTTTAGGTTCGTTTGGTAACAATTGATTTGGGCTACGTTATATGGCTTGAATGGGCTTGAATCTAGGAAAAATATCTTAATGGGCTTCAAAAAAATTTTCTTTGTTGGGCCAGATTTGGGCCTAACTGCTAAACGGGGCCAACGGGGCTCGGCGGGGTGGGTCTGGGCCCCGAAAAAAAAAATCTGATTATTAATCGGACCAAGTTCGGGTTGTGAGTCCTGCCCCGCGGGTCTGGTCCGGGTATGCAAAAACTTGGCCTGAACCTAACCCGTTGCCATTCCTAATTGGAAAGATGAAATAGACATTGTCATATCCTAGGAATAGGACCTAAGCAAGATACAAAGAGAGCAACCCTACCTTAGATACATGGTTCCAAAGAAAAAGGTTGAGAGAGGGAAAGAGATAACTACATGGAAAGACTACGCCTCCTAATCTACTAAACATTGCTCTTTTTGGGCTTGTGTCTTCTTACTTTCTTTTTTGCCCTTCTTAACTTACATTTTAGAAGTTGCACCCTCGCTTTAATAAAGGAAACATAAAGCCAGCAGATAAGCAAAAGAGATAACAAATAAAGCACATAAAAGGGGAAATAAGCATGTTATCTGTGGAGGGGTTTGGGCCCAGAAAATCAGTATTGACCCATTTAATGTAGGCCTAAGATCGGCTTGAGTAACCAAAGCCAGCCCATAAGATGGTGTTAAGGATATATTTTATGTAATTGGCTAATCTTTTGACAAAACGCACTTTACTTGTAATTGGGTAGATCTAGGATGTATTTAATATTTCAAGGAACAAGAGTTCAAGTCTAGTATTGAAGCCATGCAAATCTATCCAAGAAACAAGTGAAGAAGTGCTGATTTTTTTAAGCTTGATAGCAACTCGACACCTCTCGATAACTAGGCTATCTATCGAGCTCTTCAGCTTCTTGTTATCATAATCTCGATACCTATCAATAGCTAGGTCGATCGATCGAGTAATTTTCTATCTCCTCGATAGCTTCTCGATAGCTCTCGATAGCTCACAACAGATAGGCTCGACACCTCCTCGACACCTCTCGATCAATTGAGAATTATGAAATTCAGATTTTCAGATCTGATTTTCTCCCCACGCTGACATGTATGTGTAGGGTTTCTTTTCTCACAATCCTAGACATATATAAGGCTTATTTTAGAGGCCGTCACATAAGAGAATACAAGGAAAATATACGCAAAAGGTGACCGATGCCTTATTCTCTTTAAAAGAAGCTACTGCGTCTTTGCGCCTTAGGTTTTTGTAACCAAGTGCTTCTTGATCTTCATTGTTGATGAAGTGAAGAACTTTGCAGCCAACATTCTTCTTCCTCAAGTTGGTGAGTTAGTCATGTACTGGGATCCCTACTACAAAAAAGGTGGCGTTCATATATTGAAGAGTTTAGAGGTTCTGAAGTGGTAGAAGGTTTCTACTGTAAGTTCACCTACTGAAATTGTTGAGTCTAGGGACAAACATTTTGTACTACATCTGAAACTTCTCTTTACTATAGTGGATTGCTTTTCGGGAAGGTTTCCTCCTAGATTTTTTACAGTGAAACTAGTTTGTTTCATTGGTTTTCTTGGGTTATCATATTTTGTCTTATTTATTTTTCTGCTACATGATTTTAACATGATATTAATGTTTGTTTGTTTTAACAAGTTTTATTTATAATTAATCTAATAAACAAGTTGGGTTTAAAACTTGTTAATTCTATCAAGCGAGGTCTAAATTTCTCAACAAGTGGTATCAGAGCGGGTACACTTTGATTGGATTAATTTCCTGAGTGTGATCCTTGACCCTTGTTGTCATGGATCGTTGACAATCTCTTTTGATTCCTTATTTATTTGATGAAACTAATTATGTGGACTGGAAAGTTCGTATAAAAGTTTTTTTGTAGGCTCTAGGTGAACAGGTATGACAAGCTATTGAAGTTGGCTGGATTAAGCCAAAGGAAGCGTCGATGGATTGAGATGATGCAACAATCAAAGCGGCAAATTTCAACAGTAGAGCCTTGAATGCTTTGTTTTGCGGGGTGACCAATGAGGAATTCAAGAAAATATCATCCACAGAAGTTGCCAAGGAAGCATGGACCATTCTTGAGACCACTTATGAAGGTACCAAGGCAGTAAAGACTGTGAAGTTTCAACGACTCACTAGTAGTTTTGAAGAAATAAGGATGGAGGAGGATGAGACCTTTGATGAGTTCTATGCTAAACTCAATGATATTATGAATTTTGCCTTTAACCTTGAAGAATCTATAGCAGAATCTAAGATTTTTAGAAAAATCCTTAGGTCTTTACCTGAAAGATTCCATGCTAAGATCATTGCCATTGAAGAAGTGAAAGACATTGATCAACTTCCTTTAACTGAGCTTGTAAGGAACCTTCAAACCTATGATATGGGATTAGACTCAATGGGAAAAGTTGAAAAGAGTAAAAACTTGGCTATTAAGGGTATAGAGGAAGAGATTGAGGACTCTGAAGATGAAGATGAAAGTGAAGATGAAGACGAAGATGAAGATGAAGATGAGGGTAAGGATCTAACTTTCATAACTGATGAGATTATCAAGCTTCTTCAATTTAGGAAAAAGGATAAGGGCAAACCTCCTAGGAAATCTAAATCATCTATGAAGGACAAGAATGAGAAACCCCTTATTCAATGCCATGAGTGCAAAGGTTTTTGTCATATGAGGATAAAGTGTCCAAACTACCTTATGAAGGAAAGGACTAAGGAGTCAAAAGATAAAGGGTTGGTTGCTACTTGGAGTGATACTGAGAATGACTCTTCTGATGAGTATGCGGATGAATGTAGTCACGTTATGGCCTTTGCTGCCTCAACTAATAAGGTGATTGGGGAGAGTGATAGTGACAATGAGGATTCTTCTGATGATGAAGTACCCAAGAAGTTGAACATTCAGGAAGCCTATGATAAGTTATGCACTAAATTCATAAAATCTGAAAAGACTTCTCATCTTTGTAGAAAAGAGCTTAATGAGGTAAAAACTGAAAAAGTTGATTTGTTAGTCAAATTAGATGAGACTACAAGGTTAATTGAGACTCTTGTTGTGGAGAACAACTCATTAGAAGAGAAGGTTAAGAATCTTGAGGTTAAGCTTAGTCAAGCTAGAACTCAAATAGAGAGAATGTCTAGTGCAAAGCTTGATGAGGTATTGAGTGCTCAAAAGCCTAGTTCTGATAAGACTGGCTTAGGATATGCTGGTTCCTCCAGCCCCTTCTCTTCCACGACTTCTGGATAAAGGTATGAAATCGAAAACTATTTTCGCTAATTCTAAATCCTTTGTTAGTCCTTATATTTGTCACCATTGTGTTGTTTCTAGACACATTTGTCCTAATTGCTTTAAATTGTATCCTTAAAAGCACTTGTCCAAACGGTCATAGGTTTCCTCTCAAGGACCTATACCTTTGTTTGGAGAATTATTAAAAGTTTTGAGTTTTTTAACTCAATTTTAGGAGAATTCTAATTCTTCTATGTCCTTTAGTAGACATATTAGGACACGTGCTTTTTCATCTTCATGGCCAAAAACTCGTGTTGTGTGGGTGAGAAAGGAGCTTAAGACTTAATTGTCTCTTCTGTTTGTCCTCTGCTTTAATTCTTTCTATCTAAAGTAGGACTCTTTTTGCTTGATTTCTTATCTGTTTTTGGAATCATGCTTTCATGCATTTGTATTTTTCTATCATGCCTTCGTGCATATGCATCTTTCTTTCATGCTTTCATGTTGTTTGTCTGTTTTTGTTTGGTTGTTTAGTTTTTATTTTGTTTTGTTTTCAAAATAAATATAAAAATAAAAATAAAATGGAAAAATTAGAAAAATACAAAAACAGTGTGTGTTTTGTGTACATTGGTACTTGTGTACCTTGGATGGCCATTGAAACAAAATTTTCTAAACTTTATATCTTTTATAACTTAGACGAGCATTTCTATGCACAATTAAGCAAGTGAGTTTTATGGCTTGTGTTTGTGATGAGTAAGATTAAGTAATCTCTTATACTTAACACTCGTATCACTTTTTTTAACGGCACGGACTAGAAAATCCTAAAAGAAAAGCATAAATAACCATCTCACCACTGTTGCCTACCAATCATCAGATGACATTTGTATGCTTCGGCATAGCAAAAGTGTAATGTCAATGACATTTGTGTGTTTTGGCATAGCAAAATTGGAATATCAAATGCTTAATATCATTGGGTATTTCTTTTCTTTCTTTTATATGCCCATGCATGATTTGCTTAAAAAGAAAAATAAGCAAAGAAAAATAAAAAACACAAAGATCAAAATGCTTTATATATGATTGCAAGCGTACATTCTAGGAGATGTGGGAGCAGTGACGACTCCAAGAATTTTTCCTAGGGTGTTCCTTAAGAAGCATAATTTTTCCCAGTAGCGGCTCTAGGAATTTTTTCCAAATGTATTGTTGTTTAGTTGTTTAATTAATTTGTTTGTCTTTTATAAACTATAATTTGTTATATTGTTGTTTTATTAATTATAAAATTATTAATTGTTGTTTAACCTAACATAATTTAATTTGTTTGTCTTATATAAAGTATTGATTAATTAAATTATTATTTTATTATTTATTAGTTGCTTTCTTTAATTAATTATTGGTTAATTAATATCACAAACAAACAAAATTAATTAGCTCAACTAATTACTATGGTTTTTTTATACTTCCTTACCCGGAATATAACACTATTACTTAACAAAAATAAAGAAAAGTCAATAAATTTTGCAGCACATAAATATATAGGCAATATAGCTTAAGTCCAAGTCTTAAAAAAAAGTGATTTATTACTATTTTATGACCATTAGTTGAACTAATCAACTAGCACACAACACACAGTCATATTTATTAATTATTAGTTGTGCACTTGCACTAGCACTGGCATACAGCACACTTACACTACCTCAGCCCCATGCCCCCATCTACCCTCCAATTCAACAGACAAAGCCCAATGCCCCATGGCCCCAATCACAAGACTAGAACTAATTAGATAAAGCCAATTTATAAAGGCATAAAGCCAAAAACAGGGTAAAGAGAGACTGAGATGAACAAAGAGAGACTGAGACAAAGATGAAATACCTTGAGGTCGAGGGAGCAAGGAGGCCTGAGGCTGATGGGTGGCTCTGTCGAGCACAATGGCGAGGCAAGGAAGACTGATCGGGTAGCACGCCGAGATGTAGCTTCCGTCCGTTTGAATGGGAGATTGAGTTTGAGGCCCAATCTGGCAGGCGATGTCCTCCATCTGTTTCGTTGGTTGTTGTCGTCTGTGGTTGTTGCATGACTTGCGTCTGTGAATTTGTGAAGTGTTGGCGTCTGTAAAGTGTTTGAGGCCCGATCTGATTTCAGTATATTAGGTTAGGTTTTTTTTTTTTTTTTTTTTTTTTTTTTGGAGAATCCATTGGTTACTGGGTTTGCTACCATCTGTTGGGCTTGATGTTGTGCTTTCCATGGGCTTCCCATCCATTGATTTTTTTTTTTTTTTGGAGAATCCGTGGGCTTGCTACTTGCTCTGTTACAATTTTTTTTAGATTTTAGTTCAAAATTTTTCTTGGGCTTTTTTTTTTAGTTTTTTATTTTTGTTTTGCTTGAAAGTAGAACAAATAAAATATTTTTCTTTTAGGGTGTTCCTAATTTTAATTTGAGGGTGTTCCTATATATATATATATATATATTTAAGGATAAAAAAATAAAAAAAAAATTTAATTATTATATATATATATATATTTTTTTTTTTTTCAATTCAGGGTATTCCTGGGAACACTCTAGGACTAACATGGCATCGCCATTGTGTGGAAGTTATAGGATGTACCTCGAAGGTGATAGTCCCCATCAAATAGTTATGATTGTGTGTGAGTTAAAGTGATTTTCTCATATCTCAAATCATCATAACATGTATACACTTATGTAATTTTGTGATGTTTTTCACACACAACATGCAATATTCTTTGCTACTCTTGA
Source organism: Quercus variabilis (assembly GCA_030445155.1). NCBI lineage: Eukaryota > Viridiplantae > Streptophyta > Magnoliopsida > Fagales > Fagaceae > Quercus > Quercus variabilis. The sequence goes on along the minus strand of CP129448.1, from coordinate 19,027,246 downwards.
TACATGTGCAGGTACAATGTGATTTAGCCATCACAAGGTTTTACATGTGTTAATGTATGCTCACTAAATTGTCTTGACTTATTTTTGAAATATAAAATTGGTTAGAATTGTTTAGTGTGCGTGTGTGTTTTGGGATCTATGTGCTTAACATTTTTTTCTTATTAAGAGACTTGTTTTTCACATGTTTTGCATTTTTCTATTATCTTGTCATGCGTAGCATCTTGTTTCATTACATTCATGCATTTATATGGATTTCTTGTGCCCCCTTGATCATTCTTGATCATCTTTATATCCCTCGGGTGAAGCTTTCTAGCGCCTTGTGCCCTTTGTCAATCATGACAAAAAGGAGGAGTAATTATGGTGACTTTGTGATTTTTTTTTTTTTTTTTAAATTCTACATGTTAGGGGGAGAAATACATGCAACCCAACCCAAACAAACACAAACTATGTAAGGAGAAGTTAAGGTTTAGGTTTTATTTTAGGAAGAGAGGCAAAAATGTAAATAATAAAAATGTAAATTATATTTTTTAATATATATTTTTAAAATTTAATTATATATTAAATATAGGTAGGCCGGGTCAGGTTAGATGGATTTGTGAATCTTATGACCCAAACCCAACCCAATTTGCTATAATTTTTTTTTTCATAACCTAACCCAACCTACCAAACCTTAAAATTGGGTTGAATTGGGTTGGTTTTGATGAGTTGGTGGGCTTACTGTACACCCCTACAGCCCTACTAGTCACCAACATAATAATAAAAAAAAAACACATAAAATAGAAAAGAAAAATCCTTACCTTCTACCTTCATCGTCCTTGGCTCCCTATCCCTTGGCTCTACCATGGACATTATCCCCATGTCTGGCATTGGCAATGACGATGCTCCTCCCCAATAAAATTGAAGCAATTTCATACTCTTCATTTTTTTTTAATTGCTAAGAAAATTAAGATATGAATAGGAGACGAACATCTCAAACTAATTTAGTTTTGTACTTTTTGCTTATGCGGCTTGTTTTAGTTTTTAGTTTGTATGTTTGTGATTTTGCTTCTAAGTACTTTTTTTCTTTGTTGGGTTTCTTATTTGATTTTTATTTTATAGATCAATCTAAACCCTATTGATGCGAAGAGAGGAGTTGTCCATTGCACTCAATATGTTCAAGGATCTAATTATTGTCTAATAAATGTCTTTCTTTATCGAATTCCAAGAAGGGGGATAATTCACTATGGGTTATATTAGGAGAACCATGATGTCTCTAACAATAATGATTACACCTACACAATTCTTGGCTTTTGAAAAAGGTCAATGCCTTTTTCATTTTGAATAATCATTTGAATGATAGCACTGAATTTATAGTTTTCTTATTTGTGTCCTATATGCATTGATCTCTAAAAATATGGTAGAAGAGTAAATTGAAAATTGAAATTGGATGGTGAAGCTAATTTAATAATCCCAACTCCTATAAGCTTTTATCAAGATCCAAGAAAATTTCAATCCTAATATCCAAAACAATTTCAATAACAGCAAAAGCATATCCCAAAAATTTACAAATCAAAGAGAAGAAACAAATTAAGAGGAAGCAAACACTTACAAAGGGACCAAGGATCTTGTTCTGTTAATGCCATCCCCACTAAAACTCTCATTACTTGCAATTGCTCAATGGTGATCTTGCCCACTATATCTACCATTTTTTTTTAAAAATGTACAACTTCTAACCAATAACAAATAAAAGTAGAAAACTTCTAAAAAATTCAATCTAGCGTTGCACAATGTAGGAATATGTGATTAAATAATGCATATTTGTATGTTTCAAGAAGTTGCAAAGGTACCAAAAAAGTAAAAAATGATGATGCCAATATTACATTGAAGAACTTATTATTGCTAAAACTACCAATATAGCAAAACAAAATTGTGACACTAAATATGAAAACAAACATAACAAATACAACAATTTATTTATGTGGTTATGCCCCAACAATGTAGGTTTTTGTTTTTACCTCAACAGGCTGCCTAATGTTGTTATTTTGTGTAGGTTGCATATTCCTGGAATCATTCACAATATTAAAAGACCACATATAAACCCAAAACCCAAAATCCAATTTGCATTTAATTTTGGTAGGAAATTTTTCTGGGAAAATTTAAAAGATGCCTCTGTCTATAAAACTGTAAATTTAATTAAAGCAACAACTATACCACAAACCCAAAAAGTACTCATCCATATCCCCAAGAGGAAACTTTAGAAACCCATCAAATTTCCTATCATGGGCTAACCACAATTCAAAGAACACCAACTAAGAAGCCCTGCAACCATAAATTCATTCATGCAACTTTGATAAGTATAGTTTATAGCTTTTGTTATGTTAGGGAAAGAATAGAGCGTCAAGCAAAATTGTAATCGACCCACCAACAATTTTATCAATAGAAATTAAGTTTGACTTCATGAGATCTAAATTGTAATCACATAGCACTAAGAAAAGAATTGGTCTAAGTTTCAAAACACATAATAAATTTGAGGAAATATTCTATGATAAAGAATTGAATACAAAATATTACCTTACGCAACATCCACAATAGAAGCAAATTGAGAGAGGTGAAGGATTTGGTTGAGATTAAAGAGAGGGGGTAGGGTTTGCGTTTGAGCCCTAAGAAAATAAAAAAGAAACCAATGAGACACAGAGAAAAAAAAAAATTAGAGAGAGATTATAGGCATCAGTTAGTCACATCCTCAGAAGCATAGACATTTGAGAGAAAAATCATTACTTCATAATCAAGCACAATCTTTAACAATGAAAATATCATGAGACACATGTATCCCTTTTTTTTTTCCTTTAGTCCCAATATCAACAAATTTATGTTAATATTAAAAAAAAAAAAACAAAACAAAAAATATAAAAAGAAAAGCAAGATATAATGCTTGTAGGCAATTGATGTTGTTTCTAAACATTTCAAGGGTTTTAGCTAATTGCTCGTACTCATAATCTTTCATCTCCGCCTCTACCTCTACTTTTTCCACCACTCCTACAACTTCTGAAAAACCAAAATAACCCAATGATGTCCTTTAATGCAATCTCTTTTAAATTAAATAATTGACATAGTAAAAAATGATGAAAAATATCATAACTTTGTGATGAAATTCAAACATTTGGAAATTCAAACTTAGACTCTCACTCACCAGGGGCAACGATAGTTGCAATATGAGGCACAATCTGAATTGTTATGTTTTGGCTCAATGTGTAACAGCATCACTAAGCACTATCTTTGTGAAAAACTCAAATCATGAGCCTGATATCAAGGCTAATCCGATAATAGCCTAAATGAACTGTTTTGTGTACTTAGGAACACCAAAAAAAAAAAAAAAATACAATAATTATCAAAACATTTAAACAACCAAAAATGAAAACAATTTCTTTCAAACTGAATAAATAGCCTCTTTGGAAATGTAACAAACAAAGTAAAAGTAATAGAAAAGCCTTTTGAAAACTAATTATAAATCAAAACATTAATTAAAACCAAATCTAACACATAAGAGAGCAGTAATTAATTGCCACTGACACCTAGAAATGTGCCAAGTGTAGAAGACAAATGCTAAACTTTATGACTCAATGAAAGCCAATTTCACCATCTATATAAAAATAAACATCTTTTATATGTACAGAAAACAAATGAATCATTAGTCACAAAAATAGACACACAGAGAGCATAGTAACTGTAAAGAGACAGACAAAGATAGACTAAGAGAGAAATCGTTCGAGTGTAATACTACCACCTATCGGCAAGCCAGTCTCTTACCAACATCAGATTATCTAAATTGCAACTGATAATTTTTTTAAAAACATAGTTGGTAATAAAAAAAAAATATAATATACTTGGGTTAGATTTTTTTGAACTAAGGTCTTTGGGTTAGAATTGATTTTGTTTTAGTAGAAGAGATTGAAACGGTGTCACTTCGCAGTAAACTCTTCATCTTCTCCTACATAGAAATCTCTCCCCAAGATACCTCCACACAGAATAGAAGAAGAAGAAAGTTCCACAAATGAAAAACTATCATAACTTTTAAAAAATTAAAAAATAAATACGAGAAAGAAACAACAGTGATTTATGAACAACACACTTGGTTGCATTCTCACAAAAGGACACGGTTAGGAGACGTAGTTTTGATTGAATTTGCTAAAATATGAAAGAGAGAGCAATGCGGCCAATATTTGAAATTAGCAAACTCCACTACCCATCAATCTATGCTAATCATTCAAAAGAAACACTCCCAAACGTAATTGTAAATCATAATTAGAGCCTGTTTGGATAGGTTGTTATGAAATCCTAATTGCCCGTTTTTATTAAAATTGTCAATGTTTGGTCACAATGTGAATGACCCCTTGTGATTAACCCTAATTAATTAATTTAGCCAAGTAATTAATTAATCAATTAATCATGCAATTTTATGGAAGCACAAACAAATCACCAAAGAACTAAATATGCAGCGGAAATTAAATAACACGGTGATTTGTTTACAAATGGGGAAAACCCTAACGGCAAAAACCCCACCGGGTGATTTTCAGGTCACCACTCCCGAAACTCCACTATTATCAAATCAAGCGGTTACAAGTAAAGGAATCCCAAGTACCTTACCAACCTACAGTTGAACCCTTACCCCAATACCCAATTGGACTTGATCTGTAGTGACAGTCTTCACCTTTGATGCACGGCTCCCAAGTACGTGACTAACCAATGCGCAGATCCAAGTACGCGACTTCAGAACACCAACTGAGGAAGAATGGTTGGCTGCAAAGTTCTTTAGTTCATCCTTTATGATGAATAGCAGGAAGATGCTTGGTTACAAAACCCTATGGTGCAAATACACAGCAACTTCTTGATGGAAGATGAACTAGGTCAAGAACTTCGTCTGTTGATCACAATTTGCTTGAACAGAGATTGCTCAATGATAATGCAACTTGTGTCACCCTAGACGACTCTTAAAATAATCCTTTTATATGTTTAGGGTTAGAAGAAAAGAATGCCCAAAAACATATTCACGGATCCCAAGAAAATCAGATTGGAAATCTGACTTTTTTTAAATCTCGACAGATAGCAGGTGTCGAGGTAGCTGTCGAGAGGTGTCGAGCTTTAAAAAATTTGCACTTCAGCTTGCTTTTTCTTGGACGGACTTGATGACTTCAACACTTGACCTTGAAGCATTGTTTCTTGAAGTATTAAAAACACCTAGAACTGCCCAATTACAAGTAGAGTGCATTTTGTCAAAGGATTAGCCAATTTACATAAATAAGTGACATATGTTCTTAAACAAGTTAAAACATATATGTCCTAACAGTCAATATGCGTGTGTTTGTTATAATGATTTTACTAGAAATTGCGTTATTTAAAACATCAAATATTACATTTTGAAACAGAGGTTGGGGATAGCTTTTTGAAAAGCTTCATTGAAAATGCAAATCACTCTATACATTTTAAAGTTTGAATACCTAAAACACCCTCAAGTTTTTGCTAAATGACAAAAACACCAGCTAGCAAATAACCTCACTGGTCACCCTCAAGCTCGCTCTCTGTCCAGTGGTGGAGCCACGTTGAGGCCGAGGGGGCCATGACACCCCCCCCCCCCCCAAAAAAAACTTCAAGGTTAATCTAATTTTAGCAACTTACCTAATCTGCACCACCATATAGTTGCAAACAGCACTAGCTTTCGCTGGTAGATGCATCTGGGTAGGCACTTGCTAAATAAGTAGTCTTCACACTTTTCTTAACTACTCTCCTTTAAATCTCCAGCATCCTAACTCTTCTACCTTTTTTTCTTCCAGTTCTTCCTTCTTTATTTCTTCGGTTCTTCTGTCATTTTTATGAAGCACAGAGAGTGACTTTTGATTTTACCTGGCAATGTTTATCAATTACCCGTCCTACCTCCACCACGTGTATGGTTGAAACTAAAAGTCTCAAAATTTAGAGTCCCTAGGTGGTCAGGTAATGGTATGGGTCATAAACTCTTTTATGACTTTTCTTTTTTATCTTTATTTGTTAAATGAATATAACAAACTATTATTATACCTAATAAAAATATACAACAATACATCATGTAATTTTTTTTTTTTTTTGGTTCCCAATACATCAGGTAATTGGTTGTATATAATTATATTTTGTTATATATTGAAATTTGGATGATGATTTAGTAGACAAACTAAATAGTACACAAACCAAATGCTACCCTTTTTGGTAATTTGCACTAAAACAACAATTTTAAACTAATATTGTTCACAAAGTTTGCCAAATGTTTTATTGTGATTTTCAAAATTGTGTTTTCAAAACGCTTATTTTAAAAACGCTATTTTTAAAAAAGCACTTTTTAAAACCTCTTATCTAAACAGACCCTTAATAGCCAAAACTATGGAACAAAATTAAAAACTTATTGGTAATGTTTTCGGAGAAGTTCTGGTTGGATTACAGAGTTCCTCAGATTTTTCTCTCCCTCTCTGACTCTCTTTGCCCCTTATTGACGCTCTCAATGAATAAGTTTTTGAATATGTTTAGAGAGACCCGAAGAGAGGTTGTGGTTGTCTAAGATAAGCACAAAATATAGTGGTTGTGGGAAGGAGTAATGAAACAATCAAAATTTATATCCACCCCTATGCCAAAACTTTGTGTCTCTAATAGTTTTTATGACGTTGTGTCTCTAATAATTTTTTATATCTCTTTCTTTGGCAGTTTTTTTTTTTCTTTTTTTTTTGTTTTAATATATACCTTATGCCAAACGGTTAGGAGTTAGTGAAACTAAATAAGCAAACAACTGAAAAGATACAATTGTTTAGTGTTTTAAAGGAAATGTGGCATTAATTTGTGTAGCCATGTGGTGCAATGAGAGGTGGTTAACGAAAAGTCAAATGTTTTGCTTTTATATTATTACTAGTCACTAACTCGTGTGATGCATGGGATAGTTGGTTAAATAACAATTAAAAATAATCATACAAAGCCCGCAAAATATGTTCTTTGATTATAAATGTTGGGTGTTTCACATAACACATAAAGATCACACCTTGGTTTCTCTATGTTGATGAAAAAAATTATTGCCAAAATTCCAATAACTCATACACAAATTTGGGCATAATATAAATTCACATAATGCTCAATTGCAAATAAACTTATAGTCTACCACCAATATAAATCATATAAAAAAATTTATTGATAAAATGAATATTTAAATGTGTAAATAATCTCATGACAGCATTAGCAAGACCATGCATTTGCTACCAGGGAATAATATGCCACATAAACACATGGGGCACTATGCCACTATCTCTTATAAGAAGCAACTCATAAACACAATATTCAAAACTTTGGAAAGAAACCGCTGACAAATAGTCTAAGTATCTTTGCTTATCTACTCTTGATGGCCCCCAATTTTGATTATGCTGGCTTCTTGGAAACTGTTGAGGAGATCATTTGCAGCAACATATATTTGTGTTAGATGCATCTAATTTCCTTTAGATACATCTTAAGTACATGCAAATAATAGTAGTTTGAAAGAGTGTCTATTTGAAAGGAATCAAACGAAATGCCTATATATTTCAGTTTCAACTATCTCTATAAACAATTAAAACCAAATTTCATAAACTCTTTGGATACATCTTAAGACAGACAAACAATCAATTTCAAAAACACCAAATGTTGGGTTGAAAGTAATACACAATTATTTGAAGCAGTGCTATTAGGCTCAGCCAAGCCATTCTCTATGGAAAAAAAAATTTAAAATACAGTAAGGTTCATTTAAATGAGACAATGCAATAATGTATTAATAGCTATTTCTATGAGCAAGAAAATAAAAAATATTTGAAGCAATTGCATGAAATTATTTAAGTACATGCCATCAATGAAGCTGCTTGAAATAATTTTAAGTACATACCATCAATGAAGCTACAACATTAACATTGTTCATGACATTATTTTATTATTTGTAGCACAAGTTCCTGGTTCGTGATAGGCAATGTGGGCATGTAAGATATACATTGGTGCATGGAAATCTACAAAATCACCTACACAAAAACAAAAAAGGAGAGAGTCAAATTAATGATTGTGTAATTTCTAACGGTGGTAAAAAGAAATCACAGAGTGGGCCTAATTTCTGAGCTTTTCTCTACAGCTAATGGCAACAACTAAAAATGCAAAAAATTGCAGACCACAAACTCAAACTCAATAGCCAAATGGAAAAACACAAAAGAATTAACCCTGAAATTTTTAAATATACATAGAAAATAAAATTGAAGTATGCCTCAACTTGATAAACAAACCTTGTAGATATCAATAGCTCGACATCTAACAACTCCTCACCATTAAAGTTGACAGTGGCCTTGAACCTAAAAAAAAAAATTGTATACCTTTGTTTCTTGAAAACCAAAAAAAAGAAAGAAATATCTGGAATATAGAAAACATAAAACAAATTGGAAAGTAAAATGAAAATAAAAAACAAATTGTATTTGGTTTACGGATGGTTCTAGGGCTTTTATGCTTTGAAATTGTCTCTCCAAAACCAAACGCAACAATAAAAAATAGAAAAGAAGAGATTAAAAAAAAAAAAAAAGCAGATCACTACAATTGAAAGGGAAAGCGAAAGAAGTCATCTTTATTGATAGTGGGTTTGCTGGCTAATGGTAGCGGCAGACTCTATTCTTTCTTCATGTATCTTCTCATAGGGGAAAAAGTGGCATTACTGAGAAGGAAAAAAATTGAAGAGAAGTTGAAAATATTTATATAGACACACATAAAGTGGTTAGAGCATCTCCAATGGTGTAGCTAAATGCATAAAAATCTCTATAATAGAGAATGGCACCATAAAAAGAGTCTCCAATGGATTCTCTATACCTGTAATTTTTTTGGCTCATGAACAATAGCTCATCAAGTCTGATGGGCTACTCTTCATTCTTCAAATGTTTTTTTTATTATAATAATCAGGTGTTGAATAAAAAAATGTGTAATTGTTAATTAAAAAAAGAATAAATAATGAATGAAGAAATAATATTTAAATGAGATAGAGAATGGGATAAAGAATCTGTTGGAAAATGTATTTGAAAAAGTGGGTAGATAAAAGGTAAAAGTCACCATTCATTCTCCAAACAATACAAAAATTTGATGAATTTGCCGGAGATGCTCAACGGTGTGGGGCTTTTAAAAATAATTTGTTACAATTTCCTTTTTTTTTTTTTATATAATTTATTTTTAAAAAGGGTTATTTGCTGATTTGCTGCTATTTTAAAAAAAGTTTTATTTTTCCTTGTAACTACTGTCCAAATGAAAAGACATATTGTTTTGGTGTTTTTAGATGTAAATGTGTCGGTCGTTTATGTAGCCACTTGGCATCAACAAAAAGTCAAACATTTCGACTATTAGTTATTATATAGATATAGATATGGATATAGATTACTAGTTGCTAGCCCGTGCAAAGCATGGAAAAATTACTTAAGAGATTTTAAAAAATAGTACTAATATTTTCCAAAGAGTTTTTTCCTTCCATCTCTTGCTTAGTAATGGTTGTATCCCTTAATATTTAAATGTTACAAAATTTATAATTTTCTCCATTGTTTGATTTGTCTTTGAAAACGCATATTAATACTAAACATATAATTCATAAAAAAATTCCATTGTAAGAAGACTACCATTCCTTCTTTTGAGAAAAGAAGAATACTATTCTAATGTTGTAATTTGGATTTTTATGATGAAACTTCTAATGTACTAAAAATACCAATTATGTTAATGGTCCAGTATGCCTAAATGCATATGGAAAAAAAAAAAAAAAAAATCAAGAGGAACAAACCACGAAGTTAACTTAAGCTAATGCATGAGTAACGTATTTTGTTAGACACATGTTGTATATTGCAAGGGTCAATTTTGTACCAAAGACCATTTTGGTTTGGCTAAGGAAATAATATATTTTGGTACTAATCAACACCATTGTAACATTTCAAAAATATCATTTTATATATACTAAACTGAATGTTCTACAAAATGCTAAAGATACTACAAATTTAATGACATAACATTTTGTAAATTGATGTGATAATAAATGTGATTAGTAAATAGCAATAACATAATATAAATAATAATAAAAATATAAAAACAAAACTATGACTGGTGACAATAATTTTTAGAGGTCAGGTGGTGAAATTTGTTGTATCTTTAGCATCATTTATATTTTTTTCTCTAAATATCCTACCAACGTTTTTTTACCTTATTTTATTCTCATCTACTTATTCTCTCTAACAATAGATGTACTCATATATTTTCACCAAATTATGATGTATTATAATGATAAAAACAATAATATAATAGTACAATAATAATAACAAAAACAAAAGCACTTGTTTCCATGGTTAAAAAAAAAAAAAAAAAGAGTTAATTTCAACCAAAAAAGTAAGAGTTAAGTTTACAATTTGAATATTTGGAAAATGCTGAATAGTATGTAGTAATAGTCTGATACTGAGGGGAAAAAAAAAAAAAATACCTAACTGTTCCTTAAAAAAAAAAAGAACTAATCATCTATATATATATATATAATTGACATCTCAGACTTTTGGTTGACCTCTTCACAATTTTACACATCAGCATTTAAAAAAAAAAAAAACGAAATAAATCTGATTTATTTCTTTCTATTAAATATATATGCTCTCCTCTCTCAAACCCGATACTCTACACCTTTTCACTATCAGTTTTCTCTACACAACCCAAACCACCATCAGTACTCCTCTCCCAAAACTCAATAGCTCCACCTTCTCCAGCACCACCCCTCTTTGGCTCCACCTTTGTCGACGCCACCCATCTCTCACCCATGACAGTGTATTTAATTAAGTGAGTTACTACCAAAGATGGGCCATATTTTCCAGTTGCGGAAACCTAACAAAAATTGATGTTATTTGTAAGTTACATTTAAATACCTAAATCTGTTAAATTAGTTGTTTTTTTAAACTCGTTACAAAAGTTTTTGTTATTGGAGTTTTAGAATGGTGGATAAACTAGCTTTTGTTTTTTAAAATCATTACAAATAACAATATGGCACTCAAAAATTGATCTCTAAATTTTTTTTAACCTAAATCGTTCATAGCTAAACTTGCGAATTTCATAAGATTTGTTATTGTTTCTGACCTCAACTCAAATAAAATTCAATTCTAAATATTTTGAAGTAATATGTTTGCATATGTAAATGTGGGTCATGGGTTTGTATATTAGGTCATTCTTTTCTTTGGGTTTGTGTTTGAACAACTTTCAGTGAGTTCGTTTGGGTATTATGAACACATATTTCTATCTCTCTTTTTCATCCTTTTCTATTAATATCAGTTTGTGTTTAATATATTGTAGGTTAAATAGTTTTTATTGATGTATCTTAGTCATTGGCAACTTGGGGGAGGTTTGATACTGTGGGTCTTCTAAGACAGAAGTTCAATAGTAGTTTTGGGTATATGGGAACAACCAAAGCTGCAATGGACATAGATTATGAATCAATCTTTTGAGGTGATGTTAACAACTACACCATTGTTCAAACAAACTCACAAAACTCCAGGTATGAACTAAAGATTTTGAGCTAAATGATATGGTCTCCATGTATCTTTTAGTTTGTTTTTAATTTTTCCATTTGCAGTGCCACGACTACACAATTGAAGAGCTCATTACAAAGAGCTTCATCAACTTCAACATTGTCCTCTTTAGCAATTAGATTGGCCAGACGAATATGGAGAAAGGTACATCATGGACAACATTACCTAATCTTTCTCCCTCTCTCTTTGGTGTTGGAACACCAATGTTAAATTTTATTTATTTATTTATCTTTTCCTTTTGGGTTTTCAATTCTAGCAGATTATTATTGGAACACTAGTGTTTGAAGAAATGCTTTAACTGAACTTTGGATTGAATGTGTGGAACCCAATTGTTTATGCACGTACAATGCTATTACAAATTTCTTTTAAATTTTGTTGTGAATTGTGATATCAATATTTGGTTAAGATTAACAATTTTTATAGATTAGTTCTTTGGAAATTTGGTTTTCTTTTTAAATATTGTGGTTTTATTTAAGTATATGTAGTGGGATTGACCTATGTAAGCTCGACATACATATTCATATATATTTGTATATTTAATTTGTGTTTGCCAATTGGGTTTGTGTATGACCTTAGGTCCTTGCTATCTAATTGTTACTTTCTCTCTCTCAAAAAGCTGAATACTTTGTTATATTGAGTTATTTGGGTTTCGTTTGTATGATTTTTGCTGTTTTTTATAGGTAAACTTTGGCATTGGAAATTATCATTATTATTATTATTCTTAAATTTTATATTAATAAAGCATATTTACACTCAAAAGTTGCTAGGTTAGTAAGTGAAGGGTTCCATCCTACCTTTTTGTTTTTAATTTTTAACGATTTCTAAGTTATTCTTTATGCTGGTGCTATTTATCAAAAAAAAAATTTTTGATAGTTATAGTCGTTGAGATTGCTCAGAATGAAATATTATGGGTGAGAAAGTTGGATACTTTTAACCCAATTTTGTTGGGTAAGCAATTGTGGAGATTTGAGGAAAGAAATCACCTTTGGAAGTGAGTTTCTTGAATAAAGTATGGGGAGGTTAGGGACAATTGACATTTGATATAGCAAAAATTACTTTTTGTTGCAACCTTTGGAGAAACAAAAAGGTAGGATGCGATAGATTTGGAGGACATGTTACTATTGTTATTGGGGATTGTAGAAGGGGGGAAAAAAAACAATGATGTTTTATTTGTTAGTTTTTTGTGGGAAGGAATAAAAGACATAATGTTGTGTCTCTAGTTTAGTTTGTATTATATATATAGTTTTTTTTTTTTTTTTGAGAAACAGTTATATATATAGTTATATACAAGATATGTTGTAATATATATACTAAAAGGTGTCTATTGAAAGTTCATAACCATTCAAATTGGATATACCAAAAGGTGCCTTTTGAGAAATCATAACCCTTCATATTGAATATATATTAAAGGTGCATATTGAACAAAAAAGTGTCTATTGACCGAAAATGTGCCTATTAAATCAAAATGTGTTTATTGATCGAAAATGTGTCTATTGAATGAAAATGTGTCTATTAACCGAAAATGTTGAATGAAAAGGTATTTGTTGAAAAGTCATAATCTTTTGGGTAAAATTAGTGGTTCATATTCATTTGGTAACTTCTTCTCAACTTCTTATCTTTCATCTTTCTTAGAAGCGCAAGAAACCTGTGGATCTTCTCAAAAATTACTATTTGTAAGTCGTTTTTTTTTTTTTTTTGGGTTAAATAGTGAAAAGGTCTAGGAATCAAGCCACACCAATAGAAGCAACAATAATATTGAACGATTTCTTTACACTGCCTTACAACTACTATTCTTCTTAGATTTCTCATTTTCTTCCCTTCTCTTGTCTTTTGCAACATTTTATCTGAAAATAAGAGTAGGACTTGCAAAATAAGTATTTTCAAGTTATTAATATGTAAATGAAATAATGTAGAAAATCCAATATGACTCAACCTATTATATATATATATATATATATATATATATATATATATATATATTTTAAAAATAAAATTAGAGACACTGAAGAGTGCGTGAGGGTGGGGAAGTAGTTGGTTAAAAAAAAGGTTTCTAAATTCTTTATACTTTTCAAATTTCCCAAGTTGATTCTATTTTTGCCTTCTTGTTTTTCTTCTATTTTTTTTTTCCCCTTCTCCATGGTTTATAAATCCTTTCATCTTTATCTCTTTGTTAATGTTTTTATCTGACAAGCACGCCGATACTATCTTGTCTGGATTCGGGGGAGGATTTGTATATGTACTTGGCAGTATTCGAGCATGCTGTGAGCGCCATATTATTGAAGGATCAGGGGGGAGTTCAGAAACCGATCTACTACATTAGCAAAACGTTGGTTGATGCAGAGACGAGGTATTTACCTTTAGGGAAGCTTGCACTGGCATTAGTTCATGCAAGAAAGTTACCCCACTATTTTCAAGTGCACACGGTGTATGTATTGACTGAGTATCCCCTCCAATCTTTGCTCAAGAGGTCCGACTTCATGGGCAGTATAGCTAAGTGGGGAACTAGGCTCGGATCGTTTGATATTCGGTACATGCCCAGAAATTTGGTCAAAGGCCAAGTGCTCGTTGATTTTATCACAAAATTTACTCCCTGTGAAGGAGGCCAAGCAATTGTATGCAATGCTGAAGCTTGGCCATGGAAAGTCTTTGTGGATTGCATGTCCAATGCAATGGAAGCGGGGGTTGGAATCGTCATCATATCACTGGAGGGAGTGAAAGTGGAACATTCTTTGAGATTGGGTTTCAAGGCATCCAATAATGAGGCCGAATATGAGGCGTTGCTTGTGGGGCTGAGGGCTAGGCTTAGTCCAAAAGCAGCCGACCTAGAGATTTATTCTGAGTCTTGGCTAGTGGTTAGCTAGGTTGAAGGAAACTTTGAAGCTAAGGACGCTTGAATGATTGATTATTTGAAGCTCGTCAAGCAAATGATGAGCAATTTTCAGAAAATAAAGAATAAAGATAGTTCAAATTACTTGGGGGTAGAACAAGCATGTCGACTCCTTAGCAACTTTGGCATCTACACTGGCCGATGAGATACCGCAGCTGATCAAGGTGGAGGTGGTACAAGAACCTAGCATTGACCTAAAGGTGAATATCTCAATCATTTCATTGCTTGAACCTAGTTGGATGGACCCGATTATTGAGTTTTTGGCTGAAGACCGTTTACCAAGCGAGAGCAAAGAAGCAAATAGGGTGCGTAGAAGTGCTGCTCTGTTCTGGTTGTCCAAGGATCGTAGGTTATATCTAAGGTCTTTTGTGGAAACTTATCTTTTATGCCTTTATCCTTCCAAAGTTAATGCCCTTGTTACCGAGTTACATGAAAGGGTGTGCGGCAGCCATGTGGGAGGTCAGTCATTAGCCCATCGAGCAATGACGTAGGGATTCTAGTGGCCTAGGATGTAGAAGGACATTGCTGAATATGTGAAAAGGTGTGAACAATGTTAGAAACATGCCCCTTTAATACACCAACCAACAAAAAGTTTAAATCCCATCAGTAACCCTTGCCCTTTTGTGCAGTGGTGGCTGGATATCGTTGGTCAGTTCCCTCAAGCAATTGGGAACAGAAGGTTCATCTTGGTGGCTATAGATTATTTCACTAAATGGGTTGAATCCAAGGCATTGGCTAACATTCGGGACGTGGATGTTAAGAAGTTCGTTTGGAAAAACATTGTGACGAGGTTTGGAATCCCAGAGTCCTTAATATCAAATAATGGCTTACAATTTGACAATAAAGTGTTTCACAAGTATTGTGGCAACCTCGGTATAAAGAATAGGTATTCGACCCCAGCATATCCTAGAGCAACAGCCAAGCTGAAGCTACGAACAAGACAATTGTTAGTGGGTTGAAGAAAAGGCTAGAAGGAGTGAAGGGCAAGTGGACCAAGGAGTTGCCAAATGTGTTATGGGCATACCAAACAACATTGAGGAGATCAACTGGCGAGACCCTGTATTCCTTAACATATGGGGTGAAAGCAATTATACCTTTAGAGATAAGCCTTTCCAGTACACGAACCTTGGATTTCTCCCCAAGCATGAATAGTGAGTTAATGGTAAAGCAATTGGACTCACTGGAAGAACGCCAAGAAGTGACGACTATACGCCTAGCAAACTATCAACAGAAGCTGGCTTAACAGTATGATAAGGGCATAAAGGCGAGGGAGTTTGGTGCCGGTGACCTCGTGTTGCAGAAGGCTGTAGGGAGTGCTCAAGATATCAACGTCGGGAAGCTAGCCTCGAACTGGGAAGGTCAGTACAGGCTCACTGCCATAGCTGGAGTAGGAGCATACCATCTGAAAGATATAGAGGACATGCCGCTTCCTTGACAATTGAATGTTCAAAACTTGAGGAAGTTTTATCATTAAGTATGTAAAGCTTAAAGGGCCACTTTATGCACTACTTAATATGTAGATGATAATGTAAATATGTGTAATATATCAACTTTGTTGCTTGTGACTATTCCTAACAAACTTCCTAAGGACAGAAATCTAGGCTCAACCTGACTCTGGTCACAGGCCAAATGAAAATCTTATTATAAATCTCCTAAGGACTAAAGCCTAGGCTCGGCCTGACCCCGGTCACCGACCAAGTGAAAACTTTGTTTCAAATCTCCTAAGGACAAAAGCCTATGCTCGGCAGTGATAGGTGATTACACCATAATATGGTGCACCCTCACCTATATAATAACACCCACTTGGTGAATGGTGTTGCTTCACCAAACAACAATAGTTAGTTATTTACATAGACATATATTTTCCCAAGAGACATGAGGAGTCTATGAATATTAGGACTCCTCATTCATTGTTACGTTACATAATTTTATTCTCTCTGTCTATTCAAATCTCTTAAGGACAAAAACTTTAACCTAAGTAGCTTAAGGAAAATTTCTATTGGCAATATTGTCTATGAATCATAAATATCATGAAAGTATCAAGCATGAAATATAAAAAGAAGGTTCTTATAAAAGCAAAATTCTAAAGTCATCACCAGAACTTGGTGACTTCAAATATAATTTTTAACAAAAGCTTCAATTGTTTATCACCAAAACCACGGTGACTCTGAAACTAATGTACTGTCACCACACCTTAGTGACCTAAGGAAATCAAACTAAGAAAATAGGTAGAGTAATACCCAACACACCAAAAAATAAAATAAAATAAAATAACTATGATGAACAGATAAAGCATTAGGTTGTTGGTTCTTGTGGCTGCTAGGGCTGGCAGGGGTCGGCATCTACAGTGACTTGGTCGGGATTTGGGAGGACAGGTTGAGCCACTTGCCTTTGCCCTGCATTGGGGTCGCTGGAGACCTCAAGATCAATAAGCTCAGCGTGTGAATCAATCTCTTTTACTAGCGCCCTTATGCTTTGGCTCCCTTCTTCTTCGGCGCAGGCAGGGCTCTGAACTAAAGGAGGTGGGGGCTCTGGATAGGGGATCTGCTCAGGGATCCTGAAAGGGGACTCTTTCGATACGCCCAATGCATTTATGGTAGCCATCCATCCCTCACCATAGCCATATCGTCGAGATTGGAACATTATTGGCTCGCTTGAATTATTGGCGTCGACAATTCCCATATCATAAAAGTTGTCCTCACTTTCCTCCAATGCCACCTTCAAGTCAGCCACCTCCTTATCTCTAGTAGAGATTATGCTTTCGGCCTCAGCCAGCCTCAACTTCATTTCACCCATCTTAACCCCTAAATCTGTAGCTCTTTGTTCGGCCAGCACATAAGCCCCTTCGTGCTCCTTCACCCTTCCCTCGGCAACCCACAATGTAGCATTCTTCTCCTACATAGTGGCTTCGGCCACCTCCTTAAAGGCTTTCTCTTTTTTAGTATATTCAACTGAGCTCCTTAACCGATCTTGCATCATGTGAACCAGTTGGGTGGCCTAGCAAAATAGCAAGAGATCTCTAATTGTTAGTGAATGTTGTAGAATTATAATAATAATGATGATGAACGATCATTATCGAGATAGTGTGCCACTAAAGCCTGAGTGCCACTACTTTGTCACTACCCTCAGAGAAGTACTGCACGTCATTGGGTAGCTGAAGGGCCTAGCCCATGCTTCGGGCTACTCGGCCACCCTCCCTTTTCTCCCAATTCCAAACACTAGATGTAGTCGACAAGGGCTGGTTGCTAAGTTTGCACATGATTTGTCATCCTGACACAGGTGATGCCGAGGATGAAGTGATGTTCGACACCACAATGGCTGAAGGACAGGGTGCTTGGGTTGTCTCTCAAATGATAAAGGAAGTTGTTGATTTAATGGGGGGAGTCTAGGAAGGAGCTTGTTCCTAGGGGTTAGCAAGCTCGTCCGTGCCATAGGGCCTCTTACGTCCGCGGGTAGCTAGGGGAGGAGGTGCTTGTTGTGGAGGAGTTTACCACCAACCGAACAAAAACCAGTCAACCGTCATCTTCTTTTTAACCACCATCTCGGAATTAGAGTCCTCGATTTTGGTTCCTTCAGAAGAAGAGTCTACTGATTCAACCTCCGCCTATTACTCAACCTAAGCCTTTTCCTCAAGCTCCTCGGCAAGGATATGCTCAGCTCGACCGTGGAATACTGTATCCGTCGAACTGTCCCTCACAGGCAATAGTGAACCTTCTCTAATTTACCTAGGATCGAGCCTCCGGGCTTCACCAAGTGTTAGTCCTGTGGGCAAGAAATTGTGCAATCAAATGTCTAAGTATGACAATAAGAGATTGCCAACCGTCAGCACTTGACCAGGGTCTTGAAAGCTTGTATATGCGGGAGTGCAGCTGAGGATGAGGTGAGAGGCATGCAACTAGCCATTAAAATGTACGAAGATCTCGGACCGAAGTATGAAATTCAGATCTCAAATATGAATGGCGTTACGGTCCAGTTTAAATCTTTTAGTGTCGCCAATCAGAAATAGCCATTAGCATTCAAGTAAAAATAAAGATAACCTTAAATAAATAACAAAACATTGATAGCAATAGTAAATCAAATGTGAGCAGTATCGACCAATATCTCGGGGCGAGGTTGGGCATGTGAGCTTATTAGCAAGCCAATTGCTACTCACCCGAACATATTCTCCAGCCGAGTTTCTGTTAGAATCAGGGAGGCATGATATCAACCGTACCAGCGTGTCCTTAACCTTAAGGTAATACCCCAACCTCTCGTTATTGCACAAGCTATACATAAAGTTAATATCATGTTGGTCGAGATATAACCCGTACAAGTTATTTAACTGGCAAACACTGCTCACCACTCAATAGAAATTAGGTGGAAGTTGGTCGGGAAAAAGACCGTAAAACCTAAGGGTTCTAAGTATTAATGGATCTACGGGGAACCTTATCCCACCCTCTAGTATAGACATTAATGGGAAAAACACGACATGAGGGCGCTGTTCAAGTGCTATATTATCCTCATGGCAATACACTACATCTACATCTAAGGGGATGCCAAACCTAGCCTTAAAATTGGCTAAGGCAATCTCGGTCCTAAGAAGATGAGAAAAAACCCATTCTAATGTATCAAACAAAGGGAAGGAAAACTTAAAAGTAAAAGGGAGAGTGAACAACTTACAGTAGAAATGCTAAGAGGGACTTGCTTGGGAGGGAATTTGTGCTCAATAACCTAGGGCGCTCAGAAATGGAGGAAGTAGAAAATGAAACAAAGGAATGAGGTATAGGTTTTATAGGCCAAAGGAATTTAAAAAGCATTAAATAGATCTTCAGGCAGGAGAAATGATCAAAACCTTTTTTTTTTTTTTTTTTGTGTAACTGTTACATGCATTGCCTTGGTTCATGAAGCGTCAGATGATCATAGTCGTCAGATGGGATAGCCTGTCATCCCCTTTTTCTCCAAGCGTGCAAGCTGTCTTGTTTATAATTAATGAACTGACGGTTGGAAGCATTAGTGGAATCCCTGAGAAATGAAATGAAAATCTTAATCAAAACCTTTGATTCTATCCTTGAGAATGGGGAAAGAATCAAAGGGGGGCTATTGTACGGTCTTGGGCCCATTACCCTTAGCCTAATATCAATAATCCTAAACAATTGGAATAAACAACCCTACTTAGGGGGCGGTCCACCGTGCCTGGGAGATTAGGATTGTAGTGGTATCAACCTTGAGTCTAATGCTATTTAAGCTCGGTTTGAAGAACCTCGGTAGTGCCTTGAGTAATATTGCTGCCGAGCAACAATCGGCGTCTAGCGCAAGTTCCAAAGCTCCTATTTCCAAAGTGGGACCCTCTTTTGTTAGGAACAATCTAGATGGACCCCTTCCACATGAGTGGTGGGGAAGGTAATCATTAGTGGTCCACTAAGGCAAGGCTATAAATAGAAGAACTACATGAGAGCAAATGGTTAGATACTAGAGAGGAAGGACGAGGAAAGTAACCGAGCACAAACAGTAAAGTATTCGATTAGAGAGGTCAGTTACTTTAGCGGGCCTTTAATCAACCTATTTAGGAGCTACCCATTGTGGGATACTCAAAAGCCCACTAAAATAAGTAGACTGAGAGCCCAATTACAAGGTTGGCCTATGAGCAGGGAATTGGGCATGCAAAATGGGCATAATTTGTCAATTTCTTTTGGTGGAGTTTTTTCCTTACTTCAAAAAATAGAATCAATTGATTTTTTTTAAGTGATTTTTACTTACTCCTTTGAGTTTATGATACAAATACTTTGCTACATTAATCTATACCACTTTTTATTTACCATACATTTGAGGAGAGATATCTGACCTTTAAACTTGTTTTGGAACTTTGCTGGCCAGTGTTATCAAAAAGAGAAGTCCTGTTGCAAATACTAAATTTCGGATTGAGGGGGAGAGAAGGGAAAGAAGAACATTCAGAGAGAAAGATATAAAAAATAAGTGATATTTTATTTATAACTACTGCCCCAAGAGTTGTGTCTCTAGTTTATAATGATAGGCAATTTTTTTTTTTTTAAAGGTGAGCATTTAATTGAAAAGATACAATTGTTGTGTTTTTAATCATAGATGTGGCACTAATTTGTGTAGCCACGTGACGTAATAAAGAGCGGTCAACAAAAAGTCAAATTAAATGCTTTGACTATTATAATAGATATAGATATAGATATAGGTATAGATTTGTGGCTATCTACAATACCCTCATTCATTCCATTCACTTTGAGTGTATATCAAACAAGTTGCATGGTCGTGCCACTCACGGGACCTTAGTGGCAGCTCCATAAATATTTTTTAAGGGGAGTTAGTAAGAAGATAAATCTTAGATAAGAGATGAATCTTGTGGTTTATGTGGTTCCCTTATTGAGGTAAAACCCAATCCAAACCTAACAAACCTAGAATTTCTATAGAATGAAATCCATAAAAAAAAAAAAAAAAAAAAATTAATTTTTCCCTTTACAAATCTACTACCTATCTATTTTAGGACTCAACTTGTGTTTAGTGCACTGATGCACTAGATACAAGCTTAATCCTCTATTTTAATACTTATAATAATCTCTTACCTATATAATAGATTATTATCTATTTGATTAAAAAAATATTTATATTTCCATCTATTACCGTAGCGTAAATAGAGGTCTAAATTGTCATAGAACTCACCGCTTTGAACGTATTTTTTGTCGTCTATATATAATATAAAACTAAAGCCTGTTGAATTTTTGTTGAATTTTTTATTTACTTCATATCATGCAACATAAGCTTTGGAAACTCCACAATTTTACACATCATTTTAATTTTTAATTAAAAACCATGCAAAATCTTTGAAAACCACCTAAATTTATTTCATGTACGCTTCTTGCTTTCTCCAAACCCTAAAACAGCCTCCTCTATTTGTCTCCACTAAGAGAGAACCTTAAGCTTTCATAAGAAATGAAAAAAATTTGAGTTCATTTTTTTGTAATATTTGAAATTGGTTGCTAGATTTTTTGCAAGCCGTTGCATGTTCAAGCAATGGTTATTTATCAAATTGTAACTCAAAAAACAAGAGCAATTCATGCAATGGTATAATTTAATTATCAATTTGAGATTTTATAAAATTATTCTAGTCTATTACTAAACAGGTTTTAGTTCTTTGCTTGGGAATCTGACTAGTTTTATTTAAAAATAGAAATCCCATCGATTTGGTGAGAGAATCCAATGCCAATACTTAGCAAGAAAGAGATGGTCATTGACACTATGTATCGAGGGCTCAAATAGCCTTTTAAACCTCAATAGGTACTAGCTATCGACCTTTAAAATCCAGCACTTCTTCACTTGATTCTTGGACAAACTTGCATGACTTTAACACTTGAACTTGAAAACTTGTTTCTTGAAGCCTTGTTTCTTGAAGCATTATAGCTGTCGAGCTTTAAAATCCAGCACTTCTTCACTTGATTCTTGGACAAACTTGCATGACTTTAACACTTGAACTTGAAAACTTGTTTCTTGAAGCCTTGTTTCTTGAAGCATTAAACACATCCTAGATCTACCCAATTACAAGTAAAGTGTCAAATGATTAGCCAACTCTATATTGACATATGTTCCTAACATGATTCACATATGTCCTAACAGTTGCCAACATTTACAAAATGAAGTTCTAATACATTTAGTTCCTAAAGTCTTAGAACCTAACAGTATCTCCTCTTGTTTCTTAATCATAATTAGCCTTGATTCACATTATGTTTTTCTATAGAAAATGTTTAGCAGATCACCCGGCTTTCCTGTGGTTTAACAGTCAAATGTGGGAGTAGGCAATTTTAAAGACTTTGATAAAAATGCTGATAGGAGTATTTTTAGAGGTGATATATGTGGATCAATTGTTGAATTGATGAAAGAATCAGTATGCAAACTAGTCATTCTTAATTGGTGTAATGCATTTGATGGGTTAAACCGTTAAAGGAAACAAATGATTATAAGTTTCTCTTTGCTGCTGGTTCTCTTATGAAAAACATGGTAATTGTTAATCCAACTCAGAGTTCTATTACTTATCTAGAAAAACATTTGTTACACATTTATACTGGCTTTGCTAGCCTGACAATATATTCTTTAGTAGTAACTGGCCCCTCGTAAACTTTTCTTAGATGATGGTTATTTGTATATGAAGGGAATTCAACTGAAATTCCCAACCTGTGAGAAAAAAAAAAAAAAAAAAAAAAAAAAAGAAAAAAAAAAGAGAGAAAACACACGCCAAAGAAAAACCAATCACACGCACAAGATAATATATACGTGATTCGGCAATTTGCCTACGTCTACGGAGTTGTAGGGATTTTACTATTATCAGGGAAAAAAATACAAATTGCGGCAGTACAACTCTAAAACACGACAATATGGGTTTGGGCTTGTTGACCCAAGCCTTCGGTTCATGGACTAAACCTCAGAAAATCTTCCATTAAAAACCACGCAACATTATTTCGGGTCAAGTCGGGTCGTCAAGCGGATCAAACACAACTAGTCTCTATAAAGCCCAACAAATCTCCCACTTGGAGACTAGTTCAATCACCAACATCAACTGCAATCCTCCAAAAACAATCCCTCATCCCTGTAACTCATCTTCCTGTCCTCAAGCTAGAAGACCAACTGAAGTTGCACACAGCTTCAATTTTTCAATAGTGACACCCTTAGTCAACATGTTTGCTGGGTTCTTAGATCCACAGATCTTCTCAAGTATTACCAATTTATCTTTAACAAGGTACTGGATAAAGTGGTATTTTTTTTGTATATGTTTCAACTTTGAATGAAAAGTCAAATTTTTAGCAAGAAAAATTGCACTCTGACTGTCATTGTGTAGAATGCCCATCTCTTGCTTCTTACCCAATTCATCTAAGAAATCATGTAGACAAATCATCTCCTTTCCAGCTTCAGTTGCTGCAACATACTCAACTTCTGTAGTAGATAAAGTAACAATCTTTTTCAGATTTGAAGCCCATGATATAGTTGTACCACCTAGAGTAAATACAAATCTAGTAGTACTCTTTTTACTATCACCAGCAAAATTAGCATCTACATAACCTTGCAGTTTCAAACTTGCACCTATGAAGCAAAGACGTGTATTTGATGAACCCTTCAGATATCTCAGAATCCACTTGACTGCCTCCCAATGCTACTTTCTAGGCCTACTCATGAATCTGCTCACAACTCCCACTGAATGTGCAATGTCTGTCCTTGTACACCCCATAGCGTACATCAAGCTGCCAATCGCTGAGGCATAGGGCACCTTACTTATATGGTCCCTTTCTTCTTCTGTCTTCGGTGACTGTTCTTTGCTCAATTTGAAATGACTACCAAAGGGTGTGCTCACTGGTTTAGTTTCATTCATATTAAATATGTTGAGAACTTTCTTCACATATTGTGACTATGAAAGCTTCAATGTACCATTAGCCTTGTCTCTAATGATTCTCATACCAAGGATTTGCTTTATAGCTCTTAAACCCTTCATTGCAAACTATTTTAACAATTGCTTCTTCAAATTATTAATCTCCTCAATGCTAGACCCTGCAATGAGCATATCATCCACATACAACAGTAAAATGATATAAGAATTGTCAAAGAATTTAACATAGCAACAATGATCAGCTTCACATCTCTTAAGCCCAATTTTATGCATAAAACTGTCAAATTTCTTGTACCACTATCTAGGAGCTTGTTCTAGGCCATACAAGCTCTTTCTCAGTTTGCAAACTAGATTCTCTTGTCCCTGAACAATGAACCCTTCTTACTGAATCATGTAAAGGTCTTCCTCCAAGTCACCATGAAGGAATGCTGTCTTCATATCTAACTGCCCAAGATATAAATTTTCTGCAGCCACCATTCCCAATATGAGTCTAATTGTTGACATCTTCACAACTGGAGAAAATATCTCTGCTAGTACCCTTTAACAACTAATCTGGCCTTGTAACGTTTGCCACCATTGTGCTCATTTTTATTCTATATACCCATTTGTTGTGCAAAGCCTTCTTTCCTACTGACAATTCAGTTAGTTCCCATGTCTAATTCTCCAACAAGGAATCCATCTCATCCTTCATGGCTAACTCCCAGTTGCTTAAATTCTCATCTTGCAAGACTTCATCATAACACTATGGCTTACCACCATCAATCAACAGGAGATAATTTAGAGCAAGTGAATAACCCTATGGAGGTCTAATATTCTTGGAAAATCTGTGAACTTTAGCTACAGGTGTACTTTAATCTACCTGTGAATTTACATTCTCCTTATCTTCTTCACCCATTTTCTAGACAATACTTTCAGTCAATTCATCTAAGTTGACAAACTCAGATTTATTTTGATCTATCTCTGTAACATCTGGCACTATAGTTGACCTGTCCTTATACATAACCTGTTCATTAAATATCACATTTCTACTTCTGATGATTTTCCTGTTTTGTTCATCCTAAAACCTATAGCCAAATTCCTCATTACCATAGCCAATGAAAAAACATATTTTAGACTTTGCATCAAGTTTACTACGAGCATCAGAATCAATATGAATATAGGAAATACAACCAAAAACTTTTAAATGTGAAAAATTTACCTCTTTACCGCTCCAAACCTCCTCAAGAAGTCTGAACTCCATGGGAATTGCTGGCACTCGGTTTATCAAGTAAGCTGTAGTGCTAACAACATCAGCCCATAAAGTTTTTGGTAGTCCAGTATGCAACCTCATACTCCTAGCACGCTCATTGAGAGTTCTGTTCATACGCTCAGACACACCATTTTGCTGTGGTGTCCCAGGAATGGTCTTCTCCATCCTAATTTCCTGTGCAGCACAATACTCACTAAACCCTTCATTTATGTACTCTCCTCCATTATCTGACCTCAAACATTTTACTTTCAAACCTATTTCTGTCTCAACTATGGCCTTCCACTTCTTAAAAGTTTCAAGTACATCAGATTTATTTTTCAGAAAATAAACTCATACCTTTCTGCTTGAGTCATCAATGAAAGTGATGTAGCACGTTGAACCTTCAAGGGATGTAACTGGAGAATGCCCCCACAAATCAGTGTGTATTAACTCTAATTTTTCAGCCTTCGGTGTCTTGCCAGTTTTCAAGAAGCTTACATTTTTCTGCTTTCCTAATATGCAGCTTTTACACATGTCAAAATCAATGGACTTCAATTCTAGTAGTTTTCCTTTTGACAGCAGCATCTTCATCCCTTTCTCACTTATGTGACCAAGTCTACAGTGCCATAGACTTATATCAGTACTTGCATCAGTAATTGCAATTGTGTCTCTTGGACTTGAGATCATATATAGAATACCAATCTTCTTTTCACGAGCCAATACCCTAGCTCCCTTTGTAACCTTCCAAGTCCCACCAACAAATAGTATTGCATGTCCTTCATCATCAAGTTGTCCAACAGAAATCAGATTCCTCCTTAGGTCAAGAATATGTCAAACCTTCTCCAGTAACCAAACAGACCCATTGGGCAACAATATCCGAACGTCTCCCATACCCACAATCAGGCAAATACACCTTACCAAAATCACCTGTAATATAATTCTGTATGATTTCTCGGTGTGGAATGGTATGAAACGAAGTTCCTGAGTCCAAAACCCAATCATCAAGTGGACTGTCTACTGCAAGAAGAAATGCATCGTGTACATCTTCTGTTACAGTATTAGCAGAATCATTTTCATTATTCTTCTTAGGACTTTTGCATTGGTTCCTAAAGTGACCCGTTTTTCCACAATTCCAGCATTGTACTTGTTGGCCTGATCTAGATTTACTTCTATTCCGATTAAAATTTCTGGATTTTGATCTACACCAATTTGAATTTTTGTTATTACCTCTGCCTCTTGTCTTAAGGTTTAGGGCAGAACCAGATCCTAGGGTTTCACCTGCATCTCTTTTGTTAATCTTCTCAATCAAAATTAAATCTCGTATATAATTGTACTTAAGCTTTTCCTTTCCTGTAGAATTGCTTACTGCCATCTTCATTGTCTCTCAACTGTTTAACAAAGAAGCCAAGACGATTAGAGCACGAAGCTCATCATCAAAATCAATTTCTACAGACGACAATTGATTTGTGATAGTGCTAAATTCATTCATATGTTGTGCTATTGATGCGTTCTCTGCCATCTTTAGATTGAATAGTTTCTTCATCAAATGCACCTTGTTATTTGTTGACAGCTTTTCATACATATCAAACAAAGCCTTCATCAAATCTGCTGTGATTTTCTCCTTTACAATATTGTGTGCAACAGATTTAGACAGAGTTAACCTGATGACTCTTAGTACTTGTCTATCAAGAAAAGCCCATTCCTCAGCCTTCATAGCCTTAGGTTTTGTCCCCAAAAGAGGCAGATACAATTTCCTCCCATAGAGATAATATTCAATTTGCATCCTCCAATACGCGAAGTCTGTGCCATTAAACTTTTTTATTCCAGACGCCTTTCCTGCTTCCTCTGCCATTACTCCCACTCAAAACCTAACCCTAGGCTCTGATACCAGTTGAAGGGAATTCAATCGAAATTCTCAACCTATAAGAAACAAAAATAGAGAAAACACACGCCAAAGAAAAACCAATCACACGCACAAGACAATATCTACGTGGTTCAGCAATTTGCCTACGTCCACAAAGTTATAGGGATTTCACTATTATTAGGGAAAAAAAATACAAAATGTAGCAATACAGTGTTTTTTCTCTCTCTAAAACACGACAACAATAAAACCCTAATCACCAAGTTGTGTTTTCTACATCCTGCGCATAGGATACACAATGGGCTTCGGCTTGTCAGCCCAAGTCTCCGCTCCATGGATTAAGCCTCAGAAAATCTTCCATTAAAAACCACACAATATTATTTCGAGTTGGGTCGGGTCGTCAACCAGATCAAACACAACTAGTCTCCACAAAGCCCAACAGTATAAACTTTCCTTACACGACAGAAGGTTTGATTTTTGTGACATGGGGGAGTTGGGTATATCAAATCATAATCTATGCAAATAAATTAATTGGAGAGTACATTGAATTTTGGAATAAAAGTTTGTCTTTCCCATGATTGGAATTGGATTCAAGAATTTTGAAGTTTTGTCTAAATAATGAAATAGAATTAGCAACCAAAATTTCAAATATGGAAACCTTTCTTGAATTTTTCTTTTTGAAATGACTGAAGGGGTGCATTTAAATTTGGGAGTAGTCAAACTTGTTTAAGTCACTGAAGGTAAGACAAACAATCTTTAGATAACATCTATGGTGTCAGCCTAATCCAGTTTTTTCTACAGGATACATATATAATATTTTATCTACTCTAGTCCATCTTGTCCTATCTAGGCATCCAATTGTGTTTTATACAGAAACAGACACTCTTTAAGTTATATACACATTTCTTACTGTAAAAATAGTGTATAATGTTTATATATTATAAGGTGGAATTTATTTGTTGGTTTGCAAATTGCTGTTTGTAAGATGTACCACTTGTTAATTGGGACACTGCCCTACATTTCATACATAGTATAACAGACATTACAAATCTTCTTTGCACTTTAGAATCCACATTAAAATATAAATCCAAACTGCCCTTGTTGAGATACTTCTCTATAATTAAGTTAGTGATATTGAGTAGTAACCTTGTGATGTCCTTCCTAACTGGTTTTATCTATAGAGACTTGCACTCTTTTTCATATAGTCTTCCTGATAGCTCAAAGATATTTAACAGGCAGCTTCCCTTCTTTAAATTGTAGAAATTCTAGGATTCCTTGTTTTAAATGTGCAGGAACAGCAGCAAGAAAATTTTCAATATTTGTAGGATTTGCTCTAAGGCCTAGTAATTTTTTGAAAGCCTCAGGAGAATCTTGAAATATAGTAAGAGAATGGATATAAGCATTTGAAAATAGCATCAAGCCATCTGCAAAAAAGAGATGAGTGAGTTTTAGAGCTTCACATTTAGAATGAAATCTAAATGCAGAGGAGCTTGAGATAGCTGATTGCAACATTCTTGAAAAGATTTCCATTACCAATATAGGTAAGGAGATAACGGATCCCCTTGAATTATCCCACAAGGCCGCCATTGCAAGCAATAGAGAATTTTGGTGTGATAATACACTCCCTGGCCCAAGAAACAAATTTAGGGGGAATTCCAATAGAAATAAGGCATTGAAGAAGGAAGTTTCACTCAACTGAGTCATAAGCTTTCATAAGATCAACCTTCAAAGTACATCTTGGATGGCCCTTCCCCCTGTGGTAGTTTCTAATAACTTCCATCAGTAGAATATTTTCTGCAATGTTTCTTACAAACACAGTTTGACACTACCCAACTATGGAATTTAAGCAAGGCTCAAATCGATTTGGTATAATAGTAGTGATACACTTGTACACAATATTACAGCAGGAGATGGGTCTAAAGTCACCCATTTTTGAAGGATTAGCGCACTTAGGGATCAAAGATAAAACAGTTGCATAAACTTCACCCAAAAGCCTTCTTGAAAGAAAGAAAGATCGGATTGCAGCAACCACATCTGTATGCACCACATCCCATGCTTTTTTGAAAAAATGCGCATTAAAACCATCAGGTCAAGGGGCTTTGTCTCCATCCATGCTAAAGATAACCTTCTTAACCTCAATCTCAGTAACTTGAGATATCATAGCTAACTTATGACAATCTAAGACTTTAAAATTAAAAAGTCAAGATATGAATGCAGAATTCATATTATTGAACGTTTGAATGTTGAACATTTACTAAATGCATAGAGAGACAAGCAATAAGATACAAATCACATGTATAACGTATTTATAATGCAAATCAACATGACCGGTCCCAATAATACATAAAATCATATAAAATTGTTCTGTCCCTTATCTGTTTTGACTTAAAAATGAGATATTGATGCCAATGATATTACACATGTTGTTCATCAACTGAAAGTTGCTCCAAATTTCAACTAATTAAGGGTATGGATTTAGGAAGCTTAATTTACAAGTTCAGGAGAGTTTTTTGTCCTGCACACTATTTATTCACAGCTCAAGAAAGTTATTTACATGCATCTAGTTGATCTTTAAGAACTCAGGTTTTGTATTCACACATCATCATGGTATTAACAAGTGATCTTATGAAAAAAACTAACGTTACTAACTGCTTGGTTTTTTTCTTCATAAGTTACCCCTGAATATAACCTTCCTAACCGCAATTCAAGCCAACTAAACTAGTAACTGATAATGAAGTACAATTGAAATAATATGCTAACTCTTCCTAAAGTAAAACGGTAATTGAGACTCAAACATGGTCCATCCCGAAATTCGAATTTCATTATAATGTCAATCATCCTACTTAATTTCACATGGAACTCATTAGAAGCCCATTCATAATAGACTAACCTCATTACATGTACTTTGCGTGCGACATGTGATGAGGCTTTTTTTATTTTTTATTTTATAGTGTTATAATTTTTTATTTATTTCAATTTGAGGTTTACTTATGCATTTAGAACTACAAATACAACTAGGAATGTCATGAGGCTAGCTTCAAGAACAAATATTACATGTTTATTTTGTGGCAAAAAAAAAATCCTGTGTTTTTATTTTATATATATATATATATATAATTTTATTTTGAGAATCTAATTTAGAAGTAGATAAAGCAATTTGAAAATTAACAAAAGAGTGACCTTATTTTTTAGGCAATTTTTAGTGAAAGTTAGAGTTGTATTTTTATCAGATTGTCATTTAGTTTTGTCTCTAATTAAACATAGGGGTATAAGGGTATTTTAAGGATCCCAAACAAAGAAAACCTCTTAAATAGTAACGTAGTATATTACACGTTTCTTTTATAGCCAAAAAAAAAATGTGTTTTTTATTTTATATATATAATTTTTATTTTGAGAATCTAATTTATAAGTAAATAAAGCAATTTGAAAATTAATAGGAGAGTGACCCTATTTTTTAGGCAATGTTTTAGTGAGAATTAGAGTTGTATTTTTACCAAGTTGTTCTTTAGTTTTGTATTTAATTAAACATAGAGGTATAGGAGCATTTTTAAACAAAAAAAATGAAGATTCCAAACATAAGAAACCCCTTAAATAGTAGTAATAAATTATAGATATAAGCAACATTAAGGCTCCGTTTGTCTTAAACATTTTGATGAATAATCTCTTTTAAAACTTTGATACAATCAAAGGATCCCAGTTGCTGTAACAGAGAGTGCATCAACAATAAGATTAAGCAATACATAAACAAAGTCAACATGTACAAGTACAAATTAAAACACAGGACCCAGTTGGGGAAAAATGCAAATCCTAATGACATTGCAACCTAATCCCCAAAGAAGAAATAGTTAATCCTAAAATATACGCAATTCAAATCATCAATAAAGAGTTTCAACGTGTCAAGAGCGATCTCATCTCGGAGACCAAATCCATGGAGAACGACGAGAGATAGTGGGTCTCAGTGGAAGAGAGAAAGAATTGAGAGGAAGAGAGAAAGTCAAGGGTTTGAGATTAGAGATGAGTTTATGTGGGTTTAAGATTTGCCTGAAAGGTAAAAAGCACCCACTCAAAATTTTGATTTAAATTTAAATTTGAAATAAACCCTAACGGCTTGACGGCTTGTGAAGTTATAAGAATTCCATTAATAACGTGTCAACATCTAAGTGGATGATCCTGTAGCCCCGCAATAATTTCCCCTTTTCTTGATATGGACAAATATATTTAATGTAAAAAAAATGAGGTTTTTTTTTTTTTTTTTTTTTTTTTGAAAAATGTCAAGATTACAAAAAGAATGTTTTTTTTTTTTTTTTTTTTTTTTATTTACAAAAAGAAAGTTGAATGCCGATTTGAAAGAAATATTAAGATACTATTATTAGATTGGAAGAGGGTCTATATAATATACTAACTATTCAATTTACTATGAGTTATACAACACAACCAAATGGTGTCTTTAAATTAAAGACACCATTTGCTGCTCAAACAGATTGTTGAATTGTCTACTTGTGTAGTGTTTTTTTTTTTGGTAATGTATGTCAATGGCCTCTGTGTTGTATTTTTTGCATATTTGCTGGACTGAGAACTAATTCCTGCACTGTGTATTGTAATCGTCATAGGCTGTTTATGGCTCTGGCTGTTTGTATCTTCTACAGAATTGCCACAGCCTTGTGTTTTTCTGCATAATTGTCTGGTATGCAGATGGCCTTGTGTTATTGTAATGGTCATGGTCATGTGTTTTTTCTGCATTGTGTGCTGTTTGTATTTTCTGCAAAATTGCAAGAATGAGAACCAGCTTCCGCTAGCCATGACCTTGTGTTTTGTTTCTGCATAATTGTTTGGTTTGCAGACCAGTTGTTGCTGCACCTGTGCTATTGTAATGGCCAGGGTGGCCTTGATGTATTGAATAGTCAAAGTTGTCACATGTCATGTATATTTATCACCAATAAAATTTCCACCTTTTACCTCTAAAATAAAATATAAAAATAAGAAGGAAAGGAAAAAGACAAAAGATGCACCATCTGTTTCCTTGTTATCAGTATCCCTTGGTTTTTTTTTTTTTTTTTTTAATAAGAGTATTCTCAGGTTATTTCTATATACCTCTATATATTAAAAGAATTCAAAAAGTTAATTATGCTTTAAAACACATGTCAAAAATACTCATAATCAAATTAGTTAATCTTTATTCTTAAAAAAAAAAATAAAGTTTTATAAAAAAAAATAGAGTTAAAATTGTAATTCAACAAAATTAAAAAAAAAACTACGAGATAAAATTTTTTTCCCTAAATATTAGCACTCTATTTGAATATATCTTATGCACGAGTAATACGGAGTACATTTTTTTTTCCCCCTAAAAATTAGCACATGCTATACTTAACAATTTATTTATTTTCAAATCTTAAATTTCAGTTTTTTAAAAATTCATTTCTGTTTAACTTTACTATCAATAAATAAATTCAAATAAAAAAATTACATTAATTTTTGATAATTACATGTTATAGTTGGGCATCTTTTATTTCTTGGTATTATTTAACACACAAAACAAAAAAGAAGATGAAAAAGGAAAAAGGTTCTTTAAGGATATTGCTAGATTTGACAATGTAAACTTTTCCATAAACCTAAAGCTTCATACCATCAGGTACGGTACCATCCTTTCATCAGTTGACATGATAGAATTGCAACAAATGTGGGCCGTAGCATACCAAGACCTAGTTAACAAATAGTTTTTGACCAAATTAAATGAAAAGGGACATGTAACTTATCTATTTGTTTCTCGGTTGTACCTCCCTATTAAGAAGACTTTTAATATGTTTATCCAAAAAAAAAATTACTTTTGATATCAATCATAAATAGTGGTCAATTCCTTTTAATTATTATATTTTTAGATGGAACAATTAGGAAACAAAGCTTGGTTTGTATAGTAATTAAATATAAACAAGTGTAGAAAGAGTACATTCAAATGAGTTAATATCTGTTTCTCAAAAAAAAAAGAAAAAAAAAAGAGTCAATATCTTTAATGAACTTAAATATTATTGAATATTTATGATATAGCCTTCGGTTCAAATTCTTGGAAAGTCACACATTATAGTTAAGTATAGATTTTGATAGGTTTATTTTGGGTCTCCTTATCTAATAGTATATTTGTTTATTATCAACTGATCACTAATTGGCAACTGTACATGACACAAGCCATATGTTTTATTAGTCCATGAGAAAGTATATTTTATGCTTCCTATATGAAGAGATAGTTCATCTCAAAATATGTAATATGTTTGACATATGGTACATCAAAGATTTTGGATTTTAGTTTGCTCGATTCATTACATGTTATAATATTGGGTTGTCTTGTTTGATTTGAACAAATTGGCTTCTCTTTTCATTTTCTTTTGTCCCTTTTGTTTTCGAGGCAATTTTGGTCGCTTAGTCCCCTTGTTTTATGCTTATCCTTTGGCCCCATTTGAACTATTTTTTAAAACAGGTATAGTAGTCAACATTCAATGCATCTATAGATTCTATACCACTTATATTATTACACACTATTTTTATTACACATCATAATTTGTACTTAATCCTATGATTAATCTATGGTTAATCTAATGTTAATCTCTTTATAACTTAATAGACTCTTTGTAGTACAATAGTTTTGTATTGTAAAAATGTAACCTTTTACAATTTTCTGTTGTACATATATCAGTCATTAAATTAGTGGCGGAGCCACTAAGGGCCAAGTGGGCCCAATGGTCATAACCTCCTCCAAGCACATGATTTAAAAAAAATAATAATAATAATGTACATGTTGAATTTTTTTTTAATAAATATATCAGATGGCTCATTCAATTATGTGTGTCTGAAAAAAGTATTTGAATATTGCTTCTTAAAATAGGTCATATCCCATAATATTTTTCCAATGATGTTAACTCTACAATTAGGGCTCTCCAAATCCACCCGAACCCGAAAAATCTGGCTAGCCATATCACTGCCCGATTCAATCAGGCAAGAGAGACTGGCTGCAACAGGCTTGTGTGAAGGAAACCCAATTAACTCGGGTCGAGTGGCTGGTGTTATGATTTGAAACTCGTGAAAATCGACTAGTCCAAAATTTTTTAAAAATGATGCTTTTGTATATCGGTCATCTTCTAATTAGGTGTCTAGATTACTTCATTTAGATGATTGACATGCAGCATTATCTAAACCCTTCAAATCCAAGAATTTCATTTCATTTCATTTATTAGATCTCTCTCTTAAGGCTCTCACTCACTTGATCATGGCATGGTGCATGAGAGAGTGATCAATTAATTCCCATGCAGCAAAACCCATGTCTTTTCCGATTAATCTCCTAAATTCCCCTTTGTGGATGATGTCTCTATTCACTGTTTGAGATGTTTTGTTTCCCAAATTATTTGGCTTCGTGTGAGGGATTTGTATTACTGGATTTGAGAAATTTTTTTGTTGGATTTGGGATTTAATTTAATTGATCTGTGTTTATACCCAATTTGTTTCATGGGTTTGGAATTTGATTGTGATTTTTGAGATTTATTAGTTAGATATTTCCTTTTTTTTTCTTCTTCTCAAATTTTGTGATTTGAATAAAGTATTGTCCAAACAACTTTCGACCGATCACCTGAAGTAGTGGGCGGTCGACGATGGGTCCAAGACTTCCTCACCTAACATGAGCGAGTTGAGTGACGGTTTTACCCTCAACCAAACCCCACCCAACCTATGGACACCCCTATTTACAATGAATTAAAATAAAATAAGAATAGCATGACTTAATATTCTCTCATGAGTTATGACTTTTTTTTTTTTTTTTTGAGAATCAAGACTATGAATATTATTAAGAAGAAGGCAAATTTTGCCTGATACAATTCAAAACAATGGGATGGAACATCCTCCATCCAAACAGAAAAATCAGTGACATGACTTGTATGCCTAGCAAGGTTATGAGCTACACTATTTCCATCTCTACCAACATGCTGGAATTTTACATGATTAAGTCACAATGCCAA
Organism: Quercus variabilis; assembly: GCA_030445155.1. Lineage (NCBI taxonomy): Eukaryota > Viridiplantae > Streptophyta > Magnoliopsida > Fagales > Fagaceae > Quercus > Quercus variabilis. The sequence goes on along the minus strand of CP129448.1, from coordinate 18,992,318 downwards.
GTCTTGTGCCTCTTTTATCAGCAAGCCAAAGGGAGCCAAATTTTGCACCTGATTCATGAGGCTTGTGATGACTAAGGTGGAATCGCCTTCAAAAATAACTCTATCAAAGCCAAGTTCTGTAACAAGTTCTAAAGCCCATGTTGCTGCCAAGGCTTCCATCTCTGCTACGGAGCTAGCAAGCTGTATACTTTGGGCTAAAGAGACCATAGCTAGTCCTTGGCAATCACAGAGTATCACCCCAAGTCCAGCTCGACCAACATCCTGGAAAATAGCCACATCTAAGTTTGCTTTGAACCAGCCAACAGGTGGTGGAGACCACCTTGCACGTGGTCTAACCGTAGGAGCTGCCACTGTCTTTTTTGGCTGTGCAGACTGGTACTCCATCAATGCCTCAAATGCTCGCCGCACTATAAGATTTAAAGGGAAACCAGATGGGGCTGTCCTGACCTTATTTCTTCAATACCAAATCCAAGTCTGCATTGCGAACATTTCAGCATTACAACCCGTTTCAAAAACATGGAGGAGCAGGTGGGGAAAGTCTTGGAATGCTTTGTGGTCTCTGAAGTTCCACTGGGGGTCTTCGTTCCACACCTGTGCAAGGGCTGAGTAAGACCATAAAGCGTGGAGAGCATCTTCATCATGTTGTGCACAAAGGGAACAGCTAGAATCCTCCACCACACAGCGACGTTTCAGGTTCTTCAGAGTTAGGATAGCATCTTTGCAAGCTCTCCAAAGGAAGTTCCTGATTTTACATGGTATTAAGAGGCTCCAAATTCTCTTCCATAAAGGTTTCATCAGCTCAGCATGGGTAGAAGTTTGTGAGGTGGCCATTTTAGCTTCATTTTTTAGGAAGTAGTAACTTGACTTGGTAGTATATTGGCCGGTCTGAACATATAGCCAAAATAGAGAATCCTCTGATGTGGTTTGGCCCAAAGGGATTTGTGTAATCAGGTTAGCTTCCATCTGAGTAAAATGATTAGGCAGCAATTGTACATCCCATTGTCTAGTTGTGGGGTTAATAAGATGACTCACCGTGGAATTTTGTAATTCAACTGTGAGAGGGCTTTAAAGACTTGGATTTTGCAATGAAGGCAGCCACTTATCACCCCACAACTTAATTGATTCTCCATTGTCCACTCTCCATTTTGCTCATCTCCTTATGACCTCCCTACCCTTCAAAATACTCCTCCAAGCATATGACCCTCCATAGCTTCCATAATAGAACAATGTGGAAAGAATTTGGATTTAAACACTTTGTAAAACAAAGAGTTTGTATTATGCAGCAACCTCCATGTTTGTTTGGCTAAGAGGGTATCATTGAACAAAGATACTTCTTTGAAACCCATGCCACCTTCGGATTTTGGTTCACACATGTTCTCCTACTTAATCCAATGAATTTTCCTGCGGTATCCTCTTTGACCCCACCAAAAGCCACGAATGAGTTTTTCTATTTCATGACAAAGGGCAATTGGTAGCTTGAAACAACACATGGTATATGTTGGAATAGTTTGGACAACTGCCTTAATCAAAACTTTTCGCCCTGCTTGTGATAGTAGGCTTTCTTCCCATCCTTGAAGCTTCCTCCAAACCCTCTCTTTAATTTAATCAAAGCTAGCTTTTTTGTGCTTGATCACAAGTGATGGTAACCCTAAATACTTGTCATACTGCAAAATTTTAGGAACCCCCAAAGCTTCTTTGATTTCAATCCTCATAGCAGGAATGGTAGATTTGCTAAAGAAGATTGCTGTTTTGCCTCTATTTATTTGCTGCCTCGACATGCTTTCATAGGAGGCAAGAAGATCAAACACCTTTTGACATTCTTCTCTAGTGGACTTGCAAAACAATAAGCTATCATCTGCAAAAAGCAAATGGGTTAGTTTCGGGCTTCTTCTACTCAAAGCAAATCCATGTACGGATCCCTCACGTGTTGCCTTCAAGATTAAAGTATTTAGGCCTTTTGTACACAACAAAAATAGAAAGGGCGATAAAGGATTACCTTGGCAAATCCCCCTTGTAGGTTTTATCAAACCCTTTGGCTCACCATTCACCAACACCGAGTATGAAACTGTTTTTACACAAACCATCATAAGTGCTATCCATCTTTCGTTAAACCCCAAATTTCTCATCACCTCCTCCAAGAAACACCATTCCACTCTATCATACGCCTTACTCATGTCTAGTTTTAATGCCATATAACCAGACTTCTTCGAATTGTGATTATTCATGCTATGCAATGTTTCGAAAGCCACAAGAATATTATCCGAAACCAATCTATTTTTGTGAATGCACTTTGGTGTTCGGTTATGATTGAGGGTAGGATTTTTTTTTAACCTATTTGCAAGGACCTTTGAAAAAATTTTGTAAAGGACGTTGTAAAGGCTAATGGGGCGGTAATCAGTGATAGCAATGGGGTTTTTTATTTTTGGAATTAAGGTTATGAAAGTCTAGTTTAGGGGATGAGGTAGTGTGGCAGAATTTAAGTATGATAGTATGGTTTTGGTGACATCATTACCTACAAGATTCCAATAGTTTTGGTAGAAGAGAGGAGGCCTACCATCGGGGCTAGGAGCTTTTAACGGAGCCATCTGTTTTAGTGCAGCTTCTACCTCCCATTCCATGAAATCTTGTGCCAATTGTGCATTCATATCATCGGTAACCACCTTCTCCATTGAAATCAGCCCCAAACTCGGATTGGAAGACTCAAAGAGTTGTTGGTAGAATGTTGTAAATGCCTTAGCAATACCTTCAGGTTGGCTTACCCAAGTACCTGAATAATCTTGGACCCCCAAAATCCTATTTCTTTGATGCCTTTGAGTAGCCCTACTATGGAAATACCATGAATTTTTATCACCATCAGCCAACCAAAAGGCCTTAGCTCGCTGCCTCCACATCTGATTTTCCTTCACCAACAAGTCATTAATCTCCTTTTTCAAACTCCTCACTCGGGCATTACTCCCATTTTGTATTGCTCTTTGTTCGATTTTCACTAACCACTTCCTTTTTTCGGCTAATTCTCTCCTAACATGGCCAAAGTTCTTACGGCTCCATTGTGATAACTCACTCCCACATTTTTCAATCTTTTTGATCACTTATCTTTCAGCTTCACAAGGGAATGAACCTTTCCATATTGCTTCAATCACCCTTCCATACCCCTTATCTAACATCCACATTTCTTCGAAGCGGAATGGCCTTGAACTTAGAGGGGGGTCTATACCACTTGGAACAATCCATAGAGGGGAATGATCCGAAGTAGTACAAGTGAGGTGAACAACCTTGGTGCCAGCAAAGTGGTTGAGCCAATCTGTTGTACATAAAGCTTTATCTAATCTTTCCCATATTGATTGACCCAAGGTATAATGTTTACTCCAAGTGAACCTTGAACCTGAATACCCTAGGTCCACAAATCCACATGCATCGATTGCTTCACGGAATAATTGCATTTGATTGTGACTTCGTCTACTTCCCCCAATTTTTCTTCCCCTCTTACCATCTCGTTGAAATCCCCCGCACATAACCATGGACTTTGAAATTAGAGTTCGTAGTAAATCCCAAGACTCAATCCTCTTTTGAGTATCCAGTTTACCATAAAATCCTGCGAAACGCCACACGGTGTCTTTGTTTTTATTTATGATTGCATCAATATGGTTCTTGTTTTAACCCTTCCACTGAAATATCAATTGATGATCTCCAAAATAGCACTAACCCTCCTCCCCTACTTGTTCTTGGTGATACGAACATGCTTTCAAATTGAATTTTCCTTTGCACATCTTTTAGCCTTACTTCATCTGTCCATGTTTTGGCTAAAAACACAACAAAGGGATCTTTTGCCCGCACCATCTTAGCAAGCTCATTCATTGTACATGGGTTCCCAAGTCCACAACAGTTCCATACTAAGCAACTCATTGTGTTTGGCGGGGCTGAGCATTAGCCTCCACCATTGAAAAAAGTTTGTTATTCTCATCTTCTGAAACCCGCCTATGTTTGCTTGGTAACTCCAGATGAGCATCCCCACTCCTCTTCCTACAAAGTGTCCTCCCCTCTTCTGAATTGCCCTTTGACTTTGATTGATCTCAACCATAGGGTATTCTTTTGTTTCTTGGTTTCTTGCTGGGTGCTGGTTCGGACTTGGAGGAAGGAATTTTTTTTCGTGTCGCCCTAGTTCCAGCAAGCCGTGCTCCTTGATTCTCAGCTGACATGGCATGCTGATTACGATAAGGAAAATCCCCCTTATTTGCTACCTCATTAATCTGCCTTGACTCAATTAAGGTGTCATAAACAATTCCCGTTACCTTCTCATTAATCCCTTTAATTGGGATTTCAAATAGCTCTGCCGTTGGAATCTAATTTGGAATGGATTTCTTTGCACCATTAATTTAGGCTCATTAATAGGAGTTTTAATAGGATCAGATATTATTGGGATTGAGTCCATTTCTGTCTGTACCTCTATTTCAACCCCGTGTAACGCTTCTTCCACATTAAATTCCTCACGCTGCATGCAATCAATGCTCTCATCACTGCTTGTACCCGTTGTCATGGATGAGTGGGGTGCTTCCACCGGACCTCCATTCCCCGCCTGCCCCTCCGCTACACCTGGTTGTGGATTGTTGACCTGAACGAGGCATGCACTCTAGGTTTCTGCCTCTCATAATACCCAGGATCATAAATAACATCCTTGCCTGATGATGTATACGGTGCTTCCTTTAAAGTTGAGACAAATTGTTGTTGCTCCGGTGTAAGTGTACCCTTACTATCAATCCAGAGTTCACAATTCTTGTCACTGTGATTTAGACATCCACACCAAAAACAAATGTTAGGCAGTCACTCATACTTGAATTTCACCCAAACTTTTTCTCCATTCTCCATTGTAATCAACCTTCCTCGACAGAGAGGGAGAGAAATATCTATAAGGACTCGAACTTGTATAAAAAGTCCCCCATCATCATCAACTGCCCCAGTTGATTTTTGCACCTCACCGACTACGTCACAGATTTCTTCAGCCACTCGCCTATTCATATAGCGAACTGGAACATCATGACATTGAACCCAGAATAGAGTAGTTTTGAAGATCAATTCACGCATTGGTACATCCAAATTGTATCTCTGCAGTATGACTAAATGCTTGTCAAAACTCCACGGTTGGTGTTGCAAGATCCTATCCACATCGCCAAGATTGTCAAATACAAATAAAACTCGCCGATCCTTGTGATTATGGATTTTAAATCCATTAGTGGATCTCCATAGCTGCTTGAAAGTCCTCGCCATTGCTTCCATATTCAAAAATCGGGGAGTTAAAAATTGTGCTGCTAGCAGAAATTCTCCTGATCGTTGGTCTCGTTGAAGAACAAGACCTGTGGTCTCTCTCTCTCTGACAGAGAAAAATTTCTCCATCTGGCTGCTAGATCCTCCATGATACAATTTGGAGAAGAAGACAACCTAACTTGTGTTTCCCTTAACCCCACAAAAATACCCAACTAGCTCTAATGACAAACTTGTTGCCTTAGAGGACAAAACTCTCCTTCTTAGGAAGGGACAAAACACTACTACTACCGTAGGAAAAGAGAGAGAGCTCACTCACCTAGCAACAGAGAGACTAATGCTCTATAAGTCTACCAATGTACTATCATGAGTTATGACTTAACTGAAAAAATAGAATAAATCCACGTTTTTTTTTCTTTATGCTATGCTTAAGTAATTAAGGCAAGATAGCTTGTTTTCTATTCTACACTTTGCTTTTGATTTAAGACGGAGAAAGATGCAATATTTTTCTTAGTATTAGAACATTTATGTTAAGTTTGGTTGACTCTTTCTTTATACATTTATTAGTTTTAAAAATACTTCATTTACATGTTGGAAATGTCTGTAATTTTTTTACATTGTTATTATTATTTTCTTTTATATCATGTGTGTCCAAAACTAATTGAGAGTGCCTGATGACTATTCCTCCAAGCATGTGTAAAATTCTCTCATCTCACATACATCATATAATTATTACAAGAAATTACCTTTATTCCCAAGATACTGGTTAGGAATTTTGGAACTAAGTCCACTAGTCGACCAGTGTTGGTGACATAGCCCACAATCGTTTTCATCATTCTGATTGTTGTTTTCACTTTCGTCCTGCCACTCATGATACCTTCATCTACTGATTATTATTCGAGTCACCACTACAACCATAACATCTAGCCATAGAAACCATCGTCTATCCACTGCCCGTTGCCATATATATATATGGTGTCAATTTGTCTAAATTGACAAATTGAGAGATGTTAGAGATTTTAGTTTGAGGGAGATGTTAGAGATATTAGTCTAAATTCAATGTTATTTGTACAACTTGTTCTACTACATTACTTGTTCAGAACATCATAACTTATACAACAATTAATTGTGGTTAATTAGTTTAGAACTAGTCTCTCTCTATATACTCTTAGTAGTTTTTTGTTGTAACCCAATAATTTCATATACTAACAAGACTTTGTGTGTGTTGGCATAAACAGTCAACTGAACCAAAATAATAATCTTTCACTTCGGGTCTTAATTTATCCTTTCTCTCTCACAATGTTCTCTATTCCATAAACAATTCTAATATAAATGAATAGAAAGTCGAGTCCCTCTTTTTCTGTCGTGGTCTGCGAGCAAGTGAGCAACTATGCTATCCCTCACCATTAAAACAACAAGTGGTTGGTCCTTCTCAAAAAAAAAAAAATGAAAACAACAAATGGTTGGTGGCATCTAATCTAACGTAAATACTATATTCCAGATTATTAATCAAAAAGAGTGCCGCTGAATGGGGACCATTATTAACATATTAGAGTTTTCTTGAGGTACAGTTTATTATGATAATTAAACATTTCTCTTTCTTTTTGGTGAGCTTTAAAACATCTATATCTTATTAGAAATGATGAAGATCACTAATGTCTGAAAGTTAAAACACAGGTAAAATCGCTTATAGATTCAGAATCTAATCCTTAATTGTTATAAAAAGTTCATTGGCTCACAACACAAAGTCCTCACATACACGTGCTTGTGCACGTTTAATCTTATTTCCTTAATAAGTTTCATTATCATTGACAAATCCAAATCATTTACTAATTCATTTTTTTTGCTCTATAGTTGTGGATTAAAACCAAGTAAACCCTGTTCAAGTTTCACCTCAATGTATCTTTCAGCACGTAATTAATTATTATACACCACAAAATGAGGTACCTCTCTTTCTCTCTTCATTGGCCTAATAAAAAATTAAAACCCAAAAAACATTTTTTATGTTTTTGGGGCCAAGCACGACGCATCCTTGGACATAGACATATACATCAAACAATTCACCCCATGTTTTACTTTACTTTTTAAAAAGCTCATTAGAAAATAAATTAAACTAAACCACCAATCAAGAACATAATCTATAAGATAATATTTTTATTATTTTTTTAATACAAGTTTACTTTTTTGGTTGAGAACAAATGGGAATGGCTACTTCTGCTACACAGTTTTATCTCTTTCCCTCTTCCCTTCCCTATTTCCCTTCTCACCTCTCTGCACCTCTCCGATTCCCCTTTTTCTTTTCTTTTACTCAAGGGTTTTCAATCATCATGATCTCTCATTTTCTTTAAAAACAACCTTAAAAAATATTAAACCCCACTAATTATTATTAATATTCTTAATTTCACTTTACATTTTTTACTATAATTTTTTTTTCTTTCTCTTTTGGTTTTTTGTGTTTTCTCTCTCTCTCTCTTTCTATAGAGCTTTAGCTCGATCTGTGTATGGCTGGCTTAGACTTGGGCTCAGCATCTTCTCGCTTTGTTCAACACCTTAACCTCCAAAGACAACACAACAACGACGCTGACCATGAAGAAAACGACCACAACAACAACAATATTCCACAAGAGCTCGAGCTGGTCAACCCTAACCCCACTGGTTCAGGCGATATTGGGGGTCGCAGACCAAGAGGTCGACCCCCAGGTTCCAAAAACAAGCCAAAACCTCCTGTGATAATCACCAGAGAAAGCGCAAACACTCTCCGAGCTCATATCCTGGAAGTCACAACCGGCTGCGACGTGTTTGACTCCATCGCCACCTATGCTCGCAAGCGTCAACGTGGGATCTGTGTTCTAAGTGGGACGGGCACCGTCACAAACGTGAGTCTCCGGCAACCCTCAGCTTCTGGCGCCGTTGTCACGCTACCAGGCCGTTTCGAGATACTGTCACTGTCAGGTTCTTTCCTTCCACCTCCTGCTCCGCCTGGCGCCACTAGTTTGACCATATATTTGGCCGGAGGACAAGGGCAAGTCGTCGGAGGCAACGTCGCCGGAGCTTTGATCGCCTCGGGACCCGTCATCATCATTGCTTCGTCGTTCACTAATGTGGCCTATGAGAGGTTGCCGTTAGATGAGCAAGAAGAATCATCGCTACAGCAAGATCAGCAGCAGCAGCAGCAGCAGCAAGTCTCACAATCTTATGGTGGTGGTGGTGGTGGTGGAATTAATAATCCATTTCCGGACCCGTCTACGGGGCTGCCGTTCTTTAATCTGCCGCTAAACATGCCGAATGGTGGTCAGTTGTCGGGCGACGGTTGGGCCGGGAACTCGGGTGGACGGCAGCCTTATTAATTGACCTAATTTTTGGTCAGGAGAATTAAGGTTAGGGCATCCCTTTTAGACCTCAGAATCTTTGTACAATTACTAATCATCTACTGTGTACTTGCTTGTTTAATTTGTTGTGTTTGTTAATGGTTGTGAACTTTGGTTTCTGACTTTCTGAGATGGATTTTGAAGTGGATGTTGATCTTTTATGGATGGAACTTCTTTTTTTTCTTCATTAGAAGATGTGGTTTGTTCAGCTAATTTCTGCTCACTGACCGTCATGGAGTAAGTAATATATATATAGTATTATAGTGTATAAATAATCTATAAGCAAGCCACAAAATCTATCAAAAGGTTCTTCCAAATTTTAAGCGGTTGAGAAAAATGAGTGAATATATTATATCTAATTGAATAGTATTTTTTTTAATAGGATATCTAATTCAATCTTGAAGGGTCAATGATGAACTTGTCTTTAAATCTTAGTAAAAAATGTATACTTAGATTAAGTAAGATTTTGTTTTTCTTTTTTGAAGATTAAATAAGATTTCAACTCCGAAGATAATTGTTATATCCATGTGATCTTGGTGGACCTGCGAGTTAATAATAATAATTATTATTATTATAGTAATAAATAAAATGCTGACCAACTTTAATTTATCTCCCTTAAATCCCTCAAGATAAAATCTAGGAACGTTCCTTATAGTCAGGAAAGTCTGTCTATGGAATTGATGTTTTTTGTTTTTTTGGGCCAAGACTTGTTTGCTGTTGGAACAATTCCTGTAATAATTTGGATGGTATTCTCTTGGACCAATCATTTCTAGGCATCACTTGATTGTTATTTTGATAAACTGACTCAAAAATTCATTGAACAATAAATAAGAACAAAAATAACATAAGATCCATTAGATCACATCAGTTCCAGGAGTTCAACCAAAGAAGGGGAAATTTTGTGATGATATCACTTATGTCACTAAAATTTCTTAGGCAGTCGCACTTTGGTAATTTCCCTTGAGAAAAATCAATATTTCTTGGGGGTATTTGGTGTGTCTACCCTTCAAGAAATACTGTGTGTACAAAATGAATTATTATATGTATCTATACAAACTTATGTTGTTATTAGTTGGTATTCTCTATTGAGCAATTATATGTAGTTTGCTCTTGTTAAGCCCGAGGAAATTGGGGGGCGAGAGCTAGCTAGTTTGTAAATGATCAATTAGGCCATTTGATGCAATGGCCTTTTTTATGAAGTCATATTCATTTACTTAACGAAAAGTATTTCTAATTTCTTTGCATATATTAAAGGTTATAACTTTTCATCATAATGACTTTATTCTGGGGATAACTGCATCTAAGACAATGTCCAAATGATAAGAAAACTTAGAAGAAATGTTGAGTAGAATGCTCTTTAGTGGATGAGCTAACTTTGATAACTAGATTGAGTGTATAACGTTCAATCTTTTATGAACATATAGATTAGATGTCAACATTTTTTTTTCTTTTTTTTTTTTTTGGAGAAAGAGATGTCAACATTCTTAATGGGAGGAATAAACTAAATTCAAATTTATTTAACCTACCAGAATATATAGGTTCAAATTTCAGAATGAGAGAGTTAGTGACAAAACACTTCTAGAAGACAGCTATTTATATTTTTAAGCTTGAAAGCAATCGTAGATTGTTTTGATATCTATTAACTTAACTTTTTCTCTCATCAAATTCTCTTTGTATATATTTTATGCCCTACATATAATTGTAACCTTATTTTAGATTTATAGGCAGTGATGCAACACAAATTCAACAAGTGAAGAAAATAAAAATAAACCAAGAATTAGTACTTAAAGTTGCTTGAAACCAATACCATGTATATAGAAAGTAAATCTAGGAATCAGTACCGATTAAGATTGAATGGAGTTAGGAGAAAAGTCTCAATTCCATGTTATTCATCGAATTCAACAAATCCTATAATGTTAGTTTGGAGCCTTTAAGTAGAGCTCAACAAATAAGGATAGGTAAATAAGGTAATAAATTACACCAAATTTCATAAATATAACTAATTCAATAAAAGTAGAAAATAATAGTAAACCTAGGGAATCAAACACCTAAGGAGGCTAAAAAGAAATTCAACTTGTCCCATGATATCTTTCTGGAGCCTTAGTAGAGTTTACAAGGTTAGAGCATTCCCATTAGGTGATGTAAAACCCTAGAAAAAGCAAAATGCATTTTCTAGTAAACCTAGGGAATCAAACACCTAAGGAAGCTACAAAGAAATTCAACATGTCCCATGATATCTTTTTTGGAGCCTTTAAGTAGAGTTTACAAGTTTAGAGCATTCCCATTAGGTGATCCAAAACCCTAGAAAATGCAAAATGCATAACATTTGTTAAGGAAATATTTTATGTAATTGACTAATCTTTTGACAAAATGTACTTTACTTGTAAATTGTAAATGGGTAGATCTATGATGTGTTTAGTACTCCAAGAAACATATTGTTTAAGCCAAGTATTAAAGTTATGAAGATTGGATCAAGAAACAAGTGAAGAAAAACTGTTCATTAAATCTCGACAGATACCTCTACAGAAAATCTATCGAGACTTAATGAAGGAAGCTCAACAGAAGTTGAATCTATTGAGACTTACGAAATCAAAATTTTCATATCTGATTTTTGGTCTATGCTTGTATATTTATGTAAAGTTTCTTTTCTCATAGCTCTAGACATATATAATGCTTATTTCAAAGGCCGTCACATATGCATTAAGTGAGTATGCACATAGAGAACATATGAAAAATTGACCGAGTGCCTTATTCTCTCTATAAAAAGTTATTGCGTTTTTTGCGTCTTAGGGTTTTGTAATCAAGTACTTCTTGATCTTCATTATTGATGAAGTGAAGAACTTTGCAGCCAACAATATCTTCTTCAAGTTGTTAGAGTTAGTCACGTACTAGGATCTATACTTCATTGGTTAGTCACATATTGGGGTTTGTGCAAAAGGGTAACGTTCATATATTGAAAAGTTCAGAGGTTTTGAAGCGATAGAAAGTTTCTACTGTAAGTTCATCTATGAGGATTATAGAGTCTAGTGACAAAATTTTTGTACTAGATTTGAAACTTCTCTTTCATATATTGAAAAGTTCAAAAGTTTTAAAGCATAGAAGATTTTTGCTATAAGTTCATCTACGAGGATCATAGAGTCTAGGGATAAAAGTTTTATACTAAATTTGAAACTTCTCTTTATTATAGTGGATTACTTTTCGAGAAGGTTTCTCTCCAATTTTTTTATTGTAAAACTAGTTTGTTTCATTGGTTTTCCTGTGTCATCATATCTTGTCTTATTTACTATATCGTTGTGTATGATATTGACATGATATTGATGTTTGTTTATTTTAACAAGATTTATTCATAATAAATCTAATTAATAACTTGGGTTTAATACTTGTTAATTCTATCAACTGGAGTTTAAATTTTCCAAAAACATTATTCCCCAAATTCACGCCAAAAAAAAAAAAAAAAAGCTCCATCCAGTGAGGAATTTTGTATTTGAATTTTACAACTTGCTATAGTGTCATGTACATTTACATGCCGCTGTAGCAACATGTAAATTGTTTTTATTGTTATTTTATTCTCTCTCTTCTGTTCCCTGCCCCTCTCTCCTCTTTCTTACACTCTCTCTCCTCTTCGAATACTTCCCTATACACCGATGTTGCAACTATTGCATGTGGTGGTCATTGCTGGTAGTCTTCGGGTGGTGTGAGTTAGGTAGTCATTGGGTTGTTGTGATAGTCGTGGCTGTTGGTGGTCGTCGGCATTTGTGTCAACATGTTGTTACATTTTGTAGATCTAGGTTATCTTGGTGAGTTTCTCATATCTGGATTTTATTTATTTATTTTTATTTGTTGTTGTATGCTGTTAGTGGTCATTGACATTAGTGTGGGTTGTTGCTGAGTCAAAGGTGGGTATAGTTTTGGATTTTGGATCTTGGTGGTAGCTGATTTCGCCGTCAGGTGGTGGTGTTTTGAGCTCAGTTGCTACTATTGGTATGGGCAGAAAATAATCAAATATATTATTTTAATGTGATGGAATGTAAAATAAAGAATGAGATGCAGGGTATGTTGTAAAAATGGTTGTGTAAAATAGATGATGTATCTTTTTGATAGATAAAATGCTCCTTTTTTTTTTTTTTTTTTGCATTTCTAGAGGAGAATGCACTTACAACAAACAAGGAAAGAAAAAAAAATGTTATCAATTAAATTAAATTAAAATGTAAAATCAAAATAAAATGCATTACTTTTAATTTTAGTTGCATCCCATGCATCATTTTTTCTTGGTTGGACAAAACTTCACCTCAAATTTAAAGTATTTAATGATAAAAGATGTTGAGCTTGACATGCACCAACTCTTGAAGCACTTGTGATAGTACTAAAAAGAAAAAAGTTTCAGTTCTATCAATGAAAATGTATTTAAAATGATAAAATTAATGGGTGAATCAATAATGCATAATATATAATATTATCTTGATACATAAGAACCATCATTGTATAATACCCTTTTCACTTCATGTACTATGAATTTTTTTTTTTTTTTTCAAATAATGTGCACCATGGAGATTTGAAGAGTAACGGATGCATCAAACTTATTTTCATATGTGCACCCTCTAATACTTTTTTTCTCTTGTTGCACTTTCTCCTTTTCAAGTTGTGACTCTTTGTTTCTCAAAAAATAAATAAATAAATAAATAAATAAATAAAAAGAAAAAAAAAAGAAAAAAAAAAAAAAAAAAAAAAAAAAAGAAGAAGAAGAAGAAGAAGAAGAAGAAGAAGAAGAAGTTTGGACTCTTTAATAGGCAATATTAGGTCTACATATGGTTGACTCTTGGCCTAGGGCTATTATAAAATGGCCCCCTTATTGCAATTATTATTTTCCTGTAAAACGATACTTAAAATAAAATTTGATAAAAAACTAAAGATAAATTATATCACAAGATCTTCTTATCAAAAAAGAGATGAGAGCAAGCTTACTAGATGCAAAAACTTAAGTAGTAATTGTGTATCTTAAAAGGCAAGAATAGTGGTTTTTAAATTTAGAACAATTATAATATAGAAAGTTGAATAAAGGTTATTTACATAATATTAAATATTAAAATTTTCACTTAAATTTATCATCTTAGGTCTTGAGTCGGTCTCGGGTTTACTACACATTGTTTAAGTTGTATTAATTCTACATATGTCGGTACTTGTGTTTCATTTTTAGAATTAGGCTTTGATGGTACTTGACTTTCCACATCACCAAGATCTTGTTACTATTGTCACTTGTGTAGGAGTCTGTAATTTTATTGTCATCCTTAGAACTAGAAGCTATGTGAACACCTTGATATTTAATTATTTATTGGGTAAATATCTCTTGATGGGGTTGGCGTATATATTTTTCTCTAAGTTCTTCTTTCATTTCTTTTCAATCAGTTGTCACAAACTGGTACCTTCCAAGTAGATTATTACCATACCAAAAATCCTTAGCTACTTATGAGTTTCAATTTTCTATGAGTAGAATGTGTGTTATATCAAGACTCTCAAGCATATTTTTTTTTTAGAATCAACCTCTAAGCAAATAAATGTCACAAAAAGAATAACAAGTTTTTAGGAGTATAATTAAAAATTATAGTTGCTCATACATTCACCACAATTAGCTCTCTGCCCTTTTAGTTCAATTAACAGATTCCTTATGCTGATGTTGCTTAATATGGATTTAGGGTTGCGCATTTTCAGCAAGATATACTTCTCAAAACATAGATAGTAAGCCGTAATTTAATGAGTGAGCAAGGTATGGCTGCTTTATGTTATCCGGGTGTCATCACTAACTTGCATTTTGTAATTCCCAGAACGCTGAAGTATGGATTATAATGGATTAGTAAGCAATATAGAAACCATAAATGCAAACTAGCATTGTAAATAAATAAACAAAGTTACAATGAAAAACGTAATATGGAAAAGATGTTCAGTTTGATCTCCAACAAATAAATCTTGGAATATAACAAAAAGTTTCTTGCTTATATAAAGTTCTTTTGCATATTTTGGTAATTCCATTTACATTTCAATTGTAGGATTAAATTAGGGAATTAAGAATCCCAAATAAAGTCAGAACACTCTTTCTACATTACAGAACAAGCATTTGGATTTTCATCACTAAATATTTGGGGAGCATAGACATAATGAATAAAGTATGGTGCATTGCCCTCTTTAGTTTTAACCTCCACAACCTTTAACTCTTCCTTCAATTCTACAATCTTGGTTGTTTCAGTGGTTTTCCCTTCACCTTTCCCAGTAGGTTTGCCTTCTCCTTTCTCGCTGGGTTTACTTTCACCTTTCTCGGCTGGTTTACCTTTTTCTTTCTCTTGCTCTTTCTCTTTCTCTTTTTCTTTTTTCTCATCCTTTTTCTCTGACTTTATAATCTCTGCATGTTTGTGCACCTTGTTTTTCAAGTACGATAGTAATTTTTCAGGTTCAATGGTTCCTTCAACCGATAGATTTTGTGCTTTCATGTCAGTTTTAACGTTGTGAATACCTGCGTATATATGTTGTTGACAGACTAATTATGAACCCAACATCAACCTGGAACAGAGTTTAATTGTATTAACACTCTTTTGGTTATTACCTTTGTGCCTTAGTAGCCTTTTCCTCAGATCTTGCTCACATTTGTCGCAGTGCATGTGAACTTTCACTAATGTTGTACGCGAAATCAACTTGTGAACAAATAAACAAGACCAGTTTTTACATTTCCGTCAGTATATAGTAATTGAAGAAATGTGTGTTTAGCAGTTGCTTTTTTTACCTATGGATGAGTATAATTTTTGACAAACTCAAGATAGAGAGCACTTATGAATGAAAATTGTGAACAACATATTGCAAAGAAACTATAACAATTGGAAATGCAATGAGTTCAGCTAATAATAAGATTTACTATGGTCCTCCAATGCTAATGGACGCAAGATATTATGCTTTGTGTTACATATTGCATTCTTCAAGTTGTTTGAAAAAAATTCTATTTTGTTGGGTGAGAAGTATCATCCATAATATGCTTGAATGACAATGTTTTTCAGTGATAAAAAGCGAAGTCCACCTCATTGGAAACCATGTATGTTGGTTTCTAAAATGAAAATGGGAGGGTTTTCTGTGGTGCATGTGATGCTAGCTGTAATGGCTCAGTTCTGGGGGACAGACTTTTGTGTGGAAATGTTTGAAGTACAAAATTGTTTAGCTGAGTACTCCATGTGAAAGTGCATGCATCCAGATCATAAGTACACACACATGCAATTGCTTTTTGTGATTTCCATTATTAATAAGATGCAGGTTCCGGTATTAAACTTTATAGTTAGAATATACTCACTTCTTTAGTTTCTTTGACTTTCTTCTCTACTGTAACACTTTCCTTGGCCTTGATTTTTGGAGATACCAACTCAACCTTTCTCTTACTCACTTTCTCTATTCGTTTCTGAATTTTAACTGGGTCGATCACACCTTTAACCTTCAATTCACTCTTCTCCATGTCAATGTCCACAGTGTGAACCCCTGGTCACAACGACAGTGCCATGACAATTTCGCTTTAGGCTCCATGCATATCAGGTTAACAAGTGAATAATGAAGGAAATAAAATAGGAAACTTGAAACCATATATGAGAAATCTTCAAACCCGGAGAAAATTAAATAGTCCTAATAAAAAAGAACTGCAAATAATTCATTAAGATTTTATTTCCGGAATTCAGTAGTATACGAAATGTCATATCATTTAATAGACAAATAGATCGAAAGGAGTATATAAACTAAAAACATGTTTAGGATTTTATAGCACAGAGATTGAAATCTAGTGAAAGGACTAAGGAAGGAATCCACAAGTACCTTGTGTACGTAAAAGAGGCTTCTTGATATCGTTTGCGCATTGCTGGCAATGGAGATTAACATTGTAAACCGCAGTGATCACCTCAATTTTTTCTTTCTCTTTCTTTTCATCTTCAGCTGCCATCACTCACTATAATGAGAAACAAAAGAACAATTCCAAAAGCAAAATGGCAGAGACTATGAACAATTTAATACCGTCTCAATGTTGCTTTCAAAAAGTTCAAGAAAGAGCTATGAAGCATTGGTGTTTGCTTACTTTTTTGTTAGGCAACATGTTGGGTGGGATTTGATGAGGGTAGATCACCAGCAAATTGAAACTTTAATATATAGTATATGCTGAAAATGCATGGTTTCCCTTTTAGTGAGTGCACGTTAGATGACTATTATTCACTAATATCTACATGAAACTTGCACGCATAAAATTAAAAAAATAAAATAAAATAAAATAAGTGGATGATTTCTTCCTAGTGAGGGGCATATTATTAGGTGGTTGTCTTTCTTTAGGCAAAACCTAAGGCAGTCATCGAGTAATTAAGTCCACTAAGATGATAATCATGAGCTATAAAGTCCATTACGACGATTTGATGTTTGAATCTTATTTCTCCCACAAAGAGCTATCACTATTGCAATTTACTGGCAAGCAATTTTTAGTGGTATTGGACATTCGGACTATCCATGGTTTTTTTTTTTTTTTTTTGGGTAAGAGGACTATCCATGTTTGCTTGTCCTTGTTGAAAGGTATGTACTTCTACATTGTCATATATACCCTCTCATGAGTATGTCTCATTGAGAAGGTATTTGATATCAAATGATACTATGTCAGTGGTATCAAAATTCAATAAGTGTGAAACATATTAGTAAAAAATAATTAATCAACTAACAAATGATAGACATGTGTTAGTGGGTAGTTATTTTTATATACATGTCTTTTGTTTATTGGATTTTGATACAGATAATATGATATCATTTGATATAAAATACTTTTTTGTGTCTCCTTAATGATGAATAAATTAAATAACTCGTTTAAACTCTCAAATTTATCTTACTTTTTGTTAACTTTATCTGTACTGGTATTTAAGTGGCTTCCCTTGTTTGGACTAGATTTTTTTTTTTTCAAGATATCCTTATACCCTTAGGTTTAAGTAGAGACAAAACTAAAAGATAGTTTGGTAAAAAATGCGTGTCTAATTTGCACTAAAATATTGCTTACAAAATAGGAACACTCTTCAACTAATCCATTTCTTCAAAGTAACTACACGTTTATTTTTTTTTTTTTTTTTTTTTTTGCCTTAAATAGAAAAATTAGTTAAACACCCCACATTTATCCAAAAACAAATCTAAATATAAAAAAAAAATAAAATAGTTATTAAAAAAAAACTAAACTAAATAGATATAGAAACTTTTGTTTTTTGATAAGTAGATACGTTTTTAACTCCCACTAAAAAGTTGTCTATAAAACAGGACTACTCTCCTAAAGATTTTCAAATTGCTTTATCCATTTATTAAAAAGATTAAAATTAAAACAAACACACATCTCTTTATAAAAACACATCTGCCATACTGATAAAAAAATAAAAAATAAAAAACATCTACAGTTGTTTAAAAAAAAAAAAAAAACTAGTTGTACACCCACATTTTAGTCACACAAACAACTTCAAACTTCTACCCAACAAATTTAAATCTCCCCATTATCATTAAGTACTTACTAGCCTCTGAGCACGTGCTCAAATGCTCTTCTATTTTTTATGTAAAGGTTAATAGTTTAAATCCATTATAATTTGGGATTATTACATTTTTCAATCACAAAAATATATAAGGGTGTAATGAAAAATTTATTTCACCCACAAAAGCAAAAGTCATAACACTTATAACACACCTAGGTATTTTTGAGAGATTGAAACTCTTACCCATACTATCTCTCCTTTCTCTCTCTTCTTTTATATCATCTCTTTTCTTCACTACAATTCAGAAACACTTTTTAATTGTTGATATATGTATATATGTGAAAGGAAATTACTGTATTGAATTCTTTTTTCCTATTTTTCTTTTTTAAATGTTCTCGCTATTTGGAGCCGCATTGCAGGAGGAAAAAAAACTTTTAGTCACAGTGTTGAGGGCTCTCATAAAATGGGTGGGACCCACATGTGAGCCCCACCACCTTTGTGAGAGTTCAAAACACTATTTTGGGACTATTAAGAACTCGTTTCGTAAGAAATTTTTAGTAATATTGTTTAAGTGTTGTGGAAATATGTGTATATTAAAAAGTGTTGTGAAAATATATGTTGTGATGTTTAAACACTAAAACTATTGTTTAAACAACAGTATCAAACGAACCCTAAGTATTGCTCATCACAAGACAGCAAGAATCTCAAATTTCCCAAATTTTCTTCTTCTTCATCACAAGACAGCAAGAATCTCAAATTTCCCAAATTCTCTTCTTCTTCTTCTTCTTCTTCTTCTTCTTCTTCTTCTCTCTCTCTCTCTCTCTCTCTCTCTCTCTCTCTCTCTCTCTCTCTCTCTCTCTCTCTCTCTCTCTCTCTCTCTCTCTCTCTCTCATGCAGCATTTGGATTTGGGTAGTACCCATTTGGGCAGGGTAAGAATATCGATTTGGATCAAAATCTTTAAATTTGAACTAATTTTCATGTGTTAAGAACCTTAGACCAGCAAGTGTGATAAGTAATATTTGAGTATAATCATCACATCTTATATTTAGAAAATTTAAATAACAAACTCACAACTGATAGATAGTAGTAAGGTCCAAGTGCCCTTAGGGTATCTACTAATCATCTATTTTAATAAACTTTTTATGGTATGTATGTTGTGACCAAGCCTTGAATCCCATTACATAATTGGATAATTAATTCAACTTAGCTTAAAATTTGATAATTGGCAAACCCGAGTTCTAAATTTATACCTATAGTATTTGTCATGCCAACATATTTTGTTTGTTGGGGATTTCATTAAATCAAGGAGTAATAATAAAAGAACAAAATGAACACATTAAGCAAATAGAAATTAGTAATTGACTTGGAGGCATAATTGAATGTTATCCTTAGAGAATATTTGTCCTCATATGCAAGTTGCTAAAGGACTTCTACAAACTTGTCCCCAGGATACAACCAAATTATAGGGTTCTATAAATACCAATTTTGGAGAATACCCACAAGATTTCAAGTGAACATAAACCTCCATTTATACCTATATGGAGAGTTACAATCCTCATAAAATCATTTACAAGATTTAAAACCTTTCCTATCGTTCAGAGCGGTTACCACAAATTTTGCTGAAAATTTTACAAAAACAGTTTTTACAAGGCTCGATCGATAAAGAGGAATCAGGCATTAATTGAAGGCTCTTTTTGATCAATCGAGCATCAATCGAGTCAAACGGAACCTTCAAATCAATTTTCTTGATCACTTCCATTGATCAAGCAAGATCTTCTACCGATCGAGAAGCCTTTCTCACTACTTCGATCGATCAAGAAGAAGTCTAAACCAATCGAACATCCTGAAGCTTGAATTTTCACAAAGAAAATTTTTTGAAATTTCATTTTATTCATTTTATTAATGAATACTCTCCAAAATTATGCCATTATTATTACAATTTATCCATGTATATATATAACATTGTTTAGTTCATATCAAGTCTAAACCTTGTGTGCATTAGTACAATGAAGGGCAATGGAGAGAACTGTGTAGCTCCAATTTCATATTCTAGATTTGATTGGAAAGCTACACTTACAGAAATGTATAATGCATCAAGTGTGATTGATACACATCTAGAGCTAGATCATTTTCCAAATGAGCTTAATCATTCTCAAATTTGTATTTTTTTTTTTTTTTTTTTTTGGGGTACTTTTCCACTGCTGTTGTCATTTCATTAGAAATATAGAAAACTAAGACTTACACTCGCTCATTAATGAAATATAGAAAACGAAGATTTACACTCACTCAACTGAGTCGAGTCTAAATCTCATGTTCCATTTTTTCTATCCCACTCTATGTTCCACAAATAAAAAATTGCCAAATGTCCACCTACTTAATTAAGAGCTAATTTTCTGTCTTCTCTTATTTTAGTTTCTTAAAATAAATAAAATAAAAACCAAAACTCCCCCACCGGTTATTGCCATTGGTTCACCACAACCAACCAACGTGGGTTCCACTATATAGCCATCTACCAACGCCTTGTTGTTTTCAAATCCATGATTGGGTACAGGTATTGAGAAATTGCGTTGTCCTTTTATCAACTAGCATCTATTCATAGAATCCACCAACCAATGGTCTATTTTGGTAGATTGATAAAGTATATTAGGAAAAAAAAAAAAAAATTCAAGTGGCTTTATGGCTGTGATTTTCTTTTGGAATTTAACATAAATTGTGTTGGGTATATACTTTGATATTATTGTCTTAGGAATTTAGGATCCTACATTTGCTTTTAAAATAGAAGGGGACTGTTTCATAATATGGGAGTCCACATGGGTTCATTTAGTTCGATTTTAAGAAGAATTTCATAATAAAACAAAAATTAGCTGCTTAAGAATACTTTGGTTGAATGGACATCTAACATATTCAAAAAATTGTATGGTATATTGGAACACTAACATAACTAGTGGTGGATGGTTGCTGTTTATGAAGTGGCATCAGTGCTAGTTGTTGGTGGTGGACTAGTGGTGGTAGCTGGTGGAGATGTATTGGTTTTTATTTTATTTATTTTAGGAAACTATTTAATCGCAACAAAAATTACTATTGCAGTAACCTATCATAACAAAAATTTTGTTGTAATAAATTATAGCAATAATATTTTTTGTTGCAATTAAGTATTTTTAATAATAATAATAAAAATATTTTATTGCAACAAAACGCTATTGCAACGAATTGTTGTGATAGCCTATTGGCACAGAATATTTTGCAACAATGGGTAATGAAAATTTTTCATTGCAATTAAAGTTATTTCTTAAAGGTTAAAGTAGAATTTCAATCTTTTGTCTAATTTTTACTCTTTCCAATTTTAAGCTATTTCTTATCGTTTTCCCTTTGTCATTTATAAGTAAACTAAGCCTACTTTTGTGACTGTGCTAAGGATAAATTTGGCTTAATTTGTGCAGTTTTATGTCTGTTGTACTTTTTACTCTTTGTGTGTGTGTGTATTTCAATCTTTCTTTTAATTTACATTCATTGCCATTTTAAGCTATTTCTTATTACCACCGCACACCTTTGGTGCGATGGTCACTTCATAAGTATAAGTGCTTGTGGGGTGTGGGGTGTGGGGGATAAGAGCCAGGATTCAAGTCTCCAGAAGGGAGCTTCACACACATATACACTTAAATTAGGCTAGAGTAAAATTTCTATTTTGTATAAAATTAAAAAAAAAAAAAAAAAAAAAAAAAAAAAAAAAGCTATTTCTTATTCTTTTCATTTTGTTATTCATAATTAAACTTGGCCTGCTTTTGTGATTGTGCTGAGGATAAACTTGGTTTAATTTGTAGTTTTATGTCTATTGTAATTCCTACTACTATTATCTAGTCTAGGCTAAGCTGCCAAAAAAGTTGAGAAAGAGGTGGCAGATTCATTGATTTTGTAAGCTAAAAAAGATATTTTGTATCGAAATTTTAAATAAACACCACTTTGCTGCTATCAATGTCATAAATCTAGATCCAATAGTATCTCTATACAATTTTTATATATTATGTATGAAGTATTATACATTTTGCATCTTTTATAGATTTTTTTGATTTTGTGTATCTATGTTTATATTGTTAGTAGGTTAAATATGATGTGCTTAGTAAAAAAAAAAACCGATTTTTATATTTTAAAAAATGATAATTTATTGCAACAAAAACTACTATTGCGGTAACCTATCACAATAAAATGTTTTATTGCAATAAGTTTCCAGTGTAATTTTTTTGCAACAAAAAATACTGTTGCAGTAACCTAGCTATCACAACAAATAGATTTGTTGTAACAAGTTTCCAAAGCTAATTTATTGCAACAAATATTAACATTGCATTAACCTATCACAACAAAAATTTGGTTGCAATAAATTATAAAAACAATATTTTTTGTTAGAATAAAGTATTTTTAATAATAAAAAAAATATTTTTTTGCAACAAAACGCTATTGCAACAAATTGTTGCGATAACCTCTCGAAATGCCCCAAGTGAAGACACAATCCAAAAAGATGTATACTTCTCTGCTAAGAAGCATAACACTCTCAATAACCAAAAGATAAATAGAACCGAATTCTTCTTCTTCTTTTTCTCCGCTTCTTTGCTAAGAAGCATATCACTTTCTCAAAAACCAAAAAAAAAAAAAAAAAAAAAAAAAAAAAGAACTAGAACTCCATCTCCAATGTTAAGCACACCAGCCACACATTTATCATTACCATGGTAGTCTCACTGATAGTGGTGATATTCATCGGCCTTGTTTGCTTTGCCATCGGCTTTTGGACGAGTAAGAAGCTCATTGCTCCACCACTAGCACCAAAGTGGTCCTCCACCGTTCATCAAGTACTCCACCATTCATCAAGTACTCCACTCCACTAAAACTGTTGAATTTTAATAAATCAACATTTATATATATATATATATACATTTTGCATCTTTTGTAGATTTTTTATTTTTTATTTTTATTTTGTGTAGACATGTTTATATTGTTAATAGGCCTAAATATTACATGCATTGTAAAAAAAAAAATATATAGATATATATATAAAGATAATTTATTGCAACGAAAACTACCATTGCAGTAACTTATTGCAACAAAATTAATTGCAATAAGTTTCTAGTGTAATTTATTGCAACAAAAATTACTGTTGTAGTAAGCTATCACCAAAAAGAGATTTGTTGTAAATAAGTTTCTAAAGCTAATTTTTTGCAACAAATATTAACATTGCATTAACCTATCACAACAAAAAATTTGTTGCAATAAATTAAAGCAACAATATTTTTTATTGCAACAAAATATTTTTAATAATAATAAAAATATTTTATTGCAACAAAAGATTATTGCAACGAATTGTTGCAATAACCTATTGGCACACATAGGGTTCAAATCAATTTTCAAACTACTCACAGTAAATAAGTTTCACATCACATAAAATTGAAAATATCATTTGCAAATGTAAACTACACAAATCCAATTATAACATTCAGAAATACCTATTCACTTGGAAAGCCTTATCCACACATACCTATTGCAATAAATTCAACTCGTCCTACAATGTTATCAAATTACAAGTAATAAAAGTTCACATAATATTCATATCAAATATTTAAAAGAATACGATAATATCTTTTTGTTATAACTTATAAGCATAGTTTGATAGTTAAAACTATTTTTTTGGGAAAACCCCCAAATTAGTAAACACTATTTACTTTTTATTTTACAAAATGAAATTAATCCACCTTGAGTCATGTGGTGGGCCTTTTTGTTATATTGGGCTGGACTACTTCCTGTGGTACTAGGCCCAAATATTTTGAGTAAGGGAGTTAAGACCGGTCCAATTGCAACTCAATTTGGTCTGACTTGTGTGCAAACTTTGAGTCCAAGTCCAAGGGAAGACACAGCAAAGTGGGCTTATCCTCTGTTTCTGCCATA
Source organism: Quercus variabilis (assembly GCA_030445155.1). NCBI lineage: Eukaryota > Viridiplantae > Streptophyta > Magnoliopsida > Fagales > Fagaceae > Quercus > Quercus variabilis. The sequence continues at coordinate 18,968,265 of CP129448.1, read as the reverse complement.
GGGTTGACTTTTTTGTTTCTGCCACTGCCAGTTTCTGCCACATGATTAACGTTTCTGCCGCAGAAGGAACTTTTCTCCAGTTTCTGCCACAGGATTGACTTTTCTATTTCTGTCACTGCCAGTTTCTGCCGCAGGATTGACGTTTCTACTGTAGAAGGAACTTTTCTCTGGTTTCTATCATAGGTCTGACTTTTCTGCCATGTAGCAAAACTTTCTGCCATGTAGTAAGACCGTCTGCTGTGTAGTAAAACTTTCTGCTGTGTAGTCAAACTTTCTGTTATGCAGTAAAATTGTCTACCGCGTAGTAAAACTGTCTACTATGTAGTAAGTAAATCTTTCTGCGACGTGAATGAATACTCTTCATTTTTCTTACCACATAAATACTTTTCTACTTCCTACACATAAACAAATCTAAAACCCAAAGAAAATACCCATCAAACAAATGTTAGTTTAAATGGGTTAGCATATTCTCAAATATATATACATACATATATGAGTATATATACTTATACGTATTCACATATACATTTATAAAATATATTCTGCAGGACATGAGAGACAAGATATATGTATATATATACTTATGGCAGGATAATAATTAGTTTGTGTCAAAAGTAAAACACGTAATAACAAATAAAGAAGAAAGCTTTGGTAGAAAAGGTTTAGCTAGTATAATAGTTAACACGGTAAATATAATAAAAAGGTACTACAGCAGAATAACTAGTACAGCAAGTAAAGACACCACAACAAGACAACTGATGCGGCAGACGCAATAAAAACGTGCTATAGCAGGATGACTAAATACAACAGATATAAGTTATAATGAGAGAAATCAAATATATTTGCAGTTGAAATCAAGTATTGAATCTTCCTATAGAATAAGTAAACCAAAAAGGACCTAAACTCCAACTTGAACAACCTTGTCATAGGCTTTTGCTATAAAAGTTGTACATTTTAGAAAATAGGCCTAAATGGCTACTAGCTATTACTTTTGGAGACTTCAAAGAGTGGGTTTCCTAAGAAGGAAAGAAAAGATGGTCTATTGATGCATGCCCCTATTCCTGTCACGTTTTCTCTCTTTTTTTTCTTTCTCTCCGTTCTTTTTTACTCTTAGTTTCTTACTACTCTCTTGCTGTGGGTTGTTCCTCCTTTTTTGGCATTTCCTTTTCTTGGGTTCCTCTCTCTGGGTACTTACTACTCTCTTACCATGGGTTTCCTCCCTTAGGTGCTTCTCCCATCCGGTCTCCTCCTTTCATCCATGGCTAGCTTCTCCTTTTATAGTGAATTGATTCAATGAAATTTTTTCCTTTTACCCCTAGGGCTTCACTAACTATTTTTTGTTTGTTGTGGGCATCCTTTCAAGACTACCCACCAACCCATAGTTGCCCCGATCACTGCCATTTCTCCAGTAAATGTTTGCTGCATCACTACTCATTTCATGAAAAAATTTCCTTTCGTTTGTTCTTGCTGTATACCTCTACCTCTGGGCTACTTCACTACCTAGCTCTATGGCATGCATCAGATTGTCCCAACTATTTATTACTTCTTTTGGGTAAGATATTGTCCCAGCAAGGTATATTCCCAAAAGAAGTCATGGCAGGAAACCAAATATAGACCCCCTTTTCCCCCCACCACCAAACCACACCCTCTGAATCCTTTTGACTGTAGGTCCACCTCCCTTGTATTAGCTGCGTACAGGTTAGTGGTGCTCTGGCCTTTCTGTTTTTATCTTCTTTCATTCCCACGCCGTTTCTACCGTAGCAGATTGGTTCTGTTTCATTTTGCTACGTATTTTTTGTCTTATTTACTTATGCATTTCCTACTGCGCTTGTCATTTCCTTTGGTTTGTCTTTTCTTTCCTTGATGTGATTCCTACTGCTGACACTTCCTGTTGTTACTTGTTTCTTTTCATCGTGCTTCTTCATATCAGTTCTCACACCTATCTTTTTTATACAAAAAGATTTGGGCCTTTGTGAGCTAAATAATGTTGACTGGATCAAAAAAGTTTTGGGCCTAATTTATCTTCATTTGCCGAAGCCATTTTGCCAGAGAACTGTATTTTGTGGTAAAGCTGTATTTTGTGGCAGATTTGTATTTTGCAGTAGATTTGTGGGCTAAATAATGTTGACTGGATCAAAAGGGTCTTGGGCCCAATTTATCTTCATCTACCGAAGCCATTCTGCCAGAGAACTGCATTATATGGTAAAGTTGTATTCTGCGGTAGATTTATAGTATGTAGTAGATTTGTGGGCCAAATCATGTTGACTGAATCAAAAGAGTCTTGAGCCCAATTTATCTTCATCTGCCGAAGTCATTCTACCAAAGAACTGTATTCTGCGACAAAGCTGTATTCTGCGACAGATTTGTATTTTGCAGCAGATTTGTGGGCCAAATAATGTTGACTGGATCAAAAGGGTCTTGGGCCCAATTTATCTTCATTTGCTGAAGCCATTCTGCCAGAGAACTGTATTCTGCTGTAAAGATGTATTCTGCGACAGATTTGTATTCTGCTGCAGATTTGCATTTTGCTGTAGATGACTTTCACTTGCACTTCTTTCTTTGGACCTTTCTTACTCTTCAGTCTTCTTAGTAGGTTTTTGGGCCTTACTTTTCATTGGGCTTTCCTTCGTATGGGCTTTTGCATCTTGCAACTTATTAGGCTTTTTTCCTTATAGGCCTTTGGGTACAAATTTGCAAAATTGAACATCAACAAGTCACAAAAATCCGTAAAGTTAGAACCTAGCAAACACCAAAACCAAAATATAGGTCCATCAATCCACAAATTATCTACAGTAAGAGTTGTTATAATGCTTAGTAATACTAACGTTGACAACATTAATATTTCTAAATTTTTCCATTCCTTTTACTTGCTGTACAGAACACTTTCAGCATGTATATCCCTTGTTCTAGGCCCCAAATTCCCAATATCTATCAATCGGAGCACATATAGCAATTTCAGGTCATGTTATTTCTAATTCTACTAGCTATATTATTAAGCTATACTCTTAGGATATTTAATTATAAAACCTTAAAGATATCACTTTGTCTAGAGTGTTGTAAGGCCTCTATTAATCTAAGCAAGCGAACCAAGCAGTGAGGACTTACCTGAATCCGCAGTACATAATGTCTGTATAAGCTGTAATAATAAGTGTAGAAACATAAAATTTTTGGCAATTATTAATATGATTTATTGTGGTTGATGCATAATAAAAATAATGTTTATGACAGGAACATGCAAAAATAATATTGTTCTAATTATAACAAGAAATTAATTGTGTCCCTATTGTCAATAAAAATAAGTAAATAAGAGTTTGATTGAAAGATGGTATTAAATTTCATTTTGATTTGATAATGTTAGTTCATCCATTAACATGAGTGTTGTTTTTTTTTATAGATATGATAATATTTCAAATTTAGATGTTCACTTTATGATAATTGTTTTTTATCATTATTAGGTCAAGATACCAATTAGTTTTTGGTATATATGAGGATTGAATCCTAAATCTCTTATTTAGTAACAAGAGATTTTACCAATTGAGTCAACCAAAACTCACAACATGTGTTATTTGAGAGTGTTCACGTTAAACAAATACAAAATAATAATAATAATAATAATAATAATAATAATAATAATAATAAAATAAGTCTTGGAGAATCATAAAATAAGTAAGATTTATTTAGGAGAAAAAAAATTTGTTATTTTTAATTTTGTGCCAAACGGCCAGATTAATTAAAAATATAATGACAAATTTTTTTTTTTTTTAAAGGCAACCAAATTACTAAAAATATATATATTTATTAGCAACACGAAAGAAGCTAGCACCACATAATAAATTGGAAAATGTTAAATATATTATAAATTTTACTATATAATTTTTCTAAATTAATGTAGCAACTAATATGATTAGTATAATATTCATAACATCACTCAATATATGGACTATGGTTTGCCTCCTACATTTTTTTTTTTCTTTTTGCAATAAACTATTTATTTATTTGGAGAGGGTGAAACAGCTTTTAGGAAGATTTTTATTGTACAAACCAGAAAGTTCTTTTACATGAATGTTCAAGTTGAAGAAATGATAACTTAGTAAATAATAATAACATAAACGTGGGAGTAAATAAGAAACCAATATCGATTGAACGACACAAGGGGTTGCCAGCAATGGCAATTGACCCCTGCGCTAACTCATGCCCTATAATATAAATAAATAAATTTTCTTTTTTCTATTTATAAATATATATATATATATATATATATATAACTTCTGAAACCTACCCAACCAAAGCCCATTTCTTCTTTATCCACTAGGCCTAAAATTACTTGCTCTCGTATAACCTCTTTAGGCCCAGATTAAATTAAATTTATTAAACCATGGGCCTCATCCTTTATTTTATATATTTATGTAAAATGATGGGCTGTTAGAATGCTAGAGGAGAAAACATTAGCTAAAGCATCAAATAGTTTTCTGTGGGCTATTGGGACCTGGATTTGTAGCTCAAATGGGCCAAGATCACCACAGCCTCTTTTTAGACAAATCTTGTATTAATAAAATGACTACAGAGAGCTGAAAGAGCATAGTGATAATCGTTGCCCTTGCCACCCCCATATGATTAGAAACACTACCGATAATAATAATAAAACTGCAAGGGACACCTGATACACATTTTTTCTTTTTAATTAAAATCCACTCAGAAGCTACTAGTAAAATCCACCACTGCCTTTTGGAGAACAAAATAATTCCACTCAGATCATCAGATTGAACTGAAAAGCTGTAGTTGCTTATCATTTTTTTTTTTTTTTTTTAATTCTAATTGCCATATGCAAGAAACTTCAGTAATAAGACTGCCCTGACTAGTGACTACCAGCACAATTCATGTACTAAGTTACTAACCAAAAGATAGCATCTCCAAAAATATATGAACATTTTCACAAAATTGGGAATCCTTCCTAGTGCAAGCACATCAGGACATGACATTTAGTAGATTTCCCCTTTAGCCAAAAAACAAAAGGGAGAAATGAAGCAGAGTTGTCATTGGTAGTAGATCAAAATCAAATGATCTATGTCACCATTAAAAATCTCACCTTGTGAGGTTTTTTCTTGTCTCTACACTCAAGGGGGCTAGATTTTCTGAGACATGATTTCAGATTCATTTGTGTCTCAGTCAATGAAGGCGGGGATACTGAAAACTTGGTTTCTCTTCTCTTGTGGTCCAGTGGGTCAAGCCAAAACCGGACATTTGCCTCACCAAACATAACCCTCTTTTTCTTAGCATATTTGTAAGCAGCCACTGCATCAGTTGGCTGTAAGAAAACCACCTGGGCAGCTCCTGTACATGAAGAGACATTTGTCCTGAAGGAATCTACTGTGCCAAATCGACTAAATTTCTTTACCACCTCCTGCATTGATGGCAGCTTAAAATCCTTGGGAAACTTCATATGCAAAGATGTAGAAGCAGCAGTTGTGGCAAGTTCTTCCAATTGCTGACCCCTTTGTGACTTATATGATGAATCAGTAGTAACATGTTGATGTCTTTTTAGATTCACCGGTTTCCCTGTCAACAAAGGCGGGGGAGCTGAAAATTTGGTTCCTCTTCTCTTGTGATCCAATGGGTCAATCCAAAACCGGACATTTGCCTCACCAAACACAACCCTCTTTTTCTTAGCATAATGGTAAGCAGCCACTGCATCAGTTGGGTGTAAAAAAACCACCTGGGCAGCTCCTGTACAAGAAAATACTTTTGTCTTGGAGGAATCTACTGTGCCAAATCGACTAAATTTTTTTACCAACTCCTGCTTTGATGGCAGCTTAAAATCCTTGGGAAACTTCATATGCAAAGATGTAGAAGCAGTTGTGGCAAGTGCTTCCAATTGCTGATCCCTTTGTGACTTAAATGATGAATCAGAAGTAACATGTTGACATCTTTTTGGACTCACCGGTTTCCCTGTCAGCAAAGGTGGGGGAGCTGAAAACTCGGTTCCTATTCTCTTTTGTCCCAGTGGGTCAAGCCAAACCCTAATATTTGCCTTACCAAATAAAACCCTCTCTTTGTTAGCATATTGGTAAGCAGCAACTGCATCAGTTGGGTGTAAGAAAACCACCTTGGCAGCACTTATATAAGAAAAGATTTTAGTCCTCAGGGAATCTACTATGCCAAATGGACTAAATTTCTCTACCAACTCCTGCTTGGATGGCAGCTCAAAATCCTTGGGAAATTTCAAATGCAAAGAATAAGCAATTGTGTCAAATGCTTCCAACTGACCCCTTTGCAACTTGAATGATGAATCAGAAGTAACTGGTTGATAGAGCTCCTTATTCTCCTTGGAGCTGTCTCCAAATGCCACATTGATGCTGGCTTCTTTGTCGGATCTAATGGACGTAGCATCATCAATGTCACAAGGAAGCATCTTTATTTTATCAGCAGTAAAATCAGATTGTGATGGGAATTTTTTTTCTGCCAAAATACAATCAACACTAGATATACTGGCCATTGTATCATTTAGACTATCAAAATTTTCTGCAGACTCCTGAAGCTTGCTGATTTCAACTTCACCACAATGAGATGCTCCTCCGGGAAGGGAGATGTTGAACTTATTCTGAACCGAGTCCATTAAATTATTATTGCATAAATAGGTCAGTCTCTGGGGCTTAGTGGAAGAGTGGTGTCGCATTTTTAATTTCGCTGGAGAAGATGGGAAGAGAGCATTAATTAGTTCCACTTGGAAACCACTACTATGTTTTCTACTCAAGTAAGAATCACTGCCATTTAATGAGAATAAAGGCATAGTCATGCACAACTTGAAAGAAGGATCAGATAACGTAGAGTTTTCCTTGTGTCCAGCTTTATTTTTCTGCAGATATGCACTAGTTCCAGCGTCCAAGGAAAATTGCATAGTTTTGTGTACCTTTAAAGAACGATAAGAATTAGATGGCTGATCAAGCTTCCTCTTTAGCCCCAGACTGTTAACAGGAGCAGCCATGTAAGATAAAAAGGGGCAAAAAATTTCTCCAGAGCTTTGTTTTCTGTCAACCTTCACACCAGACTCAGTCTTTGTATACCCAGGATCAGAAAAATGAGTTTCGGGGTTCTTAGGATGCAAGCATTTTTTAAAGCAGAAGTCAGAAATGTTCTGGAATGACAAACTTCTGAACCTCAAAACATTATGCTCCACGGTTTTCAAGCATTTCCCAACTAGATAAAATGGATCTAGAGCAAGACAATGCAAGCTTACTAGCACCTCATTAACTGATTGTTCCTTGCTTCGCTTAAGTTGAGTATGTGAAAGTTGGTGCTCATGCAACGGATTATATGATTCTGTCAGAAAAGGAACTTTTGAGCTCATTCCGTTTGTCACACCAGCTTCCAAATTCTTTTCCAGTTCCTGAGAGAGTAGCTGAAACTCATCTTCCAGTTCTAAAATATCCGATTCATGAGCAATAGAGTTCTTGTTCTTGTTACCTAGAAAGATATTCAAACAGAAAGAAATTACAAACCAATAAATCTGACAGCTGATTGAGGAGAACACGAGCCTTCAAGCAAGATAGTTGTAAAGAGTATTAGGAATGGTAAGTGCCTAGAAAAGAAACTCCAGGTCCTCTCTTGTCAGGATCAACATCCTTTTCATTATATATATATATATATATCCTGTCTCATCTCATCCTATCTACAAACTTCCAATTTTAAAGAAAAATAAAATGTACAAAATAAAATACCATACTAACTAAATTTTTTGAGTGTCTTGTGAGTCAGCTTTATCATTGATAGGCTGGTTGCTATAAACTATGGGTATCGATTCTAACTCACTCCTTATTGAACATTATTCGTACACATCACCCACTTTTTAAACGTGGAAATCGCACGTGAAATTATGGACAGTGTGTGCACAGAGTGTATATCAATAAATGAGAAAACAATTACCAATCAACTGACTTTAAGTAATGGTCCAACAAATAGGAGCCAAGTACATTATACAAAGAGATTTAGCTCAACACTCTGAGTAGCTTCTAGCATTGGATAAATAAATAAACAAAGAAACATCAAATCCTAAATTCTAAACAATGAAAAGATGAGTATAAGAGAGCAACCAACAAAAGGAAACAAGAAACTAGTTTGTGAGAGCATGAACACACAGCATTTGCTGACTTTTGACTTTGTTCTAGAGGTTCAACTTTAGCAAGGACACCAACTACCTTTTTAACTGCCCTTTAATGACTAAATTAATAAAAAAAACAATTTCCAAATTCAGAAAATAAAATAAACTATAGATGAAAAAAAAAATGATCAAACTATATCAAGTATCAACAACCATCAAAATTTTAAATTAAATTAAAAACCATCTACCCTCAATTGTTGCATAACTTTGTATTTCAAATCACAATTTCTAAATTCCATACTAATGTAGCTTTGTCAAATTCTATATTAACACCGTTAACACAATGCTTCATGGACTACAACTGTAACTAAGTAAGTAACTACCTCTATGCTTTGTTGAGTTGTACCCACGGAATGCCTGAATGTAAGCATCAACACCCAAATGTTTTTTTTTTGTTTCAAATCCGTGCTCAAAAACAATGTACCTATGATGTAACTAACTGTAAGTAACTAACAAAATAACTACCTCTAAGCTTGGCTGATTTGTACCCGCGAAAAGCGTGAACGAAAGCCTTCGCTTCAACTGCTACAACGAACTCAGCTTTCTCAACCCACGGCAACACGGCGGCGCTGAACACAAACCCCAACACATCCTCGGCCCTCTTAAACGGCGCCGTTTTCGCAGTCGCATCCGAGGAAAATTTCATAGTTTTGTGTACCTTTAAAGAATGATAAGAATTAGATGGCTGATCAAGCTTCCTCTTTAGCCCCAGATTGTTAACAGGAGCAGCCATGCAAAATAAAAAGGGGCAAAAAATTTCTCCACAACTTTGTTTTCTGTCAACCTTCACACCAGACTCAGTCTTTGTATACCCAGGATCAGAAAAATGAGCTTCGGGGCTCTTAGGATGCAAGCATTTTTTAAAGCAGAAGTCAGAAATGTTCTGGAATGACAAACTTCTGAACCTCAAAACATTATGCTCCACGGTTTTCAAGCATTTCCCAACTAGATAAAATGGATCTAGAGAAAGACAATGCAAGCTTACTAGCACCTCATTAACTGATTGTTCCTTGCTTTGCTGAAGTCGAGTATGTGAAAGTTGGTGCTCATGCAACGGATTAAAAGATTCTGTCCGAAAAGGAACTTTTGAGCTCATTCCGTTTGTCACACCAGCTTCCAAATTCTTTTCCAGTTCCTGAGAGAGTAGCTGAAACTCATCTTCCAGTCCTAAAATATCCGATTCATGAGCAGCAGAGTTCTTGTTCTTGTTACCTAGAAAGATATTCAAACAGAAAGAAATTACAAACCAATAAATCTGACAGCTGAGTGAGGAGAACACGAGCCTTCAAGCAAGATAAGTTGTAAAGAGTTTTAGGAACGGTAAGTGCCTAGAAAAGAAACTCCAGGTCCTCTCTTGTCAGGATCAACATTCTTTTCATTATATATATATATATATATATCCCGTCTTATCTCATCCAATCAACAAACTTCCAATTTTAAAGAATAATAAAATGTACAAAATAAAATACCATACTAACTAAATTTTTTGAGTGTCTTGTGAGTCAGCTTTATCATTGATAGGCTGGTTGCTATAAACTATGGGTATCGATTCTAACTCACTCCTTATTGTACATTATTCGTACACATCACCCACTTTTTAAACGTGGAAATCGCACGTGAAATTATGGACAGTGTGTGCACAAAGTGTATATCAATAAATGAGAAAACAATTACCAATCAACTGACTTTAAGTAATGGTCCAACAAATAGAAGCCAAGTACATTAGACAAAGAGATTTAGCTAAACACTCTGAGTAGCTTCTAGCATTGGATAAATAAATAAACAGAGAAACATCAAATCCTAAATTCTAAACATTGAAAAGATGAGTATAAGAGAGCAACCATGTACACACAGCATTTGCTGACTTTTGACTTTGTTCTAGAGGTTCAACTTTAGCAAGAACACCAACTACCTTTTTAACTGCCCTTTAATAACTAAATTAATAAAAAAACAATTTCCAAATTCAGAAAATAAAATAAAATAAACTATAGATGAAAAAAAAAATGATCAAACTATATCAAGTATCAACAACCATCAAAATTTTAAATTAAATTAAAAACCATCTACCCTCAATTGTTGCATAACTTTGTATTTCAAATCACAATTTCTAAATTCCATACTAATGTAGCTTTGTCAAATTCTATATTTACACCATTAACACAATGCTTCATGGACTTCAACTGGAACTAACTAAGTAACTACCTCTATGCTTTGTTGAGTTGTAACTAACCGTAAGCAACTAACAAAATAACTACCTCTAAGCTTGGCTGATTTGTACCCGCGAAAAGCGTGAACGAAAGCCATCGATTCAACCGCTTCAACGAACTCAGCTTTCTCAACCCACGGCGACACGGCGGCGCTGAACACAAACCCCAACACATCCTCGGCCTTCTTAAACGGCGCCGTTTTCGCATTCGCAGTCGCAGTAGCAGCATTGTTCTCGAAACGACGTCGCGGTGTGGTTTTGCCTTGACAAGGGCACGTGAGCGAAGAGAGGATCTTCAGACCGTAGAGCCGCAACGCGCGGTGGAGGAGCGCGTGGGGAGCGGAGGGCGCGAGGGAGCGGAAGTTGTCGGGGAAGGAAAGGAGGAGGGAGTCGAGGACGTAACGGGGAGGAGGGAATTGGGGGAGGGAGAAGAAGGAAACGAGGACGGAATCTTGAAAGGCGCGGAGAACAAGAGCCGGCCAGCATGTTTGAGAGTGTGAAACTCTTACCCATACTATCTCTCCTTTCTCTCTCTTCTTCTGTATCATCTCTTTTCTTCGATACAATTCCTTTTTTTTTTTTTTTTTTGTTGAGGAACTCTTCACTACTGTATTGAATTCTTGATATATGGGAAAGGAAATTATTGATATATGTGAAACACTTTTTTATTTTTGATATATGTGCAATGAAATTACTGTATTGAATAATTTGAATTCTTTTTTCCTATTTTTTATTTTAAAACGTTCCCGCTATTTGGAGCCGCAAAAAAAAAAAATAAATAAACTTTTAAGAAAAATGGGTGGGACCCACGTGTGTGCTCCACCAAGAACTAAGAAATTTTTAGTAATATTATTCAAGTGTTGTAAAAATATACGTGAATTAAAAAATATTGTAAAAATACATGTTGTGATTTTTAATTAATGAAAACTATTGTTTAAACAACAGCATCGAACGGGCCTAAGTACTACCCATCACATGACAGCAGGAATCTCAAATTTCTCATGTTCTCTTTTTTCTCTCTCTCCATTTTTTTTTTATGCAGGATTTGGATTTGGGTAGTACGCATTTGGAAAGGGTAAGAATATGGATTTGGATCAAAATCTTTAAATTTGAACTAATATTCATGTGTCAAGAGCCTCAGACCAGCCGCAGCAAGTGTGATAAGTAATATTTGAGCTTAATCATCACATCTTATATTTAGAAAATTAAAATAACAAACTCATAACTTATGAATAGTAGTAAGGTCCAAGTGCCCTTAGGGCATCTATTGATCATTCATTTTGATAAACTTTTTATGGTGTGCAGTTGTGACCAAGCCTTGAATCCCATTATATAATTGGATAATTAATTCAACTTGGCTTAAAATTTGATAATTAGCAAACCCAAGCTCTAAATTTATATCTACAATATTTGTCCTGCCATCATGTCATGTTTTGTTTGTTGGGGATTTCACCAAATCAAGGAGTAATAATGAAAAAACAAAATGAACACATCAAGTAAATAGAAATTAGTGATTCACTTAGACGCATAATTGAATGTTTTCCTTAAACAATATTTGTCCCCATACGCAAATTGCTAAAGGGCTTCTACAGACTTTTCTCCAGGATACAATCAAGTTATTGGGTTTTACAAATAGCAATTTTGGAGAATATGCACAAGATTTCTTGTGTTTCAAGTGAACATAAATCTCTATTTATACCCATTTGTGGTGTTTGCAGGGTAATTTTTTAGGATTCTCAAAAATGTTTAAAAATTCTCATGTTTGGTTACAAATCACACTAAGGAATTAAATGCCAGGGGAATCTAGATTCTCCCTCAACCCCCTTTCTGTAAGAATGTGGATTCCCTTTAAAACATGTGGGTATCCAGATTCTCAAGCTTAAAGGAAATTGTATTTTTTATAGATTAACAATTTTAACCATTTTTTCCTTATCATTTAAGCAATTGAGAAAAAATATAAAACAAATCATCAATATTTTTTCCCTTATTTTTATCTCTTCCCACCAAAAAAACATAAATAAGATAGACAACTCTATAGATATATTCATTAACAAAGTTTGATTTGGGTTTCACATGTGAAAAAAAAAAAAGTTTGAAGGGAACCACCCTTCATTGTTGCTAGGTATTCACTTTTATTGTTATGTGTGTGTTCAACAAATTATTAATGAATCTATTTTCATAGAAATTTGTTAATGTGTCTATTTGTATCTCAAATCTTGGTTTTGTTTAGTTGCCATATATATATATATATATATATACACACACATATGGATTGGTTGCTTCATCTGGTTTTTTGTTTTTTTTTTTTTTTAGATTAATGGCTTTGTTTCTAGATTCATACTTTACAAGACAATTTTAATAATTTGTATCCTATCTAGTACTTTTGATGTTTTTTATACAATGATACAGAACGTGTAGATTTTTAATTTTTAACAACCCATCTTATTTGTATGCGCATTTTTGGATTTTGAAACGTAGTGGAAGGTCTTAGGATTTATGCCAAAGGTGGCTTTGGTGCTATATTTGACCACTAGTTGCTATATTCAAATAATGGTGTAAATTCTTAGTTTGCTTTATGGATACTTCGTTCTTTAATTGGTATGATTTATTTTATTGTATTCAACCTATAATTTTGAGGCAACTTTGTCTTTTATTATTGTAGTTTATGGAGGCAGTTAGACTATAGTTTTAATGAATTTGTCATAATTTATAGTTTATATTTTTTTTTTTCATTATTTATTTACAAGAAGATTAAAAAAAAAAGTATTGATATTGGATTTACAAATTTAAGGACAGAATGGGAAAAATAAATAATTCATTTAAAACTTTTAGGATTAAACCAAACATTATAATCTCATATTCTTAGGATTCTTATTAGATTCTCAATTAAACTAAACATAAAAGTAGTTACATTCCTAGGCATCCAGATTGTAAGGAATCATATTCCCAGTAATCTGAATGCTAGGAGTAATGTGGATTCTCCCACACCAAACGCCACATATGGAGAGTTACAATGCCTTATAAACCGTTACAAGATTTAAAACCTTTCCCAAGATCCAGAGCGATTACCACAAATTTTGCAAAAAATTCTGCAAACAAACAGTTTTTACAAGGCTCAATTGATCAAGAGGAATCGAGCATTAATCGAAGGCACTTTTTGATCAATCAAATAGGAATCAAGCATTAATTGACTCAAGTAGAAGCTTCTCTTGATCACTTCGATCGATCGAGCAAGATCTTCTACAAATCGAGAAGCCTTTCTCACTATTTCGATCGATTGAGAAAAAGTCTAGACCAATCGAACATCTTGAAACTTGAATTTTTACGAAGAAAATTCTAGATCTCAAAATTTCATTTTATTCATTTTACAAATGAATATTCTATAAACTTATATCATTATTATTACAACATATCAAGTCTAAACCTCATGTGCATTAGTACAATGAAGGGCAATGGAGAGAATTGTGTAGTCCAATTTCATATTCTAGATTTGATTGGAAAGATAGACTTATAGGAAATGTATAATGCATCAAGTGTGATTGTTACACATCTAGAGCTTGATCATTCTCAAATTTTTATTTTTTTGGTACTTTTCCATTGTTGTTCACATCAATATATATATAAAAGCAGAAACCTCATGCAAGAGAGCATGAGGTTCTACCATATGACGCACTCTATGAAGAGAATTGAGATACCCTTAAGCCATATTAGAGATAAGAACAAATTTAAAAGTGAAGACTCTTTATTCTCTTTGGTTCAATGTTTCAAGATTAATTTTTGTTACATTTTGTATTCAATGTTTTAAGACTACTATTTATTTCATTTGGTCCAATGTTTCAAGACCTTCAATCTCTCACACACACAAAACTCTTTGCATTTCTATTCATCATTTTCACTTTTACTCCTTTATATACACATGTTCATTGCCTTTCATATCATCCCATCTCAAATACACTTAGAAAAAAAAAATGATGTTATTTAGTTTCAACCTTTCAATGACACCTACATAACTCCAACGTTGCAGTATCATTTGATTGTAACCCGTATGAGTAAGCTATGACCAAGGAAGGGGGCTTGCGTTTTTTATTCAATGATGGTAGCTTACGGTTTTGATGTTGAAGTTAGACATTATAGATTTTGTGAAGGTTATGATTCACTTGGAGTTTTTGGTTACTTGAGATTTTGGTTTGGGAAAGTTATAAATGTATTTATTTTAGAACTAAAGAAAAAGAAAAAGAAACATTCTAATTGATTATTTATGAAGTTAGCTTTTTATTTTATTTTATTTTATTTTGTGTTAGAATTCATAATTTGTAGGTTTCTTTGTATGTAGCCATAGTGGTAGAAACAAAAATCAATGGTGACTTAAAAGTATTTTTCACATTTTTTTAAAGGATATAAAAGCCCAACTAAAGTCAATTGGATTTTGATAAATGAATGTGTTTTTCGCAAATTTCTCTTTATTTAATCACACTCTCTTTATGTTGATACTAACAAATGATTTCCTTAATTCCATTGAGATAATTAATTGGGTGTTTATGATCAAGATCTCCATATTTGTTTGTGAGAATAGAGTGATTGAAAAAGTGTTTGGTAGGTTGCTTAAATTTTATGTAATTTTAGGATATAAAAGTATTTTATATTTTGAATTCTTATTTGTAGATTTCAAAATCATTTAATCAATTTGAAAAATAAAATATACTTTTAACGGTAAATATTATAATATATTATAATCTTACAATGTTATACAATTTTTTAAAATAAATTATGAATTAAAAAAAAATCAAGTTTCAAAGTATTTAACAATATTGTGGGCAAACATAAAAATTATACAACAAAATAAGTATTAAGTATTATATGTAGATTTTAATAAACATAAAAATGATTTCAAATAAAATTATAAAGTAGTCCGTGCATTGCGCGGGATATCATCTAGTTTGATTAGAAATATAGAAAACTAAGACTTACACTCACTCATTAATGAAATATAGAAAACAAAGACTTACACTCACTCAACTGAGCTGAGTCCAAATCTCTTGTCCCATTTTTTCTATCTCACTCTATGTTCCACAAAAAAAAAAAAAAAAAAAAAAAAAAAAGCCAAATGTCCACCTACTTAATTAAGTGCTAATTTTCTACCTTCTATTATTTCAATTTCTTAAAATAAATAAAATAAAAACCAAAACATCCCCCATTTGTTATTGCCACTGGTCCACCACCACCAACCAATACTGGTGCCACTATACAGCCATCTTCCAATGCCTTGTTGTTTTCAAATCCATGATTGGGTACATGTATTGAGAAATTGCGTTGTCCTTTCATCAACTAGCATCTATTCATCGAATCTACCAAATAATGGTCTATTTTGGTAGATTGAAAAAGTATATTAGGAAAAAAAAAAAAAATTAATTTCAAGTGGCTCTGTGGCTATGATTTTCTTGTGGTATTTAACATAAATTGTGTGGGGTATATAGTTTGATATTATTGTCTTAGGATTTAGGATTTTGCATTTGCTTTTAAAATAGAAGGGTACTGTTTCATGATATGGGAGTATGCAGAGGTCCATTTGGTTCGATTTTAAGAATTTCATAATAAAACAAACATTAGCCGCTTGATAATACTTTGGTTGAACGGACATCTAACATATTCGAAAAATTGTATGGTATATTGGGACACAAACATAACTAGTGGTGGATGGTTGTTGTTGATGAAGTGGCATCAAAGCTAGTTGTTGGTGGTGGACCGGTGGTGGTAGCTGGTGGGATGTGTTGGTTTTTATTTTATTTATTTTAGGAAACTGAAATAAGAGAAAGTAGAAAATTAGCATTTAATTAAGTAGGTGGACACTTGACAATTTTTTATTTGTGGAGCATAGAGTGAAATAAGAAAAGTGAGATAGAAGATTTAGGCTCAACTAAGCCTAAATCATCACTTTTAAGAAATTTTTTATAAAAAAAATTGAAAAATTTGTCAAAAAAGTTAAATAACTTTGTCACTTTCCAATAAAATTTTTTTAAAATGGTTTTCTAAATTCTAACATATGTCATACATTACTAAAACCCATGAAAATTTATATTTGGAAAACAAGAAATGCAAAACAAGAATTTCTTGGTAAGACTACCGTTGCACTATGAAAAGCCTCCAGTTGGCTGTATTAGGAGCATGATTAGTATTTTGGGAACATGATTTGCCAAATACTGAAAGTAAAAGGTTTTGCGATGAAAATGAATTACGAACAAAAAACCACAGCAAAAACAGTATCAGTGTATCACTAATTCTAATTCTAAAAACTCCACCTTTGGTTACAAACTGAACACTTTTACTTCCCCGCTACCACCACTAACATTCCACTCTGCATCTATTACACACTGAACACTTGTACTCCCACGGTCCCCCTGGAGTTTGGACAAACAAAGACATGACGTGACTCTCACGAACTACTAGCTGTATTAGCACCTTCAATATATAAATAGTGAATACTTTCCCAAAACACTCCTTGTCTCTAAGAATCTATAATCTTACAATTTTTTTAGATGAAACTTGCTTATGAGTAAGAAAAGTGCCTGAAAATTGAGATCATTACTGGATAAATAGTTTCCAATAGCAGATGCATAGTTTCCAATAGCAGCAGGCACCAATTATAACATCATCTTCTTCTTAAGGTACCATATGACATTTGAGTGGATGCTCTTCTTAATGTTTTCGAGCTGTTTGTATCAAGATCAAACGACTATGTGTGACCTGCAAAAGCATCAAATTTAGAGTGTGTTTTAGAAAATCTGTGGTTTTTTCATTCATGGTGTATGGTATAAATGAAACTGGAATTTTGAAAATGATGACAGAATTCACCAATCACCAGTAATATTCTTCAATAAATGCTATGCTTCCATTATCTTGGGCCAAAATTCTTCTGCTTTCTCTTCTTTAAGCAGCTGTTTAGCGTATAACAGTGATAGATTCATAGCACAGCACAGCAAGCAGAAAGGCATTCTTCTTACAAGGATGGGTTATCTTTGGTGGGATCATCAGTTACCTTAGAAAGGTGATATTCTGAGCGTGCGCGCGCACACAACACCAAAAAAAAAATGCTACTTAAGTGCAAGCAGATGGAACTTTTTGTTTCTCTCCTAAATGCGTATCAAAGGGCCTCCCAAAATTGTTGTTCGTCTATCGTCAATGTTCCTCTGCTACTAAGCCATAATACATTTAGTCATCTTAATATGATCAAGACAAAGAATATAACATGGTACCAATTTGCCTTTGGATTGTTGAATGTTTTCAAATGTATCTCCATCCATCATTGTAGTACGATTTTTATTCAGAAATTTTGGAACAAGCCAAAAATTTTGAGATGCCTTCAACAGAAACTACCTAAAACATGAATTGGCCCAATAAAATTAAAAAAAAAAATTAAAAAAAAAAAACATGAATTGGTTCAATTGAAAGAAGAAGAAAAAACCTGAATGGGTTTATTTATAGTACATTAAAAAAAATAAAAAAAATCATCAGTACGTGAATTGATTTATGTAGTATTAAGAAAACACTCAGTACATGAATTGGTTTAAATATACTTCCACATTTTGAACTTTTTCTGGTGGGGACTAAT
Source organism: Quercus variabilis (assembly GCA_030445155.1). Classification (NCBI taxonomy): domain Eukaryota; kingdom Viridiplantae; phylum Streptophyta; class Magnoliopsida; order Fagales; family Fagaceae; genus Quercus; species Quercus variabilis. The sequence goes on along the minus strand of CP129448.1, from coordinate 18,950,298 downwards.
TACTGGGATGTAAGAGGTATTAGGCCTTGTCTAAAGTTTTGTAATGTTTTGCTATTTGCAAATTTATAGTCATACCTACATTGCTTATTCTATCACGCGGAAGTGTTGGTGTTGATAAGTAAAGATTTTTGGAACTGAAAGACAACTATTTACTATGTATGCAATTATGTTTCCGCTCTTCAATGGTTTAATTTCCTTTTGTGGATTTTTGTTGACATTCTTAAAGATAAAACAGTAGGAAAATTGTTAACATTGTAATTCCTATGAAGAACATTTATCTACTCCAAAATGATAGCTAGGAATTTTAGTTTTTCAAAGATAAATGGAACATTAAACATGTGGAAATTATAATAAACCCTTGATTCTCTCAGAGGGAGACTTCATTTATCATATTAAGTAATATCCTTTGCTGCAATGTCGTTAAATTCTTAAGATAGTTTGAAATGGATGAATCTACTTGATTTTGGAATTTAAAGAAACCAATTTTTGTAAAGACCAATCATGCAAAGATGAGATTAGAAGTTGCTCTGCCCGTTAAATTTGTCTCTCAGCCAATTTGGCTTGGCCAATCATTTCTATTTGTGTTGTTTGTGTCACACCCAAATGACACTGACCTTTCAATTGGAGAGAGAGAGGCCTGCAACTTGTGGCATTTGTTTGCCATTGATCTTATTATGCTTTATCTGCAACTGCTTGTTAAATGCAGTGGCAAGTAATGCTTTATCTGCAATTGCTTGTTTACTGTGAAAGTCAGTTTTTAATTACTTGAGTTAATCTTCCTTCTCTTTTTTCCCCTTAGCTGGGTAGTTATTGTACATGCTTAGGAATGTTTTGATGTGAGCTTTCTTGGGAAGTGTAGAACAAGTTTAGCAAAGTTGTGTGTGTTTTTAATCTTTAAAAAAAAAAACCAAAACCGAAACCAGTGCCAAAACAAAACTCTGATTCTCACCCAAATAGGAGCATGGCCCGGTCAATGGAGCTTTGCTTTTGATTTTGACTGGTTGCATCTTTTCAATTTTTAATTCCATCAAGGTGAAAGATTCTCTATGCAACTGATATGTATTTTTTTTTAAGATCTTAAGTGAGAGAAATAAGAAATTTAACGTTTCTTTAGTCCCTTTTTTCTTTCCTAATTGCCCCCTTTATTAACTGACTGTTCTGAGAGCATTTGCAATCATGTCGTTATATTGCTAAAAACCTATTTTTTTGGTCATATTATTTTTTAAACTGTTTTTGGCTGTAAAATTTGAGTTCCAGGGGAAACAGGAAATGGTATTGAACTAATGCTATCACTTTGTAATCCAAAATCAGGAATGTGCAACAAGATTCATTAACTCTTCTCTCTTTCCCTGCTCTTATTATTAGTTTTTTTAGTTAACTAATTTTTAGCATATTCTAGTCCCTGTTTGTATTAGCTATTGTTGATATGCATTATGAGTTCTGTTTTTTTTTTTTTTTTGGATTCTAGTTTCTAATCACCTTGAAACTTCTAATGACTGTAATTGATTTGGATTCTTTTTGTTTGTCTTTCCAGTAATTCAGACTATAAAAAAACTTTTTTTTTTTTTGGCCCATACAGATGGTCGCCAATATGCTGCAACTCCAGTTGATCCTAATTTATTTTTTCTGCCCATTTTTTAGGAAGCTAGAATGAAGGTACAATTGGTTTAGATCAAAAATAAAATTCCCTTTTTGAAAACTGGAGTAATAGTTTAGTTTTTGTTACCTCACTAGTTTAACTATCAATACTCCCTGTTTCCTAGTGAAAGATTTTGTCCTTAGATTTGTTCCTAGCTATGAGGTCTATATGTGTTTATCTTTTCCTAGTCGAGAGTCACTGTGTATTATCCTTTAGGTTTTGCTATCAAATGCCAACAATTTTTGTTTTAATTAGTTTGTTTTTCTTTAGACCTTACTGGCAGCAATATTCCTTTGAAATCAATGCAAAGGGAGATGAACCAAGGAAATTCAGGCAATTGGATGAGATATTCTTCATTAGCAAATATCCTGGATATTCTAATCAGATTCCAAATGCTGTCGATTATACATCACTCATCAGTAACTTTTTCAAGTGTGGCAGGAAGGAGGATTAAGGGATTTCAACCCCTTACCTCTCTTAAAAACTTGCATATTTTTTGATGCAATAATCTTGGCTGCTTACTAGAAGACGTTCTGCCTACCTCTCTTTGTGAGCTAGATATTGATTCAAGATTGCCCACATCCCCAGAATATCCATACGTTGATTGAGCTATGAGTTGAAGAACGCTTCTGCCCAAGTACTAATTCTCATTTTCGTTAATTCCCATCAAGCTACACTAAAAAGTTTTGTGCGTGATTACCAAAAATTTCTTTTCAAAGAAACGTTTTTTTAATGGTCATTTGAAATTTCTTCTGGAGATTAATTCCTCTATTCATTAAGCATGATAATCCCTATCAAAATAACTAATATCAATACTTTAAATCTTTTTCAACCTGTATAAAAAAAAAAAAAAAATCTTTTTCACCCAAAATCATTCTATTTCATCTAACTTTTTAATGCCAAGCTTTAAAGTATCTTCTCTTTTTAAATTAATATATAGGTGAATATTTCATTAAAAGCCTGAAAGTATGTTTATAAACACTTAATCATAAGCTCTATAGACCATATATCATAAACCACGGGTTTAGTTTTGTTTTAGTGTGTTATATAACTGTAAATTATAGAAAAACTCCCCAACATCCCGAACTATATACATATATAAAGGAAGCACTAGATCATGTTACAGTTGAAATATTTGAACTAGGTGATTTTCAACATTGTTATATATGCTCATTTCATTGCCTTTTCTTTTGCAGTGTTAACTTTACTTGTAAATAACAAGTGTCTTATACACCCGTTGTCAATTTCATGCCACTGTTAGCTGCTGATCCTTCTACATTGTGTATGAATTCCTAATGTTTATTCTCCAATAAAAAAAAATAAAAAAATAAAAAAATAAAAAAAAAAAACCCTCCAAAATATCTGATTAGTTTTCAAGTCATTGTAAAAGCTCATCCTTAACTCTCATTCTTGCCAGAGATGTTCTTGCCTCATTATACATTCACTACATTTCTACTCTGGACTTCTGAAATATAAGACAAAGACTTTTGCGAATGTTTAAGCTAAGGTAATTCTAAATTTCCAGCATATGTATTTGTTGATCAATACATTCATTTAAAAAGTTAAAAACATTTTTTGACACTCAACGAACTGCAAACTACCAATCAATCTGTCTATTGAATTGAGAAAAAAATTATAAAAAAATGTTCCTTCAAATTATTTGATTAAAGTTTTAGAGGATAAAATAACAAATGGATGATGTATAGTAGTAAATAAAAATAATTAACTGGTTTTATAATAATTTGTTCAAGGTATGTCATTTATGGTTATTAATGCCTTATCCTATGTTGTATAGACCATATATCATGATATTGATACCACAACTTTAGTATTAGACATTTTAGTTTTAAAAAAAAAATTATAAAAAAAACTTCATGGCAACCAGAAAAATGTTTAGATATATATATATATATATTCCAGAACAAAGTACAGCTTTCTAGTAGTAAAAATATTTTTGGTACACCTATGTAAGAGATGCTGTTAGATGTTTGTGGGGCCACGAAGAGTTGGCAACACCGGCCCACTTTGAATCAGGCCCAAAGGCCCATGCCGAGGATCGCCTGGAGTCCGAGGACATGCCTTTGGTCCGAGGACAAGGCGCGAAGGTCTTGTAGTCTAAAAAGACACGCCGAGGATATCCATCCTCGGAAAACCGAAGTAAGGAAATACGCAAGCTGCAGTCCGTCAAGGAGAATCTCGCAGGGAATCCAAGGAGGGCATGGCAGGTGCCGAGCACCGGACGTGGGAGCATGGTGGAGGCGCAAGTCCCAGGCGAACTGTCACCTCCACATTAAATGCCCTTAACTAATGTCCTGGCCGCATTAATGAGGATAGGACCTCTGAACAGCGCCACCTTGGGCGCCACAACCCACAGAGAAATGGGAATGCGGTTGATAGGACAGGCACTCAAGTGGAGACCGGATTGATCGACAAATGTAGGGCTAAGATCATCTGAGAAAGGGATATATAATGTAGGAAGTCCCCACTGAGAGGGGGACGGGAGGGGAGAACCAGAGAGAGATACATACTGTAACAGTGCATTTTCTTTGGTAGACTGTAAAGCTCATTTGAATAAGATAGGAACTACTGCTACCTTTCTAACACGTCCGAGAAGCCCTGTTGTGTCTCCTCGGCCCGTATTAGGACTACCACAACCCACGAATAACCATGCATGGCCGTTGTGTCCTTCACTAGGGCCTAGCTCTTGAGCCCACTCTCTACAAATTCATTGTCGGGGGCCCACCTCCGAAAAAGGCAGCCCCTACAATTGGCGTCGTCTGTGGGAAGAACTTGTGCGCTAGCAGGAACGATAGTCAAGCATGGTAGGATCAGGCCCTCACCAAAGTACTCCCAATCGACCCGAACCGGCGAAGTCGCGGCATCAGGGTAACTATGGCGACCCGGGAGGCGGTCAGAACGACAATGGGCGATTTCGGGAAGGAAGCATGCATACTTCGACGACGGGCGGAAGCCAAACCCGCCGGGAGGGGCACGTTCCCCAGGAACGCGGCGATGGCCAGGCCGCGCGATCACAAGAGGCCCACAGCCACGCCTCCCAAAGAAGGGATGACAAGGTGGCCATGCAGCGTGAGATAGATGATCTCAAGAGGAAGCTGCGCTGTGTGCAGCGAAGATGGTCCGAGCCCAGCCCTGATCCGTTTTCCGAAGACGAAAGTGACGATGAATACAGGCAAAGGTCAAGGACGCCCCCCAGCGAGACTTTCTCCCACGAGGAGGAGCGCTACCAGAGGCGTGGGCGTACCAACCCAACCCCCAGGGGCTTAGGAGGCGACGCCATGAGCAGGGCGCTAGACCAGCTCTCCAGGTCGCCCTTCACGCGTCGCATAGAGGAGGCGGAACTTCCTCAGCGGTTCCAGCAGCCGACCTTCATCGCCTATAACGGCAAGACGGACCCCGTGGAGCACGTGAGCCAATTCAACCAAAGAATGGCTATCCACTCCAAGAATGAAGCGCTGATGTGCAAAGTCTTCCCATCCAACCTGGGACCTGTGGCAATGAGGTGGTTCAACGGTCTAAGGTCGGGCTCCATAGACTTGTACAGGCAGCTGACCCAGGCTTTCGGTTCCCGCTTTGTCACAAATAGCAGGCCTCCTCGACCCATGAGCGCGTTGCTATCCCTGTCCATGCGCGAAGGGGAGACCCTCAAAGCTTATTCGGACAAGTACTGGGAGATTTACAATGACCTGGACGGCAAATACGATGCTATCGCAATCAATACATTCCAGAACGGACTACCAATGGGGCATGGCCTGAGGAAGTCCTTAACTGGTAAGCCCACCACCAGCGTGCGGCAACTGATGGATCGGATCGACAAGTACAAGCGGGTAGAAGAGGACCTGCTACAGGGCAAGGGTAAGGAAAAGGTTATCCCTCAGGAGAGGAGGGATTTCAGGTCGGACCGTTACGATAACGCCCGTCCGAGGAGGGATTTCAGTGGGCAATCCGGAACAACTACCACTCAAACGGTCGGCGCGGTGTTCCGAGAACCCGTACACAGGGTGCTGGAGCAGATAAAGAACGAACCGTACTTCAGATGGCCAGCCAAGATGGCTGGGGAGCCTGACAAGCGCAATCAGAGCCGCTACTGCCAGTACCACCAGGACTACGGGCACAATACGGAGGACTGCAGGAACCTCTAGAACCACCTGGACCAGTTAGTCCGGGAGGGAAGGTTGAAGCACCTCCTCCACCATTCTAGCGGCCAGCAAAACCAGAACTTCCAAGAACCCCGGAGGGACCTCGTCATGGGGCGACCCACAGAAACGATCAATGTCATCCTGGCGGCACCAGGAAGGACAGGCACGCAACCCATGAGGGTGCTGTCTATAGTCCGACAGCCAGCCGAGGATTCCTGGACAGGGCCGAAGAAGGCCAAGAGGAATTGTCCACCAGTCTTGAGTTTCTCGGAGGAAGACAAGACGGGGACCGCCCAGCCCCACGATGACGCTCTAATCGTTACCCTCAGAATTGGAGGATACGACGTGAGAAGAGTGATGGTGGATGGGGGCAGTGCGGCCGAGGTCATGTACCCAGACCTTTACAAGGGGCTGGGGCTAAAACCAGAGGATCTGACGCCCTATAGCTCCCCCCTAATGACTTTCGACGGGAAGCTCGTCACCCCAAAGGGCATGATAAGGTTACCCATACAGACGGGCCCAGAAGTGGTGGAGGTGAACTTCGTGGTGGTGGACACATACTCTCCCTACACAGCCATCGTGGGGAGGCCCTGGCTCCACACCCTAGGGGGAGTTGCCTCCACCTTGCATCAAAAGGTGAAATTCCCGTCCGGGGATCAGGTCCTGGAGATCCGAGGTTGCCAGCCCACGGCTAGGCAGTGCACGATCGCCGCCATATCCTACCGGCTTGATGCACAGCCCTCGGCTCACGCCGAGGAGATTTTATAGCAGTCAAAGGCCCCGGCGGCGCCTCCTAATGCACCTGCCGAGGGTGCCATGTGCGAGAACCTGGAAAAGGTGTTGATCGGTGATAGCCCGGAAAGGTTCTTCCAGGTCGGAGCCCAACTGCCTCCGCAAGAAAAGGAGGAATTGCTTGAGTTCCACAAAAGGAACCTTGATGTGTTCGCATGGGACCCCTACGATGCTCCTGGGATTGATCCCTCTTTCATCTGCCATCACCTCAATGTCAACCCATCCGTGATTCCGAGGCAGCAGCCGCCTCGGCGCCCGTCGAAAGAACACGCTGACGCGATCAAGGAAGAGGTCAATAAGCTTTAGCGTGCAGGAGCCATCAAAGAAGTCTTTTACCCTAAATGGTTGGCCAACACAGTGGTGGTCAGGAAGAAGACCGAAAAGTGGAGAGTCTGTGTGGACTTCACCGACCTGAACAAAGCGTGTCCGAAGGACCCCTTCCCAATGCCACGGATAGACCAGCTGGTAGACGCCACGGCAGGCCATCCTCGGATGAGCTTCCTTGACGCCTTTCAAGGCTACCATCAGATCCCACTGGCTCTGGAAGACCAAGAGAAGACAGCTTTCGTCACGCCCATCGGGAACTACCACTACAAGGTCATGCCGTTTGGCCTGAAAAACGCAGGATCCACCTACCAAAGGATGATGACAAGAATGTTCGAGCCAATGTTGGGCAAAAGCATCGAGGTCTACGTCGACGATATGGTGGTAAAGAGCAAGCAGGAGTCCAAGCACTTAGAGGACCTCGGCTTCACGTTCGACGTCCTGAGGAAGCACAAGCTGCGCCTTAACGCCTTAAAATGCTCTTTTGGCGTCAGCTCTGGCAAATTCTTGGGGTACATGATCACCCACCGTGGGATCGAAGTTGACCCCGACCAGATCAAGGCCATCCACAATTTGAAGCCTCCCCGGAATCCCAAAGAGATCCAAAAGCTTGCCGGGATGATTGCAGCGCTGAACCGGTTCATTTCCAGGTCAGCTGACAGATGCAGGCCCTTCTACCGCCTGATCAACAAATGGAAAGGATTTGAATGGTCCGAGGAATGTGCCGAGGCTTTCCAGCAACTCAAGGACTATCTATCTCGACCGCCTATCATGTCCCATCTAGAGGCCGATGAGGTCCTATACGCATACCTTGCTGTGGCACCCCATGCGGTAAGCCTAGTATTGATATGAGAAGACGGCGGCGTTCAAAAGCCAGTTTACTACGTCAGTAAGTCGCTGCACGAAGTGGAGGTGAGATACCTGCCCCTGGAGAAGGCTATCCTGGCTATGGTCCACGCCACAAGGAAGCTCCCCCATTACTTTCAAGCTCACACCGTGGTCGTCCTAACCCGATTACCTTTAAAATCTGTGCTGCGAACCGCCGACTACACGGGAAGAATCGCGAAATGGAATACGATTCTAGGGGCTTTCGACATCAGGTACATGCCTCGGACCTCCATAAAAGGCCAGGTTCTGGCAGATTTAACAGCGGAGTTCGCCGAACCGGCTGTGGAGGTTACAGCCGAGGAGGGGAATCATGGTGAGAAGCTAGTTGGGGCAGTCTCCACCCCTGAGGCACCATGCTGGAAGGTATATGTCGATGGCGCGGCTAACCAGCGAGGTTCAGGAGTGGGACTAGTCCTGGTGTCCCCTGAAGGTCACGTCATGGAGAAGTCCCTGAGACTCGGATTCGCGGCCACAAACAACGAGGCCGAATACGAGGCATTAATACAAGGAATGACCATGGTGCAAAAGATGGGAGGAAAGTCAATAGAGGTGTTCTCGGATTCCGGGTTAGTGGTAGGACAGGTGAATGGGGAGATGGAGGCCAGGGATCCACGAATGCAAGAGTACCTGAGCCAAGTTAAGCGCTTGCAGGTGGGGTTTGGCCCTTACAGCTTGTCTCACATCCCTAGAAGCGGGAACAGCCACGCCGACTCATTGGTCACGCTCGCAACCTCCTCGGTAGGGTCTCTGCCTCGGACAATACTCGTGGAGCACTTGGGAAGGGCAAGTGGAGCGCCAAGGGGAGGAATCCCTATCCATCAGATCGAGGTGGGTTCCAGCTGGATGGACCCCATAGTGGAATTTCTCAAGGATGACATCCTGCCTGAGGACAAGTCAGAAGCTGAAAAAATTAGGAGGAAAGCTACTCGGTTCTGGTTGTCCGAGGACCACAAACTGTATAAACGCTCCTACTCCGGGCCATACCTGCTATGCGTCCACCCTGAGGCGGCGGAATCGCTACTCGAAGAGCTGCATGAGGGAATATGTGGAAGCCACACAGGGGGGAGGTCCTTGTCCTACCGAGCCATCACACAAGGCTACTGGTGGCCGGGGATGCAACAGGAGGCCCAGGAATATGTTAAGAAGTGCGACCAGTGCTAGAGATTCGCCCCGAGTATCCATCAGCCAGGAGGGGTCCTAAATCCCTTGTCCAGCCCATGGCCATTCGCCCAGTGGGGCTTGGACATTGTGGGGCCTTTCCCCAAGGCGCCAGGGAATAAGAAGTATCTGTTGGTGGCCACGGACTACTTCACCAAGTGGGTCGAGGCCGAGCCGCTGGCCAATATTAGGGACGTAGACGTCAAGAAATTCCTTTGGAGGAACATTGTTACGCGATTCGGGGCCCCTCACACCCTCATCTCGGACAACGGGCTCCAATTCGACAGCAAAGCCTTCAGGGAGTACTGTAGCGAACTTGGAATCACAAACAGATACTCGACGCCGGCTTACCCCCAGGGGAACGGACAGGCCGAGGCCGTCAATAAGGTCATCGTGAATGGGCTTAAGAAAAGACTGGACGACGCCAAGGGGAGATGGGTAGAAGAATTACCCCATGTGCTATGGACGTACCGAACCACGCCTCGACGATCAACGGGGGAAACGCCTTTCGCCATGACTTATGGCGCCGAGGCAGTGATCCCCCTGGAGACAAATCTCCCGACACTAAGGACGAGCTCCTTCACTCCAGCCAGCAATGACGGACTGCTGGAGCGGAGCCTGGACCTGGTGGACGAGCGAAGGGAGCGAGCAATGATACAATTGGCCCACTACCAGCAGAAGCTCAAACAAAGATACGACGCTAACGTTAAGCTCAGACCGCTAGCACCGGGGGACCTGGTGCTAAGGAAAGTTGTTGGGGCGGCCAAGAATCCTTCTTGGGGAAAGCTGGGACCCAACTGGGAAGGGCCCTACCGGATTACCTCAATAGCTGGGATAGGGGCGTACTGCTTGGAAGACCTAGATGACAAGCCCGTACCTCGCCCATGGAATGTAAATAACCTGAAAAGGTACTACTATTAATAAAGGAACTATTTCAATTCATGTTGTTGGCTTCTTTTGCTTACGTTCTTCACCTCCCAACCATTTAAAAAGAAAACTAAGTGTTAGACAGAACCAAGGAACTGCATGGTCCTCGGACTCAGTCCTATGGGGAAACTAACCAATTTAAAAAGAAAACTAAGTGTTAGACAGAACCAAGGAACTGCATGGTCCTCGGACTCAGTCCTATGGGGAAACTAACTAATTTAAAAAGAAAACTAAGTGTTAGGCGGAACCAAGGGACTGCATGGTCCTCGGACTCAGTCTTATGGGGAAACTAGTTACTTAAGAACGCTAAGCGCTAGACAGAACCAAGGAACTGCATGGTCCACGGACTCAGTCCTATGGGGAAACTAGTTGCTTCAGAAAACTTAAGTGTTAGACAGAACCAAAGAACTGTGTGGTCCTCGGACTCAGTCCTGTGGGGAAGTTTTCTACTTCAAAAGAACCTTAGTGTCTACTTCGTAAAATCTGCCTGTTCCTTAGGACGTGCTATAGAACTGATACAACCCATGATTGGCAGGGATATAATGTACGTTGTAAACCATTTCACTAATAAAAACTTTTCCTGGTCCAAAATTTTAAGTTACGAACCACGATTGGCAAGCAAAAATGAACAATATATAAGCAAGGAAACAACCACGACGCAGAAAAAGAAACAAAGCTTTCATTTCATTAAGTCCAAAAGATTACACAAAAGGAGTTCCCTAAAAAAAAAAAGAGAAAAAAAAGAGAAAGAAGAAAAGAAGAAGGGACGCCTCAGTCTAGTCGCCCGCTTCGCTGGAAGGCACGGCAGGAACGGCCACCCCCTCAACAGGTGGGGCCTGGGTGTCAGGGGCGGACTCCACGACCTGCTGGGGATTGTCCTCATCGGAGTCGCCGCCCAATTCAATTACCGGGGAGGGATCACTCCCCTGAACTGGCTCGCCAGTGGCCCCAGCATCCAGGGCCCCCTCCCCTGGAGTTGCAGGAGTTTCCAGGGTGGCCTCCTCAACCTCTGAGCCACCTGCGACAGCCTCGTGGATGGCGGGGGGGTAGTATACACCCTCCTCCTTCCACAGAACAGAAGAGGCCTCCACCCCAGCTTGCCTCAGGGCCTCGCGCTAAGTTTCTGAGCAGTAGCGCCGACATAACCCAGGGACTTGGGATTTATATTCAGCTGCTGTCTCAGCTGCTCCTGCCTCAAAGGCAGCCTCCTCAGCAGCCTCTTTACTTGCTAAGGCCTGCTCCCTTCCCCTCTCCGCTTCAAGCCTGGCCTCCTCGGCAGCAGCCTTCTCCTTCTGGAGGTCGTCTATCAGCTCTCGGGCGATCCTGAGCTGCTCGTCGACCTCACCCAGGTGCTTCGTCTGCTCCACGGCCTGCCTCTAGGCGCCCTCAAGGCCGGATATCGCGTTGTCCCTTTCCTTGGCCATCTCCTTCAGCTGCTCCCTGGCCTTGGCAAGGTCTTCCTCGGAGACCTTGAGGACCTTGGTGGCCTGCAAGCGCCTCTCACGCTCGGCGTCCATGGCCTTCCCATGATCGTTGGCCGCCTCCTCCAACCTGAAAGTTGCTTGGACAGCCTGCCAAACAAAACAGGTGCAAAGCAAAGTTAGCTCACAGAGAAAGAAAGGCAAAGCTAAAAACAGATAAAGCACAAGCGTCCAAAATCTTACCATCCCCAAGTACCGCTTGAGGCAGAGGAAGACCTCCCTACTCCTCATGGCTCCAAGCTGTGCCATGTCCGCAGGAAGCAGTAGGCACCTCTCCACCGCGTCGGCCACATATGCGCCCTCGCCCTCTTTGAAATCCCTGAGGGAGGCGTCGTCCCTCAAAGGACTCCCATGGAGCATTGGGGCGGGGAGTCATGCCTCAGCCTGAGGCTGGACCTCGACCTGCTTCTCCTGGTCTTTGTGGCCAATCTTCAGTTGCTTTGATGGCCGCCGAGCATCGTCGCCCTCCCGCGTGGGCCCAGACTTCTCCTCCATGACCCTCTTGCCCTTATCCTTTTTCTGCTTAGGGTCGGCAAGTTCGCGCCTTGACGGAGAAGTCGACTGGGGCGGAGAAGGGGGTAGCCGAGACTGGGATGAGCTCGACCTGGTATGGGTAGTGCGGGTCTTGGGGGAAGGAGGAGTCAGCTTCGGCTTAGACTTCCCCGGCTGTCCCTCGAGTAACTCAGACAAACTGGGTCGGGGCTTCTTTTTGTAACCCATCTTGGACCGAGTAGATGGCCCTGATTCCTGTAGCTCTGTTTCGGACAAGCGAGGATCGCCCAAGTCTCCGGAGGGGTCCTCGGACTGATGGAGTTGCTCGAAAACACTGAAGTCCTCCTCGGCAAAACCAGGATCGGCTGTTTCCCCTTCTCTCTCTCTATCCTCTCCCACGGCCTCTAAGGATGTGTGGGAAGGGGGAGGGATCGCTACTGTGACACCTTCGGAAGTGGAGGGATCCTCGGGAAACTTAAATCCGTCCTCGGTCACTTCTATCTTTAACAGCCGAGGATCGTTTGCCCTGATCACGTACTTGGGGGCCGCAAACGACTTTTGGAGCGGGGTGTACTTCAAGATCTTGTGAGCCGCCCTGACCTGGTGGTCTGCCTCGTTTTCAAAATCTGCCGACCTGAGCACCGTCTGTAGGTCTTCCCTATTAACCAGGTTAAAGTTGGGCTCGAGGGTGTGCGGATCTGCAAAAAGAAAACACATCCACGTTAGTTACCAAGCAGAACAAAGGGGAATGATGCGATAAACAAGGTAGAACCTTCGAATCCCCTCCTATTCCCACTGCCCCACCTGGTGTCCCATCTGTCGTTGGACAGTGAAGGCCATCGTGCCACTCTCCAGACACAATGAGGAAGTCTTCGTTCATCCCCTTGTTGGACTCGGGGAGACACTGGATGAGCCGGACTATGTCGTCCCTCGTCCTCATATAGTAGGACTTGCCCTTCAGATGTTGAAGATTGTAGCAATAATTTACGTCATGATGGGTCAGCCTCAGACCCATCTTCTCGTTTAGGGCGTCCACACAGCCCAGAATTCTGAACATGTTGGAGGCACATTGGGTGGGGGTTAACCGGAAGTATATAAGGTAATTCCTCATCACAGGCCCCATGGGGATCCTCAGCCCCCCTTCAAGGAAGGCGATAATGGGAATCGCCACCTCGCCCGTCCGCCTCCGGAGCAACCACTCCCCATACTCACAATACCTCAAGCCCACGTTGGCCGGTATCTTGCATCTGGCGACGAATTCCGCCATCGCCTCCTCAGTAAAAATGTATTTCTTAAGTCTACCCATCCCAAACAACGCCTTAAGGGACTAAAAGGGGAAAGCGAATCAAAGAGGGAAGAAAGGAAAAGAAAAAGCTCAGAGAGGGATAGAGCGACTTACAAGAATGAGGAAGAGCTCCTCGGATTGACTTTTTATGCTGGAAGTATAGGTGGAGATTTGGCTGGACTCTGATAGAAGGCGCAAGAGCTCGTGATTGCGAATGAGAAGGGAAAAAAGGCAGTTCAAATGGGTATTTATACCCTAGGCGGAAGAGCCGCGCGGGTTTTCCCGCCCATAAATGCCAGATCCATCCCTACCGTTAGATCGCCATCAGCCCGTTGAACGTGGGGAGCATAAAGCCTCCAGAATTTAATGCAAGGCACGACACCCACGTCGAAGCGCCAGTAACGCGCCTTGAGCAGGCGAAAAGTCATCAACGCTGACAAAGGGCAGGACTCGATGGGACGTGGGACAGATCCGAGGGTGTCAAAATCCCCCTCTCCGCCCAAGGATGCGGACAGCGAGATTTTGAGGGGCTATTGTGGGGCCACGAAGAGTTGGCAACACCGGCCCACTTTGAATCAGGCCCAAAGGCCCATGCCGAGGATCGCCTGGAGTCCGAGGACATGCCTTTGGTCCGAGGACAAGGCGCGAAGGTCTTGTAGTCTAAAAAGACACGCCGAGGATGGATGCATCCTCGGAAAACCGAAGTAAGGAAATACGCAAGCTGCAGTTCGTCAAGGAGAATCTCGCAGGGAATCCAAGGAGGGCATGGCAGGTGCCGAGCACCGGACGTGGGAGCATGGTGGAGGCGCAAGTCCCAGGCGAACTGTCACCTCCACATTAAATGCCCTCAACTAATGTCCTGGCCGCATTAATGAGGATAGGACCTCTAAACAGCGCCACCTTGGGCGCCACAACCCACAGAGAGATGGGAATGCGGCTGATAGGACAGGCACTCAAGTGGAGACCGGATTGATCGACAAATGTAGGGCTAAGATCATCTGAGAAAGGGATATATAATGTAGGAAGTCCCCACTAAGAGGGGGACGGGAGGGGAGAACCAGAGAGAGATACATACTGTAACAGTGCATTTTCTTTGGTAGACTGTAAAGCTCATTTGAATAAGATAGGAACTACTGCTACCTTTCTAACACGTCCGAGAAGCCCTGTTGTGTCTCCTCGGCCCGTATTAGGACTACCACAACCCACGAATAACCATGCATGGCCGTTGTGTCATTCACTAAGGCCTAGCTCTTGAGCCCACTCTCTACAAATTCATTGTCGGGGGCCCACCTCCGAAAAAGGCAGCCCCTACAATGTTTTTCAACCAGAGGCTCTGGATCCCAAGATTATGCTACAGTTGACATATATTTTTTGAACTAGATAATTTTCAACATGCTCATTCATTGCCTTTTGTTTTGCAGGGTCACATTTACTTGTAAATAACATGTGCCTCACACATCTGCTGTTAATTTATGCCACTGCTAGCTGCTGGTCCTTTTGCATTGTATATAAATTTCTAAAACTCTGATATGTTTTCAAGTCACTGCAAAATCTCATCCTTTTCTTAATTAAAGAATCATTTACTCTCATTTTTGCTGGGGCTGCTCTTGCCTCACTATACTTTCACTGTGTTTCGCAATTTTTCCAGCATATGTATTTGATGAATAATACATTTGTTTTATAAGTTAAGAGTATTTTATGAAATATTGGGATTTGACTTGGCCAGTTTGGCATGCTGTTTAATCTCAAGTAAATTATGTGGCAGTTGATAGCTAGTGCTGCTTCTTTACCTTCTAACAGCCGCTGAATCACACTGATCAAGTGTGGAGAGGGACTTACTCAAGCTTTCTCTTTGGAATTGGTGGTAGATGGGAAGATGTGACATCCCCTCTGAAGGATAGGTTGCTACATTTGTTTCTTTTTTTCTTCCTAACTTGAAAGAGCACAAAAGGTTCAGCCAGAATATGACTGCTCTTGCTGTCCTCACTTGTTGGGGCTACCATTACTACCAAGAATTTAAAATGCCCTATTGTGTGACAATGGTGCCAGAGGCAAGGGGTGAAAGCTGGCCCAAAGATTGCTGAAATTCTTGTTCCATGACAGATCAAGTCCAGAGATGCCTTGTGATTTTTCTTATTTTACTAAAGTGAGGGTAGGGGGTGATATATTGTATGATTTCTTATTTTCAACTTAGGAATGAATTATTGTACATTTCATATGCTTAGTTTAAATTCAATTAACATCATCAGATGCAGCAAACATTGCCTGCGGGTGGATGAGGGCTTCTAAGAATCAAACACACTGCATGCGGACGGATATGGGCTCATTAGACTCTTCAAGATTTTGGAAATGGTGGTGGACGTGAAGATTTGAAGTCCTTCCCAGAGGACATGTTGCTACTTTTGTTTTTCCTCTTCCTAACTACAATTAGCTCATAGGCTCAGCAAGTCACTCCTCTTGCCAAGGTTGCTTTCAGTCACGGTAGGAAGTGTCCAACTATATATTTATTGAATTAATTTGTTGTCTTTTCACTTGTATGTCCTTCAACCTTCATAGATGAAATGATGCCAAACAAAGAAGTAAAATTATTGGTGCAAAGGTTGCTCACATCCTTGCATACATATGGATGATGAGGTTATTACATGAGCTAAAATCACAATGTGACCCATGCCCCTATTTTATAGTCAGATAATGTGTCATTAGTTCGATTACATGTATATTTATTTGTACGTTTATTTTTTGATAAATATATCTGAAAATATTTTTCACTTAATAAAGGATTGGCTGATGAATGGTGCCACAATGACTTTCTGCCTTGAGCTTATGTACATGTTATCCAATGAGATGGGCTGCCTACCTCTGTTTCTTCACTGAGGATTGATAAGTAGTCTCCATTGTTGAAGGAACAGTACCACGATGAGAAGAGGGGAAAAGAATGGAGCAAGATTGCTCACTTCCCCGTCATATTAATTGATGATGATGATATGAAACCGAAAGTGTAAACCAAATCCTCATCACTTGTTTTTTTTTTTCATTCACTTGCAGCAACATAATATTATAGTTTGGTACATACTTCTTATTTATTTATTTTTTGAGAAGATAGCTTGGTACATACTTCTTGTTGTACATAAACCAGTAAATTTTCATATTGATTTGGTACCACAACTCAAAAGTGCTTCAAGAAACAGTAAAAAATGTCTTTTGAGAGAGAATTTCTCTCTCCCAATAATCTGTTCATTTATGAAATAACAAGAAGATTATTGTGCATTACAAAAAAAAAATTATATTTCCCTGGTTTTAATTATTTAATTATTCATTTATCCCTTTCATTTTTAGTCAGGCCAATATTTTTTCTCAACTCATTTCTTGCCCTGCATTTCTTTTAGATTCACTAGAATGTTCCTTGGCGTTGAATTTTTTTCTTTCGTTCTTAGTATTCAAGTCAACTAATCAATAAAAAATTCGAGTATCACAATATAACCCAAAAAATAATTAGTTCAGCTTTCATCTTCCCTATTCACCAGAAAAGCTATGGAATGACGTAACATGGGACAGCTAGATACTAATTAAATGATTTAATACATCTATTGGTTTATTATTTATTTGATATAATTTTTTAGTGAACGATAAAACCATGATTGTTATTTATTCTCTTTTTCTTTTGCAGAAATAACATTTTATTGATCAGTTACAGGAAGAGGCATTAATGTGGTCCATTGCAGAAATAAGCTTCTTCGTTATTTAGTAATGAAACAATGATTGTTGCAGACAAAGTATAGACAAGTATTTAACTTGGCACCCATACAGATTGACAGCTTTCACAAAATATAGTTTAGGTGGAACTTTTTAACTTGGCACCCTAAGAATTTCAAATGATTAATAGTATGTTCTGACTTTAATTTTTCGCTACTATTGAATTAAGCATTTGCTTGACTATCGATAATCCTTGGTTTTTTTATTTTATATTATTTTGTTTTATGTGTGTGTGTGAATGTTATGGATTTATCAGCTCACTACTAGCAATTTCTGTTCAACTTTTGAAATGTCCATGGGATTGGCATGAGGACATAGGGATGGCTATATTTTTGGGAGCGAACTCTAGGCGAATATTTAGCGCATGGATACAAGTTATGCCTTGGAATGAAAGACAGTTTTGAATATGCTTTGATTGTTATTATTTTCTTTACTTTTCTTTCTTAATTTATTTTCAAGGGGTACTACACTATTCTACATGTTTTCAAACAACAATATGTTGTAAATAGCCATATGAAATTTTAGTTTGTGATTTTGAAAATTATTACATTGCTTTTAAATTCCAGGGGGATTGCAGCCAACCTATCCAACCTCCCTCCACACAGGCCACACCCAATACTTCCTGTAAGTATTTTAACCTTATCTTCCCATCAATATTTTTGCAAGTAGTTGCACCACCTCATTCTTCTTTCAATATTTCTACACAAAAGTTTCCTAAGTGTCTGTATTTGCCAAAGCTGCAGGTTGGCCCTGAGGGCTTGTGTTTACATTTTTTCCAGACAAGACTCCTAATAGCAATGGCAATAATGACCATAGGTGGTCCTCATTTTTAGCACTGAAATTTGATTAAAAGAACATTTCCTTCAAGCCAATCAAGTATGAATCATGATCTTGAAATGTCTACAACTTGATTATTTTCTGTGTGAAATATCAAGTGACTTTTCTACAATTTATTGTTGTTCCTATTGCACATAGTGTTGATTTCCATTTATATTTTGTAGGACTTCTTTTTTGCTTGGTGAGAGAAGTGAGGTTAGGAATTCATGAGAAAAAGTATTGTTAAAGGAGTATTAACAGTGACAACACTCCAAAGCTTACCAGGTACTCCATCTATCCCTACATCTGCACTTCCAAGTTTCATACATTTTATTTTTTTCTGATCTATATCTATATTCTATATATTACTAAAACCTGAAGCGTAGCATTTATTGCTGTTGAGCTCCTATTGTGCCACCTCATTGCCACATCATTTGTTACATAGTTTTTATTCTTTTTTTTTACAAAAAATAATATAAATAAATTATTAACTTTACATATTCATCTTTGTTTGGTTTTAACATCTATATATATATATATATATATATATATATATCCTTTAATGTCCAATTTTCCTATAATTTTTTTTTTGACATTCACTTTTTTTTTTAATTATAAATTATAAATTTTTTACACTTTCTTTAATCTTTCTTTTTCCCTTATCTTTTCATCTTCCCACTACCCTCTACTTTAATATCACAATTCATTTTTCCCTTCATCTTCCTTTATTTGTCTCTTCTTATTCACTCTCTCTTACTATAAATTTGTCATTCTCTCTTCCATTCTTTTCATAGTTATCTCTCACAAAAAATGTTATCTCTCTCTCTCTCTCTCAATGTTTTGGTGGATTTTTATTTTTATTGCATCTTCGCTTTAGGTTGATAAATTTTTATGTTTTTTAGAACTTTAATTTAGGTTGATACGATTTAGTTTTTTGTTTTAAATTATTATTATTATTATTTTTTCTCTTTGATCGTTAAATTTTATCCAATTATGTTATAAAAAATTAAAGATAGTAGATAAAAATATAATAGTATTCCATTACATAGCATAATTTGGATAATTTAGTGTTTATTGTTATATCTTTTAATTTTTCTTTTTTTTTTCTTCTCATTTTATTTTATTCAATAATCAAATTCAACCACATCCTCCTTATCATTAAATTATTGATATTCTCTCTCTCTCTCTCTCTCTCTCTCTCTCTCTCTCTCTCTCTTTTTGTTTTAAAAAATAAAAAATGTAATATTTTACTTAAATTCAAATAAAAGAAAATTGTGCTCATCAAATTGTACTCATTTTTTTTTTTAACATTTACACTTTCTCCAACCTTTCTCATTCCCTTTACCTTTTCATCTCTCTAAACATTCTACCTTGATATCACTCTTCCTCTTTCCTTTTATCTTTCTTTATTTTGTTTCTTTTCATTATCATTCTCTTAGTATAAATTTGTCATTCATTCTTCTATTCTTTACATAATTTTCTCTCACAAAAAATGAGTTATTTCCCACTCTTTCTCCCTCAATTTTTTGGTGGATTTTATTATTATTTTTCTTTCATCTCTATTTTAGCCTGATAAAGTGTTGTATTCTTTAGAATTCTATTTTGGTTGATGAAATTTAGTTTTGTGTTTTAATTTTTAATTTTTAATTTGTTTTATCACTTTGATTGTTAAATATTATCATATTGCATTATAAAGAATTAAAGATAGTATATAAGAATATACTATTATTATATTACATAAAATGATTTGGATAAGTTAGTGTTTACTGTTATATATTTTATTTTTACTTTTTTTCTCATATAATTTTATTCAACATTTAAATTCAGCCACATTCCCCATATATATCATTAAATTATTTATATTTTCTCTCCTTTTTAATTTAAAAAAATTTAAAATATAATATTTTTCCCAAATTAAATAAATAAAATTGTCCTTATTATGTGAAGTAATGCTAGGAAACACTCATTCTCACACCCAATGCATCAAAGGAAAAATGAAATACAAAACAAATCAAGTTAGAAACACTAAATTTAAAAAAATAAAAAACTAATAATGCATATTTAATGTCAGAATCATCATCAAATTTTGGATAATGATAGATTGCTAGTGGAGAAAGAGAGAGAGAGAGAGAGAGAGAGATGGTAAAGGGAAATATATATATATATATATATATATAAAGTGATAAATAGTAGATAAAGAAAAAAAAATAAGTGTCAATTAGTAAGCGTTGATTGGAAAACAAAGTGGTTGTAAGGATAAATAAAAAATAAAATAGAGATTATCGTGTGGAGAACATTAAAAACTTTACAGTGTAGTAAAATAAACTATTAAATTCACTTAAAAAATTAAATCAATAATTAAATACAATTATAGTACTAAATTTAAATTTAAAATTAATCAAACTCTAACTATGGAAACCATATTCATAACAAAAAAAAAAAAAAAAAAGATATTCTCTGGTAGTAGTAGAAATTACATAAGAAATAAAGTTAGAAAATTTTAAAATTTCTTTTTTGACCTTTCATTTAACCTTATTTATAATATATATATATATATATATATATATATAATTTTCATACACTATTACTTTTGAAAATCTAATGAACAATGCTACCTCTCATTTAATGTCTTTGTTATGCAAATCATCAATTAGTAAATATAAGATAATGGTAAAAAGCATTGAAAATGAGACCACTAAAAAAAATATAAAATTAATTAGCCACCATCATTATGGAGT
The DNA here is from genome assembly GCA_030445155.1 of Quercus variabilis. Classification (NCBI taxonomy): domain Eukaryota; kingdom Viridiplantae; phylum Streptophyta; class Magnoliopsida; order Fagales; family Fagaceae; genus Quercus; species Quercus variabilis. Next base: position 18,929,848 of record CP129448.1, on the reverse strand, counting down.
AGTAGTATGTAATTTTACGCATCCAAAGAAATGGAATATATAGAGTTTTCTTAAAGGTATGTGTAAAGATTCACATTATATGTGTGTGTGTGTGTGTGTATAAAGGTAAAAAAAAAAAAAAAAAATATTTAAGGTTTATAGCTTAAAAACTAATGAAAAACCAATGGTTAATAACTGAAATTATAGTATTAATAAAATATTTAATGAGATCATTCTAAAAAAATTATCACACACAACATGCGGATATGCGACTAGTTTAATTAAATAGTTAAGGCCAGGTAGGAGTTTCACAAACTCTCGGCTACATGTTGAAACTTTAGAGCAGGATTGCTCCGATCCAGTTCTTGAACTATTATTATTATTATATTTTTTTTTTTTGAGGGGTGGGGGGGGGGGGGGGTGGTGTTATGATGGAAAGGGTGGAAGTTGTTATGAACTAGAGGGGTTGTGCATTTATAATATCTTTGGTAGATACTGATAAAAGTTCACTCAACAACTTTGGGGCTTTTGACTATGATCTTCATAATTACCATAATTCATTGCTATAATGTGAAAATTGAGAATCTTCTTGGAATGTTGCTTATGTAGGGCTTTGTCACCATGATCTGTTTAATATAGTTTGAGTTTTGCCATTGACACGGTGATTCAAATGGGAGTAGTTGGAAGAATAAATTAGTTGATACTCTAATAGAGATAAATCTAACTTGGAGCTACATGACCAAAACATACATATTTTGTCATTTTGTATTGAATATTTCATAGATCTACTCCATTGTATTCTCATTATTTTTCCCTATGGCCACTGACGTTAATGTTTATTGTTATTATGCTGCAGAACTATGGCTAGATTCTGATGCAAGTTTCCTCAACAAATTGGGGCTTTGGACAATGATCTTATTGTTAGTTACTCTAACTCCTCTTTTTTTTTTTTCTCAACAATGAGAATCATGAACCTCATCTCTGTAACTTAAGGGAACTTTAGCTAAAATGGCTTAAAATCTTGAGTACAAATCTGTTGTCCCACTTTTTCTGCTCCACTATATACTCCATAAATAAAAACATGCCACATGTCCATCTATTTTATTTAATGCTAAATTTATGCCTTCTATTAGCCTCTAAAATTTGGACTCTAAAATCTTAGCCTCTATATTGAAAAACGAATATATTTTTTATTTACTCATAGCATACGAAACATTAATAGAAACTTCTACGGAAGAAATTGGATTTGCTAGCTAAGTTACTAATGTCAGCCTCATATTATCTTAAAACATCCAAATTGGATCTCAGCAGGACTCATTATTGACATGGTATGATCTAAATGCTCAATGTGAATACCATATGCAAGGAAAGGGACATTGGACTTATGATTGCTATTACCTTAAACATAAGATTTAGGACCTCATCAATCAGGACCTTCAGAGTCCATATGTGAGTCTCATCAGTCATCTAGAAAGAGGGGATGTAAAGTTTCTGCAAAACCACTTACACATTATCAGAGACAATGACATGATCGATATTGAGAACTATGGACAGCTAACCCTATCTCCAATAGCTCCTGACATTCACAAAATTGTAGGCTGGCAACATTAATTGAATGTTACAGTCAAGTATATATTCTACACAATCCGATAGAGTATGCTTTGATTGTTGTCATGTATTTAACAATTGCTTCACATTTCTTTAATTGTTGGATTCTTCTTATTTGTAGATGCTTAGTCTGGTTTTGCAAACCCACTACCAAGTTGCACAACTAGGTTGTTTATCAAGTACAGAATTTCATTTTACTGCCAGGTGCATGCCAAAAAGACAAGGATCAAAATTAGTTCTCTTTTTTGTTGGTACTCATTAAACATATTCCTAACCATCACCTATCCTTTTAATTCTTTCTGTACAACACATTGTCAAGGCGAAGATCAAAATCCATTATGAATGGATTTTGGAACTAAATGTCATCAGCTCATATAATTTAATCCATTGAACACATTGTCATTATTACAAAAATAGAGAAGAATAGTACATGTACATCCTTTGTTGGTAGAAATAGTTACTAGCCATTTCTAGGATATTATGCTCCATTGGATCTAATCCTCTCTTGTTGATTACAATAATGTTTGAATTTAAAAATCCATCATCTAGGGTGTATTTATCACAAGCAAAAATTGATGCATTCCATTTACCATATAGGGAGGTAAAAATTGCATATTTCATATGCCTAGTTTTAAACCCAATTTTCATCACCAGATGCAACAATATGACTGTGATGGGCTTGCAAAGACTTTATTTGACATTTTGAAATTGGTGGTGGATGTGAAGATGTGAGGTCATCTTCTAAGCACAGTGTGCTATTTCTAGTTTTTCACTTCCACTCCAAATGGCTCAAAAGACTCAGCACTCTTGATGTTGTTGGTGTCCTCACTAGTAGAAGCTTCCCATTTCCCTTTTGTACATCAAGAATTTTATATTTTTCTGTTGAGACATGGTGCCTGAAATAGAGAAAGATGGAAATCTGTCTACTAGCACAAAGTTGCTCAAGTCTTATTACTTGAAGAATCAAAGTCAATCTTGAGGCTCTCTCATGTTAGTAACAGACTAATAGTTTCCACAACAAAAAGGTACTTTGTGGTTGTCAATTTTGTTCAATTAATTTATGTTTCTTAGGTATAAGATTTTGACTTCCTACCAATGATTATTTTTTAAAAATTTGAAAACTCCTTCATAGGTTTCAGACACAAAATGCGAAACGTATTTGTGGCTTCTAACAACAGTATACTAGGCAATTGCTCCACATGATCCAATTTACTGGCCTGGTTTGATATGGCTTCTTCCAAAAATATCCCTTAATTTTTTTTTTTTCTCTTATGCTACTCTCCAATGCTATAATGTATTCAACTTATTTCTAGTACTAATTTAGTTCCATGCGCTACGGATTCTATATTGTGCTCATACATGATGATTGGCAATTGTCTTGTAAGTTAGATTCATGGGCTTCTTTTAGTTTTTAATAAAGCATAGGAATGCCTAATGTTTCCTATGAAATTAATACAAGTTCAAGTTTTAGAAATACTAAGAGCTTTGACATCATAGCTATAGAGAAGAGCCAATTTGCTTAGTGAATTTAATTTCAATACTACGTGTTTTAGAGCTCATAATAAGATCAAAATATTTGACAATGGAGAATGAGTTATATATGAGAAAAGATACATTCACAACATTTTCATAACAAATCTTAAGTGGCAGGTTGTTATAACAACTTGCCACTTAAGATTTGTTAGGTTCCAATTTGTTAAGGCAAAAAAGTAATCTTAGTGTTAGGTTTAAATTTAAACCAATAAAAACTAATCACCTATAATTTGTTGTGAAAATGTTGTAAAAATGTTATGGACGTAGCATTTCTTATCTATATATACTATAAAACTGAAGCATTTGACTCTTTGTTGATGTTTAAAATTTTGACCCATTGGCTTTGAAAACCTCACAAATTTAGACCTCATTATAATTTATTTTATTTTTTAATTTCCTTTAAAAAATAAACTCAGTCCTGCCAAACTTACATCACTCCCTACCCTAATCAGCACCATCTCTCATATTCTCATCAGATGCAGAGAAACAGGAAAATACGTGTCCAACTATTTGCCCACAGAGGTAATTGAAGAAATTCTTCTAGGACAATCGGCAATGTCAGTGCTGATGTTCTGGTCCGTTTGCAAGACAACGTTTTAGTTTAAATAGTAATCCAGCCATAGACTCATTAGATTTCATTGAGTTAAGCTGTCCCTTTGACATCGAGGAAGCTTAATTAGACCAACTTCTCAGTTATACTGTTCCGGACTTAGGAGGAGTACTTGGTATATTTTGTAAAAAACTCGATAATTAATCTCTGAACTCGGCTGGGTTTGTTTTATTGATAGTTCACATTAAAGCTGAAACACAAATGGTAGGGATGGGTTAGAAATATAAATTTCCATATATTATGCAACATAGAAGAGAGCAATTTTTAGGGGATGAGCCATTAATCTTAATTTTTTTATTCTTTTCAATAAAAAATATTTTTAGAGCAATAATGGTGATAAGTAGAGGAAATACAGCACGTTCATATTGTTATAGAGTCCAGTTGGCCGAAGCCAACTTTGTTACAACCACTTAAAATATATTGGTTGAATACTTGAATTCCATAGTCCTTACCATTAGTGGATTCAACATAAAAGTTAATGGAATAAAATTTTGTAATTTAGACTGTGTTACATGTCTTGAATTGTCTATATTATTATTACTATAGTTAAGCAAGACTGTGAAAGTCATATTACTACTCAAATTTGAAGCTTGATGCGTTCTCCTCATGTTATGGTCCTTATTTATATCTTTGCAATATATATTTTCAAAGGCTGTTGATGGGAAAATCAATACTTGGTTGTACAATATGCATGTGTTCAATTGGTATTAGTTTTAAGTGTGTGTATATATAACTTTTGAGAGTTTTTCTATATTAATTTAATAACGGTGAATTACTTTGTATGTTTCGGTAACTACGCGCCTGTAGTAAGTTGTTAACAATGTAAGCACATGTATTTGGTATTAACAGTTTATAAAAATCTCTTCTAGCAACCCAATAATATTCTATGTTAGACGACACTTCTAAACTATGGAAAAGTAAAGAAGTTCAATATTTCTTCTCATTATATATTATTTTATTATGAATATTAATTATATATATATATATATTTATAAATGTTATTTTACAAAATGTCTATAATATGCATATTACTAACTCAATTTCCTATTTCTAAATTTCATTAGATCTTTCATTATCAATAGCTTTTCTATGTATTGCACGGGTTAGCGACTAGTTCTATTTATGTTGCAAGTGAGATATTGGGATCTCATCCCTATTTCTTTTTTTTCTTTTTCTTTTTTGAGTTGTGTATTTCACATTATTGTAATGGGCCTTCAAGCAGTTTCCTTAAAGAACCATGCTGCTCCATTGATCCAACTAAATCCTTTTGTATATTTCTCATTCCTACACTCGGCCCAAGTTCTTGAACAATTCACAATACTATCAGTATTTAAGAATATATCATATTCTAATTCTTTGGGCGGTGTGACAAGGTATTAATTTTTTGGGGCTAGCTAAAATATAAGGAGCTCTAACAATTCCAAAAAAATAATATAAATGGGCTTGTAATCATGACTCAATAAGAAAAACAAGAAGGGAAGACAAGTTCGTTCTAAAAGTGGGCTCTGAGTGGAAGCGTTGTTTCTAAAAAGACTCGACTCGGATTGAATTTACTTCCCAATGCTAACCCAAGGAAATAAAGTTTGAGTAACACTAACCAAGCAATACGATCATCATTATCCCAAAACAATACTTTGAAAATGTAGTAACTAATATTAGCTAAGTTAATTAACTTTGTTAATAGTAGTAATGTACTTACCTTTTTTGTATGAACTCTTCGAATTTTTTTGTTATACTTGGAGGAAATACTCAGTTACTTACTATGTTGAATGAAAATTTAGATTTAAAAAAAAAAAAAAAGAAGAAGGTTTGATGAGATTACAAGTACCATCCAATATTGAGAACCTCAAACATGAATCTTAATCCTCGGTTGGATGAGCTTATTTTCATACTTTATTTTGTTTATTTCTTAAGTACAGTACATTTAAAAAAAAAATTAAGTACAATTATATTTTTACACAATAAAAAAAATTATTGAAGGAAATAAATTCACAAAACGGCACACTTACTAGGTAAATTCCCTCTTGTAAAACGGAGGTGGTGTTTTGTATAATTAAGCTATTTATTTTACACCCCAGTGGTGTAAGACGGCGCACTTGTATATTTAGGAAAATACATGTCCAAAAAACCAATTAATAGTAGCTCAAAATAAGTATGAATCTGGAAAGGCACGAATCTTGGGAGAAGGAATCTGCGATTGACAATAGAGGAACAATAAAATTCTGTTATAGCCGTTATTGATGATGTGGCATGGTCAGTTAAAGAAGCTGAGTTGGAGGATTGTTCCAAATTTAGTGTATGAAGCCCATTATATATGAATAAGAAAAAACTTCTTTCTCTAGCCTTAAGTCCAAGATTGGAGAGTTGAATCCAGTAAAAATCATGACGTTTACTCAACGTTAATGGGCTTTTACATAAGTGGCAGATGCAAACTTTTGGATCTTTCTATCAAACAGATCTCAATATCTGGCCTTTGAATGCACTTAAAGCTCTTTGGGCTATCCTTAGATAGGAGGCACCATTAACAGACAGAAACATTCAAATTCAAGACCCAATTGCTTACTCATAACTTGCAATATATCATTAGTCAAACTTATTGGGCCTTCAAGCAATTTCCTTAATGGACAATTGCATGCGTGGCAATGTGCTGCTAATCGACCAACCATGTTGTAGGGACACAACATTAGTAGAAAGAGAAATGATATGTCTATAACATTTTTACAACAAATTTTAAGTGGCAGGTTATTATTGGTTGTTATTGTTGGGGCAAAAAAGTAATTTTATTGTTAGTTTCAAATTTGAACTAATAACAACTAACCACCTGTGATTTGTAAAAGTCTTGTGCCACATAAAGTGACACAGAAAAAGCCACAACTAGCTCATGTGACAAGTTGTGCTTGGTGGACCACTCCTCCACCAACCACAACTCGCCACATGGGCGAGTTGTGACTTTTTTTGTGCCACTTTATGCCGCACTAGAAGGACTCATACTAGTGACTTGGGCTTTTTGTGTGTGCATGTGTGTGTTTCCTTATAATTGTTTTCTTGGACAAATATATCTGAAATAATTTTATCATTTATTTTAGATATTAACTAGACTCAATCAACACTGAGAATTAGTAATGGATCCCACTCACCCAATTATATCTGTGGAATTATTAAAATTCTTTTTTTTTTTAATTACCGAAATTAATAATTCAATAATTGAAAAAACATAAATGGATTGATTGGTTCCTGAAACGTTTTACCTGGTTCTGGAGTAACTGAATGAGCATCCATTTGCAATTAAATATCATTTCAACCTTCACATCTTTAACGAATTACGGGGAAATTAAAATTAAAATTAGTATAATATAAGAAAAAAAAAAATCACACCTAGACTCTAGAGAGAATTGCCAATAAATTTATTCCAAAGAGTAAGTTGTATGTACTCTATGCCCATTACATTGGTCATCCTCCAATTGCCTTCACTAGTTCAGACACATATGTTAAATTGTCAAAACATCCTTAGTCTGTGAGGCCCAGTCAGAAAGGGTTCTCCTATTTTCCTTCTTTGTTAAATCGTTGAATGAATTTGACAACGTCCTCGCTCTATAATTTCTTATTTGCTTATAATACAAAAGGATGGCACATGTTTGTTCACACTAACACTTTTTTATAGGCCAAAAATCTTATAACTCAAATAGTTGGTATTTCTTATGATTTCAATGACATTTATGATTCAAATCTCACTCCCCCGTTGTAATTAAAAAAAAAAAAAAAACTTTCTTATGGTTTCAGACTTTTTTTAATTTTTAATTTTTAGTTTTTTTTTTCTCTTTTTAATTACCTATAAGAATTGGAAATACTAGGAGAACGTGGGGTCGGTATTACTAGACAAGCTTCTTCATGTATGTTTAATGGCAATATGCATCAATGTTATGAATACCATTTCGGACCTCGTTTCGGTTTGTCTAGTGGAACGGAATATTTCGGTACCGGTCTATTTCGGCATACCGTTTCAAGGTGTTTCGGGTATTTTAAAAAAATTAAAAATAATATATATTTATATCTTCTTATACAACATAAAATTATTGATCCAAATAAGCAAACCTCAAATAACACAAACCATTTAGTTATTACATAACAAATATTGTTTTAGAATATTAAAACATAAATATGTAATTAAATAATAAAAAATAACAACCAAAAACAGTAAAATAAGTATATAATATATATATATATATATATATCTCTCTCTCTCTCTCTCTCTCTCTCTCTCTCTCTCTCTCTCTCTCTCTCTCTCTCTCTCTCTCTCTCTCTCTCTCTCTCTCTCTCTCTCTCTCTCTCTCTCTCTCTCTCTCTCACGTTGGGGGCAGGCAAGACTCAACAACTATAAGTTTGAAATCAAACTCTTGTCAGATTTTTTGAGTTTTGTCATTTCCAAAACTTTGTCACGTGTGTGGAGTCAGCAAACAAAAAAGTCTACAAGGCAAACACAAATATGAAACAAAGCAAAAACTTGACAAAGCAAAAACTAAGGGTCCGTTTAGATGAAGGAGTGAAATAATGAGAGAATGAAAAATTATAAGAGGATGGAAAAGTGGGAGAATGGAAAATATTTAGTTTTCCCTCTTGTGTGTTTGGTTAGAGGGGTGGAAAAATGCGAGGGTAGAAAATTCTTTTGTTTGATTGGAGAGAAAAAGGGAAGGATGAAAATTGTAATTTATATAAATTGACTATTATACCCTTGGTACATAATAAGTAAAAAATAGATTTATTTATACTCATTAAATAATATAAAATTGACCAACAATTATATTTTTCAATAAGAAGTGTTACACGTTCACAACATTTTCGTAATATTTTCATAACAAAATTTATGTGGAAAGTTGTTACTAGTTCTAATTTGAACCCACTACTGAAATTATTTTTTACTCACCAATATTAACTAATAACAATTTATTACTTAAAATTTGTTGTGAAAATATTATAGTAGCATTTCTCAAATAGGATCTTTTATTCTTTATATTATTTCACCTTTTCCCCTTTTCATTTCACCCGTTCGGTTTTTTTTTTTTTTTTTTTTTTTTTTTTTTCTATGCTATCTCCTCCACACACGTTTATCTCTATCCCCACCCCCCTTCTTTTTCTTCTTCTCTTTCTTTCACAAGTCTCAGCACATCCTCTCTCCCTCTTTTCTTCTCCAGCTCGCTCTCTGTGTGTTCTTTTTTTTTTTTTTTTTTTTTTCATTCGTTTTTTTTTTCCTACGCTATCTCCTCCACACACGTCCTATCTCTATCCCCACCCCCTTCTTTTTCTTCTTCTCCCTCATTCAAGTCTCAAGAACAGTAGTTGCCCAGTCAGAGCTGTCGCTCATCTTCGGGGTTAGATGGCTTCTATCTTCTCTATTTTTTTTTTTCCTTTTATTGTTATGATTTGATTAATTTTAAAATTTTGTTTTTGAGTTTGTATTGTGATAATCTGATTATGCTTGAGTTTAGAGATGTTTGAGAGAGATTATTGTTGTTTTAGACGTTGTATTTGTGTTTGTAGCCATTGTGTTTGAGGGCATTTCTAGGAAAGTGCTGGGAGAGCAATTTTCTCTCCACAGTTTTCCTCCCAATTTGGGAGGAAAAAAATTGGTGGGCCCGGGAGGAAAATTTCCTCCCGGGTTTTCCATCCTCTCTGTTTTCCTCAGCTTCCCAAACAGTGGAAAACACTGTTTTCCACACCATTTTCCACCCATTGTTTTCCATCCTCCCTATAATCCTTCCAACCAAACATAGTGTAAAGTAAAAAATGAAAGAAGAGCAGACTGGCAAAGAGTCTGAGACGGAGCAAAGAAGAAGAAGAAGAAGAAGGGGGCGACCTCTGAGATAGCTGGGTTTGTTTTTTAGGCGATCAACGCTAGGTAATGACATGTTGTGCTAACGAGTTTGTCAGCTAAGGGATTTTTCATTTTTCTATTTTTTTGTTTTTTCTTCTAAAAACTGGTACCGGCAGAAATTTACATTTTGGCCGAAATTGATCGAAATTTTCCAGAATGGCCGAAATGACTCGAAATTGGCCGGAATTAGACCCGAGGTGGAATGGGTGATGTTACTGTTCCGGATTGCATCCCGGTACGAGAAATTCTGGCCGTTCCGGCCGGAACGGAACGAATTTAATAACAATGATATGCATAACCTATTCGTATAAGCTTTTAAAAGGAAGCTTAAAAATTCATCTTGAGGGTGTAAGATCAAAAGTCAACTACAACATGCGTACCGCCTTCCCTAGATCAAGGACTGCACCTATTTATTACATGTATCTGGCAACAAGTGCTAATGCCTTCACTTTGCAAACCACTCTCTTTTGGTCTTCTGCTAAAAAGCTATGAAGTATGGGTGTGTTTTTGGATTCGGATGCGAGTGCAGGTGCGGATGCTTGTGCGAAAATCAGCAATTTTTGAAAGAATAAAGTGCAGGTGCGGCGATTAAAAAATTATTAAAATAATTTTTATTTATATTTTCTATATATTTCAAAGGCAAAAAAAATATTTTTATTATGGGAAAGCATGCAAAAAACATCTTTTGAAAGCATGCAAACAACATCCTTTTCTATATATTTTCTATATGTTATCTATTTCATTTCAAATATATTTTCAAAGGCAAGAAACACAAAAGAAGCAACAAATATTTAGAATAAAATTGAGGAATGACAGATTAAGGATGTTTAGGCCCCAGTCAAAGTCGATTTCAGCTGTTCCGGTACGATTCAAGGCCTATTTTGGCACTTTTCGGCCGTTTCAGTTAGTTTCGGTCGTTTTGGTTGTCGGTTGATACTACGCGATTCGGGCCAAATCGGCCTGGTTTAACGTGAATCCCAAAAAAAAAAAAAAAAAAAAAAAAAAAAAAAAAAAAAAATTGGATGTGGCACCGACATGCGGGCAGCTACGTCGGTGGCCACACCCCGCGTCGGGTTGCATCGGACGCCAGTGCGGCACCCTCCCAGCCGCGTTGGTGCTTCAGAGCTAACAAGAGACCATGGCTGGAGTTTTCCTGGGAAGAGCAATTTCCACTTCGATTGTTAATGTTGCGGTTAATAGACTGACATCTTCTGAGGTCATTGACTAGCTCAAGGGAAAATGATGGAATGCTACAAAAGCTGAAGATATTGCTGTTGTCCGCTGATGTAGTGCTCATTGATGCTGAGGAGAAGAAATATACAAACCCATCTGTGAAAAAGTGGCTGAACGAGCTCAAAGATGTTTATGATAACATATTTTCTATATGTTATCTATTTCATTTCAAATATATTTTCAAAGGCAAGAAACACAAAACAAAAAGGAAAACACAAAAGAAGCAACAAATATTTAGAATAAAATTGAGGAATGATAGATTAAGGATGTTTAGGCCCCAGTCAAAGTCGATTTCAGCTGTTCCGGTATGATTCAAGGCCTATTTTGGCACTTTTCGGCCGTTTCAGTTAGTTTCGGCCGTTTTGGTTGCCGGTTGATACTACGCAATTCGGGCCAAATTGGCCTGGTTCGGCGTGAATCCCAAAAAAAAAAAAAAACTTAGACGTGGCACCGACATGCGGGCAGCTGCGTCGGTGGCCACACCCCACGTCGAGCTGCATCGGATGCCAGTGCGGCACCCTCCTAGCTGCGTTGGTGCTTCAGAGCTAACAAGAGACCATGGCTGGAGTTTTCCTGGGAAGAGCAATTGCCACTTTGATTGTTAATGTTGTGGTTAATAGACTGACATCTTCTGAGGTCATTGACTAGCTCAAGGGAAAATGATGGAATGCTACAAAAGCTGAAGATATTGCTGTTGTCCGCTGATGCAGTGGTCATTGATGCTGAGGAGAAGAAATATACAAACCCATCTGTGAAAAAGTGGCTGAACGAGCTCAAAGATGTTTATGACATGGATGACCTCCTGGATGAGATTGCCACTGAATCCTTATGATCCAAGTCAAAAGCTGAATTTCAAAACGGCACTAGTAACTATGGAGCCTGTTCTCTACTTTTGCTAATTCATTTGACAATGGGATACAATCAGAGTTAAAAGGGATTATTAATAGATTAAAATGTGTTATGGAGCAAAAGGATGTCCTTGGTTTGAAAGAGGTTGCTTGTGGAATACTAGTACCACCACGACAACTAACCATTTCATGCCCGGAAGAATGTGGTGTATGGTAGAGATATTGATAGGGAGGCGATATTTGAGAAGTTGCAATTAGATAATGCAATTGGTGATGAGATTTGTGTTGTCCCTTTAGTGGGCATGGGTGGAGTTGTCAAGACAACCCTTACTTGGCTTGTATACAATGACTGCTGGATAAAGGAGAATTTTGATCTCAAAGCATGGGTTTGTGTTTTTGAAAAATTCGATGGTTTTAGAATAGCAAAAACCATTTTTGAGGAGATCAAGTTCCTTACTTGTGACACTTAAAACTTAAATGTGTTGCAAACTAGAATTAGGGAGAGATTAAGTGGGAAATTTTTTTTCCTTGTGTTAGATGATGTTTGGAATGAAAACTATATTGCTTGGGATGAGTTATTAAGAATTTTTAGTTGTTGGGCACAAAAGAATAAGATCATTGTTACAACATGCAGTGACACAGTTGCATTAATTGTATCTCCTCCCATTTCACATTACCATCGAAAGCAATTTTCAGATGAAGAGTGTTGGTTGTTATTTGCAAAACACGTATTTAAAAATGATAAATCTAGTGGATATCTACACCTAGAAGTTATTGGTAGAGAAATTTTTTACAAGTGTAAAGGTTTGACATTAGCTACTAACAAACTCTTCGCTCTAAACAAGACCCAAGAGAGTGGAAGAAGATTTTGGATAGTGACATATGGGATCTACTAGAAGTTGAGAGCAATATCCTTCCTGCTCTAAGATTGAGTTACCACTACCTTCCATCACATTTTGAAGCAATGCTTTGCTTATTGCTCAATCTTTCCAAATGATTATGAATTTTCAAAGGAAGATTTAGTGTTGTTGTGGATGGTAGATGATTTATTGTTAAATCCAAATGAAATGGTAGGATGAAAGAAAGAGGTGAACAATACTTTAATGAATTAGCTAGTATCGAGGTGAATTTTTCAAAGAATAAATAACAACAATTCACAATTCTTAATTTACGACCTTGTTAATGACTTGGCAAAGTACATACTAGGGGAATTTTGTTTTGGGATGGATGTTGACAATCCTTGTGGATTTACAAAAAAGACATGTCACTTGTCATATTTTACAACTAAATTTGATGCCTCTAAGAAATTTGAGGTGTCTCATGCAACTAAGGGTTTGTGAACCTTCTTGGGACTAAAATATACAACTTTGAGGTATTCACCTTTATATACTATAAAAAAGATAATGATAGATGATTTGCTATGTTCTTTTAAGTGTTTGCGTGTGTTATCATTATCTAACCATGAAGCCATAAAGGTGATACTAGATTCTATTGGCAATTTGAAACATTTATGTTATTTGAATCTTGAAAGATCTAAGATCAAATGCTTAGTTGATTTTGTGTGCGCTTTGTATAATTTGCAAACATTATTATTATGTGGATGTAATATGCTTTTAGAGTTGCCAAGCAACATGGGGAGACTAGTTAATTTACATTGCCTACATGTAACTTACACATGGTTGGAAGAGATGCCATTGGAAATGGGTAAATTAAGAAATCTTCAAAATTTAAGCATATCTTTTGTAGGAAAAGATAGTGGGTCTAACATTAGAGAGTTGGGAGAGCTTAGAAATCTTTTTGGAACATTTTGTATATCAAACTTGAAAAATGTTGATTGCACTAAAGATGCCACAAAGGTTAATTTGAAGGAAAAGAAGTACTTGTCAGATTTGGAGTTGGAATGGGGATGGCATCATGAAACAGACAATTCTGAAAATGAAAGAAATGTGCTTGAGCAATTGCGTCCTCATACAAACTTAGAATCCCTCTCCATCCACAGATATCGTGGTACAAGATTTCCAAGTTGAATTGAGGTGTTTTTTGAAGCCAAGAATTTGCAAACCTTAGGACTAGAATTACCATTTGGGTCAAATTTTTAGATTAATTTTATATCAACGATGGAGATAAATGATTTGTTGTGCACATTCAAGTGTTTACTAGTTTTATCATTGTCTCTCTACAAATTCATAAATGTGTTGCCTAATTCTATTGGAAATTTGAAACATCTTCGGTATTTGAAACTTAATGGCACCAAGATCAAAGGCTTGCCTGATTCTGTGTGTAGTCTATATAATTTGTAAACGTTGTTATTGAGGAACTGTTATAACCTCAAGGAGTTGCCAACCAACATGGGAAGACTGGTTAACTTACGTCACCTAGATATAAGAGAGACCTGTTTGATAGGGATGCCAATAAACATGGGTAAATTGAAAAGTCTCCAAAATTTAAGTGCTTTTTATGTGGGAAAAGGAAAACATAGTGGGACTAATATTAAAGAGTTGGGAAAGCTTCTGCATCTTTCTAGATCATTGTGTATATCAAACTTGGAAAACGTTTATCTCACAAAAGATGTAGAGGAGGTTAATTTGAAGGATAAGAAGGGCTTGTTGGAGTTGAAGTTGGAATGGGGAAGAGGTCATGAGAACTATGATTCAAAACATGTAAGAGATGTGCTTGAGTAGTTGTGTCCTCATACAAACTTGAAATCTCTCTCCATCATATCTTTTTATGGTGCAAAATATCCCAATTGGTTAGGAGCATGTTCATTCTCTAATATGGTGTCCCTAAAGCTTGACAATTGTATATACTATTTCTTCTTGCCTCTACTTAGGCAGTCACCTGCCCTTAAGGAACTCTCAATTGAAGGTTTAGATGAAGTATCATGTGTGGATAGTAAGTTCTATGGGAATGGTTCTTGTGCAACTAATAAGCAATTTCAATCCCTTGAAAAATTAATATTTAAAGGGATGCCAGAGTGGAAGGAATGGTTTACATATGAAGGCGAAGATGAAGGCGGAGTTTTCCTAACCTTCCGAGAGCTTTGCATTATCAAATGTCTTGAGCTAATAGGGGATTTGCCCAATTTACTTCCCTCTTTAAGTGTAATTGAAATTAGAGATTGTGCCCAACTTGTTGCTTCACTTCCTAGTCCTTCAACTCTCCATGAATTGGCCTTGATGAATTGTGATAAGGTAGTGTTGAAGGAATTATCACCTAAGCTATAGAGTCTCACAGTTGGAGGATGCCATGCGACTCTGCCTAAAGGTGGTCTACCCACTACTTTAAAAACACTTCAAATCAATGGAGTACTTTAGTTGCCTGGGAGCCATTACTATTCATCAGTTGAGAGCTTGAAGGTAGAGAGAGGTCCTGGTTCACTTTGGTCTTTACCATTAGAGTTTTTCCCAAAACTCAAATCTACTGAAATTAGGTATTCTGATAATCTTGAATCTCTTTCGACATTAGAAAAATCTCTCTTGGATTTAACTTCTCTCACTAAATTGACCATCTTTAGGTGGCCTAATTTTGTATCCTTTCCCAACAGGGGATTGTGTGCCCCAAATTTGACACAGATTTCTATTTTTTTCTGTAAAAAGTTAAAATCATTTGCTGAAGGTATGCACACCCTCCTCCCATCTCTTCCATATTTGGAGTTGTGGTTCTGTGCGAAACTGGAATCATTTCCTAAAGGGGGTTTGTCCTCTAATTTACAAATACTTGAAATCGATTCGTGCAACAAACTCTTTTTCAGACGCATGGAGTGGGGTTTACAAAATCTTCACTCTCTCAGAGAAATTAAAATTTGGTATGACGACAAAGAAGTGGGTTCCTTTCCGGAGGAGGCGTTGTTGCCCCTTACTCTTATCCGCCTCACTATTTCATTCACACATCTAACATCACTCAATGGTAGTGGGTTTTAACACCTTACCACACTTAAACAGTTGGAGATTTGGACCAGCTATAAGCTCCAGTGCTTACCAGAAGAGGGCTTTCCCGCCTCCCTTTCTATTCTAGAGATTTTGAACTACCCTTTGCTAAAAAAGAGGTATTGGAGAAAGAATGGAAAAGAATGGCACAAAATTTCTCAAATCCCCATCATAAGGATTGACTATGAAGACATCACATAAGCTATTAGTCCAGAAGTAGTACTGCCCAGGTATTTGTTCAGCACTGATTTGTACTTTCTTCTGTTTTATTTTGAATTTTGTTTATTTCCATGAACCATCACTTCTATCAAAATTAAACTTGTATTTGATTTGGGCAGCATAAATTTAAACCTTCATACTCATAGTGCAATAAACACCCAGAACAGGGATTCATTGAGGCACATGCTTTGGATCACTTGCCATTAGTACTTGGATCGATATGAAAAAGGTATATGATAAGATGCCTTGAAACAATGCACTAACTAAGTACTAGACGGAAGGGAAAGAATGTTGTTATGGCCCAAAAACTCGAATAAGTTGTGTATTCACGAAACCCATTATTATCCCAGCTGTAATTTTCTTTGGAGGTAGGGTCACATGTGGGAGAATCATTTGCAAGGAAAAGTCTCTTAATGGGACATGATTTGCATCGAGTTGTTGGAATGGGGTCTCGCTTAAGCCAAGAGGTGTGGTGTGCGACTTCTTGTGAGAAGAGGGAGGACATAAATAATTTCACAAAAATTTCTAAGCCTAGCCTGCACTAATCACCAAGTATTGAGAAATATTTGAGGTATTGTTAAACTTTCAAGAATTAAAAGTTAAAAGAACTT
Source organism: Quercus variabilis (assembly GCA_030445155.1). NCBI lineage: Eukaryota > Viridiplantae > Streptophyta > Magnoliopsida > Fagales > Fagaceae > Quercus > Quercus variabilis. Next base: position 18,913,412 of record CP129448.1, on the reverse strand, counting down.
ATGAATTTATGCAGTGCCAAATATTTAACTCAAAATTACTTTTTCTTCTTTTTTCCCTTTTATCCTTAAAAGTGAATCATATCATTATAAAATTTAAGATAAAAGAAACTTAGTGGGATCAAGATGAAAACTGTTAAATGTAATGAACCAAACTGAAAAAAAAAAATAACAAAGTTTAAGTGTCAAACACATAATTTAGCCAAAATTAAATATAAATTCACTCATTTCATTAGTTATTAATCTCATAACTTAATCAAAGTCATTTTTTTTTCTTTATCTCTTTTTTTCCCTTACAATAAAAAGGGGAGAGGAAATCAAGCTCAAAGTTTCTTTTATGGGAGAATAACATAATCACAATACCAAATGAACAATCAATTGATAATATCCAAAAGAAAAAAAAATTGATAATAACAATAAGAAGAGAACATAATTTCTAAATGGAATGCTTAAATATCATTGACTGAATATGCATGATGTATTATAATCTTAAAACATATAAAGATTTGGGATACACAAGTTTGAGTTAGTGTAAAACCTAAATGCTTTTAACTGGAGGTTTGTTTATGAGCTTTAGTTGTCTTTCTAACTCCAATTCCTTTTCTTTGGATATAATTTGGGTTCCATTCACCTGATAGATGTTTATCAAACACAAATACAAAACTACAATTAAGATCATTCTTTCAAAATCCATTGTCTCACTATTTTGATGTAAGTACATATGTTGGGTTAGTAATCTTGGAGGCTATTTATATATGAGTGATGGTGAGTTGAAGATAAGTATAATTAAGGTCTCATTATGAAAAGCAACCAACTTTGTTTTATTTGTTTACTATTATTATTTTATTTATTTATATAACCTGGTAGTTGGGGGGGGGGGGGGGAATTTGAATAGTAGACGTTTTTAGCGAAAATGTTAGGAGAAAAGATGAATTAATATTTTATTTTATTTTTAATCTTTACCTTACCATTTCTATTGGAAATGCCAACCACTTTATTTTTTAATTTTATTTTATAAGGTCAGAGTTGAGAATGGAACCAGCCCAACCTAAAAACTCGCCTAACCCGAACCGATCCGAAGGGCTTTGGGTAGGTCAGGTGGAAGTCCAGGTTAGGTTCAGGTTGTGCTCTCATAAAATTTTCGGTTTTTGGGTTGGAGTCGGGTTTAACCTAAGCCGCCCAATCCTGGTTTTTTATTTTTATTTTTTTTAATACACCTTTGGCCTGCTTGATGTTATTTTCCCCAATATTCTGCTGTCAAACCCATTAAAAAAAAAAAAATCATCTTTTGAAGTTATATATTTTTATTTCCAATTTCCAATTATAAATAAAAAAAATCAATTCCTATTATAAATTTCCCTCTTATTTCCTTTTTGCAATTTAATACCTGACTTAATCTCCTCATTTAAAACTCTATCATCTTTTATACTTTCCATATTTTATTTTAAATTCAAATTTCAAATAATCATTAAAAGGAAATCTCTTGACATTAATGACTCAACTTATTTGAGAAAATATTTAATCGCTTATTAAAAACTTTCCCAATAGAAATGTCAACTTTAATTTGAATTTAAAAATTTTAAGTTTAATTTTGATTTTAATGGAAAGATGTCAAACCCATTTTTTTTAAATCATCTTTTGAAGTTATATATTTTTATTTCCAATTTCCAATTATAAATAAATAAAAAAATCAATTCCTATTATAAATTTCCCTCTTATTTCCTTTTTGCAATTTAATACCTGACTTAATCTCCTCATTTAAGACTCTATCATCTTTTATACTTTCCATATTTTATTTTGAATTCAAATTTTAAATAAACATTAAAAGGAAATTTCTTGACATTAATGACTCAACTTATTTGAGAAAATATTTAATCACTTATTAAAAACTTTACCAATAGAAATGTCAACTTTAATTTGAATTTAAAAATTTTAAGTTTAATTTTGATTTTAATGGAAAGATGTCAAACCCATTTTTTTTTTAAATCATCTTTTGAAGTTATATATTTTTATTTCCAATTATAATTCCTATTATAAATTTTCCTCTTATTTCATTTTTGCAATTCAAAACCTTACTTAATCTCCTCATTTAAGACTCTATCGTCTTTTATACTTTCCATATTTTATTTTGAATGCAAATTTTAAATAAACATTAAAAGGAAACTCCCTCAATATTCTACATGAATGATACATCCCATAGGCAAGTTCTACTTTAAATTTTTTGGTATACATCATCGATTATTTCTATATATATATATATATATATATATTTTTTTTTTTAGTGCAGCATTAATCCCTTGAATTTAATATTGATGAAATGAAATCACTATTTTTCAGGATAATTAGTGTTGTTGAAAAGTGGAATCGTCTGAAGGAGTGCCTAAGGTTTGATCTTCCCCACCTCCACCCAAATTTCTTTTCTGTTTAATGTTATGATTTGTCTTTAAAAATAGGTTGAACCTTCCCCTTTCCCCTTCCCTTGGGGCCAAAGAAGAAAACCCAGATTGAACCAAGGTTCCCAGCTTACACTTGCACAGTGCTTTGTGAACAGTCATTATTTAGTATATTTGTTAATGAATTATATTTGACTACTTAAAAAAAGAAAAAAGAAAAAGAGTTATAGATGAAAGTTTCTTTGAAATTCAATATATTAGCATGCGTGATTTCTTTACCTAATGTAATGATAGTATTTAGAGCAACTGCTTGAACGCACTCATATTTAGGCCATGAAGATCTGTTCCAACTTACTAGCACAATTTTTTTTTTTTTTTTTTTTTTTTGGGGGGGGGGGGGGGGGGGGGGGAGAGGTGGGGCTGGTGTTGAGCACTAATAGAACATTCTATTTCCTGAAAAATCAGAAAGAAATCAGCTCTCAAAGTTACTTTTCATATATTGACAAAAATGAAATAAGAATTGATTGTTTTAATTTGGTACTTTTATGGCAATTTCTCCTGAAGGCACCAGGCCTTGGATATTGTTGTTTGCGTTCTAGTAAAGGAACCAGAAAACCCTCTCAACTTTATAAGGCCAAATTTGGCCTTTGCTTCATGAGTGTCAGAAAGAAATCAGCTCTCAAAGTTACTTTTCATATATTGACAAAAATGAAATAAGAATTGATTGTTTTAATTTGGTACTTTTATGGCAATTTCTCCTGAAGGCACCAGGCCTTGGATATTGTTGTTTGCGTTCTAGTAAAGGAACCAGAAAACCCTCTCAACTTTTATAAGGCCAAATTTGGCCACTGCTTTCATGAGTGTCCCAAAATGATTTACAGCCTTGATTGGCATTATATCTTTCTTCATTATGTTCAATAATCCAAAGAATTTTAAGATATACTTTTCTTTGTGTGACAATGTCATGTTGACTTAAGACGAATGGAAGAGAACACTGAACTCAAGCCACTGGTGTTGGGATTGCCCTAGCTCATCCTGTTACTGTCCTGTAACCATGTTGATTATTTTTATATTGGTGATATAAGAATGTAAAATAATGTAAAACGATCAAGTACCCTTGCCTAATCCTTTTGTTACCAACAATATAGGTTGAATTATGTTGAAATGTTGAGAGAACTGACAGGTGGCATGTACTTTTGATGCGGGGCCGAATGCAGTGATGATTGCACGTGATAGAAAAGCTGCCAGCCTTTTGCTTAATAGGCTGCTTTTCCATTTCCCTCCAAATGCAGATACGGATTTAAACAGGTGATTTGCATTAAGGTTTTAGTGTTTTACAGCTAGGAGATAAATTGGTGGAAAATCTATGAACAATTTCTTTGCAAATGTCTAGATATCTTTTTTTTTCTTTCGCCCTGCCCAGGGAGAGTTTCATGAGGGACCATTTTTTTCACCAATGTTTTTTCTTCCAGTTATATTATTGGTGATAAGTCAATCCCACAAGATGCTGGGATTAAGGGGAAAGAGGATGTGGACGCTTTGCCGCCACCTTCCGAGATAAAAGATAACATTCCATCCCATAAATTTAGGGGGGATGTCAGTTATTTTATCTGCACAAGACCTGGGAGAGGTCCAGTTTTGCTTTCTGATTCCTGTTTGGAATCAAACATTTGACTTGATTGCAGAAGACAAGGAGACACAGTCCCTTATACTTGAGGTTTCGATCCACTAATACTCCTTTTTCTGCCTTGCTATACTCTTCTACCGTTTCTCTTAGTATTATACTTCTACTAGAATCTAACAATTCTTGGTTAGTAGGATTCATTTTTAGTGCACTGTGTTTATTTAATTTAACTTGTATGAAAGAGTGCAGATGTTTTTTTAAGAAATTTTCAAACTTGTCTGAGTTGTTTATGTTTTAACGGTAGAAATGTGGTTTAAAAAGTCCAGGCAATTATATGTAAGGAAGGATAAGGCAATCACGCTCATAAAAGTTAAAAAGGTTTAATAAAAACTGCTGGAATTGTGATAGATTATGTAAAGGCTTTTTATATAGGCTATTGGCATTCTTTTTCCTAGAAACTCTAAATCTCTTGAATAATTAAAAAGAACCACTAAAATAAGTAGGAAACACTAGAAAACATTCTGCTCCATTGTGATGTTATATTTGCATTGCGGAATGAAGTCTTTCAGATGTTTGGGGTTCAATGGGTGATGCCTCCATCAATATTATTGTCCCTTCTTTGTGGCTAGAGGAATGGATTTGGAAAACATTCTTTGGGCATCTAGAATATGGTGCCATCATGTACCCATGTTGAAGTGGCTAGTGTGGAAGGAGCAGATCAATTCTCACATGTTTAATGACGCTGAGAAATCTTTAAAGCAATTGAAATTCTTTTCCTATGCATCTTTTTTGCATGGGCGTGGGGTTGCATTCATTGTGCTTTCATATTTGAGTTTCATACTTCACTGTTTCTTAATAATACTTATCACTTATCCTCCTCCTCCCCCCCCCCCCCCCCCCCCTAAAAAAAAAAGTAATGTTAGAATAGATGTAACGGACATGCAAATATAATGCACACTATATTGTAGGATCTTTTGAGCTCATGATGTAAGTTTTGGTCGTATCTGGTGGGAAAATTATTAGGTACTCCCAGAGTATCATAAATGCATACTCCCCCATCTCACATGAATGGTGGATTCCACTATGAATTTAATTAATGGGACCCACCATTCATTTGAGAGGAGGGAGTACGTATTTATGGTACTCCGGGAGTACACAATAATTTCCCTATCTGGTGGAAGTTATGTTGTTACATACACAGAGACTCATGCTTGCACAGTCACTTGTTTTGTTTATGTAAATTATTTGGGCAATGCAATATTTTGGCAATGAACTTATTTTGTTTGCTAGTAATTGGTTGGGAACTGTTGAGTGTTGGCAATTTGTTTTGTTGGTTCCAATTGGTTACATCTGTTGAGTGTTGGCAATTGTTTTGGGTAGGAATTACAAATTTAGCAAGAAAACAAATAGAAGAAAAAAAAATTTATAGCTGCGTTTTTAATAAAAAATGCGGCTATAGAAAAACCCAATGTAGGGGGCATTAGTCGTGTTTTTAAATGCAGCCAAAAGATAGTCTATAGCCGTTTTAAAAAACCCAGCTACAAGTCTTAGCCTATAGCCGCGTTTTAAAAACGTAGCTATAGGTCCAAGCTATAACCGCGTTTTAAACGCAACCCAAAGCGGGTCTATAGTCGCATTTTTTTACAAAACGCAGCTATAGGTCTAAGCTTATTCGGGGTGGAAAAGCGCAGCTATAGGGAGAAAAATGCAGTTATATGGGGACCTGTAGCCGCATTTATAAAACGCAACTATAGACCCCGTAGGGGGCTATTGTCACGTAGGATAGGCCGCGTTTGGAAACGCGGCTATAGCCCTTGTTAATGACTCAACTTATTTGAGAAAATATTTAATCACTTATTAAAAACTTTCCCAATAGAAATGTCAAATTTAATTTGAATTTAAAATTTTAATTTTAATTTTAATGGAAGGATGTCAAACTCATTAAAAAAAAAAAAAATCATCTTTTGAAGTTATTATATATTTTTATTTCCAATTATAAATAATAATAAAAATCAATTCCTATTCTTATTTCCTTTTTGCAATTTAAAACCTGGCCCAATCTCTTCATTTAAGACTCTATCATCTTTTATACTTTCCAATTCAAATTTTAAATTAACATTAAAAGGAAATCTCTTGACATTAATGAATATTTGAGAAAATATTTAATCACTTATTAAAAACTTTCCCAATAGAAATGTCAACTTAAATTTGGATTTAAAAATTAAAAGTTTAATTTTAATGAAAAGATTTTATCTATAGTCACATCATTAACGTATCTGCAATTTCCAAATTGAATTTTAATATTACAATTGGGTTTAACTTACCTCCAGTATTTTTTTAACTGGAATCTTCTTCAATTTTAATGAGAAATTGTCACATGATCCACTAACTAAATAAAATAAGGAGATTAAAATTTACTAACACTTGCCATTGTATATTTAAAACAAAAGGACATGTCCAATTAAAAAATTATTGGAAGTAAGTTAAACCCTTCAAATTTAAAATTCAACATTGACTAACCCGATTATATTTGGAAATACAAAATGAATTTAGTCAATTTACCAATTTCCTTCTCATAAATTTTCACCGCATTGAATTTAAATCATTCCATTAGCCAAAATAATTTCTTCATCTTTTTGTTTGGAAAGAATAATGCTAGAGATATAAACTTTTTTATAAAAAATTTTACAAACTGCTAATGTTGTAAATGGTTATTGATAAATAAAAAAAGTAATGTTAATAGTGGGCTTAGATGAGAACTAATAAAACTTGGCTTCATCAATAGTTTGTAAAAATATTTTAAAATAGTTTGTGACTATAGCATTACTCATTTCTGAATTTACTTTGGTATCATTAACCCAAAAATAGTTCGTGAGTTCCAATTAGTTCAACTGATAAAGTCTCTAATGATTGAATAAGAAATCTGAGGTTCAATCTCTGCCTACACTCAAAATTGATTGGAGTCTTAGTTTAATGATAAAAAGCTATTATTAGAAGCGGACGTCATAAGTCAAAACTCTCTTATAAAAAATAAAAATAAAAATAAAAACCGAAAATGGTTCAAAACCTTATAGACATTAATTGAGAAGGGTTTAATACATTCTCATGATACACGCCAAATGCTTCACAAAAAGCATAGACATTGGACTATTGTCTTGGTTGAAAACAAGATATATTCCAAATGTATGCTATAGCTAACCACAAAATGAAAGTACTATTATAAAGGAATAACTAAAATAGCTTTCGTTCTTATTTGACACAAAACTGAAGTTTCCATAACTAGCCTTCCTCTATTGGATCTTAATTCCAAATTTGAATTCCATTTTTAATTTAAACTTTACATTGGAATGAAATAAGGTGTTGAGACCTTTTTTTTTTTTTTTTTTTTTTGGGTTGATATTATTGATAGTACATTATATAAATAGAATTGTCACATTTGGAAATAGTGTGGCATGATAGATTGATAGATATTAAATTTAACTATAATTAATTAGTTTAGACTAATTATATTAAATTTAGCTATGATTATTAAACATATTTTGATTAATACCCAACCCAAATGATGATTTAAAAAGAAAAAAAAGAAAAAAAGGATGAGACCTGACTTGACACCTGACTTACCCACTCAATACCTAGCCTAACCCAAATGTGTGAGTTCGGGTGTTTTTCCATCATGTTCCTACCCGAATGTGTGAGTTCGTTTGAGAGGGGTTCTAGTCTTTTCCATCGGGTTGGTATACGGGTTAGGTCTGAACCCGACCTAGCCCGAGCTGTGCTCAGCCCTATATTGTTATGGAAAGCCAACATCATTCTTGACACTAGCCAAGCAAGTTAAATAGTTTTAATTTGATGGCAATAGAGTTACTCATATTCTCATAGTTTGGCTAGACTAGTTTGAATTTATGAGATAGTACTAATGTGGATGGAGGACGTTCCATCCCACTCTACCTTTTGTTCATGCTGTTTTGATTTAATAAAGTAGATGTCTTTCTTCTAAAACAATGTTAAATAGTGTTAATATTTAAGAAAAATTATACTTTACCACCCTAAACTATGCTGTGTATTACACTTTGCACCAAAAACTTTTTGAATGCATGTTTTACATCTTAAATTATAACATTTGTTACATTTTGCACCCCGATGTTAAGTTTACTATTAACTTAGACAAAATTTCGAAAACTTTAAAATGCAAAGTGTAATAAAGAGTATAGTTTATGATAGTAAAGTGTAATTTATCCTTTATTTTTAAAATATTGAGAAGAGAAGCAATTGGGTTTTTTCATGTTGTGTTGTCTTTTTTCATCTAAGTTAATAGAAAACTTAATGTTGGGGTGCAAAATGTAACAAGGATCATAGTTTAGGGCACAAAATGTGCATTCAAAAAGGTTAAAGTGCAAAGTGTAATCAAAGATATAAACTCACCCATAGTTAAGAGTAGTAAAGTACATTTCCCCTAATATTTATCAAATAATAAAGAAAAAGATTGATTGATTTACTATTTGCAACTATCTACAATGCCCTCAAATTTTTATTTTTTATTTTATAACTTGATAGTTGAAGGGGAGAGAATTTAAATCTTGAACACATCTCCGTTAGAAATGCCGGGAGGAAAAGATGGATTGATCTTTTTTATTACTATTATCTTCATCTTACCATCTCTATTGAACAATTTTTATTTTATAAGGTCTTGTTATGGAAAGCCAACAATGCTCTTGGTACCAACTGAGCATGTTAAATAGTTTTAATATATATCAAATGAAAAAGAGAAAGATGGATTGATTTGCTATTTGCAACTATCTACGATGCCCTCATTTTTTATTTTTTATAACTCGATAGTTGGAGGAGAGAGAATTTGAATCTTGGAAATACCAAGATGAAAAGATAAATTGATCTTTTATTTTAATATATCTTCACCTTATCATCTCCATTGGAAACTCCAACGAAGTTTATTTTCTTATTTATAAGGTCTCATTACACAGTTATGGAAAGCCAACAAGGCTTTTGGCACTAACCAAGAATGTTAAATAGCAATAATACATGGTTATTTATTGAATCCTGGACACATCTTTGTTGGAAATGTCAAGAGGAAAAGATAAATTGATCTTTTATTTTATTTTATCTTCACCTTATCATCTCTATTGGTAACTCCAATGAAGTTTATTTACTTATTTATAAGGTCCGGTGTTGAAAATCCAACAAGGCTTTTGGCACTAAGAATGTTAAATAGCAATAATTATTAATATTGACCAAATGAAAATGGGATATGAATCGATTTACTATTTGGCTATCTACAATTCCCTCATTATTATGTAAATCATTTCTTGAACCTTTTAAATAGAATGCATTTGTTAATGATAAGTGCAAAGAAGGTGGGACATAGTTGACCATATTGTAATTAACATCCAATTGTCTTCTTTTTTCAGTTGCTTTTCTGATACTCACACTCCCTAAGAATCTTTTTTATTTCTTATTTCATTTTCCTTTCCTGCATTTTTCTTTCTATCTATAGGTCAGCTTCGTGCAGATAGATGTTTGCTGGGGGAGATTGGTGCTCTGGAGGTATGCCCTTCCGGTGGGTTGTTGTTCTTTTCTCTATTATTCACCATTGATCACATTAACATATCAATCAATAGCCTTTTCTTTCCGAAACACGCGTGGAGAATTAGCAAAGTCTATTCAAACTTTCTTGGAGTCGACCAACGACGCAATTGCGGTTCTCCTTTATTACCATCCCCCAAGTTAACAAAATACTTTTCTAGATTCGTTTTTTCTTTTGTTGCCATTATGGTATTGTGAAACAACTTATACTTCGAGGTCTTTCTCTAATTCTTGTCTTCAAGTTTGAATACTCTGATCCTTTGAAATGTACCTAATAGCTTCTGCTTTAAAATTTGTAAGCCATTCTAAACTTAAGTCCCCTCCCCTACATAGTTTTACTAGAATAATTAACAAAAGACCCTCTTCGTTTTCTTGATTGTTTCATCTTTTATTCAATAACTCATGGCTCTAGTTCTCCATCTCCATATTTTCTTCATACATCTCTTTCTAATATTTGTTGAATTCTTTCACTCATAAAGTGGAGATCATTGTTGGCGAAAAACTACATCCTACTTTTTTTACTGCATATTTGTATAGAAAACATGTTTTTCAAGTCATCGGTTTCTCACCTGAACATCCAAAACCATTGTTTTTTTTCCCCCCCTTGGTGTGTGTGTGTATTTTGCTTGACGAAGAACTATAAATGCACTGGTGAGAAGAGTCATTTAATTCAAGTCACTAAGTGGAGACATAAAAACAACCTAGGCAAAGACTCTGTGGAAGAACATGATTGTTGCAATGAATATGAGCTTAGATACAACCAAAAGTAAAAAGGATTCACATTGTGGAGCCCAATCTATTATTTTCACAGTGCTTCTTTCACTTCTCAAATCTACCTAGGCATGTTCCCTTTCCATTGCATAATTTGTATGTTTGGCGTGTCATCATCACCTTGGAAGCAGAATATTTTCTCCCTGGGATATTGTTTTTTTTTTTTTTTTTTTTACCCTTAAGAAGCAGTTGTGCCTTAATCATATCCATGCTTAGAAAACTTTACCCATCTTGAAAGAGATTGGGTTTTAATTGCCACAGCAAGCACCTTGCAATTTAGGTCTATTTTACATTTTCTGTTCTGTTGATGGCGGCAAAATTTGCTGAACAGCACCTTTTTAGGAAAATAATAGATCAATAGCATGCGGCTGAACTTATTTAGTAAGTTAGATTGTTTTTGGAACTCGAGTTTGCTAAACTCGAGTTCCAACCAAACTCAATTTCCTCTTGGTGTGGGTCGTTTGACGTGGATTTAACAAAAAAAAAAAAAAATCACGTGGAACTCGAGTTCCAATCTAGTAAATACTCGCTTGGAACTTGAGTTTAATAAACTCGAGTTCTTGGTGGCTTTTTTTTTACCCGCTTGGAAATCGAGAGTAGTAAACTCGAGTTCTTGGGAGGTAAATTTTTTTTTTCAAATGAAACTTGAGTATGCTAAACTCTAGTCCAACCACCTCAACTATCTCAATTTTCATAACTCACAAATATATCAGATTAAAACACAGAAACCACAACTTTCACAGCTCTCTCCCACGCCCAAACTCTCTTTTTTTACTTCAAGCCAAGCAACTTTCATTGATCATTCTACAAAATTAAAAGCTTCATTCTTCTTCAATTTGTAGGTAAATATCTAAACCTTTTTCAAAAAAAAATTTGTTAGACCTGGTTAATTAAATTTTCATTTGGTAGATACACACACACACACGACGTTTATAGTGTTTATGTGTTATTTGTTCTTTGTAATGGGTTGTTCTTTGCAATGTGTATTGAGTTTTTCAGTGAAATGGGTTGTTATTTGTAATGTGTATGAGTAACATGTTGTTATTATTTGCAATGTGTTGTTATTTGTAATGGGTTGTTATTTGTAAGGTGTAATAGTTTTTAATTTTTAAAGGTTAGTGACCATATAAAAATTTGCTTGAGAGTAAAAATTCAAATGTTTGTATTTGCTTGGAGATAGTATTTTATATGTGCTTGGTTAAATATACAATATTATCTTTAATAAAAATTTCTTGGAAATTTCAAAAATATTACCTCCAGTGTTATATTTGGTGGACCATACAATGTTATTTTTACTTGGCAGACCATACAATGTTATATTTTATAGTTTATATTTGCTTGGAGATAATAAAATTTCAATTTTTTATAATTGCTTGGTGGACCATACAATGTTATATTTATATTTGCTTGGAGATAATATTTTATAGTTCATATCGGATAAAAGTGTTGTACTTGTCACTAACTTTTAGTACACTCATTTGACTTGGAATAGGCTTGTAATGAGTTCAATTGATTTATATCTATATTATGGTGGGGAGTCCCGCAGTGATGTGATTCATGGAGTGATGTATGAATGGCCTAGTAAAAGGTTAGAGATTATTTAGCTAAAAAAACTACAGGAGATCAATTTAAAGAAGCTGAAAAAGATTATAATGAAAGAGCTGGATTTGGACCGTCAGTTTCATGACATAAAAATTATATATCGTGCTCCTCATGTAGTTTTCAGTGACTGCATTGTCTTCACACCTATTAAAATAGAAGGAGACAAGCATGTTAAGATTAGTCATTTAACCACTTAATTCTAACATGTTGATCATATATCTTTCTCTTTTATGTGACAGGACTAAGAAGAAGGAAATTACTGGGTATCCAAAGATGGTATTAAAATTGGATATTTTCCATCTAAGTTATTTCAGAATCTCACCCATGTTGAAACTGTTGGCTGGGGAGGGGTTATTGTTACTACCCCAAATGGAATTAGCCCACCCATTGGATCTGGAATATTTCTAGACCACGATTATCAACATACATTTTCATTTACATGTATCCAGTATAGAAATGAATTAGGAGCCATGTATGGGCCTGATTATGAATATAGCCGTGAGTTCATCATTGATAATCCTGAGTGCTATGGCTTGGATAATAATGGATATCAGGGTATGATAGATGAATGCACCTTTGGGTTTGGAGGACCTAGTGGACAATGTGGCAGTTAAAATATTTTGTACAAATTTTTGTTGGACAAATAAATTGGAAAGATACTTCTTTGAGTACTATGACCATTTATGCACATCGAAGATCTTAAGTTGTCCTTCCATGTTTAATATATCAAAAATTATAAGACCACATAAATAGTTTTAATTTGTGCCACAAATGTCCTCGTGGTAGTCTGTGAGTGATGAAGAAAAAGTTTTGAGTCCAAATAAAAGTGGCAAATAGACAGTCACAATCTGACACCTAAGATAGTTGTGACAAAAGTTGTGACATTTTATGTGGTATTAGAACTACTCCCTACATATTTGCCTTATCTACAATTCTACTTCTATAAATAGCATTGTGTTGATATGAGTTCAATAACTAACAAAGTATACATCATTGTAGCTTAATGAAAGAAAAATAAAATTAGTCACTTAAATCACAATTAAATCTCTCCAAGTACTTGAGGGTTTAGGGAAAAAAAGGGAAGCTGTAATTATCTCTTAAAAAAAATCACAATTCAATCTCTCTTTCTCTCTCCATGAAACTAGTCGATCTCTATTCGGTAGCCAGGTACAAGCAATCATATAAATAAAGCACTATGGTCTATTGTAGATCTAGTCAACCTTTGTTCCTATTTTCAGGTTTCTAAGAATTAAAATATACACGAAAAGGAATCTCTTCTAAACAAAAGGAAAATTATTGGGCTTATGATTGAGAAGTACCAATTGGGCTTATGATTTTAGTGGTGCTTAATTCAGCAGCCTCCACATCCTAGCATGTGGTCATGTTAAAAGCCTTTCTGGGTTGATTTTATGAGCCTAGCTTAACTCTATTCCAAGGCCCAAATCTATGGAATGTTGACAGGAATAGTTTGTGAACTTTACCATTTGTGTGGGCTGCACCGGCACCTTCTTGGGCTGAATTTCATGAGCCATATTTACAAGTTATGGACCTTTTGTTGTGTCAAAAGTGTTCTTAACAAGCTTAAACCCTCTCTGAGTTCAAAGTTCAAACACATGCAAACCATAAGCAACTACTTCCTTGAAGATAATTATCAAAAAAAAAAAAAAACTACTTCCTAGAAGATAGTAAATCAATTCATCTTTCCCTTTTTCATTTAGTAGTTGATTGGTGTCAAGAGCCTTTTTGGCCTTTTGTAACTGTTTAATGAAATCTTATAAATAAATAAATAAATAAACTTGGGTTGGTGATTCCAATAGAGATGATAAGGTGAAAATAAAATAAAAGAAAATATCAATCCATCTTGTCCTCTTAGCATTCCAATAGCGATGTCCATAATTCAAATTCTCACTCTCCTATTGATCTAGTTATAAAAAAAAAATTGGGGCATTCTGTAGATTGCTGTAAATAGCAAATCAATCAATCTTTTTATATTTTATTCATTATTAACAATTTAACACTATTTAACATCTTTGTTGCTATCAAGAGCCTTGCTAACTTTCCATAATCAAACCTTATAAATAAATAAAAAATTCGGATGGCATTTCCAACTTAGATGGTAAGGTGAAGATAAAAAAGAAAAACAAAAAAAAAATAAGATCAATCATTCTTTTCTATTTAGTAGTGATTGCGGCGCTTACTTCCTCCAGCAAAACTCTAGGTTAAGGAGTTAGCGTTTCCAATAGAGACGTACATGATTCAAATTCCTCTTGGTCCTAATTATCAAGTTATATAAATAAATAAAATAATAATAACAACAACAATAATAAACAAACTTGGTTGGCTTTCCATAATGAGACCTTATACTTGTCTTCACCTCACCATTACTTCTTTATGAATAACCTCCTAATAATTGTCACTCACATGCTAAAAGATGGCCAATACTGATTATGAGGTTGCCCTTCGCTAGGAAAGTCTTCCTCTATGGAAACTTCTTCTAGGTAGTGGCACTATCGTCCCATCCAAGTGAAGGAGAGTCAGTCCCTTGTGATAACAATGTTATCACGAGGTTAGTGGGTTTATTCTTTCACAGGGTTCTGGGAAACACAAGGGATTGTTCTAGGTTATGTGGTAACATCAAAGGAGGACCTAACTAAACATTGGAGATCGCTTTCCCTTTCTAAAAGAGAAGGCTCAAGGCTACGCTCGAAGAAGGAACAAGCCATCTCCAATTATGCCATTGCAGCAAGGTTCCTCACAAAACGCCGCTCAACATTAACGCCATTGCCAACACCTTCACTCCCCTTTGGAGAGCCAAAACAGGTTTCAAAATAAAAAATCTTGGTGACCATATGATTCTCTTCTCCTTCGAAAATAAGGGAGACGTGGAAAGAATCCTCAAATCGGAACCATGGTGTTTTGACAAGCACTTAATGGTTCTAACTTAATATGATAAGGATGCCTCCCTAAATCCTTTAGACTTTAAGAAGGTCTCCTTCTAGGTTCAAGTATTTGATATTCTAGTTAGATTCAAAAACAAAGAAATGGCTAAACAAATTTACGAATCCATATGGCCCATCCTACATCCTCCAAATGCCCCTGACAACAATGGTGGCAGCTTCATCATAGTAAGGGTGTCAGTCGATATATCCCAACCACTGTGTCGGGGTAGGCTTATTACTTTGGAAGATGGAAGGAGCACTGGATGTCTTTCAAGTACAAGCGACTAACCAACCTATGCTACTGGTGTGGGCTCCTCACCCACGATGACAAAGACTATGAAAAATAGATAGACAGTGAGGGCTCACTTCAACCCAACGAACAACAATTCGATTCCTGGCTTAGCCCCCCCCCCCCCCTCCCCTTCCCAGCTTCTCGAAGAAACGTAATCAATGTTCCTAGATTTTTTGCAAAGAAAAACAGAGGAAAACCAGATCATTGCCCTTCTGGTCCACCATCTTAACCACACACGGTGGCACCAGAAATGGCCTCAGAGTCCTTCCCTTCCCCCCTGACAGCATTTAATGCGATAGAACGCATAAGGTCAAACCCCAAAAAAGCTAGGGTTTCGACGGTTAGTTCAAATTCAAATACGGACCCCACTCTGAAATTTCCTCCTTCTACTGACTTTAAGCAACTAATTCAGGAAATTGATCAAGACATTTCCCACTTTGACCCCATCAAGGCCTTTCCTGTGGACAAAATAGGGCCCTCCAATGCCTCAGACACAAGCCCAACATCAGTCACCTTTTTGTCCCAGGCCAACAAACCCATGCCCCTCCAAGACATATCAAACTTGAAGCAGGCTTCCCCACAACCTCAAGCCTAGGGAGAAAAGAAATGGACTCGTAGCCCACAAAGCTATTTGATGATCAGGTGATGGACATAACCTTGGGCAAACAACCCCCTCCCTCACTAAATGAAGATATCACCCCTTCTAAACGCAGAGCCTTTCACAACGTAAACCAAAATGAAATCTCCTTTCCAACAGTGGCAGCTATCCACCAGCCCTGCTGAGACCAATGAATTCGCTTAGTTGGAACATGCACGGGCTTGGGAATCGGCATATCGTTCGAGAGCTTGGATCACTAGTTCAAGCACAAGATCCCACTGCCCTTTTCTTGGCTGAGACTTGGACAGATGAAGGTAGATTAAAAAGGCTTTGTGGTGAACTTTTGTTTGATTGCTTTTGGATCGTCCTTAAAGTTAATAAAATAGGCTACTTAGCACTGTTTTGGAAAAAAATCGATGCACATCGATGTGATCTCTTCCTCATAGTAATCCAGAAGTCCAGTGGTGTTTTACAGGTATTTATGGCTTTGCAGAAGCAACAAGGAAACCCGAAACATGGTCTTTGATCAAGTCTCTCCATTGTGGCTTTTCACTCCCTTGGATGTGCGCAGGGGATTTCAATGAAATTCTCTAGTCCCATGAAAAATTGGGCTTTGGGCCTAGGCAGGAGGTGTATATGAAGGCCTTTTGAGATGTCTTAGATGAATGCAATCTTCTGGATCTAGGTTTTGTTGGAGATAAATATACTTGGAAAGGTAAAAGATCGGGGGGATTGGTTTTAGAGAGGCTTGACAGGGCAATGGCCAACAACCAATTGTTCTCACTCAATCCAGGCACTATAGTCTAACATCTCCAAACCCACTCTTTGAACCACAAGCCAATCATCATCAATCCGAAAGGGATAATCCCAAAGCAGAACAACCCTTTCAAGTTTGAGAAGATGTGGCTGAGTGATGGAGGGTTTAGTGAGACGATGAAATCCGCTTGGGGTCAGTCCTCTCCCAATGCTTCAATGCCACTAGTAGTAGGTAAACTCAAAACTTGTCGGGATAAACTACTAACATGGAGTCGTCAATAGTTTGGTAGTATTAAAAAGTTGATTGATATAAAAACAAAGAGATTAAACAAAACCGAAATAGAAGTAGCAAAGGGAAAGGGAGATGCCAATGTGATCCAGGCATTGCAAGCAAAGATCAATGTCCTGCTGGACAAAGAAAGTCAGATGTGGCATCAACGCTCTAGAGCTCTCTTTTTGAAGTGTGGGGACTGCAACACAAGCTACTTCCACAGCAAAGCATCCCATAGGTTCCGAGGGAATAGGATCTCAGGTTTAAGGAACGACTCAAATGTGTGGTGCTTCGAAAATCCCCAACTTAAGGAGATTTCCTTCCAATACTACCAAACCCTGTTCTCCACATCCTACCCCACAAACTTTGATGAAGTGTTGAAAGCAGTCCAACCCTTAGTCACAGAAGAGATGAATGAAAAACTGCTCAAGCCTTATTCTCGAGATGAAGTAGAGACAACCCTCAATCAAATGGAACCCATCACAACACCAAGCCCTGACGATATGCCTCCCCTATTTTACCAATCTTTTTGGTCTCTAGTTGGTGATGATGTTTGCTCTGCAGTCCTAGATTGTATAAATAATTGCAAAATACCAAAAGAGATTAACCATACCAACATTACCTTGATCCTGAAAGTTAAATCTCCTAAAAAAATTACTGACTTCAGGCCTATTAGCCTGTGCAATATAGTCTATAAACTAGTGTCCAAAATGCTAACTAACAGACTCAAGGTTGTATTGCCTGCAGTAGTATCTGAGAATCAAAGCGCATTCCAAGCAGGAAGAGTCATCACAAATAACATCCTTATGGCCTTTGAAACCCTCCATTACATGAAGCATCACCAGTTCGGAAAGTCGGGTTTCATGGCCTTGAAACTAGACATAAGTAAGGCCTACGATCGACTTGAATGGCTCTACCTAAAGAAGCTTATGAGAAGAATGGGGTTTGATGAAAGATGGGTGGCATTAATGATGGAATGCATTACTTCGGTGAGCTACTCCATTCTAATAAATGGGGACCCTACTAATGTAATCCTTTCCTTGAGAGGCATTAGACAAGGGGATCCACTCTCCCCCTATCTATTCCTCCTCTGTACAAAAGGTCTTCACGGGCTATTGTATCGAATGGATGAAACTAGCCATATCCGAGGGGTCTCTATCTGCAAGAAATGCCCTAGACTCACACGCTTGTTTTTTGCTGATGATAGCTTGGTTTTCTACTGAGCCTCCATGTCGGAATGCTAGAAAGTCCAGCCTCTTCTCTCCTGCTATGAGAAAGCCTTAGGGCAGCTTTTGAATATGCACAAAACAAGTCTTTTCTTCAGTAAGTCTACCCCCCTGGATATCCTTAATCAGATTAAATCCTCCCTTGGAGTCTAAGAGGTGAAACAATGCGAGAAATACCTTGGATTACTTGCCTTAATTGGAAAAAATAAAAGAGCAAGTTTAATGTACATCAAGGAAAGGGTTTGGGCCAAACTTCAAGGTTGGAAAGAGTGCTCCTTTCTCAAGCAGATTGGGAAGTGCTTCTCAAAGCAATCATCCAAGCCATCCCGACCTATGCCATGAGCTGTTTCAAGCTCCCAACCACTCTTTGCAATGAGATAGAATCCTTGATCAAGGAATTTTGGTGGGGTCAGCGAGGAGAGCAGAGAAAAATCCATTGGTCCAAATGGAGCACCCTTTATAAGCTAAAGGCAAAGAGTTTGGGAGGTATGGGCTTTCGTGAATTACAAAAATTCAATGATGCAATGTTAGTGAAACAAGTTTGGCACTTACTAACCAATGAGGACTCCCTGTTCCACAGATTCTTCAAAGCTAAGTTTTTCCCGAAGGGCATTAATCTAGAGGCGAAAGAAGGTAATGGATCTTTCGCATGGAAAAGCATCCTAAAGGGTAGAAAGGTGGTCCAAAAAAGGCATGTTATGGAGAGTTGGCAATGGCTCCTTAATTCGGATTTACCAAGATAACTGGCTACCAAATCCTAGTCTTAAGAAAGTACTGTCTCTACCAACTTTCTTTGGCAACGATGAAAAGGTGTCATCCCTAATTGATGCAGAGAGCCAATGCTGGATTCAAGAGGTAATTGATACTAATTTCCTTCCCCATAAAGCCTCTATAATCAAGTCAATCCCCCTTAGTTTCGGTGAATGGGAGGATTTGATAATCTAGCCTCTCAACTTTGAAGGTGACTACTCTGTTAAGTCAAGGTATCGGCTTCTATTGGACTAGGAACTGAATGAGCAGATAGGACCTCAGACCACTCTAATACAAAGAAGCTGTGGAAGGGAATTTGGAGTTTGAGGGTCCCAAACAAAGTCAAGACCCTAATATGGAAAGCATGGTTAGATTCGTTGCCCTCAAAATCGAATTTGAGAAAAAGGAAAATCCCAATTGATGACACTTGCCAAAATTGTGGTTTGGAACCAAAAACCACTATCTATGCAATTTGCTCTTGCCCTTCCTTAGTGCCTATATGGGATGTCCATTTTGGTTGGCTGGGTAGAGAATCTAGGAAGGCCTCAAACTTCCTAGAAGTGCTGCAATTGTGTTCGGAAAAGAGCTACCTTTCGAACTTGCTTGCCATGACTGTTTCTTAGATATGGACCAGGCGTAACAAAGCCAAAGTGGGTGAAGCAGTAGTCCCTTTAAGTATGATCAACCACATGGCTTCAGCAAGCCTTTAAGAGTTTCATCAGTCATCCCTCAACCCCTCAAAAGCTACTCACCCTCCAAAATTCACCAAATGGGTGCCCCCTCCAATGAACTAGGTGAAAATCAATTTTTACGGAGCAACTTTTAGAGGCACCAGCTCTGCAGGTCTGGGAGCTATAATCCGAAATGACAAAGGTCTAGTTATGGCTGCATTCACACAAACCATTCCACTACCTACCTCAGTA
Organism: Quercus variabilis; assembly: GCA_030445155.1. Taxonomy (NCBI): domain Eukaryota; kingdom Viridiplantae; phylum Streptophyta; class Magnoliopsida; order Fagales; family Fagaceae; genus Quercus; species Quercus variabilis. Next base: position 18,893,672 of record CP129448.1, on the reverse strand, counting down.
AAGATGGTGGAAGTGTTGGTAGTTCGAGGTGCCCTTTGCTTTGCGAAGGAACTGGGTTTTGAAAAGATTATAGTAGAAGGCAATTCAGAGGTTATTATCAAGGCCATAAACAGTGGTGGTTACCCTTATTCCAACTTCGGTCACATTATCAGAGATATTAAGGTCTTCAACTGTTAGGAATGTGGTCTTTAGTCATATTTGAAGATAGGGTAATAGAGTAGCCCATGGTTTGGCTAGAATGACTTGTAATTTTGCTCCCTTCCAAGCTTGGATGGAGGATGTTCCTCCAGGTGTTAAGGAAGTATATTGTTCTGAAGTAGTTCAATGATATTCTTCTCTCCCTCTTTCTGCGAGGGTGGATTCTCCCAAAAAAAAAACTAGCCTCCTATCATTTTCAATAGAAGCGTTTATAATTCAAATTCTTTCTTCTACCAACTATCAAGTTATATAAATAAATAAAATAATAATAATAATAATAAACAAGAGTGGCTAACGTTTCATAATAATAGAATCGTATAAATAGACATATAATGGAAGCAAAAATCAGAAGGATAGAAGTGGTTTCAAATCTTTTTTATTTTTTGGTAGTAAAAATTAAATAAGAAAATCTGAAAAATGTAAAACAATGTTGCTCTTTTCTTTCAAGTGCAAACTCTACAAGGACTTAAGGGTAAACACTCTTATTTATACCCTCCTATCAAACAATGCCACGTCATATTTTTCGCATAAATTCACGTAAAAGAGTAGAGACTCCCACGGATGATCACAATGCCCTCAAAAATATCCAAATATTAATATATAAAAAAAAATGGTAGAAGAAAATTGCTGGAGACGATGCCGGAGCAAGGAGCCGCCATCGTCAACGACGTCGTTCAACTTGGGTCTCATGACACTCGACTCCAGCTTCTCCGAGTACGCTGTGTGCAAGTTATAGAGTTGAACTTGGCATAAAAAATCTTCATACCCAATTTTTTAAGGGAAAAAAAAAAAAGGAAAAAGATTAGATTTTCCTTATGGAGGTTGAAGACTTGGGCATTTGGAGCTCTGCTTCAATTAGAGCTCGCATCTTCCCTTCCCTCTCATCCCACTCGCATCTGAAAGGGGAGAGATTAGATACTCAGTAGTAGGACTAGCTAATAAAAGATCATTTAATAAAAATATTGTCTATTTGATGCATTCTGTACTTTGCAAAATGGTTAAGATTACAATTACAAAATATTTCTAAAACAATAGTGTGGGTAGAGTTCTCAAAACATAAAACATAGATATAGAAGGATACATTATTCTATGAACAATATCATTCAAAGCTCGTCTCTCCCTCGCCCCACCCCACTCAAAGAGGTCATTTGGTTCAACAAAAAACAATTCCCTAAGCCTTTTATTTGTGGTCAACGCCTCATTAACAGGGTTATACTATATCCTCTTTAGAACCTAAAGTTGTACTCATTTGTTAAGAATGTCCTTTTTTGGAACAACAACAGTAAACTCCCTTGCTAAGAAGCTACCAAGTTGCACGGTCCCCTCTTTGGAAGAGTTATACTGTACCCTTTTTAGAACCTAAAAGTATACTCATTTGCTAAGGATGTCCCTTTTTGGAACAACAACAGTAAACTCCCTTGTTAAGAAGCTATCAAGGTGCAATGTCCCTTCTTTGGAATCGTCGTTGCTAAGGACTAGTTACAGTACAATTATCCCTTGCTAAGGACTAAGTGTGATACTGTGCTTTTGTTCAAGACTTGCCATAGGGTTTCAAATCAATTTTCAGGGTACTCACAAAAAGTAGGTTTCAAAACAACTCAACTTCCCACGTATTCCATAATTCCTTCCAAAACACATGCTTTCCAATCATTGCAACTACAAATACTCATATCAAATCATGTAACATTTTAAGAGTGAAGTCCATTAATACTTTCTCAAACAAATCATAGGCAAGTCAAACCATAGGATTTTAGAGATGTGCTATCGCCCTTATGTTTACATGAAGTTTGGTTCATCCCAAGAAATTTTCAAAGAGAAAAGTGTGCAAAGTTTTCTCAAAAAACATTTATGGCCAGTTTGGATGGTGTGGATATAGCAGAATTTGGAGTGAAAAAGGAAAAACAGAGATACCCAGATGAAAAATTCAGCTTAGTTAAAGCTCATTAGTTGTTTTAGGTTCAATTGAGTGCAGTTAGGTCTTGAATCTTGAAAAGGTTAAATCTTTTTCTCCATTTACTCTAATTAGGTTCAATCTTTAGGTTCAATCTTTTTCTCCATTTAGGTTCAATCTTTTTTCTTCATTCTAATTACCATGCATGTTGCTTTTGGTTTGGTTTTGTGGAATTGGACTTTATGTTGTTTAATATTATGAAATTTATTTATTTTTATGATTGAAGGAAGTTGTGAATGATGCCAAAAAAGCTCGGAAATGAAGACAAGCAGTTAGAAAATTGTGGGCTGACTAGATTGCCATCGATTGTTTACTCCCAACCTTGGTGATGTGGGGTGGGCAGCATTGGGTCCTTAGGTGAGAGTGGTCAGAAATCGTCTTCAATGGAACACAAATGATTCTGTGAAGAATGGAGCGATGCATTTGAACGCAAATGGTCAGTTCGATGATAGAGCTAATTTTAATAAAGAAACACGTCACTGTATTGTCACAATCTGGTAGGTATCTTTTGAATCATATATATGATGTATGTATTTACTTGCTATTAGATGTAACAGACTATATGATGTATTATATTGAAAAATTGTTTCTCTATATCTATATGATTGGTGGTTGCTGCCTTTGTTTCGTCATACATTTTTATTTTTTTAGATTTCCCCAGCAAACTTTGTAATTTTAAGAGCTAACTATAGAGAGAAGAAGAGAATTTAGCTCTATGTGGGAATGCCTCTTTTCAGGAAGGAAAAGGAGAAAGGAAAAAAAAAAATTTATGCATTTGGTTATAGAAATACGTATCTTGTTTTCATGAATTTGTGGTAAGCATCTTCATGGAAGCTTGTGTTTTAGTCTAGATTGGCCCAAATTAAACCTTATGGAAGTTTAATTGGGTAACTATTGAAAATTTTGAAAATCTCACTATGATGGATTGTTATGTAAAGAAACTGGAAAGCATTTACCTGATATGATCTGGATAGATGAAAGTTGCTGGTCCTAATTTGTTAAACATATATGTATATGTAGGCATAGAATTGTTGTTCTTGAATTGAAATTGTGATAGATTGAAATCCTGTTCCCTAGTATTTTTTAAGGGCATAGAGCTCTTTTTTCTACTCCCCCCCCCCCCCCCCCTCCCCCCCGGTACTATTTTTATTTCAGTTGGTGCAATGTGAATCTGACTGACTGAGAAGAAGACTAAGAATTGCAAATCCTAGTTTGGTCCTTCTGTTTTTGGAGTATCTGCAAGAGGTCCAAATGTGGATCATCTTTGAACAAAACAATCAATTCTTGACCATGATTGTATTGCCAGTTGTTGCCATGACTGCCACCTTTTTCTACAGTAGCAATTTTTTTTTTTTTGGGAGCAGAATGCTCCAAAGCTAAGCATTTAAGGATCTTACAATGTATATACAGAGTGTTTCGGTCTTACTGTAAAATTCAAGCAGCTCTCTTCTCCAGTTGAGTGTGGCAGCCTAGGGATAATTTTTAATTTATAATGTTCTTAACAAAAGTACACAAGATTTAAAAGGTTTTATAGACTTTGTTGGCTTTGTTAATTGGTTATTAAATTCTATCTTGAACAAGGAGAGTGAGAAGGCACACTTTGAATTAGTGAACTAGACCTCATGGTCTTTAGTTCTACTCTTTGGGGTATTTTTTCCTAACAATTTTCTAAGAGGCTGAATTAATCCTAGGAATTGCACTTTTCTTAATCTACATATTTTTAAATTGGGTTGACAATGTTCTTATAATTGAATAAAGAGTGAATGACTGGAAATTGGATTCTGTGGTGGATTTTCTTCATCTTTTGGATTCCAATACACCTTCAACAGAAAATGGGGACCATATGAGATGGAAGTTGAAGAAAAATGGGGATTTTGACATCCATTCTTTCTATAACGAGTTGCGAGGTCCATACTCCGTGGCCTTTCCTTGGAAAGGTATTTGGAAAGTTAGGGCCCCTCGGCAAGTTTCTTTTATTGTTTGGACTAAAACTTGGAATAAGATTCTCACAGGTGATATTTTGAGAAGTAGGGGTCTTGCTTTTGTTGACTTGTGTGCCATGTGTTGTTGTGCGGAGATTGGATCATTTGCTACTTCTTTGTGAGAAGGCTCATCGTTGTGGAGCTTAGTTTTAGATCTTTTTGGGGTTTTGTGGGTTTTACCATGAATGGTATCAGATGTTCTCTTTGATTGGTTGAATTGGCTAGGGAAGCATGCATCACACATTTTGAATTTAGTATCTTTGTGTTTAATTTATTGTATTTGGAGGGAGCGTAATTGATGGACGTTTGAGGACTGGGATAGTTTGGGAGACCAGTTGCTTGCTTCTTTTAGTGGTTATCTTTTTGATTGGTCTAGGGCTTAGGGACTCATAACTAGTGGCTCCCTCCCTTTGTTCCTTAGCTCTCTCCTCTTTTGTAATTAATTTCTTTTCTTCTTGTTTTTCTTTTGTCTTTTATTCTTGTACTCTTTGAATGCTTTGTGCTTTTTTTTTTGCATAAAGCAGATTTTTAATATACATTATTCTTATCTATCAGCAAAAAAAATTAAAAAAGAGTGACATTACTCAATGTTCATAATGCAAAAGAAGGATGAACTGGGGTGATCTTTCTTATTTATTAGCATTTTATGTGGCTTTCTAAGAGCTAAAAAACAATGCAAGCTTTTGCTCTGTATGGATAGTAGTAAATGGTGCATTATGATAATTTAGAGGAGGTTTGTCCCAACTAGTCACTGGATAGAGTCATAGACTAACATCTCAAGGATGGTAATTGAGCTAATAAGATTTGTTTGGAAGTCCAGGACAGGCTTTGCTTATATGACTATTGACTTGTGTGATTTAAATTAATTTCCAAATGAGGGCACAAAAACAAACTCCTAGATGGGCTAGTAAGTATTGATGTGAAATAATTATATTACAAGCATTTTTTCCAGTGTATGCTGCATAGATAGATGGAATTTTGAAGCATTAGGAAAAATGAAAAGCTTTAGTTTTTTGCATTAGGGAGATATTGGCAGTCTGATGGTCTTATGGTAAAACTCGATTGAAGAATCAGTCCAAAAAATAAAAAATTCTGTCAATGAGTTCTGGCTCAAATGACATTTCCCCTTATTAGAAGAATGGGTAGATGGTGAACTCATGGGTTCAAAAGAATAAAATCCCACTGGCTGTTGCACTTTTTTGTGGTGTAATACCTTACATAGTAATAGCTGGTTAAATTCAAAATTTTCAATTTAAATTTTGTTGAAGTCCAGATTCTGTACTCCTATGTTGATGTTATCTTACCTGGCTTTTGTACTTGTTTTAATGCTAGAGATGGAAGGACACCTTCAAGACTCTCCTAAAAAAGGGTATCTTGTTTAGTGGATAAAAGGTACATCTTGGACCTTGGTATCATGCTGGTTGCTGCAATTGAGGGAGCAAAAGATAAGATTTGTCAGATAGAAGATGTTTGCTGTAGACAGATCTTCCCTAATTTCCAGTTGAAATCCGAAAGTCTGCACAAAATTTATTCTGGGGGCACGAAAGCTGCAGAAGTTGCATGGAAAGAGAGAGGAAATGATCTCATACTCCAAATAGAAAGACTTACAGCATAAAAAGCAACAAGCCCTTGAAGAGAATCAGTATCTCAAGCTCGAGAAGGAAAAGCTATCAAAGTAAAAGGAGCTGGAAGTGAAGCCAAATGAGTTACTCGCCAAATAAGAAGTCAACAATGTAAGATTGATGAACTATAATGGGAGCTGAAGGAGGAAGTTGATAAGGGAATGGAACTCGTCAAACTGTATAAAGCTAGCTCCTCTTCCTCTGTAAGTATGTGAGAACAACTAGAGGAGTATACTCAAAAGACACATGAGCATCTTGCCAAAGTGAATGACCTTGAGAAAAAAGTTGATGAGCTCCAAGATGAGCTTAGAATAAAGAAAGAAAAATTAGTACAGGGGAAGGAGTTGGCACAAGAGTTAGCCAAAGAGAGAGAAAGGCTTAACTCAAACAATTTAGATGGTTATGAGCCATTAGAATACAATAAAAAAGAGAAAAAATAACTTACAGTCGCATTGGAACATTTCATAAATAAAGATCATGGAATCTGAGAGGAGCTTGAGAAAAAAATTCTTGAGGTTGAGGAAGGAAGAAAATTAGGAGCCCAATTATGGCAACACATTGATTGGGATAGCACTTGAAATGTCAAAGAACAAACACTAGTTGGAGTATGAGAAAGAGAAGGACCTGCTTATGGAAAAAAATAATTGGTTTAAAATTGAAAATTAATGAATTGGTTATAAATCATGGAGGTAAGAGCAGTGAGGTGGCAGAAGGGATTCAATAACTTCACTTGGTAAGTGTCTATTCCCTTTTCTTTAAATTTTTTCTTTTATGTCTGGTTTCATTATCATTTGGTGATTGATTAACTATGGTGAAAATATACTTATCCTGTGAATCACTTAATTGAGGCAAATCAATAATTCCTCTGCATAATTAACATTGGGGTCTAAACTAGGATTTTCAATTGGTATTAGAGCATTTAGATAAAATAGAGGTCTAAAACATTTTTTTTTTAATTTTTTTTCTTTATTTGTTAAACATAAGCAGCTGCAATAAGTTTGGTGAAGTTTCTGATGATCTTCTGGCGCTTACTGTAACGCCCCATGCTCTTTTAAAAAAAAATAGTGGGTAGATTTTTCTGAAGCCACACGGTGACCCCACCTTCCCCACTCCCCTCAACCACAAATATCTCTCCCTCTTTGGCCCGCCATGTAACTCACTCTTCTCTTCTCTTCTCTTCCTCATTTCACACAAACACAAACACACCCACATACACACCCCTCTACCTCTCCCTCTCCTACCAGTGCATCACTCCACCACCTTCTTCACCGTAGTTTTTTTGTCAGGACTCACAGGATAACATCATACGAAGCTCTTAAGCAGGTAAAACTCTAATTAGTTTTTGGATTCTCATATTTTTGCTAGAGGTTCTTTTAATCTAAGCCTTTGATGTGATATTCTTGTGATTATGTATATGGGTTTTGTTTTGGTGGGCCTATTTGGTGAATGGTTGTGGATTTTGTATAATAGTAACCATTTGAGGTTTACCAATGATTAAGATTTGGGGGTTTTGCCTTTCTAACATAAAACAATTGGTAAAATTAATTTTTATTGTTTATCCGGTCTTAGTGGAGGGTTTACATTTGGGATTTGTAACAGTGGATATTGTTATATATGTTGTTCATAGGTTTCTTAACAACATATATATTGTGGAAGAAATTCATAAAGTATTAGGATCTCTGATATTAAAGGAGAAAACTTTGAATGACATAATTATAAATTGGAGTTTATGCCTTATATATTAAATAGTTTAGTAGCTTTGGAAGCAGGATACATTACTTTTGAGGTTAAAATATTTAGGCTTACCTAATTAATCACTTGCTTAGAGATTCCCATTTCATAGCTAGACAGAATATCAAGCTTGATACTTATCGTGATAGGTTTGCTTGACATTGTTCAAGTCCTAGTTGACCTCTTTTTGGAGCTCTGGAAGTTAGGTTTTTTGCAAATTGCAAGATAAGTAGCTTCTTAATGGAATTTTTGAAAAATAATCCTATTTTATAAAACGTTGTTTTGGGTTAAACATATTTTGGGAAATTGTTTTTACGGGAACTGTATTATCCTAAAAACTGTCATGTTGTAACCTTAGCTATATGATTAATTATGAAAAGTGTATCATGTTTTATATTGCACTAGTTGTAGACCCGCACGTTGCCCGTGATAATTTTTTAGATAAAATACTATTTTAGTCTCTAGACTTTAGAAAGAGTTTAAAAAAAATATATAGTTTTATCATATTTTTCATAATCTTGTCTATAACATTTTTTCCGTTATCACATATTTATTGGTTGATGATTTGCATAACATAGACATTAAATAAGAGGTAAAACTATTCATTGTGTATGAAGATTATGATTACATATATATATATATATATATATATATATAATTTCCCTAGTTAGAGTTTGATTAGTTTTAAGTTTAAATTTTGTATTATTATATTTAATTGTTGATTATTGATTTAATTAAGTGAATGTAATGGTTGATTTTATTGCACTATAAAGTTTTCAATATCCTCTGCATAGCCATCTCTATTTTATTTCTTATTCCTCTTGGCCACCTTTTTATTTTCCAAATAACGGTTATTAATTGATGTTTGATTTTATTTCTTTTTTTCTTCCTTCATTTATTCTTTATTACTTTGTATGTTCCCTTGCTAGTTGTAAATTTTATGGTTATCAATAAAAAATAGTAATCATGGATGGCTTAAATAGTTATAGATATAGTTACGTTAGTGGTATGTCGAAGGTTTTTTTTCTTCTGAATTTTCAAGGAAATATGAAAGGCATTTCTCTAGTTTGGTCTCAATTAATTAAAATGTCCATAATATATTAACAGAAGTAATAATGAGCCTTAAATATTTTTAATGTATGAAGTGGTTAGGTTAGTGGCATGTCAAAGATTTTATGAAAAAAAAAAATTAAAAATAATTCCAAGGAAATGTAAAAGGCCTTTTTTAGAAAAAAAGAAATTGTAACTTTTTGAATTGCAGAGATATGAATATTTTACTTACCTTGTTTATAGATTTCATTATTAAGTTATAAACATCTAAATTAAAGTAAATGAATATATAAATGCAAAATTATATATAAAGTTACAACCGCACAAGATAAATATGTATAGATAATTTTTTTTTTTTTAATTCATGAATCATTATTTCATTTTTTTACTTATAAATATCTAAATTAAAGTTTTTTTTTTTTTTGAAAAAAAAAATCTAAATGAAAATAGATGAAAATGTAAAGGTAAAATTATATGGAAAGTTAAAACTACCCAAGATGAACGTTTAATCACCGGTAGATGTGTGTTTTTTGAAGACTTAAAGTATACATAATTGCTTTAGTTGGAACTATATAACTATGGAAATATTGTTGCGAATGGTTCCACATTTGCAAATTATCAAGTTTGGTGGCCTTACAAAACAAATATTTCATTTTGCAAAAAGCTTTACATGAACTCCTCTTTTGTGACAACTTTTTTTTTTCTTTTTGCCAAAACAACTTGAGAATATTAAGATATAAGTTAACACATGTGTTAGTTGTAAAACATATCAGTGATATGAAAAATTGAAATGTTTAAATATTTAAAAAAAAACATTTTTAATTAGTAGATTGTAATAAAAAACATTTTTTTTCTCAATATTTTATGTAACTTTTCCTATATGATCAATATTGCTGACATCCTTTAAAGATGATACATAATATTTTTGAGAAGAAGAAGTAGAGACTATGCTAACACATAATATAAAATTATTAAGTTTGCGTAATTTAAATTTGTGTCAAAAAAAAATATTAATGTATCTATGATAAAAGTTTTTATCTAAATGATATATAGTAGTTCATATTTTTTTAGACTTGATTCAAAAAGTTCGTTCTCAATAGCTTTTTAGGTCTACAAATTGCTCAATCTAAGGGCCTAGACACATTCAAAGGGTGCTATCTAAATTATAAATTATATGACCCTTTATCACACAAATATTTTGATTCCTCTAATGTATGGTAAAGGAAGGCAGGTTTGTGTCTAGCCATTTTCTTGATTTATGCTGTATAATTTAATAGTATAGAGGATTTGATTAGATTTAAATGTTGAATAAAATAATATGAGAGGAAAAAAGAGTAAAAATAAAATATATAGCAATAAACATCAAATTATCCAAGTCATTCTATGTAATATAATAACATTATATTATTATATACTATACGCATAATGCAGTAGGATAATATTTAATGAAAGAGAATATAAAAGATAACAACTTAAAACACAAAACTAAATTACATCAACCCAAAGTAGAATTCTAATTGACACAAAAATTCATCAACCTAAAGAATTGATGCAATAAAAAAAAATCAAACAAAAAATGAAAAACAAATTGAGAGAGAGAGAGAGAGAGAGAGAGAGAGAGAGAGAGAGAGAGAGAACTAACCTTTTTTGTGTGAGAAAAATATGCATAGAATGAAAAAAAAAATGTCAAATTTATAGTAAGATGTTGAGAATAAGAAGAATCAAAATAAAGGAAGATAAAAAGGTAGAGAAAGAATGTTATTAAGGTAGAAAGTAGTGGGGAGATGAAGAGGTAAAAGGAAATAAGAGTTTTGGAAAATTAATAAAAAAAATAATGGTTAAAAGATATTTTAATTTTTAAATAATAATTAAGTCACCTTAGATGAGAAAATGTTTAAAAAATATATATTAGAAAAATTGAAAAGAAAAAAATGATGACGTGGTTGCTGATGTGGCTCAACATGAGTGTAGCAACATTAAATGCTACGCTTCAGCTTTGATAATGGATTTCATGAAATTATTGCATTGTTGCAATTTCTAAAGATACTTTTACCTTGGCTAGTAATATTTGGGAAATTGATAGAAAATATTATTGACAATGAAATATTTTAAAGACCTTGAGACTTTTACAAATATCTTGGTTATTGGACAATTTTATGAAACTACTTGAAGTAAACTATGTAGTTTGAATACATTTAACTTGTGATCCTTTGACGTGATCTTGCCATTGTACGACGATATTGGTGATTACCTGTCTTTGTGATGACATCTGTGTGACGTGTGATTGCCCCGTCTTTGTGATGTTAGAGACCCTCACTTTGCATTACGCAAATAAATCCTTGAGTGTGTTGGAAACGAAGGGTGCTAAGGAGTTCCCTCTTTGGAACAATGGTAAACTCCCTTGCTAATGAGCTACCAAGGTGCAGTGTCCCCTCTCTGGTACCATCCCTTACTAAGGATTAGTTATAGTACATTCATCCCTTGCTAAGGACTAAATGCAATACTATGCTTTTGTTCACGACTTGCCATAAGGTTTCAAATCATTTTTTAGGGTGCTCACAAAAAGTAGGTTTCAATACAACTCAATTTCACACATATTCTATAAATCCTTCCAAAGCAAATGCTTTCCAATCATTGCAACTACAGATACTCATATCAAATCATATAACTTTTCAAGAGTGAAGTCCATTAATACTTTCTCAAACAAATCATAGGTAAGTCAAACCATAGGATTTTAGAGATGTGTTATCACCCATATGTTTATATGAAGTTTGGTTCATCCCACGATATTTTCAAAGAGACAAGTATGCAAAGTTTTCTCAACAAACATTTATGGCCAGTTTGGATGGTGTGGATATAGCAGAATTTGGAGTGAAAAAGAAAAAGAAAAAAGAAAGCAGACACCCAGATGAAAAATTCAGCTTACTGAAAGCTAATTAGTTGTTTTAGGCTCAGTTGAATGCAGTCTGGTCTTGAATTTTGAAAAGTTTAAATCTTTTCCTCCATTTACTCAATTGTCAAGCAAGAGCCTTAGGTTTAGTATCTCTTCAAGCTTTGAAATTCGATTACGGGTTTGCTATTGATAATTGGTTGGATTTAAGTTTATTCTTCGTGTTATGATTTCTTTCTTCATTCTAATCAGCATACATGTTGCCTTTTGGTTTAGGTTTTGTAGAATTGAACTTTATGTTGTTATGAAATTTATTTATTGTTATTGTTGAAGGAAGTTCTAAATGATGCCAACAAAGCTTGGAAATGAAGACAGGCAGTTAGAAAATTGTGGGCCGCCTATATTACAGTTGATCATTCTCTCCCAACCTTGGTGATGTGGGGTGGGGAGCAATGAGTCCTTAGGTGAGTGTGGTTTGAAATCGTCTTCAATGGAACACATTAACGGTTCTGTGAAGAATGGAATGATGCATTTGCTATTTTAATAGACTTCACTCTGTTTATTCAAAATAAAAGTGTCAATAGAATGAACAAGCGAATGTGGATTTTGAGTTAACTTTTTTTTTTTTTTTTGGTTGAGTGATGGAGTTGAGTTACTAAAAAGGATTAAGATTGTTAATTAACATGTGTGATATATATATATATATATATATATAAAAGTTCAAGTTACATACGGTATAATTCTTCTGGAGTTACACATTTCTTTAACCATTGATTTCAATTAAGATCTAATGGTTAATAAAACACAAGCTGTCATATTATCAACTTCTAAAAATAAGTAATCTAATGCATTAAAAGTCATTCTCTTATTAAAAAAAAATCATTAACTCCTTCCACCTTTCCCATCTTCTTCTTCTCTCTCTAGACCACTCACGTCTTTCTTCTCCTTTGATCCACACAACTCAATGGAGCTGTATGTAGAATTTAGTTTGCTAAATCTTGAAGTATAATTTAGTTTTAGATATTAATGTAAAACGAATTGAGGCCAAAAATTTAAATATTTTACTCGTTAGAGTCCTGACCCTTGACAATGAAGTGAGATAGTTCTTATCTAAATGTGAAATTAGTAATCCAAAAATAAATAAATAAATAAATAAATTTGTCTATATTTATTGAATCTTATCACTAAAGAGTCCTTTTATTTGGTTTCTCTTAAGTGAGAATACGTCTAAAACTAAAGAAAACTACAGAGTAGTTCAAACTTCATATAACTCTAGCCAAGCCAAATATTTTCTCACGGAATTGATACACTTGTGCAATCCGAACTTTCAAAACAACTGTAATCTACATATTTGGATCTCATGTAAATCTATGCATATATAAAATACATCCCAAAAGAAATTAATGGGAAGCAAATTAACTTTGCCTTTTTATCAATTATTTGTAGATCTTATAAGTACTACAAAAAATAAAAAAAAAAAATAAAAGAAAAGGACTAAAACTAATAAAATCTCATGTAATCACAAGGATTAAAGCTCACTATTAAATAACAATGAAAACCATTAGAAATAGTTCTTATTTTAAAAACCAATATTGGAAAGTAAGCAAAAGAACAAACAAACAAACAAAAAATATGTGGATATTGGCTGGTTGTGGAGATCAGGGAATAGAGAAGCCTTAAGTTGGATAAGAATGTGAGGAGAGTGAGAAAAACTAAAAAAGTAAAAAAAAACCAAGAAAATTAATTTTCTCTCACCGTGCTAAAAATGGTTTAGAATTTAATGAATAAAGAGAGAGAAAATATATTCTTAATTAGTCAAACCGATGTGGACAATAGTGTTTTTTTAGCCATTAGATCTAATTAAAATCAATAGTTAGAAAAAGGTAATAACAATGCTAGTATTAATTCGACAATAAAGTGGAAAGTAATAACATTTAATAATATTTTTTTTTTAACCATTAAATCTTTTAAAGATCTACAGTGTAAGAAATGTGTAACTTTTTAAGAGTTACACTATGTGTAACTTGAATCTATCTCATATATATATATATATATATATATGCTACTTGTCATCCAATGTTCCTTAAGCAGCTGTTTTGGGATTCACTTCTTAAGCATTTCCATTGTTATTTTTTCCTTCTTCTGCTGGCAATCTATCCATGGAGGTGGAACAACAGTGGAGGAGAAAGAGAGAGAGAGAGAGAGAGAGAGAGTCAAATATAACACTTTTTTTGGGTCTAGAGATCGATATAAAATATAATAAATGATAGATAATTAATGAGATCCTAATCAAAATATTAGCATTAATGAGGGTATTTTTTTGACAGTTGGATCTACTTAAATCCAATGATTTAAAAAAGGTATAACTCTTTAGAATTACATTAGGTGTAACTTGAACCCATCTCTCTCTCTTGCTCTCTCTCGCTCTCTCTCTCTCTCTCTCTCTCTCTCTCTCTTTATATACATATATATATATATATATATATATGTATATATGTATGTATGTATGTATGTGTAAGTGCGGGTATATACATATATATGTGTTATGGTAGAAAGATTAGTCAAAAAACAATTAGCGTTTGTAGTTAAAACAGAAAAATATAAATAATGAGCTTTTCATAGGAACTGAACTAAAGAGTCCAAACCCCAACTTGGACAAAATTATTACTGGGTTAAGCCAAAAAGTTGTGCATTTTGGAGAATGTGTCTAGATAGCTACTTCTTGTTTTGTTGGAATTACAAATAGCGAGTTTATTGCATGAGAGGGGGCAAAGATTGTCCATTGATGCATGCTATTTCTACCATGTTCACTCTGCTACTTTCCTAAGTCTTACTTCACTCTTTCTCTTTTCTCTCTTAATTTTTTTTTTTTTTTTTTTTTTTGATAAACTTCAATATATTTCATTAACCAGAAAGGGACAAAGCCAGGACATCTCCCAAACAAACAGAAGTCACATAGGCTGGGAGATTGTCCGCAAAAAAAGAAAAAGAAGAACGAATTGTGTACTTTGCTACTTCATGAGAAGCAGCATTTCCACTTCTTTTAACCCAAAAAAGCAAGCAAGAAACAAAAGAAAATTCTAACAGCCAATATCAGACACAAGAGAGGAGATAGCCCATTGGTGGCAGGCCGTGTGGTCAAGGATAGCGTCAATACAGATTTTTGAGTCACTTTCCACAATGATCTTCCTCCAGTTTTCGCCTTTGGCAAGATGCAGTGCCCACAATATAGCTTTAGCTTCAGCTGCAATTGGTGATCTCTTTGGTATAGTCTTGGACCAGGCCATCAGAACCGCTCCTTGTTCATTTCTTGCTACTACCGCAAGGGCTGAGGTGTTTTGATCAATAGCTGCATCCATATTAAGCTTGATAAATTCCGGCAAGGGTAAGGACCAATGGCTCTCCAGTTGTACTATTAAAGAGTTTTGAGGATGAGAAAAAACTCTTGTGCATTCCTTAAACTTTTCCCCAATTCCGCCAATGGATGCCTGAAGGTCAGTGGGACCTTTTTGGTGAATGACTGCATTACGAATGCACCATATCTCCTCTAGGGTGAGCGCCATCCTAAGTGATACTAGCCAGAGATCATGTGCTTGACAAATGGTTTCTGGTGGTTCTAGTATGAGCTTAATGACGTCACAAGGCTGTGCTAACTGAACATCTTCTAACCTGAAGCCCCAACATGCTGCAAACCAGAGCGCCTTGGCCGCAGGACATTTGAAGAATAGGTGAGAGGCATATTCCACCTCTTGATTACAGAGAACACACCATGGCTTAGAAATGTCCATTCGAGTCATCAAATTTTCCCTTGTGGGAAGTGTATTGGCAGCAACTCTCTAGAGAAACATTTTGATTCTTTCGAAACCCCTTATTTTCTAGATTTTGGACCAATTTACAACAAAGGACGCCTGGGAAGGGGTGTTTGGCGGCATTTCCTTATAGGCTGATTTGACAGAAAATAAACCTTTGGAGTCTGGAATCCACATGAGCTTGTCTGGGCATGGTGTAGAAGGGATGCGGATGGAGAGAATAGCTAGAGCTGATGTGGGGTTGAAGATATTCCGTAGCAAGGATGTTCTCCAAGTGTGCTGTTCATGGTCAATGAGTTGAGATACCTTCATATCCGATTGGACAATTTGATCCATCTTTTGGTGTGGGGATGAAGCCATTAATCCAGGGTACCCATAGGTCCTTCCATACATCAACTGATTCCCCGTCACCAATAATAAAACAAGCTCCCTTTCGAACCACTTCCCTAGCTTTCTCTATAGCTTTCCAAACAGGGGAGGCATGTTTCGCTGCTTCCGACCTCAGCCATTCATCTTTTACCCTATATTTAGCTCTGAGAATCCTCATACAGAGGCTATCTCTTTTGGTTGCGATCATCCAAGCCAACTTTGCCAGTAAGGCAGAATTCATGGTTTTTGATTTTTTGAAACCTAAACCACCCTCACTTCTTGGACAGCATAAGTTATCCCAATCTTTCCAGGCTATAAATTTGCCTTCACGTTTGTTCGGCATCCACCAGAACCTTCTAGTTAGGGCATCCATTCTATCACACACCTTGTTTGGAATAGAACGAGGACATAGAGTAGATAGGTGTTGACATCGCCACCGAATTTATCAAAGTCCTTCTCCCTGCCCAAGAAAGGTATTTTCTCCTCCAACCCGATAGTTTTGCTGCAATCTTATCCTCTAGGAACGCGAAGTCCTTAGAAGGAGCCCTTGACCTGAACATTGGCGCTCCTAGGTAGACTGCTTCCTTTTTTAGATTTTTAACTTGGAGGATGCCTTTTATAGACCTTCGGACTTGGCTATGGGTATGCTTTAAGAAAAAAACCCCCGACTTCCTTCTGTTGATAGCTTAGCCTAACCACCTACAATACTTCTCCAAAATTTTCACTAGACTTTCTGCATCTTTTCTGGAAGCTTTTGAGAACAACACAATGTCGTTGGCATACATAACATGAGAAATAGTCGGACCATTGATACTAGTCTTTATGCCAACGGCATTTCTAAGCCTGAGGTCATGCTCTATAAGTCTGGATAGCACTTCTTGACCTAATATGAAAAGGTAAGGGGATAGTGGATCCCCTTACCTAAGCCCCCTACTTGGCTTGAAGCCCACGGACCTACCCCCATTTACAACCACTTCAAAGAAAGAC
This sequence comes from Quercus variabilis, assembly GCA_030445155.1. Classification (NCBI taxonomy): domain Eukaryota; kingdom Viridiplantae; phylum Streptophyta; class Magnoliopsida; order Fagales; family Fagaceae; genus Quercus; species Quercus variabilis. Next base: position 18,877,083 of record CP129448.1, on the reverse strand, counting down.
TGAAGATACACAAGACATGATCCAGTTTGTGAAAGTTTCATTAAATCCAAAGTGCAGAAGAACAGTAGACAAGAATTTCCAATTCATTCTATCATATGCCTTTTGAAGGTCAAGCTTGATCGCCATGAGACCTAGCTTTGTCTTTCGAGTCTTGAAACTGTGGAGTAATTCCTAAACAATGATTTGGTTTTCCGCTATCCACCTATTTGGTATAAAAGCTTATTGGGAAGGGGAGATCAACTTATCCAGCAAAGGTCGAAGCTTTTCCACCAAGAGTTTTGAGATAATTTTGTAGACCACATTGCATAGGCTAATTGGCCTATAATGATTGACAGAGGTAGGGTTAGATAATTTAGGGATGAGGACAATTAAGGAGCTGTTTACCTCTTTTGGCATTGATCCCATGGTGAAGAATGACGTTATTGCCTTTACGACATCGTTTACCACTGTCAGCCAAAGTTGTTTGTAAAATAAAGCCGAGAAACCGTCGGGGCCTCGGGCCTTTTGGTCTTGCATCTAGAACAAAACATCTTTGATCTCCTTCGGGGTTGGGATGCACTGTAATCTCTCATTTTCTTCTTTAGTGATGCAAGGCAGCACCAAGTGATCAAGGTGTTCAGGGAAACAAACTTCTTCTTTAAAAAGGTCTATGAAATTATCACGGAAATGGGCTCTGATTTGGCTAGACTCATGGATCCATGATCCTTCATCGTTTTTAATTGCATCAATATTATTTCTTCTCCTGTGAATGATAGTGGATAGATGAAAAAACTTTGAGTTTTTATCACCTAGTTTGAGCCATAATTCCCTAGACTTTTGTCTCCAAACTACCTCACTTCTGAGGAGCCATTCAGAGATCTCGATTTAAAGATCATTTTCTAGAAGACCATTTTCATGTGAAGGTTGCCTCTCTTGGACATCCTTTATTTTCTTGAGAAGAGAGTTTATCCTGTCTTGGCAGCGAACAAAAACCTCCTTATTCCATTTGCAAAGGGCCTCTCTAGTTGCAACTTGCTTTTTGTACAGTTTAATAAACTCTGAGCTTGATACTTTTCCCTTCCAAGCTTCCTCAATGACATCACTGCATCTATCATCCCTTAACCAAATCGCCTCAAACCTAAAAGGCCTGTGAGCAAAGCTATCACTTGGGTTTGTATCCAACAAAATTAATGCATGGTCTGACTTGATAGCACCTAAATGCATGATGGTTGCCCTTGGGAAAGCAAGCCTCCAAGATATGTTTGCCACGCCCCTGTCAAGCCTTCTTTTGATAGAAGCTTTACCCCATTTTCCTCTTGCCCATATGAACTTGTTCCCTGAGTACCCCAAATCCACAGCATTGAGCTCGAAAAGTAATTCCTTAAGGTAATTTACCGATGAGGAGCCACCCTTGTTACCTCCCAATTGTTCCTCTTCATTAACTATAAAGTTAAAATCTCCCATGACAGCCCATGGCCTCTGGTGAGCTTCAAAAAGGCCAAACAGATTTCCCCATGCTTTTTTCTTCTTTGAATGGTATGATGGACAATAAAAGCCCACTAACAACCATTCAACACACTGGTCAGAGACCTTAACTACAATCAAATCCTTATTAAATTCCACTTCTTTTAAATCCACACCATATTTCCACATAATACATAAACCACCTGCATTTCCTTTAGCCTCAACAACACAAGAAAAATCAAACTTTAATGATTTTTTAACAGACTCCATCCTATTTGCATTAGCTTTAGTTTCAGAGAGGAAGACCACATTAGGCCTTGCCCCTTTTATTTGAGACCCAAGGGCTCGAACTGTCGAGGCATTGCAAATACCTCGACAGTTCCAACCTAGTATTTTCATGGTGATTTTAGGGGCATGATAAGGCCTACCTCCTCGACCGTATTAATAGTGTTAGAGAAAACACAATTAGAAACCATAGGAATGAAAGGGAGAATTGGCTTAAGAAGGAGCTCACCATGATTTTCGGCGTCATTTCTCTCTTCCAACATAAAAGATTCCAGTCTGGAGCTCGAACTAAAAGACGCTGAACTTGGGTCGAAGTAAATCGGCTCTAAACCCTTGACTGCTATCCTTAGCCTCTTTGAGAAGTGGTCTAGCACCGGTTTTGAAGTCTTCCTCTTAAGGTTTATGGTCTTTGCTTCTGTGAGAAATTGGGAAGGTTTTATGGCAAGAGAGGTATCTGTTTCGAGAGAGGCATCTTCAGAGACAATGGTGGGTGTATTTTGGTTTTGGGGATTTTGAGAGATTAGGTTGGAGTGATCGGTGTTAGGCGGTTGCTGTGGGTTAGGAGTTGTTTTTAGGCTGATTGGGTTTGGGTCTTGATATAATTGTTCCTTGCTTGGAGGTGGGTTTGGCAGGTGGTTACTTATTGGGTCAAAAGATGGGCCTAGATGTTGTGAGGGATATTGCTCAGCAATGTTGGGACTTTTATGAAGCCCAATTTTTACTGGTGTCAAAAGAATTAGATTCCTCGTCACATAATTGTTTAGGCCCACCTCATTTTGAATGGATAAACTTTGCATGTCAGCAGTCAGCTGTGCAAGCTTTGTTCCTGGATTCACGGAAACCGTCCCTACATCGTCCTTGCTCACGGTATTCATGTTGTCCTTAGGCGTGCACGTGTCACTTCCTTGGCCATTATCGCTAACGTGGTTGCTCTCAGCCTTTTGCCAGCTGTGGTTGCCATTGGCTGGCTTACTGCTTTGGTTTGACGGGCTAGCTGAGTCTGCCGTTGTGCTTGCATCGGCAATTTCATCAGGAATATCCTCATTATCTATTCTGAGCCAAGGACCAGCAACCTTAAACCTTTCACCATATGGGTTCTTGAGTTTGAACACTTCATTTGAGCAATTCTTTTGGTTATGCCCAATGATACCATAGCGATAGCAAAGATTTGGGATTTTCTCATACTTTAAATCAATCCATAAATCTTTTTTGTTTGGCCGAGGGAGGAAAACTCCTGGGGATAATGGATTGGCTATGTCCATTTCAACTCTGAGCCTAATGAACTTTCTCCATGCACCACCCGGCTCACCTGTCAAATCAACTTCCAAGACTAAGCCCACTCTAGACCCAATCCTTTTTAGATTGTCCTCTGTTCTCCAGAGAGGAGGTAGTCCATGAACTTGGACCCATATTGAAGATGTAGAAAAATCTACTTCCTGCCATGTAAGTTCTAGACTCCACCTCTTAATCACTAAATGGCCTCCTTTGATGGACCATGGTCTTCGCGAGTACACTTTGTGAAGGTCTACTTCATGGTGAAAAATGAACATAAAAACTTCTTTGCTGAGTCTTTTAATTTCCATTGGGAACACAAGCTTCCAAGCCTTAACTGTGACATCTTTTATCATATTGTAGCTAATATTTTTGGAGGTTATGATTTTGGCTAGAAGGATAAGATCTAGAGGTCAGTTGGTATTTTGGCTTAGAGGGAGCTCTATTCTGTTTTCTTGGCATGAACATTTTTCTGTTCTGGCCACCAGATTTGAGACCTCCATATTGGAGGCTCTGAAACACCGGGATGGGTAAGGGTGTAAAATGTTTGTTTAAGGCGTGCAAAAGGTTAGGAAGAAAAAAAAAAAAAAAAAAAGGGAAGGGATGGTAAGGAGACTAGCTCCGGTGAGAGGACCAAGGACGGTGAGGAGACTAGCTCCGGAGAATGGGAAAAGGGAAGATGTACTATACTAGTACGGAGAGAAAAAAAGTGTACAGAGAAAGAAAATGTTCTCTCTTGTTTCCTTCTGTGTTGCTTGCCTTAGTCGCTCTCCCTTCCTCTTATGGCCATTGTTCCTATTTATATAGGATCAAGTCTACGTGATTTCTCCCTATTACCTTCATTGTTTACCAACCATTTTTGTCTGCAGTGAACACTCCTCAAAGATGCCCACTACCATTTTGGCCATATGGATTCAACCTCCACTTCACCTAGGCATGCCTAGTGTTTTCTCTCTCTTCCACTACCCATCTCAAGACAAATTCATATCCATTCCATTCTACTGTATACCCTTCCCTCTCTTTTGAGGAGTAAAACCTCGAGTCTCTCTCTATCTATCTCTCCAACATGCATCAAATGGTCTTTGTCAGTTTGCTACCTATTTTGGGTAAAGATGCCTTCCCAGCATAGCACCTTCCAAAAGAGGTCTTGGATACCGGAAATAAACCCTTTCCCCCCTCCACTAAACCACACCCTTTTTAATTCCCTTGACCATGGGCCCACTCCTTTGCATTGGTTAGGTACAGGTTGGTTGTGCTCCAGCCATATTATTATAGTCTTATTGCTTCACATTTTTGTCTTCTTTCTTTCTTACGCAGTTTCTACCACTACCACCTAATGTTATCTTGTTTCATCCTTTGTTGGGATTTAGGCCTTTTTATCTATGTTTGCCCCTCATGAGGATAGTGTGGGCTAGTTGGGCTTGACCCATCTCCCCTTTTGGGCCCGTAGGCCTTTCAGGGTTTTTTTTTTTTTTTTTTTTTTTTTTTTTTTTTTTTTTTTTATGTTGATCTATACTAATTCATGTTGGACTAGCCCATTGGGCCTTTTTCCTCTTCCTTTCTTTTGGGCTCATTCGGGCCCGTACTCTTATCTTTTGGAGAGGGTCATCTTACCATGGCTGGCTCTTCCGTATTGCCCATGCCCATTGTATTCTATTTCTTACCCTTTTCTTTATAGGTGTTCCTTCTCTTTGGGCCTTAGGGGCATGGCCCCATTGTTCTTGCCATTATTCCTTAGTCCTTTCTTTATTTCCTTTGACCTCTTCTGGGCTTTCCTACCATTAGGCCCTTCTTATAAAAACTGGGTATCAACAATAATCAGATTCAATTAAATGGAATAGCAACCAAAAAAAAAAAAAAAAGTCCTAGAAGAGGATTTGAATTCTATAAGATGGATAGAAATGAAATTTATACTTATTTTGTCGATATCTTGATCTTTGATGCAATTCTATTGATATAGGTAAAACTTTACAATTATGAATTACGATAAATGTTTTGTGTTTTCAACTAAGAGAAATAAGGTCTTTTTCTTTGTTGAATTTATCCATATTGAGGAAATGATTATTTTACTGTTGGTCAAAATGAAAATATCATGAACAAACAATTAATTTTGTTATTGGTTAAAAATATCCTGATATCTATGGCAACAAAAAAGTGAAATGAATTGGTATAGAAAAGTTCATCAAGAAAATTCATACTTAAATTCAAATGGAACTGCGTAAGAAATCACCTTGGGACGTAGATATAGTATAATATAAACTTCATATTTATCAATGCATATGGTTAAAAATTTTCCATAGTTTTTTAGCCAAACTGTATGAATGTCCTAAATACTTATTTATATAGCTCACCAGATATTTTTTCAAGATTTTAATTTTTATACTTATTCAAACAGGTTTCTCCAAGCTTATAAAAGGGTACAGGGTATACTTATTTCTTTGCATTTTGGACAGTAGGAAAAATCTGGAACCAATTTTACTCTTGCTTCTAATTTACATGTATTGCCGTTTTAAGCCAATTTTTATCTTTTTCCTTTTGTCTTTTATAAGAAAATTGGAGCTGCTTTTATTAACTACTGTTATTTAATAAATGATATAGATTTCTTAGAAGTTAGAACTACTACCACGGTCATCTCTTCACCTTGGGACGTAGATATAGTATAATATAAACTTCATATTTCTCAATAACGTATACGGTTAAAAATTTTCCATAGTTTTTTAGCCAAACTGTATGAATGTCCTAAATAGCTCACCAGATATTTCAAAAGAATTTAATTTTTATACTTATTCAAACACGTTTCTCCAAGTTTATAAAAGGGTATAGGGTATACTTATTTCTTTACATTTTGGACAGTAGGAAAAATCTGGAACCAATTTTACTCTTGCTTCTAATTTATAATCATTTCTATTTTAAGCAAATTTTTATCTTTTTCCTTTTGTCTTTTATACGAAAATTGGAACTGCTTTTATTAACTACTGTTATTTAATAAATGATATAGATTTCTTAGAAGTTAGAACTAAACACGGTCATCTCTTCTTCTTCTTCTACGGTCATCTCGTCAGTTAGAACTACTAACACGGTCATCTCTTCTTCTTCTTCTTCTACGGTCATCTCGTCTTCTTCTTCTACGGTCATCTCTTCTTCTTCTTCTTCCTCTTCTTCTTCTTCTAGTCTCAAAATGTCATTTTTAGTACCAACTTTCAATAGCTCCACCCAACCGACCCAAGTACCAAATGTTTCCCCAACTCCTGCAATGCTATTCATCCTTTCTGATCCTTCCTACAAGAAGGACTCTGTCAAGATCATTCTCCTGATGGTATTCTTGGCCTTAATATCTCTTGTGCTAGTGTCCCTTTGCTTATGGGTGACACTACACACTAAGAGTTGGCCTAGGCAAGCTAACGTCCCACCACTAGAGGCCGCCCCAGAAGTTATAGATATTGCACTCACTGTCGAGGACGAGGACGAGGACGAGGACGACATTGCTGAAGTGTAGGCGGTTGAGCTTTTAGGTCGATCAGGTGATCAGCTTGAATATTTTTAGTATAGTCCTTTGTTCATTTTGCATATGTTAGATGTTCTACATATTCATTTTAGTATGCTTGTGTTTAGTCTTGGACTAAGAAATTGTACTACCACTGCACATGCTAGAATGTGACTCAAAGTCATCAACTTTTTATTTGCAACTAGAGTAGGAATAGATTTGCAACTAAATTTGTTTTGTATTTTGCATTAATCTTATCTGTACTTGTTTTTTTAAGTGCAGAAGTTCAGAAGCTATGGTAAATAAGACTGACTTTCCATCTTGGCTGCTGGGGTGGATTCATTGCAACATATGCCTTTAATTTTCATTTAGCCAAAGAAAAAACTACTTGTCTTTTAATTACAATGTAGAAAGCAAATGTGTTATGAAATGATTTGATATCCCTATGTTATGATTTGTGTCCTTAATTTAAGTTGCCTTAAGCTTTAGTAAATGAATGATAGCCCAAGCTTTGTTGTTAGAGGGTATTGAAGCAACTGAAGAATCAAGACTGTTAATTCACATTTATCCCAATTCTGATACATGGACCCCGGGTAAAATAAACAAATAGCCTTGGATAGAGGTGTCACTAGAGTGGTTTTGCAGGTCCAATATTTCTCGAGTTGTAGTTTCATAATTTTCATGTCGGAAAATTAAGTTTTTAATCTAAAGCCAACAAAATTTATTTAAGGAAGAACAGAAGTCAATAACCATGGGTTCAGCTTTTCCTCAATTGCTACATATGAAGAACTTTTTTCTTTTTTGCTCAAAGGAAAGATTCACATTAAGAAAAAAAGACTAGCACAAATTCAATAGAACAGCAACCAACCCTGATAACAACAAACTAATTCAATATATGAACCATAGCCGAAAAACAACCCAGAGATAAACTCAGTCCCTAAACATCCGATTTTGAAGCCCCATCTAGTCCAGCTGTGAAGAAAACATCTGGTAGATGATGCAGATTGCTGAAATTCAAAGACAATTGGAGACGAGATATTTCCTGCTCACATCACTGCATGTCATCCTTAATATGCTGACAATTGATCTCCATCTTTTGGTTCAAGGTATCTCACTTTCTATTTAGATCGACCTTCACTTATTGCTTTAATCTCAGTTTTTCCTGCACTTAGGCTATGGCTCTTTTACTTTCACCTCCTGCCTCCACATCACCTGTAATCAAAACTAATTTACAAAAAAATTTCCATTAAATTTAATAATATATTTGGGTGTTATCAAATTCATAGCTAAACAGGTTTAGATAATCATTTATGAAAAACAAAGAAGTAAACACTGATATATAAACCAACATAAAAATGACTAAAGCAACAGATAATTACAGTCAAACTTGTCAACCTAGTTGGTAATAATTAATACAACTGACACATGCAACTTCAGAATTTTTTTTTTTTTTTTTAATGTGCTCCAGGCAAAACCGCAACCGCAGAATATTTAATCCAAGTTTTGGGATTTTCCTGGGACCAAGGTACACGAAAATAAAAATAAATAATCCAAATCAGAAATGGACCCCTTTTTTAGCTACCCTCGTAAGTGATTAACAATGTATTTCACAGGGTTAGAGAGAGAGAGAGAGAGAACAAAAATAAGCGACAAGCAGCATATTATAACAACAACAAAGCCTTAGTCCTATGGTCCTGTGGATCCTCAATAGAATAATTGGGATTGTTCACAAACAGCACCTTTGCCACATTATTATGAAAGCATTCTGACTACTCACAATTACCAACTTGAGTATATGAGTTATATGGCGTCTTATTCTGCACCACTTATACTGTTAGCTTCCAAGCTCTTTAATACCTGAAATTAACGTGATGGATGACGGAAGCTTTCAATGAATCAAAAGAATAGGTAAAACTTTATTGAATTATCTATTTCATTAACTCTTTTTTTTCTTAAATAAGATTCATTGCTCAAAACCATTGTTTTGAAACCCAGCCTGGACCTGGCTGTCCGACCAGGTTAACCAAGTGAGTATGAAATTATTATTTCGTGTCTTAACCTATGTTCACTCTCCTGAAAGTTTCATAGTGTGGCTCATAAATTTAATTCAATGTTAGTTTGTATAGTTTAGAACCTCCATTGTTCTTGCATATACGTACTAAGGTGCTTCTCCTCCATTCACTATACATTTTGTTTACAATTAAGATCTTTTTGAAAAGGTTTGGCAACTATCCTCCACCCTCGTCAGCCAAGCACTTCCAAACTTCAATGGAGAATTCAGCACGTCAATTGTCACATAACTTTCCAGTTTTCATCCTCCTAAACATGCCATTTGCCTCGGTTATTCTAATTCTCCGAACAAACCCACAGTTTCTATCCTTAAGTAGATTACTTAGTTTGTTTAAATTCTTGAATGACTTCCATTTAAAAGTTCATCAAAGTAACTCTTCCATCTCTGTTTAATCTCCTATTCCTTTACTAACTCACTTTGACCTTTAATTGTAACACCTTCTCTTTCCCTTGTCTTAGTAATTTTCTCCATCCTTTGTCCCCAACTTCCAATATAATTCATCCTTAGCCTTAAATCTAGCCACTCAGACTGTCCTTTTTCCTTCTTCATCACTTTTACATATTTCATAAGCAACATTGTCACTACATTTAAGTATACTATTGCTTGAACCTCCTCATTCCACCACCATTTCTCCTTATTCAATAGCCCATATCCTTTAGATTCTCCAAGTATTTATGTAACACTCTTTTAATACAACTAGCTACTTCATTCCACGTCTTATCAATATCTTCATCTACCTTCTCCCTTCCTATTCTATCTTTAAACGCAAATTGTTTCTCTCCCTTCAAACCACACCACATAGTTCTTGGTTTCTCTATACAAGTCTTTTTTTTTTTTTTTTAACGTTGCAATACAATTATCAAATACCACCAACCAAGGTTGACTGGTTGCTCTATTTCGTGTTATCATCGTTCAATTTTAACAACTTCTACTATCATGTAAGGACAAAATCTATCTTACTAATGTTTGTCACACTTTTGAAGTAATTAAGTACCTGTTTGATAACACTATTTCAAACCGCACCTTTTCAAAGTAAGGTATTCCTACACTTCACTTTTTTCAAGGTATGGCTTTTTCAAACAACCCCATATTCAAAAGGTTAAAATAAGTCATAGCAAAGTCTCTTGTTGCCTGCTAATAACAACATAGAAGATGCTGCCCGTTGCATATCATGAAAGTCCCCAACAGAGGAAAGGGCTGTAAGTGATGGCGCATTATGCTTCTAAACTAGAGAGGGGCGTGGCAAACAGACACAAAGAAGTGAACTAGTAGCAAAACTATTAGGCCAATTTCAATAGGGACCCAGCTCTAAGACATGATTTAGACTGTCAGAATCATGTTAACCCTAGCAAACCTAGCGACCCCAGTGAAAAGGCAATAAGGAGTATCAAAGTTGAGGCATCTACTTTTGACAGTCACCTTGACCAATGGCCTTCACTGACTATTTACGTGAGATGGATCGCTTCCTTGAATGGTACAACTTGTCTAACAAAAGGGTTAAGTTTTCCAAGATGAATCTCATGCAGTCCCAAACACTTTTGGCAAAGTTCTGAACAGCTCCTCTTTAGGAGAAACCAACCTGCCATAACTGATTGGATGTTTTTTAAATAAGTAACCCTATTAGGGTTAACTTCTAGATTAGTGGAATAGTCTAAGACAAAGAACATACTTACTGCAGACTGCATGGAACAATTCAATAATGCAATGTAGTCGAAGATGAGAGAATGACCTTGAAAATTTTTAGAAAAGACTTCAATATAGATGTCAAGAAGAAACTTGCTCTACGTGAGGTCACAACCTTAGACAAGACATACACCCTAATTCAAAACTATGAACTAGTCACTCCGTGCCAATTAGCAAGACACCCTGAAACCCAAAACTCATTGAGCAACCTTCAGGTAAAACTCCACTGGAAAGACCACTTCAGCCTAAAGCCAACCCTAGCAATAAGCCAATTGACAGAGAAAACAAAGAAAACGAAGTGGCTAGTGAACCTCTTAAAAGTGCAACAGAGAAAATAAAGTGGCTAGAAAACAGCGAAGACAAAGCCATTTGGGGATCTTTGGGAGGCCATGCTATTTTTAGGTAGATAATTACGTGGAATTCCTTGTTTTAAAAGTCCAACAGTTATCAAATTATCATGCAAATTTTTTATGAGCCTTCTTATAACCCAATTGCAAACCCTATACCTGATCCAGCACTTCTAAACCCACCATCAGCAAGTAACATATTGATGGTATTTTGGATGCGCATATTATTTCCACTAGGAATGAAGAAGTTCAATTCTACCTAGTTTGTTGGAAGGGATGGATCACCAAAGGTGAGCTACAGTAGCTAGACCGTGACATGTTTGAGTACTTTCAAAGCTGCCAGGAGCTACACTCGAAGGGGTCAAGCCTTCCCCACATCCGGAGAGTTGGTACAAACACCAGATACCCATATGACCAGATTAATGATTGATTCTGTTGGATGATATGCCGATTGAATTTATTTGATTTTTATGATTTTATGTTATATGATTTTATTCCGCATTGAATTTGTCATTAGCCTTTTTTCCCGCATTTGATGTAATTTGATTACAAGTTATTCCCTGTCCATATTGGATTTAATTTAGAAATCCTATTTAAAGGGTCCCATAATTCACCATTGGAATACTTGATTGAATAACAAAATTTTAATGGAGTTTTCCAATGACTTGGTGTTAACTCTAGGCAACCCTAGGTGCTAAGTCCTAGGTGTCTATCTCCTCTTTGCTTGGTGCCAACTTTGTGCAAAACTAGGTGCTAACTCCTAGATTATCTTTTCTTGTTTTTGTCCTTTTGTTCTTCTTTTTCCAATATTCCACACGTGCCCTCTTTGGAATTGCGTTGTGCTGCTTCATATCATTGATTTAAGGATATAGTAATGCCTTTATCACGGAAACAAAATCCCAATTTCACAAGATAAGTAGTGCCTACCCAAAAATCAACTTAAATACAAAAGAAATACCTACAAACAAGCACACAAATATTATATATATACATATATTTTTTTTTTTATAAGTAATGAGACTTATATTCATCATGAAAAAAAAAACGCAAAATAGCCATTATAGGTGTTCATGATGGTGAACACAAAAAACAGCAAACCAAAGCAACAAAAAAAGAAAAAGAAAAGAACTTAAGGGGTACTTCTAAGGGTAGAAAATAACTCCAGAGTAGAAGAACAGTTTGAAGATCCCCAGCATTTAGCCCATTCAAAAAGAGTATTTTGACAGAGTGCTTGTAACTGAACAAGCGTCCTCTCCAAAGCCTTAAAAGAGCGCCAGTTTCTTTCCAACCAAACAACCCACATCAAACACCCGGGAACCATATTCCATATGTCCGAAACAAATTTCCCCAACCAATTACTCCAACAAGACACCAAACTCTCCACAAAACCTAGCATGATCCATTAAATACCAAAAGCTTGTAACATTTGCACCCACAAAGAATAAGCTACAGGAGAGTGAATGAGAAGATGGTCCACAGATTCCGCAAAACAGCAGCACATACAGCACCTATTCGCCAAAGGAAGGTCCCGGAGCATCAAATTATCCAAGGTAAGAATCCGACCATGGGCTGCAGTCCACAAGAAGAATGCCACCCCCTTGGGCACCTTGACTTTCCAAATCTCCTTTCATGGGAAACAAGAAGGAGATGTATCCCTGATCTTATGATAGAAGGACCGAGTATCAAACCTATAATTCCCATTAAGTCGCCAATGGGGTCTATCACACCCAATACCTCTAGGGATCCGAGCCTGAATGAGATCTAGAAAGAGAAAGTAGCCTCAAATTCCCTCTCATGAAAATTCCTATAAAAACTCACATTCCAACATCTACTTCTCCCATCCTCATGATGATCCAACAAGTCAGAAATATAGGCTTCCTTGTCTCTAGAACATGCATATAACTGAGGATAGAGCATTTTAAGAGAGATATCCCCAACCCACCAATCATGCTAAAAACGAACGCGAGAACCATCGCCCAAAGTACCCACCTATAGGTAATCAAAGTTTTATTGAATAAAGAAAACATCATGTTCATGATGGTGAACACATGCTTCAAAAATTACAAGTAACATATATATAATGTAGAACAATTCAACGCAGCAAAGTTGACATAGTTTCCAGCAAGGCCTGTAGAGAAAAGTTCACATACCTTACGGAACACCAATATATCAGCCAGAGGAATTGATAGTGTCATCTTAAGAGCAACATCTAGTGCATCAGAGAGTGCTCTATCGCCATATAGTTCAAACACACCAAAGTTGACATAGCTTTGAGCAAGGGCTGTCAATTGGTGGTGACAGAAAAAAAATCAGCTTATCACATATATTTTTCATCAAATACAAAATATTTAATAACACTCAACCTATGTGCTGCGTAATTACTTATTATTATATAGTCCAAACCACCAGTACTAACTCTTACTAATTTCAACTATACTGTGCCAGAATATTAATATGGCCAAACTCTGAAAGCTGGATCTTTCCGTATGCTATGCAACAACTGGAAAAGTATTCAAAAGTTCTGTAATGAAAAAAGTTAATAAAAAAAATTACAAAAAGAGCATAAACTAGTGTCATAATTGGCTACTTGTAGAACTGGCCAGTGCACAGGGTATAGCAACAGAGAATGATGCAAGAATGATATTAGTGAAGGTACAGAAGGTTATGGTATCAAGAAGAGGACATTGTGACCAAAAACGAAATTTAGGAAGGATGGAATCATATCCTTATTGTCATTATATAGTAAATCAAGACTGAACAGTAGAGCAAATATATATATATATATAATATGAAAATAATTCATATTATATTTTTAATTATCAAACCAATCAGTCTTGATTTACTATATAATTATGATTCCATCCTTCCTAAAACTTAAAAATATAATATGAATTATATTCAGAATTCACCTTTAACTAAGACATTACAACTTAAAGCATTTTTATAAAGTAAAATGAACTTAATAATACATTTATTTGAGACATCTAAAACCCTCTCATTCAAATTATACATTTAAATTGTAGTTCCCACCCCCGCTCCCCCTCTCCCCCCAAAAAAAAATCCAAAAAATTCATTTTTCTGCATTAAAAAAATGACTCTGAACTTTTCTCATTCATCTCAGCATAACTAGGAAAGATAAGATTTTTGCAAGATCTTGCATACGAATAAAATATTTTAATTTTATTTTTCTAATTTAAAAAATAATAATAATAATAACTCTGGACTTTTCTCATTAATATCAGCATTCCTAAGCGAGATATGATTTTTGAAAGATCTTGTTTAGAAACTAAAATAACTTAATTAAATAAAGGAGGAAGCTCAAATGAACGTATCAATAAGAGGGGGGCAAGAGCTCCAATGCACAAAGAATGCTAGTATAGCAAAGCAAGTCCTAAAGAATTATAATCTGAATTCAGAAGATCTAAAAATTCAAAATAGGTCATACAAATCTTATTGAATGTATGAATTTGTCAAGCAAAAGGTTCAAAAGATGCAAGAAATGATATGATCTATGTCCAACATATTCAAGAACGTGTTCTAGGTACATTAAAAATAAAGAGTGCTATTTTTTGTAAAAAGTACAACTGCACAAAAAGCTATTCAAGAAACAAAAATAACTTTCATTCTTAGATTAAGGAAAAATTCAAAAACAAAATAATACACAAACCAAACTACTAGTCACCCAACAAAAGATCCTATTAGACTTCAACATCACAGTGAATAAAACCACCAAGCAAGTAAAGTAAAACAGGGTTTACTTTCTTACATCTTTAAATGATGGTTAAGGAAATCCATATACCCTTGTATTTAAAGGCATGTAAATCTGCAACATTTGGAAGAGATGAAATCCCTGACCCATATGCAAAGACTAATTTACTGACTTCACGGAAAAGAAGTGTGCCATTTGGAGAAGAAGAGCTGAGCTTTGTTTAGCACAAATTCAGCCATGAATTTCAACAATGGTGTGGTATACCTGCATTATTAGGCAAGTAAGAAAAGAACCTTATGAGAAAAGAAATGAGAAAGATATAAGAACCAACCAATAAGAATGAGAGTAAAAAAAAAAAATAAAAAAAATAAAAAAATAAAAAAACTAACAAATAGAACAAAAATATATATCATAAAACTATTGATATATGACTGCATGTATGTTTTCAATTGCATACATTGTTCATTAGTCATTACTTATTTAACTTCTATCCTTCACTTATTAAAGAAATGCAGATGCAAAGAGGGGCAAAAGCTAATATGCTTAGATCTTAGAAAGCAGGAAAATTAATTCTTTTTTCTAATTTATTCCACAAACCAAAACTAAGATAAATCAAAATTTTTATATCAAGTAAATGAACTGAATCAGGATAAACCCTAAAAAATAACACATATGGCAGCTAACGTGGACAAGAGGGCCATATGTCTGATCAACTCCAAATTCCATCAAATTAACATAAACCCTCATATTTTACAAGTAGTGATGCAGGACAACCTAGGCTTCTCACCTAGATTAGTCCCACCAAAGAACCTTAGGCTTCCCACCTAAGGTGTTTGGAATCACCACCAAACAAATACGTAAATAATCTCAATAAAATTAATAATAATCTGTAACCTACAAAAGGAACCATCTGGAGCTTTATATACAGCTTCCAGGAATCATAGTGATAAAGATAAACTCTCCTAAACAAATCCTAAACAATCTCAAATACTAATATGATAATCCTAAACAATCTCAAATACTAATCCAATACTAAAGATAAACCCAAATAAAGATAACATAAATGATAAAGATAATCTCCACAGATGTGCCATCATGTGGTGTCTGCACCAAGTAGTTCCGTCAGAAGACATAAACGTTGATCATTACTACAATGGAAAAGGTCTACTAAAAATTTCGCATAGAGACAAGCGTGCATCTAATAGAGTAGGTGTTCTTCTCCAACCACAAGCACAGCACAACCTTCGAT
Source organism: Quercus variabilis (assembly GCA_030445155.1). NCBI lineage: Eukaryota > Viridiplantae > Streptophyta > Magnoliopsida > Fagales > Fagaceae > Quercus > Quercus variabilis. Next base: position 18,861,540 of record CP129448.1, on the reverse strand, counting down.
GTAAATCAATTTCCAAAAAATGAAAAGATGCAACAGGGAGTTAGGTTTACTCAATCTTGTCCCATGGAAAAGGTCTACCGAAAATTTCACATAGAGACAATTGTGTATCTCTTAGAGTAGGTGTTCTTCTCCAACCACAAGCACATGCAACCTCCGACGTAAATCAATTTCCAAAAAAAAAAATGAAAAGATGCAGCAGGGAGTTAGGCTTACTCAATGTTGTCCCATGGGCATTTTCACCATTCAATAATCACTACAGCCACTAGGCTGGGTTGCCATTGCCATCACTGCTGCTCTTAGGTAGTGTAAAATAACATAATCCAAAAAAGATGAGTATGCAAGAGATTATTATACCTTTCTTTCAACCAACAGACTAAAGAGATATTTGCAAGCTTCCCCATCTCATGCAAACATTAAAAAAGAAAAACTACTAAAATGTAAAATAGAGAGAAATGGTTTATACATACATACACACATATATATATATGCACACATACATGCACAGACGCACATATATGGTTAGGTTTAAGTTACATCTAATGTAACTCTATGCAATTTTACAACACCATAATTTTTCATTTAAAGAGTATATCAACAAATCAACCATAGATTACATATTTCATTCTCAAAAAAAATTAAATAAATAAATAAATAAATAAAAGATTATATTATTTCCTTATACCCTTCATGCTTTTAAAATATCAAAATGATTAAAGATCAATAACTATCTCATCATAAATTTTTTACATTTCATGATTTTTAACCTTCAAATTATACACAAAATTTGGTGCATAGTAAGAGTAATAAAAACATGTAATCAAACAGTCAAATTTTCAAATTATTAATCCTATAAGAAGTTATGAACTGGTGTAACATTTTCATTTGATCCTAATATTTATACATATGATGACAAATAGTTAATGGGATCCATAGAGAAAACCCAATATCATTGGGATTAAGACTCAGTTGATTTGATAAATGTGGATTCCAATTCTAACTAGTATGATTTGACTATTCATACATATGTGGGCACTGTTCAAAACATCAGAATATAGGCAGAAACTAAAAGTGTTTCCTTACCTCTCGTGTGTCAGTCCAATGCGAGATGCCTTACAAGAGAAGTGGCATGTGCGCAGAATATAGCCAATCAAACAGAAGCCCATAAGTCCTGCAACTGAAAAATATCCAAAAGCATTCACACTAGTATAGTTGAACACTCACTGACAATTAGCAAATTCAGAAATTCAATTTATACTTACAATTCAGAAATTCAATTTATACTAACCAATTTGTGGCCATTGGAAATCCTCTGAGATCCCTCATTAAGCCAATTAATGCATACTTCACTGCATCTGTATGAAACAGTGAACCAGGAGTCAACTCTAAACTGATAAGAAACTAAAATTCCATATACATTCAATCAGTGAAAATTTATGATCTAATATAAAAGGAATTTTTTCATTGGCATGCCATCTATTCAGTCAGTAACAACAATGATCTTTTTTCACAAGAACAGTTTCAACAATAGTAAATAAACAAGAGAGATATAATGATAACAACAATAATAGTAAAGATATAACAGTCACATTAACATCAATGATTGCAACAATACCAATAATGACAACAGTAATTACAACAAGAGCCCTAAAGGTTCAGGAGCCAAAATCATCTCAAACCGTTCCCAGCCTCCACCGCCTACCCTTCAAGTCTTCAACCCCTCCCAACCCTCTACTTCTCTCACTCTAACAATGGCAGGCTGCCAATTGGGACCCAAAATCATCTCAAAAATTGAAGGGAACCATACGGAATAAGAGAAGACAAACACAACCTACAAATCCCATCTAATTAGATTGAATTTCTCAATTAACAGCCATGACTAGGAATTAGAGACCCAGTTTATAAACTCTTTCACTATACGGTCTGTTCCCTCTTCATTATCAAATTCAAGGTACCATGTCTCTCTAACTTTTTCTTTTTCGTTTTCCTTTCAATTTCTGATTTGATTCTTGTTATGTTCTTTGTAATCCTTTCCAAGACCACCCAGCAAGCGAGGAATTCCCCTATACAGCAGTCGGCTGTTAAATCCTCCTCCAAGAATCTGCCACCCTCCTTCACGACTTCTAGTATCCCTCCTCAACCTTGTATTGATCTAAAATTAAAGAATCTTTAATTTGCTTTGTTGATTTCTTTGTGCTTCTATGTCGTAACCTTTGCCTGATGGTTTTTGTTCTAAATATTAGTTCCTCTACATCCCTTGAAAAGGCAAACAATAACCCATAATTGGTACTTGTTCTAAATATCGGTTCCCCGAAAAGCCATTGCAGACTCATGTTAAAGCAGAAACTATATACCAATACCCCCAGTTACTGCATAATTCAGAGTAGACCCAGGGGAATGATTTCAAAGTTCAAACTCACACTTGAGTAGAATGTGGATTTTCATAGTCTGTGGGTAGGCATTAATTGTAATGTGTTAATTAGTAGTTTGATAAATAAAAAAATGTTTGTATTATATGCAATTGCATTATACGCTTTCTATGCAATGATTGAATAAGGAACCAAATTGCAATAGGCTGGTATAGTTGGATGGCTTAGTTGAAATCCGTAGTCCTTTATCATACAATTTGTGAAGCCTTGTCCTTTGTATTATGAAAGGCGAAGTGGTTGCACTTGTACCTAACAGTAGCTCTTAGGTTTGCAGCCTCTGTTATGGAAAGCAAAAATCAAGCAAGGAGATACAAGCTTTTAAGAAAGACATTGTTTAATGTACTTTGTTCGCGATTGTCGAAGGCTTAAAGGTGCTAACTAGTGTTATTTTGTCCAATCCATTGTCATAATTGAGATTTTGAATATTGGCAATGCTAGACATCTATTAAGTTTTTAAACAAATTGCAAACTTTCTTTTTTGCTTTGTAATGTTAAAATAAGTGTCTTTGAACAGATTATAGTCTAACTCAAACCAGAGAAAAACACTCATCAAGAACCATAATGCATAAAATGGCATTACTGGATTTTCCTTTGTGAAATTTTGCACTAAACTTTGTAATGGACTTTGTAATGTTACAACTTTGAGTGCTGCTGGTTTGAGTACTGCAGTTTTTGTTTACATTCTTTGTTTGTGGTGGTAGAAACTTGTTCAAAGGGAATATAGCTAATACAAGGAAAAATACTGTGCTATAGAAGATCTCATATTGCTTTCATCCCTTAATAAGTTATGTTTGAAAACTATATTCACCATAGGCCTTATTATATTTATTTTTTTAGCTTATATTTCATATCATGCAATGTTTGCATTTATAAGATGTTTAATTTTTTTCTTTTTTATCATGATTATGTCAACATATAGGAAATAAGAGGGATGGATTTAAGCAAGGGTAAGCAGAAAAAATGAAAAGAAAACAAAGAACTCAAAATGAAGAACAAGACAAAAGTTATTTCAGTTGGACTTTGTATATGAAATGTGCGTTAGCTGCTTCCTAGCACCTCTGCCAACAGTGCCCTATGCTAAAAGTGGGAGATATTTGCCTAAATTTTGCACTAGAGAGTGGCTGAAATGTTGTTGAATAGCTTTTTGGTTTCCTTTTAGTACTGTCTTGGATTGTTGGTCTGTAATTGCTTTTATTCTTGTTTTCCCTGGTTAGCTTGTTTTGGTAATTGCACTTGGCATTGGATAGCCGTGCTTTGTAGTTTGTATGTATGTATTTGGTTTAGTTCAATAAAATAATCACTTGTTTTGAAGAAGTTGCAAACATGACTTGCAATCTAAAAAGCTTCTATAATATACCACTTCATTCTAGTTTATACATTATGCAGCATGAAACAAAGCTATCTTGAAACCAAAAATGAACACCACCTAGCAATGAAACAAAAAAGGCATATACAAAACTTTTCCATTACATAACAGGCAGTTATGCACATATAGATACTAACATATAGAAATGTACCTTTCCATTGCATTTAAAAATCTAGTCATTTACATATATCATTAGTGCCTAACTAGAAGCTACTCAAACATGCATATATCATTAGTACATTTCCTTTCTCCTCTCACGATGTATGTGATTTTTATAGTCATAATCCAAAAACCAAGATTTTCATGACCCCCAACTTGCATGCTCAATAAATCTATGGTTTGTTTTATTGATATTCTAGACTTCTCTAGAACATTTGCAATAGCTTTTAGAGTAGGTGCAATTTTTCTTTTTGATCTTAACATATGTTTCATTGGTGAAGGAGCAAACTCATGATTAGTTGTTCAAGAAAAGAGACAACTTCTAACATACTGTCCTTTTGAGGTTGGCATGTAATTTGTGCTAAACAACCTATTCATGAAATTGGGTGATGAAAATGTACTTGTTCTTGGTATTTGTCAACACCTCCTTCACCCTTTTTTGAGCAAAAAAATGTTCTCCTCATGACCTGACCCATATTTCCTCTCTTTATAAATTGTTTCTGTACACTAAGAACAATTTGGTGAGCATAATCTTTATAAAATTCATATGCACTATCATCACAGTCAAAATCGTGCCAATTTTCAGAATGTCTACTGCAGTGCTTAATTTTTTTGGGCTTCCATGAGTTGGTTCTACTCAAGCCTCCTTTTGAGTCCAAAAACAAAAAAACATGTAAACCAGCTCAGAAAAAAGCGACAAGCAACCTAGCATACCCATTTAGCCAACACACAAATTTAGCATAAGAAAAGGCTGTAGATACACACAAAGGCCCAACGAGGCACACCCAGTATATGACAAGGAAATAAAGTATCAAACCATAAAATATTTAACAGCACAAACTACCCAACTAAACCAATAAACTAAAAGGGAAACCAAATCAAAGCTACAAACCAGCTAAATTTGATCCAATTGGTTTATCTGTCAAGTCAAAATCAGTTAACAAAATTTTCTCCAAAATATATATATAAGTTCACGAAAAATCGAAGAAGCACGGACACTTCATTTAGAATGTTGTAGTGTCATATCAATGTCATACCAACCATTTTATGTTATAATTTCTCAAAAATTGGTCATGTCACCATGTCATAATATATATATATATATATATATATATATCAATTCACAAAAAAATCTAAGAAGCACGGACACTTCATTTAGAGTGTTGTAGTGTTATATCTGTGTCATACCCATGTCATACCAACTATTTTATGCTATAATTTTTCAAAAATTGGTCATGTCACTGTGTCATACCCATACGGTATCTGTGCTTAAATTAAGGGGATATTTAAATGATCTGTTCTCTTGTACTTATCTAAATTAGATATTGACCACCATTAAAATCGTTTAAACTTGCTGGGTTCCATTGACCATTTCAGTTACAATTTACTCAAAAAAAAAAGTTTGCACCATGATCAAAGTTTTAGCTACAACAAACCCAAATACCACCAGTAATCACTAACAACAAAAAACTAATAGGAAAATTAAATAGAGATAGTACAACATAGACACAATTCCACCAGAAACTCAAAGCTACAAAACTCAACTAACATCAGGCAAGCTCCAATATTCAAACTTTGATAATCAATCACAAACAATGGAAATAACAAAACCCATGGATAAAAATCTCAAATCTGTTGATGGAAAAAACAAACCTTGAAAAAAAAAAAGGTTGAGCAGTCGTCTCTGTGTTTGTCACAGAGATTACCGAGAAAGGAATCGTCTTTGTCTTCGTCACAGAGACAACACCGCGAAAATAATCGTCTTCATCACCAGCATTGCCACAAAAATTATGGTTTGGACGGGGTGGCTCCCCGCGGCGATAAGTTGGGAACGGCACAGAGAGAGAGAGAGAGGGAGAGGGAGAGAGAGAGAGAGAGACTGGTTTAGGGACTGAGCATTTTGGTGATGGTGGGAAATAAAAAATTCTGCTGTATGTTTTCTCTCAAATTTTTTTTTTTTTTTAAATGACCTCTTTTTTTTTTTGGAGACAGTAAAGGAAAAATACAGGATTTTATTAAAAAATAACCAAATCCCTCAAATCAAACTATTATATTAGTAAAGCAAGGATTGAAACATATTTGGTTTATAACAATTCGACTTTTCTGAAGTCGATTTCTCCCTTTGAAAATCCACTGGAAAATCAACTCTAGAAAAGTCGAAGGGCGAAATCGACTCCAAAAAAGTCGGTTTCTAGTAAATTTTCAATAGGCGAAATCGACTCCAGAAAAGTCAAATTGTTATAAACCAAATATGTTTCAAACCTTGCCTAACTAATAATATAGTTTGAGATTTATAGTTATCTTTAAAAAAAAATCCAAAAATACATATCTAACTTGCACTAAAACATTACTTACAAAATAAGAACACCCTCTATTCAGGATTTTTGAAATACTCCAACTACCAAAACCCATGTTTTCAAAAAAAAAATTCACCTTCTCACTCTCCGTATTACAATCACTTTCTCAAAGCACAAGTGCAAGTAATCAGTTCCTATCCAAAACAAATTAAGAACAAAATGCCAACTTCCTTAGTTAAATTCTTCTTCTACATTCTCTACTCCCTTTCCTTTACAGGTACACTCTTTTCTCTCACAACATGGCAGTCTTTAAAACCCTTCAAATATGTATGGTATAGTTGAAAAACTTACATCGTTGCCTATTGTTAAATTTGTTTTGCAGAGGGGACACATATGGCCTAGACTTCTTGCCACTGCAGGCCAAAAAAAAAAAAAATCCTCCTCTTCCATCCCTTAACATCTGTTTTATTTTTCATTCACAAACACATAATACCCATCACACCCCTAGATATTTTATGATTAGAAAGTATAGTAATCCCAAATTATAATAGATTCAAATTATTAACTTTTACCCAAAAAAAAAAAAAAAAGAGTCTCTAGGCACGTGTGTGAGATTTAACGGCGTTATTGCCTGAAAATGCGAAGCCAAATGCAACATTTTACACAATTTTTAGGATTTTAAGGATTTTTTTTAAATAAAATTAATTTTCAAACAATTTTATTAGTTAATACGTTTTCAAAACAATTTAGAAAACTAACATCTTGAGTGTAACAAACTCAATTTTGAGAGTGCTAAATCGAAATCATTGAACTCGATTTCAGGATTGTGGCATATAAATCGAGTTTACAGAACTCGATTTCATTTAAATTGAAATTGAGCCTTACAAACTCGATTTCTCATCCATACTTTTCTGTTACACTCCATCACTCACACCTAGAAACTCAACCCATGAAGAAACCCAAACCAATGAAAATAGAAACTCAAACCAACAAAGACAAAAACCCATGAAGAACAGAAAACCCAAACCACAAAGACAAAAAAAGCAAACCAAAAGCGGCAACAGCGAAGGCGGCAGCAATTGAACCTAGGTGGCAAAGGCAGGCGACGGCAACAGGGTTTGATGTTTCTCTCTGGTTCTTTGGGTGGGTTTCTTCATGTTTCTCTCTCTGGGTCTTTGGGTTTCTTGATTCTTGATGTTTCATTGGGTTTGCTGAGTGATCTGAGTGAGGGAGATTCTTGAGTGAGGGAGAGATGAAGTGTGTTAAGTGGGAGAGACAGAGTGTGCTACTAACGGAAGAAGGCAAGACTGAGAAATCGAGTCTGTAAGGCTCGATTTCAATTTAAATGAAATCGAGTTCAATAGACTCGATTTTAGCACTCCAAAATCAAGTCCATTGAACTCGAGATATTAGTTTCCTAAATAGTTTCAAAAGTGTGCTAACTAACAAAATAGTTTTAGTGTTATTTTCCCCAAAAAAAACACAATTTTTACTGCAACTTGTCACATTGCGAGTTGTGAATGGCGAAGAAAAAATAATTGGTTTATGTATGTCTACATCTTTATTACTTGTGGTACCATTTGCTTTAAAATTTTACACAACTTTAGTCATAACTTGCCATGTGCCAAGTTGTAAGTGGTCGAGGTGTGGTGGTAAGTCCACACTTCTACCATTTACATATCACTAAGTTATGGCGAAAGTTATACACTTGTCACATTTTGGTCTTGACATATATGCACTTGTTAAGTGTGTATTTATTTTCACTTTTTATTTTCTATACTCATTTTTTCTTTCTCAAATCTTGTACTCATCTTCTATAATTCTATTTCCAACTCATTTTATGTTTAGCACAAATTTTTTTTGTCTTTTTTTTTTTTTTTCCACTTTTCACTTTTCAATTAAAAATTCAAACATAGCCTTTGAGTTTTTTTTTTTTTTTTTTAAATAAAAATGCCACTATATTCATTTTTAGTGAAAATGAAACTGGTAAAAAGATGTATTCATTTTTCTGTATTCATACTCACTTTTTTGGATATTAAGAATAAAAACTGAGTACAAATAACAAAGTCAAACTAGTTTTTTTTATTAGTGGGTCCCACTGAAAATGAAAACAAAGTACATAATTTTTTTTCTTAACCAAACAACCTTACCCACTTCGGCAATTTTGTTTTTAAAATAGACATCAACTTGATCTTACAAACATTAAGAGTTCCACAAAAAAAAAAAAAAAAAAAAAAAAAAACCATATAATATGGACCAATTTATCTATAACACCAAAATATAATAATGAACTTTGTTCTTATATTCGGCATAACTATCACGTATGAGCCATGATTTTAAATCGGACCAAACTAGTTGGTCTAACCAATTCAACCGGGAACCAACTACTAATTCGGTCTGGTTATGGCTAAAAACTGAAAAATAGTAAAAAATTGGAATTGACCAAGAGCTGGCCGATTTTACCATGAAAACCGAAAACTAATACAGTTGAACCAATTATGGGTTGGTTGGGTTGAAAATTAAAACTACATTGTTTTGAACCTTTTTGCCCAACCTAAAAATACGTCATTTTGGGGAAACCTAAGTTTCCTAACCCTAAAAACTCTTAAGCCTTGTTTGGGTTTTGCAAAACTGAGTTTTGTTAACTCATAACCCAAAATTCGTAAGGCCTATAGCCATAACATTGTTTGGATGATTTTTGGGTGTGCTAACTCAGTTAATAAAACTGAGTTTTTAGAGAGTTGAGTTACCAATTTCGGAAACAAGGAAAGCTTGTTTTCAAGTTATGAGTTTGTTAACTCAATAGCAATTTCTATAATTTTTCAGCATAATTGGGCCCCACGGTCAAAGTGTTGTCCCATCAGTCTTAGCTTTACTCCCTCCAACGGTCATAAATCACTTTTCTACACAACCATTTTTTTTCTTTTTTTCATTCTTCACTTTCTTCCAAAGAGGCTCCCAAACCCACTGCAAAAGCTCCTCCCATTCCAGTCTTGCACACCCATCTGAAGGAGAAATTTGGAGCTAAAGGAAATCTCCATCTGACGTGCTCCTCTGTAGTGGCGTGTTTTGGATACTCTTTTATTTTATTTTGCAAGAGCACCCATAGTAAAGTAAACATAAAACAAACTAGAATCTACAATTAGATGAACTCATCAATCTACAATACTACTTGATACAGAACAAGTAATGAACTTCATGTCAATAATCAACTCCTTTGCCATTTTCTCACCCATTTATTTCCTCAACAACAACACCCATATGATTTGTAAATTCCAATCTCTACCCAGTACTCCCTTCCCACATGAAATCCCAACCAAAACCTTAAAATTTGAAACAATACCACATCCAAAAAAAAAAAAAAGTTCATTTTTTCCCTAAAATTTCAAAAAAGATGTGGGAAAAATTCATACACTAGTCCTGGTAATTTTCCTTTGGAGCCGTTAGATTCCTCTTGATGTGAATGTTACCGCCGATCTAGTTTCAAGAAGCAGCGCAACTGCATTCAGTTTCAAGGCTAATGATGTAGGAAGGGTCCATAGCTTCGGGGCAATTGGGCGAGGATGGAGGAGATGAGGTGCTGGATCAAATATCAAATATCATCTTGATCTTGGTGGGTTCGACACCTTTGGGGTTTTTTTGCTAAAGGAAATAAGACCCAAGATGAAAATAAAAGAGAAGCAATCCGCACAAGTAGCTATTCAGTGTGCACTGCACAATGGCCAGTGAGTGGGTCCCACAAAAAGGTGAGTTGAGTTTTTGGATTGGAAACTGAACTAGGTTTAGGTGCCAAACAACGTTGGGCATGTTTTGGGATTTTTAAGTGATGAGAAATGAGTTATAGAGTTATGATATTTGAGTGATGAATAATGAGTGATAGATAACTCACCACCCAAACAAGGCCTTATCCTCTCAAACTTTCACTCACATGCTTCTTTCAATCTCTCTGAATCTCAATGGCAGCCTCCTTTTCTTTTCCTTTTCTCAATTTTTTTTCTTCTCACAAACTCTCACTCAATGCCTCTGCCTTTCCTCTCCTCTGCACCACACTATTGCTTCGAACTTCGAGCTCTCGCCTTCCTTTCTTTTATCTCGACCAAGCTCTCGCCTCCTTTTATTTGGGTAAACTCTCTTTCTTTCTACTCTATTTTATTTTATTTTATTTGAATCTCTCTAACTCTCTCAGTCTCTCTATCTCATTGTTCGTTGAAGGCTCTCACTTCTTCGTTCTTGTTCTTTAGTTCTTTGCCTTTAAATTTTCAAATAGTTAAGTTCACTATTCCCCTGGTAACTTCTATCTTCAATTATTCTTTCAATTATTAGTAAATAATGAATTATAGAGCATTATAGTTTACAGAACATTTTAGTTTACATGTGTGCTTGTGCGTGTTCATAGTTGGTGGATTTATTTGTATACACTGGAATTGTTTGTGAATTATTTATTTGGGATTTTATGTTTTTTGTGTTGATGGATTTAATTTTTGATAAAATGGTTGTTGTCAGTCTAAAATTGTTGAGTGGAATGGAGTTTGCCTCTATACCATCTAATGAACATGTTTCTACAACTGGGTTTGATGCTAATACTTCATCTGTGAGAGCAAAATGTGATTCAGCATGAGATCATGTAACTAAAGAGTTGAAAGATGGAAAAACTATTTATAGATGCATACATTGTGGGAAAGTTTATAAAGGAATGGGCATCAATAAGATGAAAAGACATCTACCTATAATTAAAGGCAATGCGGCACCATGTAAAGGTGTACCTTATGATGTTAGGTTTCAAATGGTGGAAAATTTGACGGAAATTTCTAAGTCTAAAGAATGAGCAAAACATGATCAAGAAATGTTGACGAAATTGTTAACCCATGTTTAACAATAGTTGTTAGATTATGTTTAACAAACATTGTCAAATTATGTTTAACAAAAATTGTTAAATTATGTTTAACAAACATTGTCAAATTGTGTTTAACAAGAATTGTCAAATTAGTCAAATTCATCAAACATAATTTCACCCATAAGCCTTTTGGCATATGAATTTTATTGACGTAAGTAGTGTCCATTCAAGATAATGTATCTCTTAATTACAATCCCTTGTTTCAAGAGAAGACTCTTTGATTCCAACTATGCCGTCTTTGTACGTAAATTCATTTATTTTCATGTTTAAGGGGGATATGTGTTTTTATTTATTTGTGACTGCACCTAATAAATTATTTAGGTTGCCTGCATACCCTTGACGGGGATCAAGCCAATTCGTAGTTCTTAATTTGAGATTTTAGATTTAAAATCCTCAAATTGATTTTGCCTAATTTAAATGATGGACATTTAAGTCAAATACTTTGTATTTAATTAAGCATGGACTTAATTTTGCTTTTGGATGAGATAATTGGTTTTAATCTCAAGGATAATTCAAGGACCACGTTTTTATGGAAATTGAATCAAAGATTCTCTCTTTGAGAAATTGAATGTCCAAGCAGTTTTCCTTTTTTTTTTTTTTTTTTCATTTGCTTCTTTGTAGAAATTTTAATGATATTTTGATCGAGGTTCCCAAATTTAATTAAGGGAAAGAAAACTCCTTTGAAGCAGTTTTATTTTTTTTTTAACATGTTTTAGGAATTGGGAATTGGAAAATTTCCTCAAATCAATTTTTTTATGGTCATTTTATTTTGTAAATTGTTAACTCCAATCTTGATTAAAAAATTAGGAATCCCAAAAAAATTAGTCATGTTGGAATTTGAAGGAGTTATAATCCCAACTTTATTTAAAATAATTTTGGGAATCAAGGACTCCATTGAAATGTGGTGGAGTCGAGTACTCCATTAAAATATGGTAGAGTCAAGAACTCCATTAAAATGCAGTAGAGTGAAGGACTCCATTAATTGGGTAGAGTCAAGGACTCCATTAATGTGGTAGATTCAAAGACTCCATTAATTTGACAGAGTCAAAAACTCCATTAAAATGTGATAGAGTCAAGGACTCCATTAATTGGGTAGAGTTAAGGACTCCATTGACGTGGTAGAGTCAAGGACTCTATTAAAATGTGATAGAGTCAAGGATTCCATTAGAGTCAAGGACTCCATTGATGTGATAGGGTCAAAGAATCCGTTAATTTGGTAGAGTCAAGAACTCCATTGATGAATTTGATTTGGTTGAGTCAAGAACTCTAGTTGACAAAACACTGAACCAAAGTTTGAAAGAATTTTTATTTGGTAATGTTCAAATAGGATTTACGAGTCAGGAATTCGTATCTAAAGTTTCATGTATGGAGTTAGGAACTCCTCATGATACTCCACCCTATTTGTTTTACCAAATAAAAATTTAGATTTGAAGAAGAGGAAGAGGGAGATATTTAGAGGAGAAAGGGACTGATAAAATCCCAACCTAATGTTGTGTTGTGTGTATCCTCTGCTTATTGCTCTTTGTCTCTATTTGTCTCTCTTTCTTTCTTCCCTCTCTCTCTCTGTGTGCTTCTCTTCTTTTGTGCGTGCTTCTCCCTTTCTTTTTTTAATCTGTCGAAGCCTCTTTAATTTATGGAGGAATTTAGAAATTGTTTTCTCCAATTTTTTCTCTTAACTGATCAATTCATGGAGCAGCTTGCGTCAGTTTTTCTTCAGTAATTCCTAATTTCATGTTCAACCGTGCCCCTCTATTTCAACTTTCAGGTAGTTGGTAGGTTACTCCACTTCTTTTGAGGTGTGGGTTTTATAGGTATTTTGTTTTAATTTTTTTTTTCTTTTGGACTCATGTGATCTCTCTCTCTCTCTCTCTCTCTCTCTCTCTCTCTCTTAAAAAAACTAGCTTGTAACCCGTGCAAATGCACGGAAATTTAATTTAATTTTTTTTATAATTTTGTTGTTGCATTTTTATAGCATTTCAAAAGTATTTTTCTTTTTTATATAATATCATCAAAAGTAAATCAAATCATACTTCATCATTGTAACATATATTAACAAACTTTGAATAGGGAGAAAAAAATTAAACATCCAAATAGTGGAAAAACATATATATTTCTTCTTAACAACATAAAAATTTAGATTCATAGCTCAAAATAACATTTATAATCCTAAAATAAACCAAAAGTTAAATAGTTAATACCAAACCGGTGTTGAATTTGGTTTTGAGTATTTAGACTTGCAAAACAATATTAACTTTTCTACGTTTTCTCTTTTCACATGTAGACGTGGCTGAAAGTTAGCTGGGCATTCTTAATTAATTATATATATTTATACTTTAGTCTTAAGGACATTTGTTTTCAATTAACAAAAATAATCAAATTATATAAATTACATGAGTCTAGAATCATCATAAGATACATGTAACAATATATTTCTTACAAATAAAATATTTTAAACATATTGTAGGCAACTATAGTGAACTTTAACATCATATGTGATGGAGACAATATTTTTCTATCAATTAAAAAAAGCCTCTTATAAAAAAAAATTAAAAATTAAAAAAAAAAAAAGAAAAAAAAAAAAACCTAGCTAAAGGAAATGGTAAGAATATCCTTTGATAGAGAAGCATGGCTGTTGTCATTTGCACGTTGTTGATGTTAATACTTCTTCATCCAAAGACATTGATCAAATGAAGCTAAGATAAAACTGCAAATAGTCCAGGAAGTTGGACATCAAATTTTAACACTAATTTTGATTAGATAATTATTGTTATAAAAAATACAGACCAATGGTAAGAAATTTGCTCAAGAACTCAATTGCTATTTGATTCCAATTGAAATGTTGCGCACTTGGATTCTACAAAATCCAGCTTGAAAAAAAGTCTAAAAGCTTAATTCATGACAGGAAAAGCTTATCAAATCATGCTTTTTACATAAAACAATCGCAACATAAGCATTAAAAAAACTATAAATTGAGAAACTCCAGGCAAGATATACTAAGCATCCTCTATCATTGTTACATGAAAGCAATGGGTCTTTAACCTAGCATACAGAGTTTCTTGATGTGTCCTAATTACATAACATTGCAAATATGTATACCTATCTATGTCCACATGTGTATGTAGATTATGTCGCATTCTTTGCCAAGAACGTAGATTGTGATCAATGGATACTGCATATCAGAATTTTTTTTTTCCCCTAAATGTATATGATTTGTTCATATCATTTTAAAAAAAATTTGTAATTCTAAGTGAGGCTAATAAAGCAAGTTTCAAAAAATATTGTCATATAAAAAATCTATTTAAATAAACTTTGTGCTTCTGCTGCTGCTCCTTATCAAAACTAAAGCTTGTTCATGGGGTTTTAAACCACCAGAACATATATTGTTTTTAAAAAATGCAAATAACCAGAACATATTATAATTTATCAATGCAACTGCTCAGCTTGTGAAGTATTGAAAGAACTAACTTGGTTCTACCTATATGCCATGCCTTGAAATTGACAACATAGAACATACCTGAAGAGAATTTCTTGACTCCTAGCTCCAAAAATAAAGCAGAAAAGTTTAGCGTATTTTTCATACTGTACAGAGTAGCCTTCTAAATTATGTACAATAAGCAAAGAATTGTTTAAATAGCAAGAGGAGAACCTAATTGGTGAAATTCATGTGCTGCATCGTTACAATATGTTTAGCTTATTATTCCTCTAATTGCAAATATACCCAATGTTGACCAATTAAAAAACCATAAAAACAGGAGTTTCGTCACATCTAAACTATGATTTTAGTGAATCAACATGGCAATATGCATATAAACATTTGTTATGAAAGGAAAAATGATCAGAGACTACATTACAAAATCATTCCCAACTACCATATATGCAAGAAGAGGCAATCAAAAAAAAAAAAAAAAAAAAACCTTGCTCAGTGGAGCTAAAAATAGTACCATTCAAATAAATCCCATCAAAGAACAAAAAAAAAAAAAAAAAAATTACTCATATCGTTTGGTAACTGGATACATACGCTTTGAAGTGAAAAAGTCAGACTTCTTAGTGCTCCCAAATTTTGCTAAGGCACAATTCCAAAAGGGATTCTAGAGTACAAAAATTAGAATATATTATATGCATTAAGTTACCTGGGTTGCATATTCTTATTGACTTCGCCATAATCAACAGTCAAGTTAGGAATTACAGTTCCAAACAGACTTAACATCATGTAAGAAGAAAAAGTGGATAAAAGTAAATAAAAATATGGAAGAAAAAGAAAGAGAAAAGGGAAAGTAAGCAAACTTGTAGTCTGAAGTTTTAGTCCAAAATACAGTTTTGTGGTGCAACATTGAAAGGCAAAGAAAAATTCATAAATCATTAATTAAAATACTACTCATTGATACGAATTTATATGCCTACCATTGCTTAGATAAAGAGAAACTGAGGGGAGGGTGAGATGCTTGGACTTGGGATTTAAAACACACAAAGTCCTAATTATCAAATAGCTGCTACTAAGATGAATACATGTCACTCCGGTAACCTAAACTCATGAGGGATCCCATGCTTGCCACTGCCAGTACCTTCAATATAGCAGAGTTGTATATACACCTCCAAGTAGCTCCTTGAGTGGTTGTTTTTAATTTCATCAAGATGTAACTTACAATTGCAAAAAATTAAATTAAGAATAATTATTTGTCTTTCATCATACATAAGAAAAATAATTAATTAATAAACAAAAGATGGTTTGAGTTGACCTGAAAACAAATGTGGACAACATAAACTCACTTATGTGCATGCGTGAAGAACTAAAGCTTTATGATTACAAATGAGGTTGACAATTTTCATCTTAATTGGACTGAAGTTCAAGCTTGACAAAAGTTTATGATAGCAGGAGGAAAATTTACTATACAATTTCATAACATAAAAACCATTATATGAGCCTTCTAAGTTTGATTTATAAGAAAAGACTAAATAGTTCCTAGGTTAAGTCATAAACTGTTTACTGTTTTGTTCAGTTTAAATGATTTTAAATACTTAAGTGTATATAATTCCAATAATATTGTAGAGATATAAGAATTCCAATAAAATTCTTAAAAAGATAAATAATTTGAAATTTTGAACCGAGATAGTATCAGTGTTCAATCATAACCAATTAAAACTATAAGCTTTAGCAATTTTGAATGGGAATATATAGATTAAATAGTGTCACTATGAAAAAGAATTAAACTAAAATTGAATATGCAATAACTACTAATTAAGATTAAAACAAAAGCACCAAAGAAAATTGAAGGTATAAAGAGTTCTAAAGCCTAAAAAATTACGGCAGAAAAAATGATAGTAAACTCTATACTCTAATGCAACTAAGATAAATATTAAAGATAAATCAAATCAACCTCTCATGATGAAAAAATTAACAACACAGGGAAACATCAAGTAAAATTGTACCTAGCATATACTTAACGTCAAATTTTTTATATATTAAAAAAAACCTTTACTGATAGCAGTGCCAGGGTTATTTTAGTGGATGTCAGCCTGAATGTGCTGGTATGACAATGGTGGTGATCCCTCTCTCTCTCTGCCTTAAAAATGTTCTTTAGTTTTTATTCTCAATTTGTTGGCTTGTATAAGTTATTAATTATGGTAAGAAGTGTTTTCGTAATAGTACTATTTGGTGTTTGGGCTGAAAGACAACAGTTGTTTAGGCAGTGTCTGTTGGTGGTTGTTTCCGACAGTTTCTTTCATGCTTGAAGTACGCTGATTCAAGTTTCTGTTAATAACTTAATACGTTAGATATGCCACAAAAGCAATGTCTTAACATCCCTGAAACACAGTGACTTTTCTCATCATCTGCTAAATATAATGCTTTTCTAACATAAATCATGCATGCCAATAATACCAACCTGTTGATACTATTTTAGCTAAAAGAACTTGAGTTTCATTACAATACGTTATGACAGAAATTTTCTACCAAGAATTTAGGAACATACCTATTCTGCAATGAATTGTCTAGGTCTTCATTTCCTTTGCCTTTGAATTCAAAAATACCTAATAGACATCAATGTAAATGAGGCTCTAGAAACTGAGTTCCTATACACCATGACACCACTGGGGAAAAAAAAAAATAGACGTTTTGGGTTTCATTTACCGTATGCTGGCTAATCAAGTATAATTATCTGAAACCCATAAAACATGGCAGGTTTAAATAAACGAACTGTAAAAAATAAAAACATTTGAAAGCTGAGTAAACCGAACTCAAAACAAAACATGGCAGGTTTATTTGAAGTGAACAGCAAGAAATTAATCTGAATGTCTAATAAAACCAAACTGAAGTTTAATAACACTAAAATAATTCTATGTCCTATTTTGTATGTAAGTACTCAATAAGGGACAATAAAAATAGGGGAATAGTGTAAGAGAGACTGCAGGAAAAAAGTCAAAAATAGTCATTGAAAGAAAGTTGATAACAGTTTCTAATTTCGACAGCAAGAATCAAGATTAATTACACAAAGGTTCCTCAAATTTATTAGGCTTTACTTCAAAATTACAGAAAGAGATATATTAGATTATACACACACCTAAGTTATGGGATTGATGAAACTTTCCACCCTTTATTATGTAATCATCTATTCATAAAATAAATAAATAAAAGTAAATCATCTATAAGTACTCAAATCCAAAACACTAAGACACACACAATAAAAACAAATGAATAAACAAAATAAGCAAAGCTAACAACAACAACATTAAAAAAAATAAATAAATAAATAAAAACCCTGCCAATAAATTGAGCCTAATAGCTTGAGCAATACAAAAATTAATAGAAACCAAGTCTAATAGATCGAACTCGGGTAATTATTGAATATTTGATTTAACCAATGTATGTATTTAGGAATTTAGAACAATAATAGTGTTTCTACCTTCTAGATATCACGGAGGCCACTTTCTTCCGTAATATTGGTGGACTGTGCAGACTATAATTCGCAAGAAAGTAAATTGATAAGACAATTTGGAGCAACAAAATTCGATTCTATTAACAACACTGCTATTATACTAATAGTCTTTAACCGGCGCAATGCCCGGGATTATTTAATTGATGTATTAGGTAGGTTATTCTTGCATTACATTATCGTATTTGTAAATCATAAGCTCATAAAATAGTGGCCTTCGAAATTCTAGAAACTGTATTACAAAAAGTTACTATTTTGAAACCACTCCTCCATGGATCTCAATCAAAAAATACATTTGTGCAGTTCAAGGTATTTTAAATATTGCAAGAATTAATTAGTCAGACTTAACAGAGCAAATCAGTCAAAAAAAAGAAAAAAAAAAAATACTTAACAGAGCAAATGACAAATATAATAAATGAGCAAGTAAAATCTAATATGTGACCCCTTCTTTTGATTCAAAATGTTGTATTGCTAAAGCACATCCCTGAGAATTCCATTACTCATCTATAGAAGATCAGCCCACTGCCTTCTTTTTATCTCTTCATTGGGTTGCGAAGCAAAATTCTCAATAAAAATTAAGAACTAACACCAGAGGGTGGGTGCACCCACATATGTAAAATTATGTGAATTATAAAAATCAACAGTTACAGTACATGAAACACTATGCTAGAGACCACAAACTAAATATACAAAACTTGCTTGAAATTGAGTAAAACCTCACAAACACAAATAAGTCAAATTGATTACAAAGCATAGTGAACAAAAATTTGAGGAGAATTCCAACCTTCTATAAGGCTGCTGGAAAAAGGGAAAAAAAAATTTAAAGCAATTCCAAATTTCCATCAATTTTACGAACTAATATATAAAAATAGAATGATACCACATAAATTAAGCTAAAAGGTGCGAAACGATGAAATTATAACAAACCTAACAAAAATATGCCAAACAAAAACAAAATTTAATCAATACAACAATCGAACAAAACAGAACTCAATAAACTTAAAAAAAGAAAAAGAAAAAGAAGAGCATGCTTACCTTCCGATTGTCTGTTGTTGCAGAGAAGGAATGGGATAGCTTCTGAATAGTTTGTTGACAGGGCAGAGAACGAACAAATTTTCTTTTTTCCTCTGTCTGTTGGTTTGGAACGGCACATGCAAATAGTAAAAAAGGGCCAAATCATCAGAGAGAGTATCCGAAAGGAAAATTAACGAAAGAAACGGAACAGGGTGGAAGAGCAATCTCAGTTATAGTGACTTTGAAGTTTTCATTGGGAAGTGATGCGGCTTATTTCACCATTAGCGAGTAACACAATCATTCTGATTCCGAAATCTAGAATGTGAATAATTGAGGGAGAAATAAATTGAAATCGGAACATTCAAAGTAGAGTACTAACACCACCAATAAACAAAAGCAATATATTCATCCAAAAAGCAGATGATAAACCCGAGATCCGACCAAAAAAAAATAAAAATCAAAGTAGATCTAAGCGATCTGGAATTCGATCGATTCGAAATTGGTACCTGGCTAAACTTGAGGGCGTACTGATCAAAATGTCAAACTAAAAAGCGAAGAGAAAAACTTAATTTGAATACAAAATCGAAGCCAATCCAAACAAAATATCAAAACCTAATCATAATTAATAAACAAACTTAAATCGAAGATAAAAACTCACCGGTAGTGGTTCCGACCTCTCTCTAGCTTCCCTTGTGTGAGACGTTTTCATTCTCCTCCAACCATAGGAAAAAATGGCAGAATGACTATTTTGATTGTTTTTTAATGAATATAAGGCGTGTTTTTTGATAGTTGTTCTAAACGGTATATGACGGCAGGGGGATGCTGAAGAAGTGAGAGAGCGGCGATGGGCTATGGTTTAGGGGTTTTGAGATTTGAGAGAACCAGAGAAAATGGCTTCAACGCGGAGGAAGAGGCAGAGAAGAAAAAGTTTATCGGGAGAGTGTTTTAGTGTATTTTGGCCGGTTAGATTTCCTTTTATATTGACCAGTATGAATCAGTGTTTTAGTGTAAGCCAAACATCATGATTTATCGCCTTTTAAATTGCCAAACATCTTTTCTTTTTTTTTCTTTTTTTTGGATAAGTGGATTGGTGCCTGAAAGTGAGTCTTATAGACGCACCGTGCGAAATTTTAAAGGAAAAAGTGTACACGTGTCGACATTTTAAGGGGCCTTTTTTGCTAACGTGTCAGCCCCTTATTAAAAGCTTCTGCTATTATATATAGTATTAGATTAGATTAGATATGTCAATCTCCTTATTTTTTGGTGATGTGCTCCAAGTGCAACTAACCATTTCCACGTTCCTTTCTTTCCTTCCATTTTTTTTTTATTGTGGTGGTACGTGTGGCTAGAGACATTTTTTTTAACCACACATCACACCCTTCAATATCTTGTCATCAATACTACTATTTACGAGGATTTTCCTGTTTGGGATCTTCGACTTTGTGGTTCAAAAATACCTCTACACCCTAAGGTTTAAATGAGAAATTTCGGTAAAAATTCATCTCTAATTCCCTACAAAATAGGATCACCCTTCCAGTTGGTTTTCAAACTCAACTCTCACATCTCTCCCATATTCCACTAACCCCATTTTTTTTTTTATTACTTTTCTTGTCTTTTTTAAGAGTACATATATTTTTGACACCCATAAACTTGTCCAAAACTTTTATTTATTTATTTATAGTAAATTTTGCTTGGCAATTTTTAAGTAACCACTTTTTTTGCTGATGGAAATTTCATATTTCAACAAGAAGCATCTAATTATTCATCATTAGAGGAATCACCAGAACTTGAAGATGTCTAGAAAGTTACTCCTAGTGGTAGGTGTTTAGGTATGGGAAAAAGAAGTGGTCCTAGTAGTCTTCTACCAAGATCCAATCTTGGCAAGCGGAAGGTTGGTGACATTGGCAAATACTTCTCTCCTAGAACAATACTAGGAGCTCAAGCTTCAACTAAAAGTGTGTTTTTTTTTGCAAAGAAAATAAGAGGAGGGTTGATATGACTATAGAAAGATGGATGTATGATGCTTGCATTCCAATTAATGCTATGAATTCTAGTTATTATCAATCTATGTTGAATGCTATAGCTGCTTATGGTCTTGGATATAGAAGCCCAAATGATCATGCCTTTTAAGTGCCTTTGTTGAGAGAAGCAAAAAGAGAAGTCCAATTGATTGTTGATTCTCATCGTTCGTATTGGGCTGACTTTGGTTGTACAATATTGACTAATGGGTGGACTGATACTAGGTATAGAATATTATTAATTTCATTGTCTATTGTCCTAAAGGAATTATTTTTATATGTTCTGTTGATGCTTCTGACTTGGTTAAGGATGCTATTACTTTGAGTAACTTTTTTGATGAAATTGTTACTTGGGTTGGTCTTTCAAATGCAGTACACTAGGTTACTAACAATGTTACAAATTATGTAGCTGTTGGAAGAATTTTGTGTGCAAAATAAAGGAACATTAGTTAGTCACCTTGTGCAGCACATTGTCTGAACTTAATTTTTAAAGGATATTGGGAAGATAGATCATGTAGATAAACTTGCAAAGCATGCATCCAAGATCACAGCGTACATCTATAACCATGTGGCTTTGCCATCTTAGTTGAGGAATAGAAAAAATTGGACGAAAATTGTGCGTCCAGGGCCAACTAGATCTACTACTACTTTTATTGCCTTAGGGAGCCTTAAGGATTATAAGCATGACTTACAAGCTTTGGTAACTAACAATTTTTATGTTGAATCAAAATATGCAAAAGAAGTATTGAAAATCATTATTGACAATCCATTTTGGAATGATTGTTATGTAATTTTGCATATTGTGTCACCACTGATTTGTTTATTATGTATTGTTGATTTTGATAAAAACCCAGCCATTGGATATGTTTATGATGGCATATATAGAGCAATTGATGGAATCAAAAAAAATTTCAAGGACAAGAAGAGATTATGGGAACCTTATGTTAATATTATCAAGGATCATTGGGATATTCAATTCTATAGAGATATTCATGTAGCAACTTAGTGGTTGAATCATGTATTCCAATATGACCTATCCACTCTTGAAAAAAGGCTAGAGACACAATCTGCTGTAACAGATTTTATTGAATCAAAAGTTTCCAATATTCAACTTGAGTTGGTGGAGGAATTAAAGCTATTTTGAGACCATAAACAAAATTTTGGAACTCAACTTACTTAAGAAACAACCAAGACAAATATGTCGAGTAAGATATGTTTACTTTAGCTAATAATAATATGAAAATATGTTTTAAAGAGCATAGCTCTTTTTATTTATTTTTTGGGATAAGTATAGCTATGTTTATTGATTCATTGTATTTTTGTTTTGTGATGTATAAGGAACTTAGATGAGTGGTGAAAGTTGTTTGGATCTTGTACTCCAATATTTAGCCAAATTGCTGCCTCTTTAGGATGTGAGCGGAATTAGAGTGTTTTTGAACAAATACATACCAAAAGGAGAAATAGATTGGAGTATCAACAACTTAGATTTTGTGTATGTTCATTATAACTACTAGCTGAAAGATAGGTATATAGATCTTGTTCAATTATTCAAATACTACTAATACTCTTTTATTTATTTTAAAACTTTAATACGTGGTTGGTTAGTAATTATTCACATGTTCATCTTATGGTATAGCAGCAAAAGTAAGAAGTTCAATTTTGATTCTACTGATTATGCAAGTATTGATAAAACTGAATTTTGGGTAGTGGAAGATGAGGTTCCCCCACTTCTTAATCACAAGGAGGTTAGTTTATAAAAGAATTTGTGAATTCTTTGCCTAGTTACATATTATAATTAGACTATTTATGATTTATGAGAAATGGTTATTAGAATCATTCTTTCATTTATTATTCTTTGGTTTTGGAATTTGTATAGATATGGGCAACGAAGTGATTGAGGATGATGACATTAATTTGGAATCATTTGGTGTTGAACGTGATGCTCCTCTTGGATTTAAAGATAGAAATCATCCTATTAAAGTTGAAGATGAAGAGAATGAGGATGATGATAATGATGCTAGTGGTGGTGGAGAATTTGGTTCACATGATATTAATTTCAATTATCTTTCTGACAATTGAGGCTTGTGTTGTTATCAAATGAACCTTAAAACTTAGTAATTCTTTGTTTGAAACTTATTTGTTATTTGGATGTAATGAACTTATTTAGTTGGTTCTTTGTTTGAAACTTATTTGCTATTTGGATATAATGAACATATTTATTTGGTTTTGTTGAAAGTTTATTATGTTAAGGATGATTATTTTCTAATGATATTATGTCAAATTCTTTAAAAAGATGTTATATACTTATATTTTTTTAAAGTAAACATATTTATTACTATTAGTTTACTAGTTTTAGTATTTTAAAAAAATATTATTTATTTATATAATTTTAAAAAGTATTAATTAAATTATTTATAATGTTATTGGTCTGATTATCAGTTGAACCCTGATTTGATCAGAAAACCAATAATCAATCCCTTTTCCAATTTTTTCACTTTACCAGTTTTTAAAACCATGGTACGAGCATATGATCCTATATACCTATGAGCCTAATTCGTGGGGCTGGGCCTATGAACTAAGTCATGGACCAATAATTTTAAACAAAGCCTAACCTACACAATTATCTTAAAGAAAACCCAACCCATTAATAAGCCCATAATCAACAACATTATAATGCTTTCATCACCATTTAGTTTTTGTTTACCCAACCCAAAAGTTGTACATCACATTTGTCTCCCTTGGAAGTCGGAACCAATCTCCCTTGTCTTGTATGATCTCAGATTAAGATAAGAAACGAAATACGATCTTTACATCATTACTTACTCTTGCCTGGGTGTTTTTTTTTTTTTTTTTTTAAGAGAGAGTTTTAACTTATAGGACCCACTCCTAATGATAGTTCTTTATTATCAGACCAACTCACTACTCGATTTTTGGTGTAGGCAGAAATTAAACCACAAATCTCTTATTCAATTATAAAAAACTTTACCAGTTGAACTAACTGAAACTCATACTCTTGCCCGAGTTGAAGCAAATGTTATTATTTATTAGAATAAGCAATGCAATGTTCAAAAGTAGTGAAAAATCTCATCAAGACCTAAATTTTGGAAATACTTGAAATTATGTAATAGTTAAAAAAAAAAAAAAACCTTAAAAAAAGAGCAAGATTTAGATACAGTACTTAAGTGCTGTTCTTTAAGTTCTCTTTTTAAAATTCTGCCATATGGATTTTTTCTCATGGGATGGAAGTGTATTTTTAAGTTAAATAGTTACATAGTTGAATTTTAAGAGGAGAAATTAAAGAACAACACCTAAGTTACTGTACCTAAATTTTGTCTTTAAAAAAAATATTAATAATAAATAGATTAATTCCATATCCAAAGGAAGAATGCAACTCTCACCATCCATGATTTTCCTATTCTAAGGAATAAAAAATTTATAATAATAAGATAAGATCTCATATGTCAAAAGTGTAATTCCATTAACAAATAAAAAAGAGCCATGTGGGACATAAATCTAAGTATAATGACCGAAATATCGATTAGGGAGGGTGGATTTTTTTCTAGACGGTAATTGACCAAAACAGAAGGCTAGACCCATATCTGATCCAAACTGTGGTCAAAATCGATCGTGGTCCTTTGGGTCGGGTCAATCCAATTAGATTGGGTAGGCTATCCTATTATGGTTCTCTCATAGAAGAGAACTTTTAGATGGATAAAAAATTATTACAATATAGAGATAATTTTAGACACTTGTTCTAATATATGATATTCCTTTATATGAAAAACATATCTCCCACACTCAATGACACTTTCTATTAATTTGATGTTATTTGCACAAAAATTTCATCGATGAATCTTTATAGGCATGTAAAAAAGCCTCTGATAACTTAAGGCTACACGCATAATTAGATTATGTTTTTTATGAAATTACACTATTGATCCTTCAAGTTTATCCTGTAAACGTAACTAGTCCTTCAAATTTCAAGTGAACGTTATTGGGCTCTCAAATTTTAAAAATAAGTGGTATTAGTCATTTTATTAGTTGTATTGCTTACATGGCTAGTAGAATAGTGACTTGGCATTTTCTTAATGAAAGCACCACCAACCTTGACAATAACGACGATGCCCATAGCCTCAGCCTCCCTCTCAAATGCTGGATTTGCCCTTTTATTTTATTTTATTTTCATTTCTTTTCTTTCTATTCTTCATTGCTTCAAATCTGTTCTCACTCCCTTTCAATTCTCATTCTCTTTTTATTTTATAAACTAATGAATGAATGTAGGCTAGCCTCTTAATGATATGCAGCAAGCGAATGCTAGTCTCATCTAATGATCTAAAAGGCTTTTTGTTAAAAAAATAAAAATAAAAACACTCTTAATTTTTTAATGGACAAAATTTAGTTACAAAATTAGTTATAGTTTTAGGTTACAGTCTTACTTAATATTTTTTTTATTAGAGATGAATTTTGACAAATCTATCATGGATTACATCTTATTCTTATATTCTTCATACTTGCAAAATTTCTAAAAAATTAAAAATCAATAGCTAAAATTTCAAGTTATTGTAACTTAAAATTATGCATAAAATAAAAGTTTATAGATCATATAGTAAATAATATTTGATTAATATAAAACTTGACACGTGTATGAAGAATGTAAAGAACATGCAATTCTACGGTTAGATTTTCAAAATAAGTAGTAATGTTTCCTTTATTGAGTAATGTTGTAGACTTAGGCTACAACCAATTTTGTTGCTAAATTTTGTTATTTTTTAACGAGGAAATTGTATTATAGCATTACATAAATTGTGGGTTCTAATTAACTCAACTAGTAATATCTATTGTTGTTGAATAAGATATCTAAGATTTGAACCCCACGCACACAAAAAATGGATCAGTGTTTTAACCTAATGATAAAGAGCAATTATCACAGAGTTGATGTTGTAGGTTGAAATTATATTGTATGTGTGTGTATATATACACAAAAGAAAACATAACATACACAAAAATGAAAATAAAGTGGACCGGCAACTTGTTTGTAGAAAATTGCATTTACCGTAACAATTGTATGATAGACGATATTATAAATATCGATATATATTTTAGTACAAACTTACAATTCTTCCTCTGTTTAGAGCCAAAACTAACAGTTTCTTCCTGTTTCTATTTTGTTGTAAAGAGAGCTCATGATGCATAAACTTCACCCTTACAATAGTCTCTCTGAAAGTCTGGATTATGCCAAGTTAAAGTACCAATTATAAACTATCTTTGAAATGCTCTAACAAAGATAATTCTATGATACTTACAATTATGTCCAGAAAATTTTAAAGACAAGAAAGAAAATCATGGTTACTCCACATCTTTTAAAAAATACCATAGATCTAATTGATAAAAATATAATTTATCAAAAATTTAAAATTTTAAAAATACATAAAATACAGGTTCATGTTTCTATGATCTCAATCTGTATATACTTGAATGATGCTACAAATGAATTTTCTAACTTACATGGGTAGGACAATCACGCTAAATATGTTTTGTTGACATGTTAATTAATTATTTGAAGCACTCTTAATTTAATGATCCAAGGTTCCATCCATCTTTGCTCTATTTTGATAGAAAGATAAAATACACTGATTCAAATAAGCTAACTTGCAAGTTAGCTCCATGAGCTTAACGATTTGAAAAAGTCTAGTCGAGGCCACTCTGACATGCCATCTCATGAAGTGCACAATTTTTATGGCAAGCCAAGTCACATGAAACAAAAACAATGGAAACATAATGGTTAAATTTTTGGGCTAAGTAGGTTCTATTTAGCTTAACTGGTAAAGTCTTTGATAGTTAAATAAAAGATATGAGGTTCAATTCTCGCTCACACCAAAAACCGATTAGTATCTTGGTCTGATGATGAAGAGTATCATCAAGAGTGGATGCCAATAGTTGAAACTCTCTAGAAAAGAAAAAATTTGTGGCCAAAATGTAATATTTAAAAATTTTTGGGTGTTAAAATGTTATTTTGAAAACGTTTAGGAGCTAAAATGATATTTTGGAAAGTTTTGGGTTATAAATATTATTTTGGTAAATTAGTGGGGAGTAAATGTGAATTTGAGAAAGTGTTGGGGGTTAAAATATAATTTTGGAAAAAAAATTAGGGGTTAGAATGTAATTAGGGGAGGTGCAGGAACTTTGAAAAAACAAAAACTGAAGGGTTGGCGTGTTTATTTTCATTGGACTTTTATCTTCGTTTTGATTAAGAGAGACTAGAGTAGAATTAGATAAAAATTAGTCTAACTTCTAGCTAATTTTATTTTACCCCACTTTACTTCTCTTCCCTCACCTCTCAATCCAAACTGGCTAATATAGTGGACTTGTTAAATTTTGTCTTTGGGCTTTTCAATTCGGATTAAGCATTGGTTTGATTTGAATTAATTCTTAGGTTGAATACAAAGTGGGGTTCAAAATTGGGTTTGTTAGGTTTAGGTTGGGCTTTATGGGTTCAGTCTTGGGCACCTGTTGGGCTTTGAGTTGAGTTTAAAATCTGATGGGATCAAAGTTTTTCGGGTGGGCTTGCTCATGATTTGGACTGGGGAGTTTTGATTTTGTTTGTATTATTAAGAAATGAACTATTATGCAATTTTCTATGCTAACCCGCTGCAGCTGTGGATAGAACTTTTGTCAGCTCAATTGCACACTTACATAGTTTCTTATATTTCTTACTTTTCGTCGTCCAGAAAAAAAAAATGAAATGATTTTTTGTACAAGGAGTATATTATAAAACCCAATCAATTTCAATATGGTTCCTCTCACCTATGCATTTCTGATCACTCACCTGAGATTCCAATACATCCTAAATTCCTAATGCTCGAGCAATTGCTTCTACAAATTGTAACACAAACTCATGTCAAACAGGACTAGTTCATGCAATGGCAATTGACTTGTCATTACTAAAGAAACAAGAATAACCTACATTCGATCAAATATTACTAATTTAACATGATATAAGTTCCTACTATTTTTTCATATACTTTTCAAACCATTTAGGATTAATTACCAACATACATTTTTATTGCATTCTTATTAGAATGCTAAATCATTATAATTATAATTTCATAATCAAATTGAGATTTTATTAAAGTTTATTGTACAAATAGGCAAGGTCCTGTGAGTGGTACGTGTAGGGGTGTTTGCAGTGCAATTTTGTGCCATTTTAAGCGCTGCACTTTGCAGTGTGATTTGGCTAAAACTATTACTACACCGTACTTCAGTTTTGCGGTTATATGTGCAGTGCGGTGCGGTTTGGTTGGTTTTGGACTAGTACATTTTTCAAGATGTTATTACTAATTATTAGTTTAGTATTAATAACCATGACCATATGACAATAAGTTTATATACACACACACAAAATGTGTAACAAAAAAAGTAACATAAATATATACAAGTCCAAAAAAAATCTATGACAAATTCAAACAATCTGAATAGTTTCAAGAAATCGAATCTTTTAGTAACTAGTATAAACAATATACTTTTCTGATAAAGGAACTAAGAATAATATACGGATCTAAACTTCAACAAGAACACAAATATATTCAACAAGTAAACTGAAAGCTCGGATTTGTGTATAAACACAAGAGCTTGTTTAGACTCCCAATTAAAAGTTATGGCTCAGTTGCTTTTACTCTATCTTAAACTAAGTCGGAATAAGAGTAAATGCGAGCAAACAAATGATAAAACTACTCTAAGCCATATTCAACAAATAACAGCAATAAAATGAAAGCTAAAAGAATAGGGAAGAAGGATGCAAACACAAGATAACATCGCGATGTGTTATTGAAAAGGAAACCAAAGAACTTGGCGAAAAACCTCTTCGCCGCCATTCAAGTGGTAAATCGATCCACTAGAGAATAACTTGGAGTACACGAATAACAAAAGACCCTCCAAGCCTAGTCTACCCCATGTACTTGAGCCCTCCAAGCTCCTACTACCAATTGATTTGACGAAGCCTTATCTTCTCTAGCTTTCTCAGATCATGCAATTCAACCCGATTGTATCCGCCAGTGATTGTCTTCTTCCAATGCTTCCCAACAACACTAAAACCTCGCTTTATACTCAAATTGGGTGTGGCAAGTGTTTGGGCTATTAACATCTCAAGGATTTGGATATGGAGAGGTAGGAGTAGAGGAAAACCACAAGGAAATGTATAGATGATTGTGAGTATGACAATCTCTAACTCTCTAGTGTGTATGCTAGCTCTCTGAAAAACATTCCTTATAATATGTGAGTAATGAAGGTATATATAGTGTGGGTGAAGACATGGTGGAGCACAAATGACAAAATAGCAAAACAAAATGTTTCGCGTGTATTTCACAGGAAGGCCTTACCCATGAGACACTCACGAAAACCAAGCTGTCATGACTCTTTGCATTCTAGTCATGGGCTCTACATGTGGTTTACTTCGCGAGATAGCTTCTTGCGAATCTTCTCGCAAAATCCACCTGGTCTTCAATAAGAGCTTAAGTCTTCACACTCTCTTTCATACACAACCCTTACAATAAAATCCCATATAAAATACAAGAAAAAAATGATTGAATAGAATTACAATCAAATTTGATACGGAATTAAAGCCAATACAAAATAGTTGTAAATAACAACTTTTCATAAACCATATGCAATTATAAATGAGAGTGAGACGGCATCGAAAGAGAAGAGTGAAAGTATGAGATGAAGTAGCAAACGAGGTTTTGAACTTTTAATTTTGTATTTAACCAAAACAAAGTCGTTTTTAATGTAAAACTAGAACACAATAACTTTGGGCTAGCCACTTACTTCATATATTATGAAATTATTAATATATATTTAATATAAAATAAAAATATATATGAGTGTAGTGCGGTGCGATGCTATTTTATATAGTTATTCCATTTTGTTGATAGTTTTTGTCAGTTTGGGTGCATTCTTGCAATTTGATCGGTCTGGTGAACACCCTTAGGTATAAGCATGTGACTAGTTTGATATACATTAAAAATTTATGGAATCAATGAGGGCATTGCAGATAACTACAAATAATAAATCAATCCATCTTTCCCATTTCATCTAGTCAATATTAATGCTATTTAGCATGCATAGTTGGTGCCAAGAGCCTTGTTGGCTTTCCTTAACTCTGTAACAAGACCTTATAAATAAATAAATAAATTTGGGCTGACATTTCCAATAGAGATGGTAAGGTGAAGATAAGATAAAATATCAATCCATCTTTTCCTCCTCGTGTTTCAACAAAAATGTCCGTTATTCAAATTCTCCCTCCCCCAACTATTAAGTTATAAAAGAAGGGGACATTGTAAATAGCTACAAAGAGTAACTCAATCATTTTTTTTTTTTCATTTGATCAATATTAATAATTTAACACTATTTAGTATGCTTTGTTGGTATCAAGATCCTTGTTGGCTTTTCATTACAATACCTTACAAAAGAAAGGATTTATCATTCTTTTCCTCTTAGAGCAATTACATCAGTTCGGGCAATTTTTCCGTCTGTTTTACACTAAAAACTTACTTTTTCTATTTTACACTACCACTTTTCCAAAACACCCACACTAGTTCATCTATTTTACAATCTATTCTATTTAAATAATAATATTTTTTAATTTTTTTTATTATTATTCTTTTGTTCTTATCTCTTTATCTTTATCTTTGTACTTATCTATTTATCTTTATCTTTATCTTTGTCCTTATCTCTCTCAGACCAATCTTTTGTCCCTCCTCCACTTCTTCTTCTTCTTCCTTTCACGTGTTAGATTACCTCCCTTCCACAAGCAGCTTCTTCTTCTTTTTCTTATTCTTTCTCTCACAGTCAGATTAACTCTCCACCACAAGCACTACAAGAATCAAAACCCACAAGCACTGATCACTGTCGACCCACAAGAATTGATTCTGTCAACCCACAGACATCGATCTCCACCACCAGCATCGATCCACAAGTATCAAAACCCATTTTCATCGACCCATAAGCACCGATCTTTGTTGCAAGCACCAATCCATAAGCATCCAGACCTATTTCCATCGACCCACAAACTTTGATCTCCACCACCAGCATTGATCCACCAATCCACAAGCGGCCAACACCAACACCAACACCAATCAATCTCTCTCTCTCTCTCTCCTCGTTGGTTTGTTCGTGTGAGTGTGTTTGTGTATCTCTGTGTTGAGTTTGGATGTGTTTATGTGGGTGTTTGTGTGTATCTAAGGAAAAAAAAAAAAAAGATGACGAAAGGAGAAGTCTGAGACTGAGTTCGTTTTGCAAATGGAGAAGAGAAAGGAAAAAAGGTGCAAAATTGTGAAATTAATAAAATAATAGTATGCACAGCTACAGTAACTTTGTATATATACATGGTTACTATAGTTTTAGAAGGACTAATATGGGAAGTTTTGTGGCTTAAATGTGTAAAATTCATCTCTTTTTCAATTATGCAAGAGCTGGTGCGGGTGCCCTTACTGTTTCCAATATAGATGTCCATGATTCGAATTCCTCCATGTCCCAACTATTAAGTTATATTAGTTGCAGACCCATGCGATGTGTGGAAATATACAACTATGACAGAAATTTAGACCCCTTAAACCAACCAGATTGGTTAGCCTAGATTAATTAGCCAAGTTGTTACTTAGTCAAATTATGCAATTCTAGGTTAAAGCAATCAAACAATCATATCAAGGATAATAAAGTAGCGAAATAATAAAAGACACAATGATATAATCACCCAGGAAACCACACGGTAAAAACCTGGGGAGGATTTGACCCACCTATCCTCAAGGCAAACCTGAATCCACTATGAAAGAATCGAAGTTCATACAAAAGGACTACAAGCTCCCCGCTCGACTTCCTAATGCTACCCACCAGTAGAACTTACTAACATGACCACGTGTAAGCTCCGAATTCACGGACTTCTTCTTTCTTGGATTCTTCAATCAGCTACAAGCACCCACGCTTGATATTCTTTAAGCTTCAATGGCAGCAACCAAGTTGATCATTAAAATGTTGATACTATCTTTATTTAGAAAACCCTAAGCTTTGTGTAAATGAAAACTCCTCTAGATCTCACAAGAGATTTATACAAAACAGCAATGTATGAGCAACAATACAACTGGAGCAACTCTAAAAATGTGGCTAGGGTTTTGCCTTATATACCTAGGGAAAAAGCATAAAACCCTAAACGTTTAATGAGTTAGGGCTGAGTTGGAAATTCTGCAGAAAACGCAATCTGGTCAATTTTCGATCAATCAAATCTATTCTTCGATCGATCGAGCTAGACTGAAATGCTCTAATGCGTCTACAGTCTCTCGATTCCAACTTTACAATAATTAAACAACTTTGAGCACACTATAACAAGACTAAACATATTGTTTTGATCATGGCTTGCCAATATTACAAATTAGAGTTCTAAATACATAAATTCCTAAACCTTTAGAACCTAACAAACTCCCCTTTTGGCAATCCATGACAAAACCCTAATTAAAAACTCAAAGTTTTACAAGTAAAAAGCCCTTTACAAAGACAATGCTCATAAACTCAAATTCAACCCTAACTACTATCCATCGGTTGCAAGTGTAGACAGCAGCTTAATTGAATCAACCTGTATATTCCTGAAATACTCAACAAAGGCATAAACACATGTGTGACAGAAAAGAGTAAAACAACAGGTATAACATTCTTGTAAGATTCACACAACACAAAATAAAGACATATATGAATGAGCAACTCATAAATATAAATCAATAAGCAGTGAATCACAAAGCAACAAGAATCAATGAATATAACATGTATATCAATCGATGTTACTCCCTCTAACATGAATATCCCCAAAAATGATATACAAAGTGAAGCACCTAGATACAATCTAAAAAACTCCACAAGCTCTTCAAAAACAAAACGTAACAAAAAATTCTCCCCCTAACTACAAAAACTCCTCTACAAGTCAAAACTCCACTCCCCCTTTTTGTGATGGAATGCCAAAGAGCAATCATAAGTTGCCATCAAAAGGAGGTGGTGAGGATGAATGAAGACGCGCAAAGTCGGCTCGGAGAGCACGAATCTCATCTAGCAAGTCCACCAAAATCTGACCATGAGCCGCCTGAACGGTCATGACAGTCTCCAGAGTACGACGAACATCAAAGTCGGCTGAAGGAGGTGGAGGAACATCAGCAGCAGCAGTAGCATCACCAACTAGATCAGGAACATCCTTACCAGCAAGACCTGTAGAAGAAGAAGGAGGAGGTGCGCTACTAGACGGCTCAGATCTAGGGTGTTCTAGCTCGAAGATGAGCGGCCCTTTGTCTAAGAAAAGACGCACCTATGGGAGCTATCACATGAACGGGCTCAGAGGAAGGGAAGCCACTAAGATCAAGATAAAGTAAAATCCTATGAATGAAAATAGGATGTACAAGAGCATGAGTAGTAGATGAACTCCTATAAACATCGTTCAAAGAACGAAGAAAAAGATAGGGAAAACTAATAGGAGCATTAGTAACTAGGGCGTACAAAAACACACACCTCTCAAGAGGAATGGTGTGAACATGAGAAATGGGCTAGATAGAATGACAAGCTATCCTAAAG
This sequence comes from Quercus variabilis, assembly GCA_030445155.1. Classification (NCBI taxonomy): domain Eukaryota; kingdom Viridiplantae; phylum Streptophyta; class Magnoliopsida; order Fagales; family Fagaceae; genus Quercus; species Quercus variabilis. The sequence goes on along the minus strand of CP129448.1, from coordinate 18,827,837 downwards.
AACAGATAGTGCAACCCGGAGAGCTCAGTAGAAGTGATCCTAGGATCAGAACCCCACTGGACAGTAGTCCCAGTGATGTAAGACAAAACGTCGCTCAACTCGGGAGACTCGTCATATGGATAGATAGGATGCTGGACCAATGGTACCTCTAGAGCATCAGCCATTACCTGAGGAGTAATGGTGTACTCTACGCCTCGTATCCAACTTTTTACTAAAGTGTTGGAATCATAGATGCAGATAGAGATGTTCGAAAAGAACTCTCTAATCAAGGCAGAAGGTGGAGGAGGATCAGAAACATCCACCAAGGGTAACCAGTCTCAACGCTCAAAGCCCTAATGGCAGGATCAAGTTCATCTAACAGAACAGAACGCTCAGCCCAAATCTTTCTCCTAAGGCTTAGCTTCTCAAAAATCTCTTGATTTTTCTCACTCGGAAACTTCTCACGGTCAAAGGAAGGAGGGGATGGAGAAGAGGAGGGAATAGTCCTACGGGCTCTAGTTTTCCTAAGCATGATGCTAAGGAAAGAACAGAGACACAAAGAGAAAACCAAAAGAACACAAGAAAACAAAACCAAGGGCAGATTGCAAGTTAGCACAAAAATCAATAGAATGAAAATCTATATGATGCATGAACAAATACAATGCCATGATGCATGTACTAATGCAGTAAGCAATTAAGTTCATTCTCTTAGGAACATTATCATGGTATAATGTATTATTCTATAAAACATATTGGAGATATTATTTCTAAAATTATTTTTCATCTCTCTATCTCTACAAATATATCATTCTATTATTTTGAGTTTTTTTTTTTTTTTTTTTTTTTGAAAAACATAGGTGCATTTGATTGATATTATTCCATTATTATTATTATTATTTTTAGATAAAAGATAGAAATACTATTTTTTTTTCAAGTGATCTATATTATTCAAACTTTTGTATAGTGATTAGTGTGTTATGGTTTTTTTCTTCTAACAACTATAATTTTTAAGTTCCAAAATTAATTATTTGACTTTTTCATTCTCTTAAGAACATTATCATGATAACCAAACCTCATCACAAATTTATAATTGATATTATCTAAAAATTAACTCAAACTAAAACTATAAGAGAGATAGAGAGTACATGTGATAAATAACTCAAAAAACACACCACCAAAGTGTATAATCCAAAAGTAGAGATACAAAAAAAAAAAAAAATCAATCTAAAATAGAGTTGCAAGAAAGAGTTAATGAGAGAGAGAGAGAGAGAGAGAGAGAGAGAGAGAGAGTGATCACTTTTTTTAGAAGAGAATATGAGGTAAATTACAAAATTATCCAAGTCATGCTATGTAATAGAATAATTTTAAATCATTATGTAATTTCATAGGATAACATGTAACAAACAAAGAAAATAAAATTAAAAAGATAAAAAATTAAAATATAACCAATTCTTATCAACCTAAAGTAGAGTTAAACATAAAAATTCATCAATCTAAAGAATAAATATCCACCAAAAGAAAGAATATATATATATATATATATATATAGAGAGAGAGAGAGAGAGAGAGAGAGAGAGAGAGAGAGAGACTATTCACTTTTTTGTGTGAGTAAAATATGGATTGAATAGAAGAGAAAATAGCAATTTTTTTATAGTGAAAAAAATGGGGAGAAGAAGAGTCAAATTAAAAGTAAGATGAAGGGATAAAGAAATTGTAAGGTTAAGATATAGAGTAGTGGAGAGATGAAAAAGTAAAAGTAAGTAAATGTTGGAGAAGGTGTAATTGTAAAGTGACAAATTAATAAGGAGAAAAATAATTAAAAATGAGAGCTTTTTTGTGTGAGAAAAATATGGATTGAATGGTAGAGAAAATATCAAATTTTTATAGTAAAAAAATGGGGAGAAGAAGAGTCAAAATAAAAGGAAGATGAAGGGATGGAGAGATTATAAGGTTAAGGTATAAAATAGTGGAGAGATAAAAAGGTAAAAGTATGTAAATGTTGGAGAAGGTGTAATTGTAAAGTGGCAAATTAATAAGGAGAAAAATAATTAAGAAGGAGAGTGAAAATATTGAAAATAGGTTGATAATGTGGCGTTGATGTGGCTCAATAGGAGTGTAGCAACATTAAACTTTTCGCTTCAACTTTTAAATATATATAAATATATATATATATAGATATAGATAAATATAATAATAATAATAATAATAATAATAATAATAATAATAATAATAATAAAACTTGTTTGACTTTCCATAATGAGACTTTATACTTATCTTCACCTCATTATCACTCCTTTATAATTAGCCTCGTAGCCTTTTCAATAGAGTTGTCTGGATTCAAATAATAAGAAACAAACTTGATTGGCTTTCCATTATGACACCTTATAATTATCTTCACCTCAACATCATTCACCTTATTATCACTTCTTTATAATTAGCCTCGTAGCCTTTCCAATAGAGTTGTCTGGATTCAAATAATAAGAAATAAACTTGGTTGGCTTTCCATAATGACACCTGATACTTATCTTCACCTCAACATCAATCCTCTATATAATAGCTTCTAAATAAAATAATCCAACATACTTACATCAAATTAGTGAGGCAATGGATTTTGAAAGACTGATCTTAATTGTAGTTTTGTGTATGTGTTTGACAAGCAGCTATCAGGTGAATGGAACCCAAATTATATCCAAAGAAGAAGAATTGGATTTGGAAAGACAGCTAAAGCTCATAAACAAACCCCCTATTAAAAGCATTCAGGTTTTGGACTAACTCAAACTTATGTTTGTTTAGAATTTTTATATGTTGTAACACTATAATACTTCATGCATATCTTGTGCAATGATATTTAAACATTCCATTTAGAAATTATGTTTTCTTCTTATTGTTATTATCAATTGATTGTTCATTTGGGTAAGATAAAATGCTCCAAAGTATTGAGATTAATTGTTATTCTCCAATTCTCCCATAAAAGAAGAATTTGAGTTTGATTTTTGTTGTGGAATTTATAAATACTCGTAAGCGCATGAATCATATTGAAGTATAGTTTGACAAGAGTGAGATCGAACCCACAAGGACATGTGTGAAAGTAGGAAAATTAACCACACCTTAACTAAATAAATCCTAATCTAGTTTAATAACAATCGATTATTTTGAAATTAAATAAAATTAACGAACAATTAAATGACCAAAGAGATTATCAAAGTAGTAAAGAGATTAAACAATCTAGAGAGAAGTATTAAGGTTTTGGAATCCACTTTATTATTTCATATCAACATATAATTATGATCATGAATTTTTCTATACTACTACATGGTAATCTAGAATTCAATCTTGTTATCATGGAAGATATTCTAATTAAAATCTAAAGCATGCTCTTTTTTGTTTCCTAAATATAAAATCAAATCATTAATTGTATCTATTAACAAGCAAATCATAAGAGATATCAAAATTTAAAATTAAGCAATAATAAACCAAAAATTCAATTGATTAAGATAAATCATAAATCATAAGAAAAACATGATTGACTCTTATTCAAAATTATATCTTAGGCAATTGAAATGAAACAAGAACATTTAAATCATCAAAGAACAATGTTCTGAGAAAAATTAAATTTCATAAATAAATACTAATAATCCTTAACAAGGTTTCATCCACACATGGTCAAGTGCGTGAGGATAGCTTCTTCTTTTTTCCTTGTGATCCACTAATTTTCATTAGCATGTAAAGCCTTTATAACCTATAAAACAAAGATAGTTTATAATCAATTACAAAATAACATAAATGTAAAGCTAAATATACAAAAATGAGACTATTTTATTATATAACTCCATGCAAACACATGGATGCATTTAAAATTAAACAAAATTTTTATCATAAAAATATAAATAATTAGTCAAATTATTATTATTATTATTATTTTAAAACATGTAAAACATGCATTCATGCATACATATACATTTAAAATTAAACACAATTTTTATCATAAAATATAGATAATTAGTCAAATTATTTTTTAAAAGTAAATATAATTAGTCACATATTAAAATTCTTAACTAAATTTAATACTACTTATGATCATTTTTTTTTCTAATTATTAATAAGATAGAACAAGTGTTGATTTTTATTGAGTATATGTAATTTTTTTTTTTAATTTTATAGTTCATTAATATTAGATTCTTAGTATTTTGTATTCATTAACTCACTTGACACAAAGATTAAAAAACTTAAGTAGATATACGGCAAATGCTTAAGTGGATAATTATGGTGTAGTTTCCACATACATTTAGACATGTGCAAAATTGGATTATAATTTCAAATTCTAATTCAACTTTCTCTAAGTTTTACCTATTAATATATATATATATATATATATATGACTTCTAAATTTGAATTTTTTTTAGTTATCTGATTATGTTTTTTATGGTTTGTTATATTGGACTCTTCGTTTTCTACACTAAATTAACTAATTTGTCACAAAAATTTAAAAATTTAGATTAGATGAGACACGTGGAGTAAAATTAAACTCTAATTGAAGTTCAATTTTTACATTAAATTAACTCACTTGGCACAAAATTTTAAAATTTAGATTAGATGAGACACGTGGCACAAAATTAGACTCTAATTGAATTTCAATTTGAAATTTAATTGGATTTTCTCTTTGCTTTACCTATTATTATATATATAGAATATAGATTTCATGCACATCAAATTCCACTCTCCTCTTTATTGTAAGGGGAAAAAAAAATAGAAAGGCAAAAAAAAAAAAAAAAAAAAGACTTTGATTAAGTTATGAAATAAATAACAGACATTGATTTAATTGGAAGAACTGAGACTTAACGAAACAAGTGAATTTATATTTAATTTTGACTAAATATGTGTTTGACCTCTTAAACTTTGTGGTTTTCTTAAACTTTGTGGTTTTTTCTTTTTGGTTCCTTACATTTAAGATTTTTCATCTTGGTTCCTCTATGCTTCTTTATCTTAAATTTTATAATGATATGATTTACTTCAAGGAAAAAAAAAAAATTAGTGTTAAATATTTGACATTGCACAAATTCATAAGTTCTTCTAACTTTTATTTCTTGAAAGTTTAACAATACCTTATCAAAGAACACAAATTTTTTTTTTTTGATACAAGATATAAATTCTACTATAGCCTAATCTAAGTGTATATGTGGGTGAAACTCTCTCCTGAAGACTCGAACCTCGGCCCTTGTCCCTCACATTCCACAAACACTTATACTTGTTGAGTGATCATCGCACCAAGGGTGTGTAGTGGTAGAACACAATTTTTCAATACTGAGTGAGTAGTGCGGGCTCATCCTAAAAATGAGGAGAAATTATTCATTCCTACGAAATGAGTTGGCAGAATAGATTTGCAAGCCCTCCAGATTAGGACCTTAATGTTATTTGAGATTAAGGTGCTAACAGCTTTCCACAATCTTTGCTTTTCACAGTTACCTGAACATTCAAATTGGTGGTATTGGAGATCGATGTTGAGTGATCACATAGTGTACATGCACACAATTTATAGTCCTGCACTAGTGAAAGTCTCCACACATGGTCCCATGGACATGGTATTTATCTAACAAATCACTAAGTTGCATTTGGACACTTAGATTTAAATTTGGATTTGAATTTTAAATTAATGGATTTGAAATGCCTTGATTGAAATTCAGTGATTTTAGAAGTTATTTTAAATCCAAGCATTTTAAGGGTTTAAAATCCTTGGTGGATATGTCAAATCCAAATCCTTGACATTTTTAAAACTTCCCAAATGATAGTTGAATTTTAATGACCTAAATCCAAATTTAAATGTCCAAATCATGTAATCCAAAGTTCCAAACACATCCGTTCCAATTTTATTGGATGTCCCCGAAAGGGACAAAGTTCCAAACACATCATAAGAGACTTTTACATGCAAATGGATAATAATGGGTTTTGGGTTCACTACAAGAAACGTTTCAGGGATTCACTATAAGATCGCCCTTAATAAGTTGTGGAATGCACAACTTATTTGAGTTTTTGGGCTGTAAAATCATTCTTCCCCCAAGGTCTAGTATTTAGGTAGTGCATGGTTTAAAATGTAGGCCTTTGTTGTTCTGAGACATTTGAAAATAACGTTTGTTGTTTTCAAATTTTTAAAGTTTAAAATTTTATTATTCTAACATAATTATTCAAAATTTTTATCCTAACAAAACATGTATCATAGATAGGGATTAAAAAATTAAAAAAAAAATCTAAAGATGGGACCTAATCTAATAAATGTCGTTGCAGTGACTTTAATACGTGCCCTAGAAAGCTTGGAGAGAAAAGGCTAGTACTATTAAAATTGATGTTATTTATTTGCCTTCTCAATTATCTTTCTTCATGGTCACAATCATCACATTTTTTAGATATTGTCTAAATCATGGAAGTCTTATTATAATGGTTTATTTTAATTTTTTAAATTTCGTATATAATATGTTATAGAACTTGTTTTCATGTAATAAGAAAACTTGTTTATCTCTGAACTTGTAGACGGAGTTTGGATATATTGTTGACTGTATTGATATCAATAAACAATTGGCTTTTGACCATCCTTTGTTGAAAGATCACAAGATCCAGGTACTTGAGTAGTGATATAAAGTATTTATTATTTCATCTATAACAATAACAATAATTTTTTCTTTTCCAGTTGTTTCAGAAATTATAGTAGTTTACACTTTTTGAACTGCAAATGATCATAATGATTACAATGTTGCCCATGCATGCCTCATCATGTTAACAATTCCAATTTTACTAGGGCTTATCCCCTGAAGGATTAATTAAGCAAATTAGTCTTGTAGAAAAACAATTTTGAATTAGAATTGGATTATAGGTTGCATTCTAACTAGAGCAAGAGATGGCCAAGTTTGGTATCCTGAACTGTGTAAGTATCAAGACAACAATGGCCCTTATGATATTCACTTTTGTAAGTTTATATACCTACATTAGTTTGAGTAATTGTAAATGTAAATAACAAAGGACCTATCAATATAAGGATATTTATATTAGAGATATAGAATGACTAAGATATAATTTTTTTTTTTGAGAAGTGATTAAGATATAATTGAATGGCAAAAAAGGAACATATTTTGACTGATTCTTCTTAGTTTGTTGCTGTTAATTTTTTATTTATTTCTAATAAGTGATAAAGTAGGGTTTGAACTGTAGACATAAGACACTATAAATGATGTAATTACCACAAGATTATCGCTTATTATTGTTATTATTATGCAAATAAAAATCTATAAATAAGTTGGAAAACAAATATTACATATATTTGGTTTAATTTGAATTTTTGCTACTTCAGAAAAGACCTCGTTTTCCACTAAGAACAACAAAGAAACCTTCAATGTTTGGTTTATTGGAAGATGCTTGTCCGTCTGGAACAGTTCCTATTCGTAGGACAACAAAAGAAGACCTTATAGCAATTAGGTCGATGTCAAATAACATTTATCCTCAAACAACAGCAGCTCCTGGTATTCATGTAAGTTCTTTGTTATATATTTTAGGATGTAGGATGAAATCATAGCCATACTTGATATCAGTATAAAATGCACATGGTTATTTTCCCAAAAATGTGGTATTGTAATAAGATTTGTGAAAATGGTGCATTAATTAAATGAACAAGTTTGAAATGAACTTTGGTGTTTAATTAGCTAAGCTTGAACAAAACTAAAACTTGACTCAATATATTTGTGATCCCTAAACCTAATATTTTCAATATTAAATTTTGTAAATTTAAAGCAAATTTGTGAGAAGATGTATAATTTTTTCTTGTTTTAAACAACCTTGAGTTGTTTTCAGTTTTGAATATTTTAATTTTTTGTTTTCATTGAGCTCCTCTCTCCAAGTCTCTCTTCCACCCCACTATACCTTTTTAGAGATGATACCACTACGATTAAGATGTAACTTCATAGTGACCAAGACAACACCACCATGACAGGGAAGAACCATTTTGACAAGGAAGGTCAACCACAACTCCTCCCATCAGATCGGGGTTTTGCCGATTGTTTTTTTTGCACTTTCTCTCCCTCTTTATTCTTTGTCCTCCATGCCTGATTTACTCAAAGTTTAGTTGACTGTGATTGTGGGTTTGATGTTCTTGTGAGTTGCATGTTGTTTATGGGTTAGGGATGTTTTGGAAAACAAAAACCTAGAAATTAAAAAATTAAAAAAAAAAAAAAATTTGAAGGGTGAAAAACCAATTTTTAAAATAAAATTCTCAAAACATTCTTTTGTTGGTTTTCAAAATAGAAAACACCAAACCAAACCCAAAAAAATTGAATAATTATGGTATTTAATAGCTAATATGTACAAAGAAAGGTAGATACAAAGATTTGTTATGTCAAAATTTAATTTAATTAAGTAGATATACTTAACTAAATTGATAATCATGGTTTTTGAGTGGAGTTGTGATTTGCCATTGTATTAAAACCCTTACCCCTCTTCTCTGTGTGTGTGTGTTTGTTTCTCAAAAAAAAAAAAAAAAAAAAAAAACCTAAATTGATAGAGCTTATGAATAAATTTGGCTTATTCAAAAAATTAATAGACGAAGCTTAGACTTGTACTAAATGCTCAAGTTCAGCTCAGCTCCATAACAAAGTAAATAAACCAAGCTTGAATACTTTCTTTAACTTGTTACATCCCCTTAACAAAAATTATAAACATTTTCTTATAATATATTTTATTTCTTTAATTTGGAATGTTGTTTAACAAGAGTTTCATTGGTAGTCCTTGACTTTCAGAACTTTCATTGTACAGCGTGCACAAATCCAAATGCGAGAGTTTACAGGTAGTTACGCTGGAGTTAAAGGAAACATTGCTGTCTATAATCCTGATGTTAAGTTGGGAGACAGCTATGCAGAAATACATATTATGAAAGGCGTAGACGAGAATGTGAATTCTATCATGACGGGATGGATGGTATTTTAAAATTTATATTTATCGATCTACCTAAAACAATCCAATCATCAATTGCAACAAACAATGAGCATTTTCAACAAAGAAAAATGTGGTATTCTTTGATAAAGTTAATTTTGTTTTTGGTAAAAAAAAGGTTCAAATTCTAGTATTTATGGAAAAAAATGAGTGAAATGAATTTTTTTTTTTTAGAAGGGAGTGAAATGAATTGGTAAAGGATAACGGTTATCAAGAAAATTGATAATCATATACAAATGGAACAACATAACCAGAATTTTCAAAATGAATAATTTTTGTGTTGCTTGATTCAAACAGGTTTCTCCAACTTTGTACAAGGGTACTGGCTATTCTTATTTCTTTATACATTGGACAGTAAGTTTTCTATAAATTTTGATGTTATTATTTATTTTATTATAATTTTCTTGTGGTATATGTGTGTTTCTTGTTTGCTGATGTTTCAATCAATTGAATATTTTGGATACTATCATTGTTATGAAAATTATACGTAGAGCGTTACTTGTTGTTGGGTGTACATGAAAGTTTGTTGCTTTGGATTCTAACAATTCATTTAAAAATTATAGTCTGGTGGTGCAACGAAAACAAGCTGCTTCAACCTTGTTTGCCCAGGTTTTGTGCAAATTGACAAAAAACTTTTTCCCGGGGCAGCTATAGCTAATGTATCCATTCCTCAAGGTCCTCATTTTGAGATTGCAGTCTCTATTTTCAAGGTAAATTTATCACTAATCATAATTGCATGGTATTATTTAGTTTTGTAATATTAACCTTATTGGTTTGTTTGGATTGAGATAAGAAAGTAGAGGAGGGTAGAGTAGAGTAAAATTGACTGGAAATTAGGCTAATTTTTTACCAACTTTATTCTACTCCCCTTTGCTCCCCATCTCTCCCTTCTCGATCCAAACAAGCCCTATATGTATATGGTTCCATATGTTCAAATTTTAATACAAAGTTGAAAAAGGTTTCTAGAGTTTTGTGACTTTGATCATATGCTCTTGCTCTTTTATGTGATAGGAGGAAGATGGAAATTGGTGGATAACAAAGGACGGTATTAGTGTTGGATATTTTCCAGCAAATATATTTAATAATTTTACTAATCCTGGAAGTGTTGGTTGGGGAGGTATCGTTGCTGCTCCTAATCCCCCAACTGGAATTAGCCCACCCATGGGATCTGGATTATATGCTGACGGCAAATATGAGCATTCATGTTCAATTAGACTTGTTCAGTATAGAAATAGTTCAGGAATTATAGTGGGACCTCGTCAAGATAGCTATGATAAAATCAATGATACTCCTAGCTGTTATGGCTTAAATGATCTTGTATATCAAGGTGTGGAAAATGGATACACCTTCGATTTTGGTGGACCAGGTGGAGACTGTGGCATTTAAAATATTTTGTACCAATTATCTTGCAGAATAAATTGGAAAATTACAGTTTCTTCTTCATTTTTAACCATTAATGTCAATGAGTACCAGCAGTAGAGCCAAAAATTATGTTTTTTTTTAATCAAAATTATGTTTGATAACAATCTTTCACAAATAAATTCATCTTTTACCATTTTGATAGTAAATTCTTAAAAAGTTTCATTTTCAATACAAATTATCAAATTGTAAACCGAAGTGAGTAAAAACAAATTTTCAATTGAATGAATGAAAATTTTAAAAACATGAATGATCCAACACTTGAAGGAAAAAGTTTGGCTCCAGATATGTTTGGAGTTATTTTTCTCTAACCCATTATGTTGCAATTAAAAATACCATTCACGTATAGTTTTAGTTATAAGATTTTTTTTAATAAATAAGTGATTTATTTAAATAATACACATGTAGAGTCTTATAAATAATCAGGTAATGAGTTAAAAAAGTAGATCCAAACATGCCAAAACTTTTGCAAAATTTAATAGATACTAGCTTGGAATTTTTTTTTTTTTTAATTTTTAAATATTTTTCTGAGAAACCAACTTATATTGCATAGGCATTTTTTTGGGGGTTAGTTTTCTATGTATTTTTAAAAATCTCAATACTTTCTATTCAACCTAATTCGAGTCTTATATGTTTTTTAGTTACAACCATCAAAATATAAACCAATCCCAAATCTAATCTTGTTGTCAATTATCATGGCTAATTTAGCACTTAGAAAACTTTATTTTATTTTATTTTTCCTCCTTTAGGGGTGTATATGTATAAGTTGTTAGAAAACAATATTTTGAATTTAAAATGAATGTTTGTAAAAAAGCTATGAGGAGAAGTGGTTTCAAAACAGAGTTTTGAGTTTTAAAAATGTTATTTTAAGCTCTCTAAATACCTAATCAAATGGACCTTAGGTAGCAATATTCAAAAATAATAGTCCTACAAAATAGTTACTTCATAAAAATTTGCACTCTCAAGTCCCACCCTCGAATAAACCTGCATTACATATTTTTAGGAATAAGTGACATAGTGTCTCAACTTTAAATAGAGGGTAGGGTACGCCAAACAACCAGTTTATAGAAATGGAAATTTTTCAAAGAGCAAAACATAAAGATCATTAAACCAGAAAAAAGAAAGTGCTGTTCTAGTGCGGGGTCTTTCGTTGATATAAAAAACCAAAAAAAAAAAAGGTCTTTATCCCAAATCCATAACTATGAGAGAAGGAAACGCCACAACATATAATTGCATGATCACACATTATATGAACTTTGGGTTGTTCTTTCCCTTTTGATCGAAATCATCATATAATGACCAAGGCAACTAAAATAATAATCCATAATTCAAGCACATTATAGCAACAAACATAATTCCAAGGACATAAGAAGAAATTCATTTTGTTAGGGAAAAAACATATAGGTTCTTGGAGTCAACAAACATAATTCCAAGGACATAAAGAAAATTTAGGCAAAAAAAGATAAGTAGGTGAGTGCAATAAAGTGAGGGTATTTGTGCAATAGGGAAGATGAAAGAGTGGGAGGATAGATAAGATTTGATTTTCCCTCATGTGTATTTGGTTGGAGGGGTGGAAAAGTGGGAGGGTGGAAAACTTCTTGGTTTGGTTGGAGAGAAAAATGAGAGGATGGAAAATGTAGTTTATATAAATTGACTATTATGTCCTTGTTATATAATATATAAGAAATAGAGTGAGGGGTAGGTGAGTGCAATAAGGTGAGGGTATTTATGTAAATTACATCATTCAACATCTTTTCCTCCCCATTTTCCTCCCAAATTGGGATGATAAAAAAATGTGAGCCCAGATGAATTATTTTCCTCCCCATTTTTTATCTCTCTTGTTTTCTCTCTTGAACCAAAAAGTAGAAAATGCCATTTTTCTCCCTATTTTCCTTTGCTTATTTTCCATCCTCCTTGTTTTCATCCCAACCAAACATACCCTTAGGCAAACGGCGAAAAAAAAAAAAAAAAAAAGGAAAAAAAAAAGCACACATATACATAAAGGGTTCATTCTGTTACTTTAATTTAGTGCTTTCCTTCTTTGTTATTTGAGTTACATCTTATTGGTATTTTAGAAACACATATAGCCTTAGGGTGCTATCTTTAGAAACATGCAAGGGCCACAGTAATACCTTTAGCAACTGCACAGAACAACTTGACCATTGGCAAACAAAAAACAAAAATGATGAAAAAGCTATCTTCAGAAACCAAGTTATATTAAAAAAAAAAAATTATTACTAAATTGCGCTAGACATACAAAGTTTTTAAACAATTCAAGCAAGAGAGGTCCCAAGTTAAAATGCAAGAGTTAATATTGGCAATTATGGGAAATAAGAAGCACTTTAGATCATCAGTCACGATATCTTCTTATACCTTTAGATTATCAGTCACGATATCTTATACCTTTTGGGTTGATGACACCAACAAAAGCAATAACATCACTAATAATATTTTGCATAATTTAACTTCGGAGAAAGAAATACCCTTTCTTTTTCTTTATCTCAGATTTAGGCTTCTTATAACCTTCCTTTTCCTCTTTCAATAACACCACCACCACCACCTTTGCAAATAGTTGGATGTCCTGGTTGTTGGCTTCTTAGCTTTAGGAGCATCATAATTATAATATGATTTCTAGTCCCGACATTGTCAAGTATTGAATTTGGTAAAAATGATTTCTCAAATCTTATTAATTAGTTGTCAAAGATTATATACAACTCAGCTAAGATTGGTAAGTTCTGTATCTAACTTAACAGAATAGAATATGTTAATCATGTGTGGCATGTGTGAACTAAAACTAAAAAGATACAAGAAAAACTAAATGTTGTTCACTATACAAAATTGAAACTATTTAGCAAACTACACTGTCATTTATGCAACTCCTCATTCTTCTTGATCTAGCTTTATTCTTCTATCTTTGCATCTCGAAGCTTCAGAGTGTGAAGCTTATTGTTCTTGGCTTTGTTCAATAGTTGCTTCCTTGACTTCATCAGTTGCTTTTTATGTCTTCAGAGTGTGAAGCTTATTGTTCTTGGCTTTGTTCAATAGTTGCTTCCTTGAATTCTAATGCATTATCAGTCCTAACAGATTTGATTTTTATTCCAAATTGGGTTTGAATCATAGTGTAAAAAGAAGCAATGAAAGACCTAACTTTTAATTTAGCTTTCAAAACAAAAACCGAAGTTGCTCTTGATGCATCATCAACTATAGTAAGGAAATATCTATGACCATTAGAAGTTGAAATAGAAAGGGTCCCCAAATATCCATGTGCACAAGATCAAAAGAGTGAATAGATCTTTTATTATCAAAAAGAAATGGAAGCCTTTTCAATTTGGCTAAGGGACAAACATTACAATCCTTATTACAACAATTCTGAAGAAAAGGAAAGACATGACTTAAAGAATGAAGTTTTACATCATATGGATGTCCTAATCTGGAATGCCAAAGAGAATACAAGTTGTTTTGAAGAGTAGAAGAACAAACACCAGAGAAAGTTCTAAGTTTATGCCTAGAAAGAAAATCAGCAAGAGAGCTGGTAGCTCGAGAGAGGCTTGAAGTTTGTAACAAGTGTAAACCATCATGCATTTGGCCTATTCCAATCATTCTACAATAGGTAAGGTCTTGTATAAAATAGTAACTAGATAGAAAAACAAGGCAAAAAGGTTGAGATTTGGTTAAAGCACTAACTGATAGCAAATTGAAAGTGAAAGAAGGAACACAAAGAACATTTGTGAGGGTTATGTTATGTGAGATGAAAGCTGTATATAGTTCCAATGTGAGTGACACCAACAGCTTTCCTATTTGGCAATTCAACCATAGTATGCAAAATTTCAGAATAAGAAGTCAATAATCGCATGGAATAAACAATGTGGTTAGTGGCACCAATATCAATCACCCAAGTTTCAATTCCATATGCTCTTCTATTAACATTTTTGGCTAAAAAAACTGAATGTTTAAGATGTATAGGATTACATGTAACAACATTGGATGGCAAAGTAATTGTATTGACCATATAAGGATCTTGGCCTTTTGTAATATGTTGAGTAGTAGTTGAAGATGAACCACAATTAATGCCAAAAGTTGCTAATATTGATTAGCTGTAAAAGCTAGAGCATGTGTTGTGACATCAACAAAATTGAAATCCTGAGTTGTAGGTGGAAGATTGCCTTGAAACAAATCAAGATTGGAGGAAACTTGATATGCCATAACATTCTTGTTATTCTTGAACTTAAATCCTGGTGGAAAAACATGCAACTTATAACACTTGTCCACTGTATGACCTAACTTGCCACATTGAGTGCACAAAGGCCTCTCTTTTCCTTTGGATTTGTGACCAGAACTAGAAAAATTCTAAGATTTTGTGGCCAAGGCAGTGGATTCAACACGAATTGAATTTCCTACAGTTCTTTGCATCTTTTCCTAAAAGAACAAAGAATAGGCTTTGTTAATTGGTGGAAGTGGATTCATCAACAGGATTTTTTTTTCTTGACTTAAGAGAAAGACTTGTTCAATCCCTTAAGAAACTTCATTATAGATTCTATAGCTTGAAGATCTAAAAGCCTTTGATTGATGTTACAAACACACTTTCCACAAGTGCACCAAGGAAAGAGACTGAAATTTTGCAGTTGATCCCACAAAAATTTCAACTAAGTGACAATAAGAGATTGTTCACCTTGATGAAGCTCAGCAATTTGCTTTTGTATATTGAACACCTTAGGTCCATTCTCTTGACAAAAAAGTATCCTTGAGATCAATCCAACTCTCTAGGGTTATGTCTCTATATATGATGCTTGGATTTTTGGAGAGATTGAATTGATGATCCAAGTCCCAACCATGTTATCAACTCGAATCCAAGCTTGAACAACAGAAGATGAATCCACCAATGGTGAAGAAATGGTCAAAGAACCATCTATAAAACCAAGCTTATTTTTAGCAATAAGTGATTTCCTCATAGATCTTGCCTAAGCAGGATAATTTTCACCTCCAATTAGAGGTTGAGAAGTGAGCACAACGCCTGGATTTTCTTTGTGATGCAAAAACAAAGGATCATTTGGATTGTATGAATCTTGCACAGAAGGTGAAGCCTCTGAAGAAACACTTGTTGTTGTAGTAGCCATTGAAGAGCTTCAAGAAGCTTGATAGAGATCAACAATGGCGATGAGTTTGAAGAACTTTGTGAATTGATAGTAATGAAGGAAGAAGAAGAAAAAGGAAATCAATGAAATTCCCAAATTCAATGAACCCTAGAATCTTAGAAAACTCTAAAAACTTTGCTCTGATACCATGCCAAGTATTGAATTTGGTAAAAATGATTTCTCAAATCTTATTAATTAGCTATCAAAGCTTATATACAACTCAGCTAAGCTTGGTAAGCTCTGTAACTAACTTAACATAATAGAATATGCTAATCACATGTGGCATGTGTGAACTAAAACAGAAAAGTTACAAGAAAAACTACATGTCGTTCATTGTACAAAACTGAAATTATTTACTAAACTACATTGTCATTTATGCAGTTTTTCATTCTTCTTGCTCTAGCTTTATTCTTCTATCTTTGCATCTCAAAGCTTCAGAGCATGAAGCTTGTTGTGCCTGGCTTTGTTCAATAGTTGCTTCCTTAACTTCATTAGCTGCTTCCTCAACTTGCTTAGATGTAGCTTTATTTCTGTCATGGCTTTGATAAACATGACACGCAAACATAAGACTTGCCACACCTTAGTTGCTTTATGGCGCTGAAAGTTTTCTCGTTAACATTCTATCAAATTGAAACATTGATTTAAGCATCACCCGAGTTAACTCAAACAAGTGAGGACCCAAAACCAAATACCTATTTGTATAGAGCTATGAAGAAGTAGATTCCTCATTACTTTTACATGTACAACACATTCAACTATCAATAAATGCCTCTTGCATAGGTTATCAATTGTCATGATCTTCTCAACATGAGCTATAGTCCACACAAAGAAGATCATGCCAATTGTCTAAAACCCCACTCTAGAACCATCTCATATTTCAAACTTTAAGTGTTTGGAGAAAGAATCCCATCCTCTAGGTGTACCCTTCCATAGGTTAAACCCATGTTCACCCTGAATATGCACCATTGTCCAGCGTCTTCATCCTTCATCATATTTTAAATAAATAATGCTCATCAAAGATGGTCTCATTCTCTCATGGCCCAAATCCAAACTTTACATGTTCTATTAATTGAGTTAAAGACTTGGAATTTTCCTTACCCTAGGCTTGGGTTCTTGGAGGGATGAAGCTAGAATAACTCTAGCTTAAGTCTTTGAGAGCAAGAAATTGAGAAAACTTGAAGGAATTAACCTTCCTTATTGCTGGACCCATGGGTTTGGGAAGAGAGAGTTAAAGAGAGTTTCTTGATATTTCTTCTAGTTTCTTGTTGAGAAAACTCAGAAAATAGGGCAACCAAACAGTGGCGGCTCTAGGAATTTTTTTCAAGGTGTTTCTTAAGAATGATAAATTACACAATCTAATAAAAAATGAAATTCATATATTGACGCCAACAACAACCAAAAAACATGCAAATTCATATCTGAATAAAGATTTTCTAAGTTAAAGTTAACACAAATCCGCTTAGAAGATGAAGATGAATCTTACACAAAAATTAATCTTAGATATGTGATTTCTTTATCAAATATTTTTCAACAATAACCAGCAAAAGAATAAAAAATAAATTATAAGTTCATTTGAAATATTAATAAAATTATTAATTATTTTTGTTTAATTGTTTCATTATTTTTTTTTTACTAACCACTAGCAATCTAGCACACACCTCATTGTCTAGTTAGCTTTGCGCAATGTAAAGAATACAAATACACTACATCATCCACCTAACTGAACCCAGTGCCTAACATAGTTTATTTTTTATTTTTTTTGTCTTTTAATAATGTGTTGTTCTGGGTGTTGCTTTTAAGTGGACTAGGACCACTACCTCAATCCAATGCCGCGGCCCCATCCCCATCCCCCACTCAAGAGACAATAGCCAATCAATAGTCAACACAAATACACACTTACATATTTACATATATACACTTACACAAAAAGCCAATTTAGCCAAAAGAGAACCAAAGGAAAGCCTAAGTCTAAGTCAGAGCAAAGAAAAAGACAGATTTCAAAAGACAAAAAAATAGTCAGTAAGTCTAAGTCTAAGTCAATACACTACATTATCAAAAAAATAGTCACAAGGTAGACTACGAGATAAAGAAAAAGAGAGAGAGAACACCGCTCTCAGTTAGAGGCTCAGAGCAGAGATGAGATAACGAAAAGAGAGAGAACTGAAATACCTTGATGTTGCTTGAAGTTCTTATGCCGATCTCGCCGTTGCCAATCTCTGATATGGGCAAGGGAATCTCCAATCTCACCGTCGATTGCTCTAGGTGTGGCTGTTGGAGCGTTGCTAAGTCGCTTTTGGAGAGGACTTGAGGTTCTTATATGAGAGAAACCCATGCTCTGGTTTCTTTAGGTTAGGTTGTAATTGGGTATATAAGTATATTGGGTTTTGGTTTTTTATTTATTATTATTATTATTTTTTTGAGAATCCCTGGGTTTGCTATCATGTTGGGTTTGCTTGACCTTGTTTTTTTTTTCTTTACATTGGGTTTGTAATCTGTTGTTTAGGATTGATGTTGGGCTTTTTTTCCCTGGTGGGCTTGTTTTGTTACAATTTTTTTTTTTTTTTTTAGTACAAAATTTTTATTTGGGCTTTTTTTTTTTTTTTTTTTTGCTTGAAAGTAGAACAAATAATTTTTTTTTTTCCTTTTGAGGGTGTTCCTAATTTTTTTTTTAAGGGTAAACAAATAATTTTTTTTAATTATTATATATAATTTTTATTTTTTATTTTTTTAGGTCAGGTTGTTCTTGGGAACACCCTGACCTAAACGTGGCGCCACCACTACAACCAAAGGAGATGAGAATGGAACCTTCCATGTGGCTGAATTTAGGCTCAATTGTGGAGAACATGTGTCACCATGCATGCCACCTTTGTATTACACATGGTTAAACTTAACTGGTTGCATGTGTTGGTGAAATAACCATTATATCCTTCTCCTTGACTGCCTATTTTATTACAACCTTATTCATGTTACTAGTTACTAACTTGGGCGATGCACGAGAAAGCTATTAAAAATAAAATTAAAAAAAAAATATTTTACTAATTTTGTTTTTATTGCATTTTATTTTTGGTAATTTAAAGGATTGATTCAAACCTTTGTTTTATATTATTTATTAAGAATAATTGAAATGCTTATAAATAAGAAATGAGTTAATAATATATTATAAATTGTTAGCAATTATTCAAGATATCATTCAAATATGACATTTATTTTTTAAGACCCAAGAAAATACTCAGCATTAAACAAAGCCTAGTCATAATATCAGCTTTTCTCTCTCTCCACTCTCTGTCCACTTCACATCTTCATCTCTGCCCCTCTCTCTCCGCCTCTCTATCTTTGCCCCTCTCTTCTCTTCTTCTCACTCTGCCTCTGTCTCTTCATTAACCGCCAGTGCACTGAACGACTTTCAATTACCACCCCTTTCCTCTTCGCGTGACAAATTGTGGAGCTTTAATAATTTTACTAATTTGAACCCTCTATAAGAAATGCTATTTGGTTTATTGAACAAACAAAGATCCTCCCAATGGCTCTGCCACTTGATGAATCCCACGCAAGGATAGCCATATATAAGCTAATGATGCAAGTCATTCTAGTGTTGGTCTTTTCTATGCATTGCGACTTATGAGTGCCAAATGTTTCCTAGTTCCACCAAGAAAAAGTTTCCCTCACTCTTCTAAGTTCTAAGTTCTAACAGCTTCAAGAGAAATAGCTACATGTTTATTCCCCCAACGGCTTCACAACAGAAGCAGCGGAAACCTAAGAGCTTTCTCTGAAGAAAATGAGGTGCAAGAGAAGAGATTTAAGAGAAGTTCAGCTCACCTTTTTTCAGAAACACAGAACAATGGAGGCTGAATACAAATTGTAGGGGAAAGTGAGAGTGAGAGAGAACAGTGTTGTAGCTGTTGGTGGGCATAAATGCTTTGCAGGGACACATTAGTAGAACAAAATTTACAAATTTGTCATTGTAATTCTGTTTCCATGATTCGGAAACAAGTAAAATTTGTTCTCATTTCAATCAATCTAACTCACTTTTTTGAGTTATGGGCAGTGGCGGAGCCAAGATCTGACTTGAGGGGGGGGTAAAAATTATATTTGATATCACATTTACGCACATGCAAGTGAACATATATATATATATATATATATATATATATATATATATAGTATTTGAGACCAATTTACAAAATAAAAATTTATTCATGTGTATATTAAGCAATATTTGAATGCAAGAAAATTCAAAATAAAATAACATATTCATTATATTATTTATCTATTAGGGGTTTATTTACATAAAAGATCATTTTGAAATTGTAATTGTAAAAATGTTATCTAGGAGGGTTTTGGTTTTGGTTTTAAAAACCATCCTACTTATTAACCATTTATTTATATAATTTTTAACTTCATTTATTGCATTATATAATATAATAGAAGAAATATTAATAGATTTTTTGGGCGGGGCTAGGGGGCAAGTGCCCTCCCTTGACCCCCCCTAGCTCCACCCCTGGTTACGGGTGATGAAAACTGAGAAAGAAAATCAAGCTAAATAGCACCAATTGATGTGGGTCCTATAAAAACTGAGTTATAAGTTATAGAATTTGAGTGATGAGTAATGAAAATCACTCAAACCAAACAAGGTTCTTTAAAAAAATATATATATATATATTTATAATAAAACGATAGTGTATATAAAAATGCTCAGTTTTTTTTGGAGTAAAATGTTTTCAAATGTAATGCAAAATATTTTATTGAAAATGTTTTCATTTTACCATGTTAGGGTGTGAACATGAAAATGCACAAGAAATCATTTTCCAGCATTTGACATGAAGTCTATGTTTGGCTTGATGTAAAATGTTTTCCAAGTGTAAAATATTTTCAAGTGAAAATATTTTTTGGAAAGGAAAATATTTTCATTTTTAGTTGTGTTTTGAAAAATATGCCAAAAATGGTTTTTAGTGTTGGTTTGCACGTAAAACCCATATTTAATAGTAATTAACCCATGCAATGCATCATGCGATGCATGGAAAATCTATTAAATATGGGTTTAACAAATATTTTTTTTAATTTGTTTTTGTCATGGACACATTTTTTTAAAAAACAATTCTGGTAGTTTGAAAATTTATTTTAAATATTCTTTTCATAATAGTTAGCTTAGATATTTTTCATAGATGCACGAAATGTTTACAAATAGGGGAAAACATTAATGATATACTATATGAGTATATGTAACAATTATGCAAGATACCATTCAACTATTAAAAAAAATTGTAATCAATTGAGACACAGAATATGGCTAGAGAAGTTTCATTCACTGCAACTGAATTTGAGGAGAATAGTATCGAATTAGCAATCACTCAAACTCCTCATTTGTGCTCAACTGCTATACTTAATTCTCCAGAGACTATAATGCCATGGTCTGACT
The DNA here is from genome assembly GCA_030445155.1 of Quercus variabilis. NCBI lineage: Eukaryota > Viridiplantae > Streptophyta > Magnoliopsida > Fagales > Fagaceae > Quercus > Quercus variabilis. The sequence continues at coordinate 18,806,924 of CP129448.1, read as the reverse complement.
AAATGCAATTCTAGTATAATTGAGACATTTTCAAGACTCACCGACTGAAAAACTTATAATCTCTTTTCAAGAACATGCATTAAATATCAAACAATTAGAGAGTTTCCTAAACCATTTTGACGGAAACACTCACACCTATTGTGTTTAAAATGAAGCTCTTGTAATTCTAAAGGCAAAGCCAAAAAACAAAATGTAATTAATAACCTCCAACTCTAGCATTCATTTTCCTTCAATTCTTATCTAACTAATGTTATTTCTAAAAGAGCTCAAGTTGTGTGAATGAAGATCATATTAATTTTATCATAGTGAGCATGACAGAAATTATGGGTAGCCAAAGAAAAAAAAATCAATAATTCTTCAATTCCCTTGGTAAAATTCTACCAAACACAACACAAAAATTCTACTAGTTTTAATACAAATCAAACTTATATTCACATAGTCCATATATTAAAGGCATAATTTTATGTTACCTCCCTTTTTTTGGGAGGTATGATACCCACCAGTAGGCAACATGTTATATTAGGTTACCAAAACATCACATTTGACAATTTCATCCTTATATTTTATAATCCCAACATCACATGTGATTGTTTTGTCACATTGAGTGGTTCCCTTATGTTTTCTCACATTTGATGGTTCCACTATCACATTAGGTAGTACCAACATCACATTTAACTATACTTTTATCACATTTGGTGGTACTTTAATTTTTTCTCACATTTGATAATTCCATTGTCACATTGAATAGTACCAACATCACATGTGATTGTACTTACATCACATTCCGTGGTTCCTTTGTTTTTTTTTTTTCTCACATTTGACGGTTTTATTGTTACATTAGGTAGTAGCGATAGCCTTTGTTTAAACTACAATTTGATTATTGGACACTGTTTGGCATTTACTTTATATTGGCTTCTTCGTGATATTCTATTGGACTTGATTCCAAAATGTCTCTCTTCATCGGGAAAATATTCTGGGTTTTTGTCACTTTTGTTAAGGAAGTCAATTCATCTTTTGTGCTTTTTACAATATTTAGTAGTTAACACATCTGTTGATAGATGATTGGACTTACAAAGCCAACCTCAGACACTTCATTTGTTCAAGGTCTGGATACATGAACACATATGGATGAAACATGCACCAGCATTGGTGTATGCCCACAACATGAAAAAGCTAGATCATCCTCTTGTTCCCTTTGCTTTAAATTTGTGAGTCTGTATATTTTCTTATATATTTTTTGTTCCTTGGATGACAGTTTGCTTTGGGAAATAGTAATAGGAAGGGAACAATTACCTTTTTATGGAAGAATTAAGAACTTTAAAGGTTTTGCATTAACACAAGTGAGTCAACGTTGCTTTCACACTCAGTTTGTTGAATGAAGGTACATTTTTATTTGAGAGCCATAGGTCCTTGTTTGGGAGGGAGGGGTGTATTGTGATTGGCATTTAAGTGTGGCCTTACATATTTTAACCTACTGTTATTACATATAAAAGCTCAATCTATGAAAATTGACTTGGCATATGATAATTGCTATAAATTTGAAATGAGAATTTTAGAATTATCTAAAAGTTGGAAAGGATTGGAAAGGAAAGAGAGGGGGGGGGGGGGGGGGGAATGCCACAAGTGCTAGTTCCAGTGTACTATGCTAAGTATTTATGACATAAGATGAAGGTAATTCTGTGGATTGTGTGTGTGGATGTGTCCAATATTTAGATGGCTTGGCTTAGCTTTGTGTGTGTGTGTGTGCGCGTGCGCGCATGCGTGTGTGTGTGAGAAAGAGAGAGGGAATATTATGATAAAGCTACAATTTGCTTGTCATCTTCAACATGACATGTGTTTTGAGTTTTGTTGTCCATTCCTTTGCTCTATCTTCAAGTAGTAGAAGAGTCTCTTAAGAGTGGGGGTACGAAGAGGATGCTAATGCTCTGTTTGTTTCAGCAATGATGTTTTCTAAAAAATGAGTCATTTTCCATAAAACTATCTCATTTTCTTATGTTTGGGAGCAACCTTTAATGAGTTGAAAAACAATCTCATAACTTCTCGTATTTAGTTTGCTGTGAGATAGAGTTGTTTTCCAAAACAAATTAGTGGAAAACGATCTCTTAAAATAAGCCACACTTTTTTCGTTGACTAAAGATAATTTTTATTTGACTCATTTATTTTAATGCTACCAAACACTAGAAAATACGGAAAGTTGTCTTTACACAATATTTTCTATTAAACAAATAGAGCGTAAGTATAGCCATTTTGTTAACTGGGGACCCTAAAGTATGTCTTAATTTTTGTTTTAATTTACTTCATTGCTAGAAATTTTTTTTGTATATTTATCATATTTATGGTGTAATCCTAGAGAATTCTACATGGTTGTCTACATGGGTGAATTATGCGTACCTTGGTTTACGAGGGTATTGGGACTTTTATAGTAGTAGAGGGTTGACATCTCTTCCTTGGATTAGAAGTCTTTTCCTTATAGGAGTCTGTATAAGCGTATATTGCAGAATCCTTTCCTTGTAGGAGACTAACATTATGCGTGGGGTACAAGACATTTCCTTATATACTCATATGTGATAATCAAGTCAAAATTATGTCAAAACCGTCGGCTTTAGTGGTATCAGCTTTCCATCCTCCCTTCATTGACCTCGTCAGCTTAAAGCCGTAAACTTCCTACTGCATTGTTGATGGACATAAGCAAAGTCGACGGGTAGTTTGGAATGTCATTCTATGCCTTTCCTTTGATGAGCATATATTTACAATTTTATTCTTATCACACACAAACACAAACACACCCACATACACATCCCTCTACCTCTCCTTCTCCTACCAATGCATCGCTCCACCACCTTCTTCACTGTAGTTTTTCTAGCAGGACTCACAAGAAAACATCATAGGAAGCTCTTAAGCTCCTTCATGTCTTTTTTTTTTTTCTTTTTAAAGATAAAACTCTAATTAGTTTTTGGATTCTCATATTTTTGCCAGAGGTTCTTGTAATCTAAGCCTTTGATGTGATATTCTTGTGATAATGTATATACGTTTTGTTTTGGTTGGCCTATTTGGTGAATGGTTGTGGATTTTGTATAATGGTAACCATTTGAGATTTACCAATGGTTAAGATTTGGGGGTTTTGGCTTCCTAACATGAAACAATTGGTAAATCTAATTTTTATTGTTTATCTAGACTTAGTGGAGGGTTTATATTTGGGGTTTGTAATGGTGAATATTGTTATATATGTTGTTCGTAGGTCTCTTGACAACATATATATTGTGGAAGAAATTCATAAAGTATTAGGATCTTTGATATTAAAGGAGTAGACTTTGAATGACATAATTATAAATTGGAGTTTATGCCTTATATATTAAATAGTTTAGCAGCTTTGGAAGCAGGATACATTACTTGTGAGGTTAAAATATTTAGGCTTGCCTAATTAATCACTTGCTTAGAGATTCCCATTTCATAGTTGGACACAATATCAAGCTTGATACTTGTCGTGATAGGTTTGCTTGACATTGTTCAAGTCCTAGTTGACCTCCTTTTGGAGCTTTGGAAGTTAGGCTTCTTGCAGATTGTAAGATAAGTAGCTTCTTAATGGGATTGTTGAAAAATAATCCTATTTCATAAAACGTTGTTTTGGGTTAAACACATTTTGGGAAATTGTTTACGGAAATTGTATTATCCTAAAAAGTGTCATGTTGTAACCTTAGCTATATGATTAATTATGAAAAGTGTATCATGTTTTATATTGCATATGCGGATGTGCATGGATGTGCATGAATATTGTTGGTATGGAAAATATAAGCATTGTTAATTTGATCCTTTGATAATGAATTTCATGCAATTATTGCATTGTTGCAATTTCTAAAAATACTTTTACCTTGGCTAGTAATATTTGGGAAATTAATAGAAAATATTATTGACAATGAAATATTTTAAAGACCTTGAGAATTTTACAAATATCTTGGTTATTGGACAATTTTATGAAACTATTTGAAGTAAACTATTTAGTTTGAATAAATTTAACTTGTGATCCTTTGATGTGATTTTGCCATTGTACAATGATATTGGCGATTACTTGTCTTTGTGATGACATCTGTGTGACATGTGATTGCCTTGTCTTTGTGATGTTAGAGACCCTCACTTTGCATGACGCAAATAAATCCTTGAGTGTGTTGGAAGCTAAGGGTGCACTCCCTTGCTAAGGAGTTCACTCTTTGGAACAATGGTAAACTCCCTTGCTAAGGAGCTACCAAGGTGCACTGTCCCCTCTTTGGTACCATCCCTTGCTAAGGACTAGTTAGAGTACATCCATCCCTTACTAAGGACTAAATGAAATACTGTGCTTTTGTTCACGACTTGCCATAGGGTTTCAAATCATTTTTTAGGGTGCTCACAAAAAGTAGGTATCAAAACAACTCAATTTCACACATATTCTATAAATCCTTCCAAAGCAAATGTTTCCAATCATTGCGACTACATATACTCATATCAAACCATATAACATTTCAAGAGTGAAGTCCATTAATACTTTCTCAAACAAATCATAGGTAAGTCAAACCATAGGATTTTAGAGATGTGCTATCACCCATATGTTTATATGAAGTTCGGTTCATCCCACGATATTTTCAAAGAGACAAGTATGCAAAGTTTTCTCAACAAACATTTATGGCCAGTTTGGATGGTGTGGATAAAGCAGAATTTTGAGTGAAAAAAAGAAAGCAGACACCCAGATGAAAAATTCATCTTAATGAAAGCTAATTAGTTGTTTTAGGCTCAATTGAATGCAGTTTGGTCTTGAATTTTGAAAAGTTTAAATCTTTTCCTCCATTTACTCAATTGCCAAGCAAGAGCCTTAGGTTTAGTATCTCTTAAAGCTCTGAAATTCGATTACGGGTTTGCTATTGATAATTGGTTGGATTTAAGTTTATTCTTTGTGTTATGATTTTTTTCTTCATTCTAATCAACATACATGTTGCCTTTTGGTTTGGTTTTGTAGAATTGAACTTTATGTTATTTAATGTTATGAAATTTATTTATTTTTATTGTTGAAGGAAGTTCTGAATGATGCCAACAAAGTTTGAAAATGAAGGCAGGTGGTTAGAAAATTGTGGGCTGACTGTATTACAGCTGATCATTTTCTCCCAACCTTGGTGATGTGGGGTGGGGAGCAATGAATCCTTAGGTGAGTGTGGTTCGAAATCGTCTTCAATGGAACACATAAACAATTCTGTGAAAAATGGAGTAATGCATTTACTATTTTAATAGACTTCACTCTGTTTATTCAAAATAAAAAAAGAAAAATAAAATTGTCAATAGAATGAACAAGCGAATGTGGATTTTGAGTTACCTTTTTTTTTTTTTTTTTTTGGTTTAGTGATGGAGTTGAGTTACTAAAAAGGATTAAGATTGTTAATTAACATGTGTGATATGTATATGTGTACATATATATGAGTTCAAGTTACATATGGTGTAATTCTTCTAGAGTTACACATTTCTTTAACCATTGATTTCAATTAAGATCTAATGGTTAATAACACACAAGCTGTCATGTTATCAACTTCTAAAAACAAGTAATATAATGCATTAAAAGTCATTAATTCTCTTATTAAAAAAAATCATTAACTCCTTCCACCTTTCCCATCTTCTTCTTCTCTCTCTAGACCACTCACGTATTTCTTCTCCTTTGATCCACACAACTCAATGGAGTTGTATGCAGAATTTAGTTTGCTAAATCTAGAAGTATAATTTAGTTTTAGATATCAATGTAAAACCAATTGAGGCCAAAAATTTTAATATTTTACTAGTCAGACTCGTTAAAGTCCTGTCCCTTGGCAATGAAGTGAGATGGTTCTGATCTAAATTTAGTAATCCAAAAAAAAAAATTATCTATATTTCTTGAATCTTATCACTAAAGAATCCTTTTATTTGGTTTCTCTTAAGTGAGAATACATCTAAAACTGAAGAAAACTACAGATTAGTTCAAACTTCATATAACTCCAACCAAGCCAAATGTTATCTCATAGAATTGATACACTTGTGCAATCCGAACGTTCAAAATAACTGTAATCTACATATTTGGATCTCATGTAAATCTATTCATATATAAAATACATCCCAAAAGAAATTAACGGGAAGAAAATTAACTTTGCCTTTGTATCAATTATTTGTAGATCTTATAAGTGCTGCCAAAAAAAAAAAAAATTAAAAGAAAAGGACTAAAACTAATAAAATCTCATGTAATCACAAGGATTAAAGCTCACTATTAAATAACAATGAAAACCATTAGAAATAGTTCTTATTTTAAAAACCAATATTGGAAAGTAACCAAAAGAACAAACAAACAAACAAAAAATATGTGTATATTGGCTGGTTGTGGAGAATAGGGAATAGAGAAGACGTAAGTTGGAGACGAATGTGAGGAGAATGAGAAAAACTGAAAAAGTAAAAAACCAAGAAAATTAATTATCTCTCACTGCGCTAAAAATGGTTTGGAATTTAATGATGAAAGAGAAAGAAAATATATTCTTAATTAGACAAACTAATGTGGACAATAGTGTTTTTTTAGCCATTAGATCTAATTGAAATCAATGGTTAGAAAAATGTAATAACAATGCTAATATTAATTAGGCAATAAGGTGAAAAGTAATAACATTGAATGATATTTTTTTTTAACCGTTAGATCTTTTAAAGATCTACGGTGTATAAAATGTGTAACTTTTTAAGAATTACATTATGTGTAACTTGAGCCTATCTTTTTTTTTTTGAGAGGGAAACACATCAAGCTTTATTACGAAAAACCAACAATGTCATCTTGAACAACAAAGCGTATGGGTGGTGGAACATCCTCCATCCACACCAAACAATCTGAAATACAAAGAGCATGTTTAGCCAACTTATGCGCAACCTTATTACCTTCTCTCTTTACATGAGAGTAAAGTAATTGATTAAAAAAATTAGCATTAAATCTAATATCCTCCATTAGCAAACCAACCGTGGTAAGGTAAGGGCTGTTCTTGATCAACGTCGTAGTTAACACCAGAGAATCAGATTCCAAGATGCCGCTGTGAAAACCCACCTGTGTTGCAAAGGACAAAGCTCTTGAGGCTGCCATGGTTTCAATCTCCAAAGCCGTGTATAGCTGAGGAACCTGTTCAGCCATTGAAGCCAAAACCAAACCATTCTCATCTCGAATCACCACGCCAATACCTGATTTGTTCTGCTCTTTGCAAGTAGCGCCATCACAGTTAATTTTCACCAAGCCATGTGGAGGAGGACACCATCTAGTCTGGAAGTGGGTGGCTGCTCCCTGTGGACCTGGAGAGGGAGGTCTCGGATTTACCTGCACAAACTCTGCTATGCGGTCTCTTGCTGTTGCAACAATCTGATGGGAGCCAATGGTTGCTTTGTTCAGACGTATCAAGTTCCTTTGAGTCCATATAAGCCATGCCGAGGTGAAGAACAACTCCAGGTCTTGCTGGTTGGTAATTAGCCAAGATAATAGCTCTTTGAAATCCACAAAGTTATGAGTTCTTCTGCATTGCCCCTGCCTTCCCTCGTCCCAAACCACGTCAAGTTCTCTGCAAGACCATAGAGCATGCAGCGCTGACTCTGAGGCTTGTTTGCATCGATCACAAACTGGGCTTTCAATGACCATTCGACGCACTAGGTTCTCCTTTGTGGGCAAGGAGCTGCGGCATGCCCTCCACATCAGGTTTTTTATTTTGTTAGGCACGTGGACTGACCAGATTGTCTTCCACAGGTGACTCTCTTCCTTCCTTTGCTCCTCATCAATGCCGGATTGCACTTCAGCTTTCAAGAACCTATAACCTGACTTGGAGGTGTATATTCCATTGTTTGTGAATGGCCAAAACAAGCTATCTTCAGCCCCACACCGTGGCAATGGAATGGCTTTGATCAGCTCTGCCTCCACTGGGGTGAAAATACCATCAATCATCTCATGGTCCCATTGCCTAGAGGTTTCCTCAATTAAAGTAGCCACTTTAGCATCCGCCAATGTATCAATTAAAGGTGAGAGAACCTGAGGTGGATGCTTCCTTGGCAGCCAATGATGTTGCCAAATACTCACTGCCTTGCCATTCCCAATCCTCCAACGGCAACCCCTTAATAAGACATCTCTTCCATGTAAGATGCTTCTCCAAGCATGTGAACCCCCACTAGTGTGTTTAGCCTCCATTATTGAACAATTTGGGAAGAAGCGAGCCTTAAAAACTTTGTAAAATAAGGACTCGGGATTTTTCAAAAGTCTCCAAGCTTGTTTTGCCAACAAGGAATCATTGAACATGGCAATGTCTCTAAAACCCATACCCCCCTCCAATTTTGATTTAGTTAGCTCATCCCACTTCAACCAATGTATCTTCCTTTTATCCCCCCTTTGGCCCCACCAAAATTTCTTGATCATGGTCTCAATCTCATGGCAAAGGCCAATTGGGAGTTTAAAGCATCCCATAGCATATGTTGGTATGGCTTGAATGACTGCTTTAATGAGGATCTCCCGTCCGACCTGAGATAAGAGCTTTCCTTCCCAACCTTGTAGCTTTCGCCATACTTTCTCCTTAATAAAATTGAACCCTTCCTTCTTCCTCCTTCCCACCAAAGATGGCAGCCCAAGATATTGCTCAAAGTTTACAATTTTTTGTATTCCCAATGCAGCCTTGATTTCTTGTTTGGTTGCTTCATCGGTTGATTTGCTAAAGAATAAGGCCGTTTTGTTTTTGTTCACCTTTTGCCCCGATTCTGCTTCATAAGTCCCAAGGATATCAATTATTTTTCTGCACTCATCTTCCGTTGCCCTACAAAAAAGGAGGCTATCATCTGCAAACAAGAGATGGGTTAGTGCTGGACCCCTCCGGCAAAGAGAGAAACCTTTTATCTCTCCCACATCAGCTGCATGTTGGAAGAGACCATGTAGGCCTTCCGTGCAAAGGAGGAAGAGGAAAGGAGATAAAGGGTCTCCTTGGCGAATTCCTCTAGTTGGATGAATTAATCCTTGGGGTTCACCGTTGACCATGATGGAATAAGTGACAGTTTTCACACAAACCATGATCAAACCAATCCATCTCTCGTCGAAGCCCATTTTCCTCATGACATTTTCAAGATACCCCCATTCCACCCAGTCATAAGCCTTGCTCATGTCAAGCTTAATGGCCATATAAGCTGTTTTTCCTGTACTCAAATTTTTCATGCTATTAAGTGTCTCAAAAGCAACAAGTATATTGTCCGAAATCAACCTATTCTTGGCAAAGGCAGATTGGTGTTCAGTGATGATAGTGGGTAAAATTTTCTTTAGTCTATTTGCAAGGACCTTAGAGAAAATTTTATAAAGGACGTTACACAAGCTAATGGGCCGGTATTGAGTGACAAATTCAGGGTTACTAGATTTGGGAATGAGCGTAATGAAGGTATGATTTAGAGGGTATGGGAGAATACCTGAATTAAGCCATGAAAGTACCGAACTCGTCACATCACTGTCCACTAACCCCCAAAAATGCTGGTAGAACAATGGTGGCATGCCATCGGGTCCAGGTGCTTTAAGAGGGGCCATTTGTTTAAGAGCTTCTTTGACTTCATCACCATGAAAAGGAGCAATTAGGGCTGCATTCATTTGCTCTGTAATGACCGGTTGGATATGTGACAAAACTTCCCCTCGTGTGTTCTGGTAGGAGGAGGTGAAGAGTTCGTTGTAATAGTTGATCAAGTGAGCTGCAATCTCATCCGGTTCAACTCTCCAATTATTCGCTCCATCCCTGATTCCACTAATAAGATTTTTTTTAAATCTTTTGGTGGCTCGGCAGTGAAAAAATTTGGTATTATTATCTCCATTTTTCAACCAAAGTGTGCGTGATCGTTGGCTCCACATACGTGCTTCCTTGTCTAGGAGAGAATTAATCTCTTCCTTGAGAGCCCTAACCCGTGCATTCTGCCCATGTACCTGTGCCTCATCTTCAGCAATTTTCAGCATCTCATTTTTTTTCGTCAATTCCTTCCTAACATTGCCGAAAACATTATGGTTCCACCATGCAAGGTCCCTACCACATCTTTCCACTTTTTTAATGATTGCACCATTCCCATACTCATGGGAGTAGGAAGACCATGAAGCCTCCACCACTTCGGCACACCCAACATCTGAGAGCCACATCTCCTCGAATCTAAATAGCTTTTTCCTCGGTGGGATTAATAAGCCTGATAGGTTAATACATAGAGGCAAGTGATCAGATGAATTACAATGAAGATGATGGACAGTTGTACCTGGGAATTTTAGGAACCAATTAGCATTAGCCACACCCCGGTCAAGTCTTTCCCAAATAGAATGTCCATCCGTGAAGTGTTTACTCCATGTGAACTTACTACCCTTAAAACCAAGATCAAGGAAACCACACTCATCCAACACATCCCGAAATAGTTGCATCTGCCCTTGGTTTCGAAATGCTCCCCCAAGTTTTTCCCCTTGACTGACTATTTCATTGAAATCACCAGCACACAACCATGGCACTTCCGGATGATGGTTCAAAGGAATACTATCACTCCTTCACTAGGAAGGGACAACTATTCTACTGTATAAGAGAGCTATAGAGAGAGCTTTCTTAGGTACAGAGAAACAACTTGAGCCTATCTCATATACACATATATATATATATATATGTGTGTGTGTGTGTGTGTGTGTGTGTGTGTGTGTGTGTGTGTGTATGTACATACGTATGTGTAAGTGCGTGTATATCCATATATATGTGTGTGTGTGTGTGTGTGTGTGTTATATGTGTTATGGCAAAAAGATTAGTCTAAAAATAGTTAGCGGTTAGATGTAGTTAAAACAGCATAATATAAATAATGAGTTTTCTGTAGAAACGGAACAAAAGAGAGCCCAAACCCCAACTTGGACAAAATTATTACTGGGTTAAGCCAAAAATTTGTGCATTTTGGAGAATGTGTCTAGATAGCTACTTCTTGTTTTGTTGGAATTATAAAGAGTGAGTTTATTACATGAGAGGGGGCAAAGATTGTCTATTGATACTTGCTATTTCTGCCATGTTCACTCTTCTATTTTCCTAAGTCTTACTTCACTCTTTCTCTTTTCTCTCTTATTTCCTTTTCAACTCTTAGTGTTGCTCACCTAAGTCGCTCTCCCTTCCTCTTACGGCCACTGTTCCTATTTACACAGGATCAAGCGAACGTGATTTCTCCCTATTACCCTCATTGTTTACCAACCATTTTTGTCTGCAATGAACACTCCTCAGAGATGCTCACTACCATTCTGGCCATATGGATTCAGCCTCCACTTCACCTAGGCATGCCTAGTGTTTTCTCTCTCTTCCCCTACCCACCTTAAGACAAATTCGTATCCATTCCGTTCTGTTGTATACCCTTCCCTCTCTTTTGATGAGTAAAACCTCAAGTCTCTCTCTATCTATCTCTCCAACATGCATCAAGTGGTCTTTGTCAATTTGCTACTTATTTTGGGTAAAGATGTCTTCCTAGTAGAGCACCTTCCAAAAGAGGCCTTGGTTGGATACCGGAAATAAACTCTTTCCCCCTATCTACCAAACCACACCCTCTTTAATTCCCTTGACTATGGGCCCACTCTTTTGCATTAGCTGGATACAAGTTGATGGTGCTCTGGCCATATTATTATAGTCTTATTGCTTCACTTTTTTGTCTTCTTCCTTTCTCATGCAATTTCTACCGCTGCCACCTAATGTTGTCTTGTTTCATCCTTTGTTGGGATTTAGGCCTCTTTACCCATGTTTGCCCCTCGAGGACCATGTGAGCTAGTTGGGCTTGACCCATCTCCCCTTTTGGGCCTTTCAGGGTCTTTTTTATATTGATCTATACTAATATGTTGGACTAGCCCATTGGGCCTTTTTCCTCTTCTTTTATTTTGGAGAGGTTGGAGAGGGTCATCCGACCATGGCTGGCTCTTCCGTATTGCCCATGGCCATTGAATTCTATTTCTTTCCCTTTTCTTTATAGGTGTTCCTTCTCTTTGGGCCTTAGGGGCATGGCCCCATTGTTCCTGCCATTATTCCTTCGTCCTTTCTCTCTTTCCTTTGACCTGTTCTGGGCTTTCCTACCATTAGGCCCTTCTTATAAAAACTGGGAATCAACAATAATCAGATTCAATTAAATGGAATAAACAAAAAAAAAAAAAAAGTCCTAGAAGAGGATTTGAATTCTATAACAACGAGATGGATAGAAATGAAATTTATAATTGTTTTGTCGATATCTTGATCTTTGATGCACTTCTATTGATATAGGTAAAACTTTACAATTATGAATTACAATAAATGTTTTGTGTTTTCAACTAAGAGAAATAAGGTCTTTTTCTTTGTTGAATTCATCCACATTGAGGAAATGATTATTTTACTGTTGGTCAAAACGAAAATATCATGACCAAAAAATTAATTTTGTTATTGGTTGAAAAGATCCTGATATCTATGGCAACAAAAAGAGTGAAAAGAATTGGCATAGAAAAGTTTCATCAAGAAAATTCATACTTAAATTCAAATGGAACTGCGTAATAAATCACCTTGGGACATAGATATAGTATAATATAAACTTCATATTTCTCAATGCATATGTTAAAAAAAATTCCATAGTTTTTTAGCCAAACTGTATGAATGTCCTAAATGCTTATTTATATAGCTCACCAGATATTTCAAAAGAATTTAATTTTTATACTTATTCAAACAGTGTTCTCCAAGTTTATAAAAGGGTACGGGTATACTTATTTCTTTACATTTTGGACAGTTGGAAAAATCTGGAACCAATTTTACTCTTTCTTCTAATTTATTCTTTCCCATTTCAAGCCAATTTTTATCTTTTTCCTTTTGTCTTTTATAAGAAAACTAGTCGCAGACCCACGCGATGCGTGGGAATATATATTTTGTAATATGATACAATTCATAATTTATTCTCTAAAATTTATTGAAGATAGTTTTTTCCTAAAAACTTGAACTATTTCTAAAATTATTTTCCAACTCTCTATCTCTACAAATATATAATTATATTATTTTGGTTTTTTATTTTATTTTATTTTATTTTTTTAATTTTATAGATATGATATTTGAAAACCAATAATGGAGGGACATGCCAACACAACATTAGATTTCTATTTTTCTTCCCATGATGAGATTGTATTATATTTTAATTCTTCTAAATTTTAAGGTGCAACCTTCGTACCAGTTGCTAAATCCTTCATTCCCAGAAGTGATGTCTAGTTAGTTGCCAACAAAAAAGAATAAGACCGCAAAAAAAAAAAAAAAAAAAAAAAAAAAAAAAAAAAAAAAAAGGAAAGTGAAGTTTTATAGGTTAGAGTCATCACGTACAAAAACTTATTTACAATAAGGTATATAAATAAAATACATATTAAACAAACCTTACTTCAGCAAAATGATCAAATTTAATAGATACTCACTTATATCAATTTCAAAAAACCACCAAATTGTCAAATAGTAATATGCCATTGATTTCACTCATGTCTACTACAAACATTTATCAATGTGTCCCTATACAAATCACTCAATTATTATTGTTTTGAATTCCCACAAAAAATCAAAATAGAGCGTATACGAATTGTAAACTTGCTAACTCGGCCAATTGTTCTTACCTCAGAGAAGATGTCTATTAACATTCCAAGTTATGAATTTCAAATGGCTACAGGAAGTTATCAGATTGTATCAGTTGCTATGCCCAAAAATAGCAATTGCTTCTGCCTTCATTAGAACACATAAACTATATCATATTGTGTTTAATAAGGAAAAAAATAGTAAAATCCAAAAGAAATAGTATTGTTAAGATTTGTCTAAAACTCATGTACATAGTATTCTAGATATTCAAAAAAAGAAAATCAAGTTGTTGGAAAAATAGCATAATTCAAAATCTAAAACTAAAAATCCAATTATTGTTCATGTACACAATATTAAAGATAGGTATTCAAAAATCAAGAACCAATTAATTTTTCTATCCTCACAACAGTTAGCATAAAGCTAGGTACTAATGGAATTTAAAAATAATTCAATTCTTTGAATTTCCTCACTCCTAAAATACCAAAAAATTTCTCATAAGCTAAATAATCCCCAAAGTTATTCGTCAACCAAACAGGCCAACTTAGGTCCCAAACACAAAAATTCTAGCCACAATACAACAATCTACTTAAGCTAATGTACTTTGAAGAATTAGAGTTTCCTTTAAAATATTAAGATAAAAAAATTTAAACTATGACATCCCAAGTTCCATACACAAAAAATAAATAAATAAATAAGATTCAAACTTTACTCTCTTTTCTTTTCCATTTTCTCACAATTTCTGGGACATCAAATAGTCAAATTAAACAATAAAAAACAAATTATTAGTATAAGGAAATGAAATCTAATATAGCTGTGTATTGAACCATAAAAAGCAAATTATCAAGCACCACCCAAGAAAAGCAACAATTTTATTCCTCTTTCCTTCAAAATATTCTAAGAAAAGAATGGTTACCAATTGATTTGTATGACCTTTAATAGATTAAAAAGCCTCCAATGATTGCGAGTCTTGATCTTTGACATTTGTCGAAGAATTAACAAACAAAACAGAGATAAAAATGAAATTTACTTTAGCATATAAGACGATGGGAAAAAGAGAACAATAAAAATTTCTCTTTGATGAAAATGAATAATGCTCTTACTATAAAACAAAGACCAAAATAAAAACATCACATTGAACAAACATATTGAGAGTAACATTCCCACAGTCTAGAGAATGGCAACCATAAAACAATTTATAACAAACATGATCAAAATTGAAAACTCAATCTCATTCATAATGAAAACTCAAAATTGATTTACGTTTTTTTTTTTTTTCCTAATAATGAGATGGGAATAAAAAAAGAAAAAAAAAAGAATAATACAAATAGCAGAACTCATTTTCAGTTTATACCCTTTGGACTTGGGCTACCAATGTTCACCTCTCATCTGCTTTAGTTTCGTTTGCAAGCTCTAGAGTCATTATCTATCTCTTGTGCTCACTTGATTGGGTTTTGGAAGACGAACTTGAGCCATTACCAAAAGAACGGAAAAAACACTCAATAAACTATTGCATTGAAGGCCATATCGATCAATTTGTAAACAGAGAACAATTGAAAATTTATAGAAAAAAAATGAGAGGTGAGGAGGTGAGGAGGTTGCAATCTATCAGTGACTATAAAAATCCCATATAATAGCGGCATCTCAAGAGTTTGGATTAATGGAAAGACAAATGATAGATGTGGAGATAAAGTATTAGTGACTATAAGAATTCTATATAATAGTAGCATTTCAAGAGTCTGGGTTAATGGAGAGACACATGGTAGATATGGAGATAAAGTATTGGCGACTATAAGAATTCCATATAATAGCAACATCTCAAGAGTATGGGTTATGGGTTAATGGAGAGACACGAGATAAATATGGAGATAAAGTAACACCTGAATTTAAAAAGAGACTCAATAAATGGCAACCGATAAAACAAAAAATAAAATAATAAAAGAAAATAAAATAAATGATGACATGGTGCTGACGTGGCTTAACTGGAGCGTAGCAACATTAAACGCTACGTTTCAGCTTTTAGTAATATATAGATTGGAGTTGCTTTTATTAACTACTGCTATATAATAAATGATATAGATTTCGTAGAAGTTAGGACTACTATACCACGGTCACCTCTCCTCCTCTTCTTCTTCTTCTTCTTCTTCTTCCAGTCTCAAAATGTCATTTTTATTTCCAACTTTCAATAGCTCCACCCAAGTACCAAATGGTTCCCCAACTCCCGCAATGCCATTCATCCTTTCTGATCCTTCCTACAAGAAGGACTCTGTCAAGATCATCCTCCTGATGGTATTCATGGCCTAAATCTTTGTTGTGCTAGTGTCCCTTTGCTTATGGGTGACACTACACATTAAGAGTTGGCCTAGGCAAGCTAATGTCCCACAACTAGAGGCCGCCCCGGAAGTTATAGATATTGCACTCACTGATGAGGACGAGGACGACATTGCTGAGGTGTAGGAGGTTGAGCTTTGAGGTCGATCAGGTGATCAGCTTGAATATTTTTAGTATAGTACTTTGTTCATTTTGCATATGTTAGATGTTCTACATATTCATTTTAGTATGCTTGTGACTCAAAGTCATCAACTTTTTATTTGCAACTAGCTTAGGAATAGATTTGCAACTAAATTTGTTTTGTATTTTGCATTAATCTTATCTCTACTTGTTTTTTAAAGTGCAGAAGTTCAGAAGCTATGGTAAATAAGACTAACTTTCCATTTTGGTTGCTGGGTGGATTCATTGCAACATATGCCTTTAATTTTCATGTAGCCAAAGAAAAAGCTACTTGTCTTTTAATTACAATGTAGAAAGCAAATGTGTTATCAAATGATTGATATCCCTATGTTATGATTTGTGTCCTTAATTTAAGTTGCCTTAAGCTTTAGTAAATGAATGATAGCCCAAGCTTTGTTGTTAGAGGGTATTAAAGCAGTTGAAGAATCAAGACTGTTAAATGTTAATTAACATTTATCCCAATTCTGATACGTGGATCCTGGTAAAATAAATAAATAGCCTTGGATAGAGGTGTCACTAGAGTGGTTTTGCAGGTCCAATATTTCTCGAGTAGTAGTTTCATAATTTTCATGTCGGAAAATTAAGCTTTTAATCTAAAGCCAACAAAATTTATTAAAGGAAGAACAGAAGTCAATAACCATGGGTTCAGCTTTTCCTCAATTGCTACATATGAAGAACTTTTTTCTTTTTTGCTCAAAGGAAAGATTCACATTAAGAAAAAAAGACTAGCACAAATTCAATAGAACAGCAACCAACCCTGATAACAACAAACTAATTCAATATATGAACCATAGCCGAAAAACAACCCAGAGATAAACTCAGTCCCTAAACATCTGATTTTGAAGCCCCATCTAGACCAGCTGTGAAGAAAACATCTGGTAGATGATGCAGATTGCTGAAATTCAAAGACAATTGGAGACGAGATATTTCCTGCTCACATCACTGCATGTCATCCTTAATATGCTGACAATTGATCTCCATCTTTTGGTGCAAGGTATCTCACTTTCTATTTAGATCGACCTTCACTTATTGCTTTAATCTCAGTTTTTCCTGCACTTAGGCTATGGCTCTTTTACTTTCACCTCCTGCCTCCACATCACCTGTAATCAAAACTAATTTACAAAAAAATTTCCCTTAAATTTAATAATATATTTGGGTGTTATCAAATTCATAGCTAAACAGGTTTAGATAATCATTTATGAAAGCCAAAGAAGTAAACACTGATATAGTAAACACTGATATATAAACCAACATAAAAATGACTAAAGCAACAGATAATTACAGTCAACCCTGTCAACCTAGTTGGAAATAATTAATACAAATGACACATGCAACTTAAGAATTTTTTTTTTTTTTTTTTTAATGTGCTCCAGGCAAAACCGCAACCGCAGAATATTTAATCCAAGTTTTGGGATTTTCCTGGGACCAAGGTACACGAAAATAACAATAAATAATCCAAATCAGAAATGGACCCCTTTTTTAGCTACCCTCATAAGTGATTAACAATGTATTTCACAGGGTTAGAGAGAGAGAGAGAGAGAACAAAAATAAGCGACAAGCAGCATATTATAACAACAACAAAGCCTTAGTCCTATGGTCCTGTGGATCCTCAATAGAATAATTGGGATTGTTCACAAACAGCACCTTTGCCACATTATTATGAAAGCATTCTGACTACTCACAATTACCAACTTGAGTATATGAGTTATATGACATCTTATTCTGCACCACTTATACTGTTAGCTTCCAAGCTCTTTAATACCTGAAATTAACAGAAGCTTTCAATGAATCAGAAGAACAGGTAAAACTTTATTGAATTATCTATTTCATTAACTCTTTTTTTTTCTTAAATTAAGATTCATTGCTCAAAACCATTGTTTTGAAACCCAGCCTGGACCTGGCTGTCCGACCAGGTTAACCAAGTGAGTATGAAATTATTATTTCGTGTCTTAACCTATGTTCACTCCTGAAAGTTTCATAGTGTGGCTCATAAATTTAATTCAATGTTAGTTTGTATAGTTTAGAACCTCCATTGTTCTTGCATATACGTACTAAGGTGCTTCTCCTCCATTCACTATACATTTTGTTTACAATTAAGATCTTTTTGAAAAGGTTTGGCAACTATCCTCCACCCACGTCAACCAAGCACTTCCAAACTTCAATGGAGAATTCAGCACGTCAATTGTCACATAACTTTCCAGTTTTCATCCTCCTAAACATGCCATTTGCCTCGGTTATTCTAATTCTCCGAACAAACCCACAGTTTCTATCCTTAAGTAGATTACTTAGTTTGTTTAAATTCTTGAATGACTTCCATTTAAAAGTTCATCAAAGTAACTCTTCCATCTCTGTTTAATCTCCTATTCCTTTACTAACTCACTTTGACCTTTAATTGTAACACCTTCTCTTTCCCTTGTCTTAGTAATTTTCTCCGTCCTTTGTCCCCAACTTCCAATATAATTCATCCTTAGCCTTAAATCTAGCCACTCAGACTGTCCTTTTTCCTTCTTTATCACTTTTACATATTTCATAAGCAACATTGTCACTACATTTAAGTATACTATTGCTTGAACCTCCTCGTTCCACCACCATTTCTCCTTATTCAATAGCCCATATCCTTTAGATTCTCCAAGTATTTATGTAACACTCTTTTAATACAACTAGCTACTTCATTCCACGTCTTATCAATATCTTCATCTACCTTCTCCCTTCCTATTCTATCTTTAAACGCAAATTGTTTCTCTCCCTTCAAACCACACCACATAGTTCTTGGTTTCTCTATACAAGTCTTTTTTTTTTTTTTTTTTACGTTGCAATACAATTATCAAATACCACCAACCAAGGTTGACTGGTTGCTCTATTTCGTGTTATCATCATTCAATTTTAACAACTTCTACTATCATGTAAGGAAAAAATCTATCTTACTAATGTTTGTCACACTGTTGAAGTAATTAAGTACCTGTTTGATAACACTATTTCAAACCGCACCTTTTCAAAGTAAGGTATTCCTACACTTCACTTTTTTCTAGGTATGGCTTTTTCAAACAACCCCATATTCAAAAGGTTAAAATAAGTCATAGCAAAGTCTCTTGTTGCCTGCTAATAACAACATAGAAGATGCTGCCCGTTGCATATCATGAAAGTCCCCAACAGAGGAAAGGGCTGTAAGTGATGGCGCATTATGCTTCTAAACTAGAGAGGGGCGTGGCAAACAGACACAAAGTGTGAGTCACTTTAAAGTGAACTAGTAGCAAAACTATTAGGCCGATTTCAATAGGGACCCAGCTCTAAGACATGATTTAGACTGTCAGAATAATGTTAACCCTAGCAAACCTAGAGACCCCAGTGAAAAGGCAATAAGGAGTATCAAAGTTGAGGCATCTACTTTTGACAGTCACCTTGACCAATGGCCTTCACTGACTATTTACGTGAGATGGATCGCTTCCTTGAATGGTACAACTTGTCTAACAAGATGGTTAAGTTTTCCAAGATGAAACTCATGCAGTCCCAAACACTTTTGGCAAAGTTCTGAACAGCTCCTCTTTAGGAGAAACCAACCTGCCATAACTGATTGGATGTTTTTTTAAATAAGTAACCCTATTAGGGTTAACTTCTAGATTAGTGGAATAGTCTAAGACAAGGAACATACTTACTGCAGACTGCATGGAACAATTCAATGATGCAATGTAGTCGAAGATGAGAGAATGACCTTGAAAATTTTTAGAAAAGACTTCAATATAGATGTCAAGAAGAAACTTGCTCTACGTGAGGTCACAACCTTAGACAAGACATACACCCTAATTCAAAACTATGAACTAGTCACTACGTGCCAATTAGCAAGACACCCTGAAACCCAAAACTCATTGAGCAACCTTCAGGTAAAACTCCACTGGAAAGACCACTTCAGCCTAAAGCCAACCCTAGCAATAAGCCAATTGACAGAGAAAACAAAGAAAACGAAGTGGCTAGTGAACCTCTTAAAAGTGCAACAGAGAAAATAAAGTGGCTAGAAAACAGCGAAGACAGCCATTTGGGGATCTTTGGGAGGCCATGCTATTTTTAGGTTGATAATTGCGTGGAATTCCTCGTTTTAAAAGTCCAACAGTTATCAAATTATCATGCAAATTTTTTATGAGCCTTCTTATAACCCAATTGCAAACCCCATACCTGATCCAGCACTTCTAAACCCACCATCAGCAAGTAACATATTGATGGTATTTTGGATGCGCATATTATTTCCACTAGGAATGAAGAAGTTCAATTCTACCTAGTTTGTTGGAAGGAATGGCTCACCAAAGGTGAGCTACAGTAGCTAGACCATGACATGTTTGAGTACTTTCAAAGCTGCCAGGAGCTACACTCGAAGGGGTCAAGTCTTCCCCACCTCCGGAGGGTTGGTACAAACACCAGATACCCATATGACCAGATTAATGATTGATTCTGTTGGATGATATGCCGATTGAATTTATTTGATTTTTATGATTTTATGTTATTTGATTTTATTCCGCATTGAATTTGTCATTAGCCTTTTTTCCCGCATTTGATGTAATTTGATTACAAGTTATTCCCTGTCCATATTGGATTTAATTTAGAAATCCTATTTAAAGGGTCCCATAATTCACCATTGGAATACTTGATTGAATAACAAAATTTTAATGGAGTTTTCCAATGACTTGGTGTTAACTCTGGGCAACCCTAGGTGCTAAGTCCTAGGTGTCTATCTCCTCTTTGCTTGGTGCCAACTTTGTGCAAAACTAGGTGCTAACTCCTAGATTATCTTTTCTTGTTTTTGTCCTTTTGTTCTTCTTTTTCCAATATTCCACACGTGCCCTCTTTGGAATTGCGTTGTGCTGCTTCATATCATTGATTTAAGGATATAGTAATGCCTTTATCACGGAAACAAAATCCCAATTTCACAAGGTAAGTAGTGCCTACCCAAAAATCAACTTAAATACAAAAGAAATACCTACAAACAAGCACACAAATATTATATATATACATATATATATTTTTTTTTTGATAAGTAATTAGACTTATATTCATCATGAAAAAAAAAAAAAAAATGCAAAATAGCCATTACAGGTGTTCATGATGGTGAACACAAAAAACAGCGAACCAAAGCAACAAAAAAAGAAAAAGAAAAGAACTTAAGGGGTACTTCTAAGGGTAGAAAATAACTCCAAAGTAGAAGAACAGTTTGAAGATCCCCAGCATTTAGCCCATTCAAAAAGAGTATTTTGACAGAGCGCTTGTAACTGAACAAGCGTCCTCTCCAAAGCCTTAAAAGAGTGCCGGTTTCTTTCCAACCAAACAACCCACATCAAACACCCAGGAACCATATTCCATATGTCCGAAACAAATTTCCCCAACCAATTACTCCAACAAGACACCAAACTCTCCACAAAACCTAGCATGACCCATTAAATACCAAAAGCTTGTAACATTTGCACCCACAAAGAATAAGCTACAGGAGTGTGAATGAGAAGATGGTCCACAGATTCCGCAAAACAGCAGCACATACAGCACCTATTTGCCAAAGGGAGGTCCCGGAGCATCAAATTTTCCAAGGTAAGAATCCGACCATGGGCTGCGGTCCACAAGAAGAATGCCACCCCCTTGGGCACCTTGACTTTCCAAATCTCCTTTCATGGGAAACAAGAAGGAGATGTATCCTTGATCTTATGATAGAAGGACCGAGTATCAAACCTATAATTCCCATTAAGGCGCCAATGGGGTCTATCACACCCAATACCTCTAGGGATCCGAGCCTGAATGAGATCTAGAAAGAGAAAGTAGCCTCAAATTCCCACTCATGAAAATTCCTATAAAAACTCACATTCCAACATCTACTTCTCCCATCCTCATGATGATCCAACAAGTCAGAAATATAGGCTTCCTTGTCTCTAGAACATGCATATAACTGAGGATAGAGCATTTTAAGAGAGATATCCCCAACCCACCAATTATGCTAAAAACGAACGCGAGAACCATCGCCCAAAGTACCCACCTATAGGTAATCAAAGTTTTATTGAATAAAGAAAACATCATGTTCATGATGGTGAACACATGCTTCAAAAATTACAAGTAACATATATATAACGTAGAACAACTCAACGCAGCAAAGTTGACATAGTTTCCAGCAAGGCCTGTAGAGAAAAGTTCACATACCTTACGGAACACCAATATATCAGCCAGAGGAATTGATAGTGTCATCTTAAGAGCAACATCTAGTGCATCAGAGAGTGCTCTATCGCCATATAGTTCAAACACACCAAAGTTGACATAGCTTTCAGCAAGGGCTGTCAATTGGTGGTGATAAAAAAAAAAAAAATCAGCTTATCACATATATTTTTCATCAAATACAAAATATTTAATAACACTCAACCTATGTGCTGCATAATTACTTATTATTATATAATCCAAACCACCAGTACTAACTCTTACTAATTTCGACTATACTGTGCCAGAATATTAATATGGCCAAACTCTGAAAGCTGGATCTTTCCGTATGCTATGCAACAACTGGAAAAGTATTCAAAAGTTCTGTAATGAAAAAAGTTAATAAAAAAAATTACAAAAAGAGCATAAACTAGTGTCATAATTGGCTACTTGTAGAACTGGCCAGTGCACAGGGTATAGCAACAGAGAATGATGCAAGAATGATATTAGTGAAGGTACAGAAGGTTATGGTATCAAGAAGAGGACATTGTGACCAAAAACGAAATTTAGGAAGGATGGAATCATATCCTTATTGTAATTATATAGTAAATCAAGACTGAACAGTAGAGCAAAAATATATATATATATATATATATTTACTATATAATTATGATTCCATCCTTCCTAAAACTTAAAAATATAATATGAATTATATTCAGAATTCACCTTTAACTAAGACATTACAACTTAAAGCATTTTTATAAAGTAAAATGAACTTAATAATACATTTATTTGAGACATCTAAAACCCTCTCATTCAAATTATACATTTAAATTGTAGTTCCCACCCCCCGCTCCCCCTCTCCCCCCAAAAAAAAAATCCAAAAAATTCATTTTTCTGCATTAAAAAAATGACTCTGAACTTTTCTCATTCATCTCAGCATAACTAGGAAAGATAAGATTTTTGCAAGATCTTGCATACGAATAAAATATTTTAATTTTATTTTTCTAAGTTAAAAAATAATAATAATAATAACTCTGGACTTTTCTCATTAATATCAGCATTCCTAAGTGAGATATGATTTTTGAAAGATCTTGTTTAGAAACTAAAATAACTTAATTAAATAAAGGAGGAAGCTCAAATGAACGTATCAATAAGAGGGGGGCAAGAGCTCCAATCCACAAAGAATGCTATTATAGCAAAGCAACTCCTAAAGAATTATAATCTGAATTCAGAAGATCTAAAAATTCAAAATAGGTCATACAAATCTTATTGAATGTATGAATTTGTCAAGCAAAAGGTTCAAAAGATGCAAGAAATGATATGATCTATGTCCAACATATTCAAGAACGTGTTCTAGGTACATTAAAAAAAAAGAGTGCTATTTTTTGTAAAAAGTACAACTGCACAAAAAGCTACTCAAGAAACAAAAATAACTTTCATTCTTAGATTAAGGAAAAATACAAAAACAAAATAATACACAAACCAAACTACTAGTCGCCCAACAAAAGATCCTATTAGACTTCAACATCACAGTGAATAAAACCACCAAGCAAATAAAGTGAAACAAGGTTTACTTTCTTACATCTTGAAATGATGGTTAAGGAAATCCATATACCCTTGTATTTAAAGGCATATAAATCTGCAACATTTGGAGGAGATGAAATCCTTGACCCATATGCAAAGACTAATTTACTGACTTCACAGAAAAGAAGTGTGCCAGTTGGAGAAGAAGAGCTGAGCTTTGTTTAGCACAAATTCAGCCATGAATTTCAACAATGGTGTGGTATACCTGCATTATTAGGCAAGTAAGAAAAGAACCTTATGAGAAAAGAAATGAGAAAGATATAAGAACCAGCCAATAAGAATGAGAGTAAAAAATAAAAATAAAAAATAAATAAAAAATAAAAAAACTAACAAATAGAACAAAAATATATAT
This sequence comes from Quercus variabilis, assembly GCA_030445155.1. Lineage (NCBI taxonomy): Eukaryota > Viridiplantae > Streptophyta > Magnoliopsida > Fagales > Fagaceae > Quercus > Quercus variabilis. The sequence goes on along the minus strand of CP129448.1, from coordinate 18,782,747 downwards.
CATAAAACTATTGATATATGTCTGCATGTATGTTTTCAATTGCATACATTGTTCATTAGTCATTACTTATTTAACTTCTATCCTTCACTTATTAAAGAAATGCAGATGCAAAGAGGGGCAAAAGATAATATGCTTAGATCTTAGAAAGCAGGAAAATTAATTCTTTTTTCTAATTTATTCCACAAACCAAAACTAAGATAAATCAAAATTTTTATATCAAGTAAATGAACTGAATCAGGATAAACCCTAAAAAATAACACATATGGCAGCTAACGTGTACAAGAGGGCCATATGTCTAATCAACTCCAAATTCCATCAAATTAACATAAACCCTCATATTTTACAAGTAATTCCGTCAGAAGACATAAACGTTGATCATTACTACAATGGAAAAGGTCTACTAAAAATTTCGCATAGAGACAAGCGTGCATCTAATAGAGTAGGTTTTCTTCTCCAACCACAAGCACAACACAACCTTCGATGTAAATCAATTTCCAAAAAATGAAAAGATGCAACAGGGAGTTAGGCTTACTCAATCTTGTCCCATGGAAAAGGTCTACCGAAAATTTCACATAGAGACAATTGTGTATCTCTTAGAGTAGGTGTTCTTCTCCAACCACAAGCACATGCAACCTCCGACGTAAATCAATTTCCAAAAAAAAAAAAATGAAAAGATGCAGCAGGGAGTTAGGCTTACTCAATGTTGTCCCATGGGCACTTTCACTATTCAATAATCACTACAGCCACTAGGCTGGGTTGCCATTACCATCACTGCTGCTCTTAGGTAGTGTAAAATAACATAATCCAAAAAAGATGAGTATGCAAGAGATTATTATACCTTTCTTTCAACCAACAGACTAAAGAGATATTAGCAAGCTTCCCCATCTCATGCAAACATTAAAAAAGAAAAACTACTAAAATGTAAAATAGAGAGACATGGTTTATACATACATACATATATATATATATATATATATGCACACAAACGCACAGACACACATATATGGTTAGGTTTAAGTTACATCTAATGTAACTCTATGCAATTTTACAACACCATAATTTTTCATTTAAAGAGTATATCAACAAATCAACCATAGATTACATATTTCATTCTCAAAAAAAAAAAAAAATAAATAAATAAATAAATAAAAGATTATATTATTTCCTTATACCCTTCATGCTTTTAAAATATCAAAATGATTAAAGATCAATAACTATCTCATCATAAATTTTTTACATTTCATGTTTTTTAACCTTCAAATTATACACAAAATTTGGTGCATAGTAAGAGTAATAAAAACATGTAATCAAACAGTCAAATTTTCAAATTATTAATCCTATAAGAAGTTATGAACTGGTGTAACATTTTCATTTGATCCTAATATTTATACATATGATGACAAATAGTTAATGGGATCCATAGAGAAAACCCAATATCATTGGGATTAAGACTCAGTTGATTTGATAAATGTGGATTCCAATTCTAACTAGTATGATTTGACTATTCATACATATGTGGGCACTGTTCAAAACATCAGAATATAGGCAGAAACTAAAAGTGTTTCCTTACCTCTCGTGTGTCAGTCCAATGCGAGATGCCTTACAAGAGAAGTGGCATGTGCGCAGAATATAGCCAATCAAACAGAAGCCCATAAGTCCTGCAACTGAAAAATATCCAAAAGCATTCACAGTAGTATAGTTGAACACTCATTGACAATTAGCAAATTCAGAAATTCAATTTATACTTACAATTCAGAAATTCAATTTATACTAACCAATTTGTGGCCATTGGAAATCCTCTGAGATCCCTCACTAAGCCAATTAATGCATACTTCACTGCATCTGTATGAAACAGTGAACCAGGAGTCGACTATAAATTATGGTTTGGACGGGGTGGCTCCCCGCGGCGATAAGTTGGGAACGGCACAGAGAGAGAGAGAGAGGGAGAGGGAGAGAGAGAGAGAGAGACTGGTTTAGGGACTGAGCATTTTGGTGATGGTGGGAAATAAAAAATTCTGCTGTATGTTTTCTCTCAATTTTTTTTTTTTTTTTTAAATTACCTCTTTTATTTTTTGGGGACAGTAAAGGAAAAATACAGGATTTTATTAAAAAATAACCAAATCCCTCAAATCAAACTATTATATTAGTAAAGCAAGGATTGAAACATATTTGGTTTATAACAATTCGACTTTTCTGAAGTCGATTTCTCCCTTTGAAAATCCACTGGAAAATCAACTCCAGAAAAGTCGAAGGGCGAAATCGACTCCAAAAAAGTCGGTTTCTAGTAAATTTTCAATGTGCGAAATCGACTCCAGAAAAGTCAAATTGTTATAAACCAAATATGTTTCAAACCTTGCCTAACTAATAATATAGTTTGAGATTTATAGTTATCTTTAAAAAAAATCCAAAAATACATGTCTAACCTATGTCTAACTTGCATTAAAACATTACTTACAAAATAAAAACACCCTCTATTCAGGATTTTTGAAATACTCCAACTACCAAAACCCATGTTTTCAAAAAAAAAATTCACCTTCTCACTCTCCGTATTACAATCACTTTCTCAAAGCACAAGTGCAAGTAATCAGTTCCTATCCAAAACAAATTAAGAACAAAATGCCAACTTCCTTAGTTAAATTCTTCTTCTACATTCTCTACTCCCTTTCCTTTACAGGTACACTCTTTTCTCTCACAACATGGCAGTCTTTAAAACCCTTCAAATATGTATGGTATAGTTGAAAAACTTACATCGTTGCCTATTGTTAAATTTGTTTTGCAAATGGGACACATATGGCCTAGACTTCTTGCCACTGCAGGCCCAAAAAAAAAAAAAATCCTCCTCTTCCATCCCTTAACATCTGTTTTATTTTTCATTCACAAACACATAATACTCATCACACTCCTAGGTATTTTATGATTAGAAAGTATAGTAATCCCAAATTATAATAGTTTCAAATTATTAACTTTTACCCAAAAAAAAAAAAAAAAAGAGTCTCTAAGCACGTGCGTGAGATTTAACGGCGTTATTGCCTGAAAATGCGAAGCCAAACGCAACATTTTACACAATTTTTAGGATTTTAAGGATTTTTTTTAAATAACATTAATTTTCAAACAATTTTATTAGTTAATACGTTTTCAAAACAATTTAGGAAACTAACATCTTGAGTGTAACAAACTCAATTTTGAGAGTGCTAAATCGAAATCATTGAACTCGATTTCAGGATTGTGGCATATAAATCGAGTTTACAGAACTCGATTTCATTTAAATTGAAATTGAGCCTTACAAACTCGATTTCTCATCCATACTTTTCCGTTACACTCCATCACTCACACCTAGAAACTCAACCCATGAAGAAACCCAAACCAATGAAAATAGAAACCCAAACCAACAAAGACAAAAACCCATGAAGAACAGAAAACCCAAACCACAAAGACAAAAAAAGAAAACCAGAAGCGGCAACAGCGAAGGCGGCAGCAATTGAACCTAGGTGGCAAAGGCAAGCGACGACAACAGGGTTTGATGTTTCTCTCTAGTTCTTTGGGTGGGTTTCTTCATGTTTCTCTCTCTGGGTCTTTGGGTTTCTTGATTCTTGATGTTTCATTGGGTTTGCTGAGTGATCTGAGTGAGGGAGAGATGAAGTGTGTTAAGTGGGAGAGACAGAGTGTGCTACTAACGGAAGAAGGCAAGACTGGGCAAGACTGAGAAATCGAGTCTGTAAGGCTCGATTTCAATTTAAATGAAATCGAGTTCAATAGACTTGATTTTAGCACTCCAAAATCAAGTCCATTGAACTCGAGATATTAGTTTCCTAAATAGTTTCAAAAGTGTGCTAACTAACAAAATAGTTTTAGTGTTATTTTCCCCAAAAAAAACACAATTTTTACTGCAACTTGTCACATTGTGAGTTGTGAATGGCGAAGAAAAAATAATTGGTTTATGTGTGTCTACATCTTTATTACTTGTGGTACCATTTGCTTTAAAATTTTACACAACTTTAGTCATAACTTGCCATGTGCCAAGTTGTAAGTGGTCGAGGTGTGGTGGTAAGTCCACACTTCTACCATTTACATATCACTAAGTTATGGTGAAAGTTATACACTTGTCACATTTTGGTCTTGCAATATATGCATTTGTTAAGTGTGTATTTATTTTCACTTTTTATTTTCTATACTCATTTTTTCTTTCTCAAATCTTGTACTCATCTTCTATAATTCTATTTCCAACTCATTTTATGTTTAGCACAAATTTTTTTTGTCTTTTTTTTTTTTCACTTTTCACTTTTCAATTAAAAATTCAACATAGCCTTTGAGTTTTTTTTTTTTTTTTTTTTTTTTAAAATAAAAATGCCACTATATTCATTTTTAGTGAAAATGAAACTGGTAAAAAGATGTATTCATTTTTTTGTATTCATACTCACTTTTTTAGATATTAAGAATAAAAACTGAGTACAAATAACAAAGTCAAACTAGTTTTTTTTTATTAGTGGGTCCCACTGAAAATGAAAACAAAGTACATAATTTTTTTTCTTAACCAAACAACCTTACCCACTTCGGCAATTTTGTTTTTAAAATAGACATCAACTTGATCTTACAAACATTAAGAGTTCCACAAAAAAAAAAAAAAAAAAAAAAAAAACCCATATAATATGGATCAATTTATCTATAACACCAAAATATAATAATGAACTTTGTTCTTATATTCGGCATAACTATCACGTACGAGCCATGATTTTAAATCGGACCAAACCAGTTGGTCTAACCAATTCAACTGGGAACCAACTACTAATTCGGTCTGGTTATGGCTAAAAACTGAAAAATAGTAAAAAATTGGAATTGACCAAGAGCTGGCCGATTTTACCATGAAAACCGAAAACTAATACAGTTGAACCAATTATGGGTTGGTTGGGTTGAAAATTAAAACTACATTGTTTTGAACCTTTTTGCCCAACCTAAAAATACGTCATTTTGGGGAAACCTAAGTTTCCTAACCCTAAAAACTCTTAAGCCTTGTTTGGATTTTGCAAAACTGAGTTTTGTTAACTCATAACCCAAAATGTGTGAGGCCCATAGCCATAACATTGTTTGGATGATTATTGGGTGTGCTAACTCAGTTAATAAAACTGAGTTTTTAGAGAGTTGAGTTACCAATTTCGGAAACAAGGAAAGCTTGTTTTCAAGTTATGAGTTTGTTAACTCAATGGCAATTTCTGTAATTTTTCAGCATAATTGGGCCCCACGGTAAAAGTGTTGTCCCATCAGTCTTAGCTTTACTCCCTCCAACGATCATAAATCACTTTTCTACACAACCATTTTTTTTCCTTTTTTCATTCTTCACTTTCTTCCAAAGAAGCTCCCAAACCCACTGCAAAAGCTCCTCCCATTCCGGTCTTGCACACCCATTTGAAGGAGAAATTTGGAGCTAAAGGAAATCTCCATCTGACGTGCTCCTCTATAGTGGCGTGTTTTGGATACTCTTTTATTTTATTTTGCAAGAGCATCCATAGTAAAGTAAACATAAAACAAACTAGAATCTACAATTAGATGAACTCATCAATCTACAATACTGCTTGATACAGAACAAGTAATGAACTTCATGTCAATAATCAACTCCTTTGCCATTTTCTCACCCATTTATTTCCTCAACAACAACACCCATATGATTTGTAAATTCCAATCTCTACCCAGTACTCCCTTCCCACATGAAATCCCAACCAAAACCTTAAAATTTGAAACAATACCACATCAAAAAAAAAAAAAAAAAAGTTCATTTTTTCCCTAAAATTTCAAAAAAGATGTGGGAAAAATTCATACACTAGTCTTGGTAATTTTCCTTTGGAGCTGTTAGATTCCTGTTGATGTGAATGTTACCGCCGATCTAGTTTCAAGAAGCAGCGCAACTGCATTCAGTTTCAAGGCTAATGATGTAGGAAGGGTCCATAGCTTTGGGGCAATTGGGCGAGGATGGAGGAGATGAGGTGTTGGATCAAATATCATCTTGATCTTGGTGGGTTCGACACCTTTGGGGTTTTTTTGCTGAAGGAAATAAGACCCAAGATGAAAATAAAAGAGAAGCAATCCGCACAGGTAGCTATTCAGTGTGCACTGCACAATGGCCAGTGAGTGGGTCCCACAAAAAGGTGAGTTGAGTTTTTGGATTGGAAACTGAACTAGGTTTAGGTGCCAAACAACGTTGGGCATGTTTTGGGATTTTTACGTGATGAAAAATGAGTTATAGAGTTATGATATTTGAGTGATGAGTAATGAGTGATAGATAACTCACCACCCAAACAAGGCCTTATCCTCTCAAGCTTTCACTCACATGCTTCTTTCAATCTCTCTGAATCTCAATGGCAGCCTCCTTTTCTTTTCCTTTTCTCAATTTTTTTTCTTCTCACAGACTCTCACTCAATGCCTCTGCCTCTCCTCTCCTCTGTACCACACTATTGCTTCGAACTTCGAGCTCTCACCTTCCTTTCTTTTATCTCGACCAAGCTCTCGCCTCCTTTTATTTGGGTAAACTCTCTTTCTTTCTACTCTATTTTATTTTATTTTATTTGAATCTCTCTAACTCTCTCAGTCTCTCTATCTCATTGTTCGTTGAAGGTTCTCACTTCTTTGTTCTTGTTCTTTAGTTCTTTGCCTTTAAATTTTCAAATAGTTAAGTTCACTATTCCCCTGGTAACTTCTATCTTCAATTATTCTTTCCATTATTAGTAAATAATGAATTATAGAGCATTATAGTTTACAGAGCATTTTAGTTTACATGTGTGCTTGTGCGTGTTCATAGTTGGTGGATTTATTTGTATACACTGGTATTGTTTGTGAATTATTCATTTGGGATTTTATGTTTTTTGTGTTGATGGATTTAATTTTTGATAAAATGGTTGTTGTCAGTCTAAAATTGTTGAGTGGAATGGAGTTTGCCTCTATACCATCTAATGAACATGTTTCTACAACTGGGTTTGATGCTAATACTTCATCTGTGAGAGCAAAATGTGATTCAGCATGAGATCATGTAACTAAAGAGTTGAAAGATGGAAAAACTATTTATAGATGCATACATTGTGGGAAAGTTTATAAAGGAACGGGCATCAATAAGATGAAAAGACATCTACCTATAATTAAAGGCAATGCGGCACCATGTAAAGGTGTACCTTATGATGTTAGGTTTCAAATGGTGGAAAATTTGAAGGAAATTTCTAAGTCTAAAGAATGAGCAAAACATGATCAAGAAATGTTGACGAAATTGTTAACCCATGTTTAACAATAGTTGTTAGATTATGTTTAACAAACATTGTCAAATTATGTTTAACAAAAATTGTTAAATTATGTTTAACAAACATTGTCAAATTGTGTTTAACAAGAATTGTCAAATTAGTCAAATTCATCAAACATAATTTCACCCATAAGCCTTTTGGCATATGAATTTTATTGACGTAAGTAGTGTCCATTCAAGATAATGTATCTCTTAATTACAATCCCTTGTTTTAAGAGAAGACTCTTTGATTCCAACTACGCCGTCTTTGTATGTAAATTCATTTATTTTCATGTTTAAGGGGGATATGTGTTTTTATTTATTTGTGACTGCACCTAATAAATTATTTAGGTTGCCTGCGTACCCTTGACGGGGATCAAGCCAATTCGTAGTTCTTAATTTGAGATTTTAGATTTAAAATCCTCAAATTGATTTTGCCTAATTTAAATGATGGACATTTAAGTCAAATACTTTGTATTTAATTAAGCATGGACTTAATTTTGCTTTTGGGTGAGATAATTGGTTTTAATCTCAAGGATAATTCAAGGACCATGTTTTTATGGAAATTGAATCAAAGATTCTCTCTTTGAGAAATTGAATGTCCAAGCAATTTTCCTTTTTTTTTTTTTTTTTTTTTTTTTTTTTTTTCATTTGCTTCTTTGTACAAATTTTAATGATATTTTGATTGAGGTTCCCAAATTTAATTAAGGGAAAGAAAACTCCTTTGAAGCAGTTTTATTTTTTTTTAACATGTTTTAGGAATTGGGAATTGGAAAATTTCCTCAAATCAATTTTTTTTGGTCATTTTATTTTGTAAATTGTTAACTCCAATCTTGATTAAAAAATTAGGAATCCCAAAAAAATTAGTCATGTTGGAATTTGAAGGAGTTATAATCCCAACTTTATTTAAAATAATTTTGGGAATCAAGGACTCCATTGAAATGTGGTGGAGTCGAGTACTTCATTAAAATATGGTAGAGTCAAGAACTCCATTAAAATGCAGTAGAGTGAAGGACTCCATTAATTGGGTAGAGTCAAGGACTCCATTAATGTGGTAGATTCAAAGACTCCATTAATTTGGCAGAGTCAAAAACTCCATTAAAATGTGATAGAGTCAAGGACTCCATTAATTGGGTAGAGTTAAGGACTCCATTGACGTGGTAGAGTCAAGGACTCTATTAAAATGTGATAGAGTCAAGGATTCCATTAGAGTCAAGGACTCCATTGATGTGATAGAGTCAAAGACTCCATTAATTTGGTAGAGTCAAGAACTCCATTGATGAATTTGATTTGGTTGAGTCAAGAACTCTAGTTGACAAAACACTGAACCAAAGTTTGAAAGAATTTTTATTTGGTAATGTTCAAATAGGATTTACGAGTCAGGAATTCGTATCTAAAGTTTCATGTATGGAGTTAGGAACTCCTCATGAAACTCCACCCTATTTGTTTTACCAAATAAAAATTTAGATTTGAAGAAGAGGAAGAGGGAGATATTTAGAGGAGAAAGGGACTGATAAAATCCCAACCTAATGTTGTGTTGTGTGTCTCCTCTGCTTATTGCTCTTTGTCTCTGTTTGTCTCTCTTTCTTTCTTCCCTCTCTCTCTGCGTGCTTCTCTTCTTTTGTGTGTGCTTCTCCCTTTCTTTTTTTAATCTGTCGAAGCCTCTTTAATTTATGGAGGAATTTAGAAATTGTTTTCTCCAATTTTTTCTCTTAACTGATCAATTCATGGAGTAGCTTGCGTCAGTTTTTCTTCAGTAATTCCTAATTTCATGTTCAACCATGCCCCACTATTTCAACTTTCAGGTAGTTGGTAGGTTACTCCACTTCTTTTGAGGTGTGGGTTTTATAGGTATTTTGTTTTAATTTTTTTTTCTTTTGGACTCATGTGATCTCTCTCTCTCTCTCTCTCTCTCTTAAAAAAATATGTCAATCTCCTTATTTTTTGGTGATGTGCTCCAAGTGCAACTAACCATTTCCATGTTGCTTTCTTTCCTTCCATTTTTTTTATTGTGGTGGTACGTGTGGCTAGAGACATTTTTTTTAACCACACATCACATCCTTCAATATCTTGTCATCAATACTACTATTTATGGGGATTTTCCTGTTTGGGATCTTCGACTTTGTGGTTCAAAAATACCTCTACAGCCTAAGGTTTAAATGAGACATTTTGGTAAAAATTCATCTCTAATTCCCTACAAAATAGGATCACCCTTCCAGTTGGTTTTCAAACTCAACTCTCACATCTCTCCCATATTTCACTAACCCCATTTTTTTTTTTTTTTTTTTACTTTTCTTGTCTTTTTTAAGAGTACATATATTTTTGACACCCATAAACTTGTCCAAAACTTTTATTTATTTGTTTATAGTAAATTTTGCTTGGCAATTTTTAAGTAACCACTTTTTTTACTGATGAAAATTTCATATTTCAACAAGAAGCATCTAATTATTCATCATTAGAGGAATCACCAGAACTTGAAGATGTCCAGAAAGTTACTCCTAGTGGTAGGTGTTTAGGTATGGGAAAAAGAAGTGGTCCTAGTAGTCTTCTACCAAGATCCAATCTTGGCAAGCAGAAGGTTGGTGACATTGGCAAATACTTCTCTCCTAGAACAATACTAGGAGCTCAAGCTTCAATTAAAAGTGTGTTTTTTTTGCAAAGAAAATAAGAGGAGGGTTGATATGACTATAGTAAGATGGATGTACGATGCTTGCATTCCAATTAATGCTATGAATTCTAGTTATTATCAATCTATGGTGAATGCTATAGCTGCTTATGGTCTTGGATATAGAAGCCCAAATGATCATGCCTTTTAAGTGCCTTTGTTGAGAGAAGCAAAAAGAAAAGTCCAATTGATTGTTGATTCTCATCGTTCGTATTGGGCTGACTTTGGTTGTACAATATTGACTAATGGGTGGACTGATACTAGGTATAAAATATTATTAATTTCATTGTCTATTGTCCTAAAGGAATTATTTTTATATGTTCTGTTGATGCTTCTGACTTGGTTAAGGATGCTATTACTTTGAGTAACTTTTTTGATGAAATTGTTACTTGGGTTGGTCTTTCAAATCCAGTACACTAGGTTACTGATAATTTTACAAATTATTTAGCTGTTGGAAGAATTTTGTGTGCAAAATAAAGGAACATTAGTTAGTCACCTTGTGCAGCACATTGTCTGAACTTAATTTTTAAAGGATATTGGGAAGATAGATCATGTAGATAAACTTGCAAAGCATGCATCCAAGATCACAGCGTACATCTATAACCATGTGGCTTTGCCATCTTAGTTGAGGAATAGAAAAAATTGGACGAAAATTGTGCGTCCAGGGCCAACTAGATCTGCTACTACTTTTATTGCCTTAGGGAGCCTTAAGGATTATAAGCATGACTTACAAGCTTTGGTAACTAACAATTTTTATGTTGAATCAAAATATGCAAAAGAAGTATTGAAAATCATTATTGACAATCCATTTTGGAATGATTGTTATGTAATTTTGCATATTGTGTCACCACTGATTTGTTTATTATGTATTGATGATTTTGATAAAAACCCAGCCATTGGATATGTTTATGATGGCATATATAGAGCAATTGATGGAATCAAAAAAAATTTCAAGGACAAGAAGAGATTATGGGAACCTTATGTTAATATTATCAAGGATCATTGGGATATTCAATTCTATACAGATATTCATGCAGCAACTTATTGGTTGAATCATGTATTCCAATATGACCTATCCACTCTTGACAAGAGGCTAGAGACACAATCTGCTGTGACAGATTTTATTGAATCAAAAGTTTCCAATGCTCAACTTGAGTTGGTGGAGAAATTAAAGCTATTTTGAGACCATGAACAAAATTTTGGAACTCAACTTACTTAAGAAACAACCAAGACAAATATGTCGAGTAAGATATGTTTACTTTAGCTAATAATAATATGAAAATATGTTTTAAAGAGCATAGCTCTTTTTATTTATTTTTTGGGATAAGTATAGCTATGTTTATTGATTCATTGTATTTTTGTTTTGTGATGAATAAGGAACTTAGATGAGTGGTGAAAGTTGTTTGGATCTTGTGCTCCAATATTTAGCCAAATTGCTGCCTCTTTAGGATGTGAGCGGAATTAGAGTGTTTTTGAACAAATACATACCAAAAGGAGAAATAGATTGGAGTATCAATGACTTAATGATTTTGTGTATGTTCATTATAACTACTAGCTGAAAGATAGGTATATAGATCTTGTTCAATTATTCAAATACTACTAATACTCTTTTATGTATTTTAAAACTTTAATACGTGGTTGGTTAGTAATTATTCACATGTTCATCTTATGGTATAGCAGCAAAAGTAAGAAGTTCAATTTTGATTCTACTGATTATGCAAGTATTGATAAAACTGAATTTTGGGTAGTGCAAGATGAGGTTCCCCCACTTTTTAATCACAAGGAGTTAGAGAATGCATCATATGAAAAGGGAGCTTATCCAATTGAAGAAGTGTCTTCTAGCCATGCACAAGGAGGTTAGTTTATAAAAGAATTTGTGAATTCTTTGCCTAGTTACGTATTATAATTAGACTATTTATGATTTATGAGAAATGGTTATTAGAATCATTCTTTCATTTATTGTTCTTTGGTTTTGGAATTTGTATAGATATGGGCAACGAAGTGATTGAGGATGATGACATTAATTTGGAATCATTTGGTGTTGAACGTGATGCTCCTCTTGGATTTAAAGATAGAAATCATCCTATTAAAGTTGAAGATGAAGAGAATGAGGATGATGATAATGATACTAGTGGTGGTGGAGAATTTGGTTCACATGATATTAATTTCAATTATCTTTCTGACAATTGAGGCTTGTGTTGTTATCAAATGAACCTTAAAACTTAGTAATTCTTTGTTTGAAACTTATTTGTTATTTGGATGTAATGAACTTATTTAGTTGGTTCTTTTGTTTGAAACTTATTTGCTATTTGGATATAATGAACTTATTTATGTTATATACTTATATTTTTTTAAAGTAAACATATTTATTACTATTAGTTTACTAGTTTTAGTATTTTAAAAAAATATTATTTATTTATATAATTTTAAAAAAGTATTAATTAAATTATTTATAATGTTATTGGTCCGACTATCAGTCGAACCCTGATTTGATCAGAAAACCAGTAATCAATCCCTTTTCCAATTTTTTCACTTTACTAGTTTTTAAAACTATGGTACGAGCATATGATCCTATATACCAATGAGCCTAATTCGTGGGGCTGGGCCTATGAACTAAGTCATGGACCAATAATTTTAAACAAAGCCTAACCTACACAATTATCTTAAAGAAAACCCAACCCATTAATAAGCCCATAATCAACAACATTATAATGCTTTCATCACCATTTAGTTTTTGTTTACCCAACCCAAAAGTTGTACATCACATTTGTCTCCCTTGGAAGTCGGAACCAATCTCCCTTGTCTTGTATGATCTCAGATTAAGATAAGAAACGAAATACAATCTTTACATCATTACTTACTCTTGCCCGGGTGTTTTTTTTTTTTTTTTTTTTTTTTTTTAAGAGAGAGTTTTAACTTATAGGACCCACTTCTAATGATAGTTCTTTATTATCAGACTAACTCACTACTCGATTTTTGGTGTAGGCAGAAATTGAATCACAAATCTCTTATTCAACTATAAAAAACTTTACCAGTTGAACTAACTGAAACTCATACTCTTGCCTGAGTTGAAGCAAATGTTATTATTTATTAGAATAAGCAATGCAATGTTCAAAAGTAGTGAAAAATCTCATCAAGACCTAAATTTTGGAAATACTTGAAATTATGTAATAGTAAAAAAAAAAAAAAAAACCTTAAAAAAAGAACAAGATTTAGATACAGTACTTAAGTGCTGTTCCTTAAGTTCTCTTTTTAAAATTCTGCCATATGGATTTTTTTTCATAGGATGGAAGTGTATTTTTAAGTTAAGTAGTTACATAGTTGAATTTTAAGAAGAGAAACTAAAGAACAACACCTAAGTTACTGTACCCAAATTTTGTCTTTAAAAAAATATTAATAATAAATAGATTAATTCCATATCCAAAGGAAGAATGCAACTCTCACCATCCATGATTTTCCTATTCTAAGGAATAAAAAATTTATAATAATAAGATAAGATCTCATATGTCAAAAGTGTAATTCCATTAACAAATAAAAAGAGCCATGTGGGACATAAATCTAAGTATAATGACCGAAATATCGATTAGGGAGGGTGGATTTTTTTCTAGACGGTAATTGACCAAAAAAGAAGGCTAGACCCATATCTGATCCAAACTGTGGTCAAAATCGATCGTGGTCCTTTGGGTCGGGTCAATCCAATTAGATTGGGTAGGCTATCCTATTATGGTTCTCTCATAGAAGAGAACTTTTAGATGGATAAAAAATTATTACAATATAGAGATAATTTTAGACACTTGTTCTAATATATGCTAATATTCCTCTATATGAAAAACATATCTCCCACACTCAATGACACTTTCTATTAATTTGATGTTATTTGCACAAAAATTTCATTGATGAATCTTTATAGGCACGTAAAAAAGCCTTTGATAACTTAAGGCTACACGCATAATTAGATTATTATTTTTATGAAATTACACTATTGATCCTTCAAGTTTATCCTGTAAACGTAACTAGTCCTTCAAATTTCAAGTGAACGCTATTGGGCTCTCAAATTTTAAAAATAAGTGGTATTAGTCATTTTATTAGTTGTATTGCTTACGTGGCTAGTAGAATAGTGACTTGGCATTTTCTTAATGAAAGCACCACCAACCTTGACAATAACGACGATGCCCATAGCCTCAGCCTCCCTCTCAAATGTTGGATTTGCCCTTTTATTTTATTTTATTTTCATTTCTTTTCTTTCTATTCTTCATTGCTTCAAATCTGTTCTCACTCCCTTTCAATTCTCATTCTCTTTTTATTTTATAAACTAATGAATGAATGTAGGCTAGCCTCTTAATGATATGCAGCAAGCGAATGCTAGTCTCATCTAATGATCTAAAAGGCTTTTTGTTAAAAAAATAAAAATAAAAATACTCATAATTTTTTAATAGACAAAGTTTAGTTACAAAATTAGTTATAGTTTTAGGTTACAGTCTTACTTAATATTTTTTTTATTGGAGATGAATTTTGACAAATCTACCATGGATTACATCTTATTTTTATATTCTTCATACTTGCAAAATTTCTAAAAAATTAAAAATCAATAGCTAAAATTTCAAGTTATTGTAACTTAAAATTATGCATAAAATAAAAGTTTATAGATCATCTAGTAAATAATATTTGATTTATATAAAATTTGACACGTGTATGAAGAATGTAAAGAACATGCAATTCTACGGTTAGATTTTCAAAATGAGTAGTAATGTTTCCTTTATTGAGTAATGTTGTAGACTTAGGCTACAACCAATTTTGTAGCTAAATTTTGTTATTTTTTAATGAGGAAATTGTATTATAGCATTACATAAATTGTGTGTTCTAATTAACTCAACTAGTAATATCTATTGTTGTTGAATAAGATATCTAGGATTTGAACCCTACGCACACAAAAAATGGATCAGTGTTTTAACCTAATGATAAAGAGCAATTATCACAGAGTTGATGTTGTAGGTTGAAATTATATTGTATGTGTGTGTATATATACACAAAAGAAAACATAACATACACAAAAATGAAAATAAAGTGGACCAGCAACTTGTTTGTAGAAAATTGCATTTACCGTAACAATTGAATGATAGACGATATTATAAATATCGATATATATTTTAGTACAAACTTACAATTCTTCCTCTGTTTAGAGCCAAAACTAACAATTTCTTCTTGTTTCTATTTTGTTGTAAAGAGAGCTGATGATGCATAAACTTCACCCTTACAAAGTTACAATAGTCTCTCTGAAAGTCTGGATTATGCCAAGTTAAAGTACCAATTATAAACTATCTTTGAAATGCTCTAACAAAGATAATTCTATGATACTTACAATTATGTCCAGAAAATTTTAAAGACAAAAAAGAAAATCATGGTTACTCCACATCTTTTAAAAAATACCATAGATCTAATTGATAAAAATATAATTTATCAAAAATTTAAAATTTTAAAAATACATAAAATACAGGTTCATGTTTCTACGATCTCAATCTGTATATACTTGAATGATGCTACAAATGAATTTTCTAACTTACATGGGTAGGACAATCACACTAAATATGTTTTGTTGACATGTTAATTAGTTATTTGAAGCACTCTTAATTTAATGATCCAAGGTTCCATCCATCTTTGCTCTATTTTGATAGAAAGATAAAATACACTGATTCAAATAAGCTAACTTGCAAGTTAGCTCCATGAGCTTAAGGATTTGAAAAAGTCTAGTTGAGGCCACTCTGACATGCCATCTCATGAAGTGCACAATTTTTATGGCAAGCCAAGTCACATGAAACAAAAACAATGGAAACATAATGGTTAAATTTTTGGGCCAAGTAGGTTCTATTTAGCTTAATTGGTAAAGTCTTTGATAGTTAAATAAAAGATATGAGGTTCAATCCTCGCTCACACAAAAAACTGATTAATATCTTGGTTTGATGATGAAGAGTATCATCAAGAGTGGATGCCAATAGTTGAAACTCTCTAGAAAAGAAAAATTTGTGGCCAAAATGTAATATTTGAAAATTTTTGGGTGTTAAAATGTTATTTTGAAAACGTTTAGGAGCTAAAATGATATTTTTGAAAGTTTTGGGTTATAAATATTATTTTGGTAAATTAGTGGGGAGTAAATGTGAATTTGAGAAAGTGTTGGGGGTTAAAATATAATTTTGGAAAAAAAAATTAGGGGTTAGAATGTAATTAGGGGAGGTGCAGGAACTTTGAAAAAACAAAAACTGAAGGGTTGGTGTGTTTATTTTCATTGGACTTTTATCTTCGTTTTGATTGAGAGAGACTAGAGTAGAATTAGATAAAAATTAGTCTAATTTCTAGCTAATTTTATTTTACCCCACTTTACTTCTCTTCCCTCACCTCTCAATCCAAACTGGCTAATATAGTGGACTTGTTAAATTTTGTCTTTGGGCTTTTCAATTCGGATTAAGCATTGGTTTGAATTTGAATTAATTCTTAGGTTGAATACAAAGTGGGGTTCAAAATTGGGTTTGTTAGGTTTAGGTTGGGCTTTATGGGTTCAGTCTTGGGCACCTGTTGGGATTTGAGTTGAGTTTAAAATCTGATGGGATCAAAGTTTTTCGGGTGGGCTTGCTCATGATTTGGACTGGGGAGTTTTGATTTTGTTTGTATTATTAAGAAATGAACTATTATGCAATTTTCTATGCTAACCCGCTGCAGCTGTGGATAGAACTTTTGTCAGCTCAATTGCACACTTACATAGTTTCTTATATTTCTTACTTTTCGTCGTCCAGAAAAAAAAAAAAAAAATGAAATGATTTTTTGTACAAGGAGTATATTATAAAACCCAATCAATTTCAATATGGTTCTTCTCACCTATGCATTTCTGATCACTCACCTGAGATTCCAATACATCCTAAATTCCTAATGCTCGAGCAATTGCTTCTACAAATTGTAACACAAACTCATGTCAAACAGGACTAGTTCATGCAATGGCAATTGACTTGTCATTACTAAAGAAACAAGAATAACCTACATTCGATCAAATATTACTAATTTAACATGATATAAGTTCCTACTATTTTTTCATATACTTTTCAAACCATTTAGGATCAATTACTAACATACATTTTTATTGCATTCTTATTAGAATGCTAAATCATTATAATTATAATTTCATAATCAAATTGAGATTTTATTAAAGTTTATTGTACAAATAGGCAAGGTCCTGTGAGTGGTACGTGTAGGGGTGTTTGCGGTGCAATTTTGTGCCATTTTAAGCGCTGCACTTTGTAGTGTGATTTGGCTAAAACTATTACTACACCGTACTTTAGTTTTGCGGTCATATGTACAGTGCGGTGCGGTTTGGTTGGTTTTCGACTAGTACATTTTTCAAGATGTTATTACTAATTATTAGTTTAGTATTAATAACCATGACCATATGACAATAAGTTTATATACACACACACACAAAATGTGTAACAAAAAAAGTAACATAAATATATACAAGTCCAAAAAAAATCTATGACAAATTCAAACAATCTGAATAGTTTCAAGAAATCGAATCTTTTAGTAACTAGTATAAACAATATACTTTTGTGATAAAGGAACTAAGAATAATATACGGATCTAAACTTCAACAAGAACACAAATATATTCAATAGGTAAACTGAAAGCTCGGATTTGTGTAAAAACACAAGAGCTTGTTTAGACTCCCAATTAAAAGTTATGGCTCAGTTGCTTTTACTCTATCTTAAACTAAGTGGGAATAAGAGTAAATGCGAGCGAACAAATGATAAAACTACTCTAAGCCATATTCAACAAATAACAGCAATAAAATGAAAGCTAAAAGAATAGGGAAGAAGGATGCAAACACAAGATAACATCGCGATGTGTTATTGAAAAGGAAACCAAAGAACTTGGTGAAAAACCTCTTCGCCGCCATCCAAGCGGTAAATCGATCCACTAGAGAATAACTTGGAGTACACGAATAATAAAAGACCCTCCAAGCCTAGTCTACCCCATGTACTTGAGCCCTCCAAGCTCCTACTACCAATTGATTTGACGAAACCTTATCTTCTCTAGCTTTCTTAGATCATGCAATTCAGCCCGATTGTATCCGCCAGTGATTGTCTTCTTCCAATGCTTCCTAACAACACTAAAACCTCACTTTATACTCAAATTGGGTGTGGCAAGTGTTTGGGCTATTAACATCTTAAGGATTTGGATATGGAGAGGTAGGAGTAGTGGAAAACCACAAGGAAATGTATA
Source organism: Quercus variabilis (assembly GCA_030445155.1). Lineage (NCBI taxonomy): Eukaryota > Viridiplantae > Streptophyta > Magnoliopsida > Fagales > Fagaceae > Quercus > Quercus variabilis. Next base: position 18,764,565 of record CP129448.1, on the reverse strand, counting down.
GATGATTGTGAGTATGACAATCTCTAACTCTCTAGTGTGTATGCTAGTTCTCTGAAAAACATTCCTTATAATATGTGAGTAATGAAGGTATATATAGTGTGGGTGAAGGCATGGTGGAGCACAAATGACAAAATAGCAAAACAAAATGTTTTGTGTGTATTTCACAGGAAGGCCTTACCCATGAGACACTCACGAAAACCAAGCTGTCATGACTCTTTGCATTCCAGTCATGGGCTCTACATGTGATTTACTCCGCGAGATAGCTTCTTGCGAATCTTCTCGCAAAATCCACCTAGTCTTCAATAAGAGCTTAAGTCTTCACACTCTCTTTCACACACAACCCTTATAATAAAATCCCATATAAAATACAAGAAAAAATGATTGAATAGAATTACAATCAAATTTGATATGGAATTAAAGCCAATACAAAATAGTTGTAAATAACAACTTTACATAAACCATACACAATTATAAATGAGAGTGAGATGGCATCGAAAGAGAAGAGTGAAAGTATGAGATGAAGTAGCAAATGAGGTTTTGAACTTTTAATTTTGTATTTAACCAAAACAAAGCCGTTTTTAATGTAAAACTAGAACACAATAACTTTGGGCTAGCCACTTACTTCATATATTATGAAATTATTAATATATATTTAATATAAAATAAAAATATATATGGGTGTAGTGCGGTGCGGTGCCATTTTATATAGTTATTCCATTTTGCTGGTAGTTTTGGTCAGTTTGGGCGCATTCTTGCAATTTGATCGGTTTGGTGAACACCCCTAGGTATAAGCATGTGACTAGTTTAATATACATTAAAAATTTATGGAATCAATGAGGGCATTGCAGATAACTACAAATAATAAATCAATCCATCTTTCCCATTTCATCTAGTCAATATTAATGCTATTTAGCATGCATAGTTGGTGCCAAGAGCCTTGTTGGCTTTCCTTAACTGTGTAACAAGACCTTATAAATAAATAAATAAACTTGGGCTGACATTTCCAATAGAGATGGTAAGGTGAAGATAAGATAAAATATCAATCCATCTTTTCCTCCTCGTGTTTCAACAAAAATGTCCGTTATTCAAATTCTCCCTCCCCCAACTATTAAGTTATAAAAGAAGGGGACATTGTAAATAGCTACAAAGAGTAACTCAATCATTTTTTTTTTTTTTCATTTGATCAATATTAATAATTTAACACTATTTAGTATGCTTTGTTGGTATCAAGATCCTTGTTGGCTTTTCATTACAATACCTTACAAAAAGAAAGGATTTATCATTCTTTTCCTCTTAGAGCAATTACATCAGTTCGGGCAATTTTTCCGTCTGTTTTACACTAAAAACTTACTTTTTCTATTTTACACTACCACTTTTCCAAAACACCCACACTAGTTCATCTATTTTACAATCTATTCTATTTAAATAATAATATTTTTTAATTTTTTTTATTATTATTCTTTTGTTCCTATCTCTTTATCTTTATCTTTGTACTTATCTATTTATCTTTATCTTTATCTTTGTCCTTATCTCTCTCAGACCAATCTTTTGTCCCTCCTCCACTTCTTCTTCTTCTTCCTTTCACAGCCACTTCTTCTTCTTCCTTTCACGTGTTAGATTACCTCCCTTCCACAAGCAGCTTCTTCTTCTTCTTCTTATTCTTTCTCTTATAGTCAGATTAAATCTCCACCACAAGCACTACAAGAATCAAAACCCACAAGCACTGATCACTGTCGACCCACAAGAATTGATTCTGTCAACCCACAAATATCGATCTCCGCCACCAGCATCGATCCACAAGTATCAAAACCCATTTTCATCAACCCATAAGCACCGATCTCCGCTGCAAGCACCAATCCATAAGCATCCAGACCTATTTCCATCGACCCACAAACTTTGATCTCCACCACCAGCATTGATCCACCAATCCACAAGCGGCCAACACCAACACCAACACCAATCAATCTCTCTCTCTCTCTCCCCGTTGGTTTGTCCGTGTGAGTGTGTTTGTGTATCTCTGTGTTGAGTTTGGATGTGTTTATGTGGGTGTGTTTGTGTGTATCTAAGGAAAAAAAAAAAAAGATGACGAAAGGAGAAGTCTGAGACTGAGTTCGTTTTGCAAATGGAGAAGAGAAAGGAAAAAAGGTGCAAAATTGTGAAATTAATAAAATAATAGTATGCACAGCTACAGTAACTGTGTATATGTATATGGTTACTATAGTTTTAGAAGGACTAATATGGGAAGTTTTGTGGCTTAAATGTGTAAAATTCATCTCTTTTTCAATTATGCAAGAGTTGGTGCGGGTGCTCTTACTGTTTCCAATATAGATGTCCATGATTCGAATTCCTCCATGTCCTAACTATTAAGTTATATTAGTTGCAGACCCATGCGATGTGTGAAAATATACAACTATGACAGAAATTTAGACCCCTTAAACCAACCAGATTAGTTAGCTTAGATTAATTAGCCAAGTTGTTACTTAGTCAAATTATGCAATTCTAGGTTAAAGCAATCAAACAATCATATCAAGAATAATAAAGCAGCAAAATAATAAAAGACACAATGATATGATCACCCAAGAAACCACACGGTAAAAACCTAGGGAGGATTTGACCCACCTATCCTCAAGGCAAACCTGAATCCACTATGAAAGAATCGAAGTTCATACAAAAGGACTACAAGCTCCCTGCTCGACTTCCTAATGCTACCCACCAGTAGAACTTACTAACACGACCACGTGCAAGCTCCGAATCCACGGACTTCTTCTTTTTTGGACTCTTCAATCAGCTACAAGCACCCACGCTTGATATTCTTTAAGCTTTAATGGCAGCAACCAAGTTGATCATCAAGATGTTGATACTATCTTCATTTAGAAAACCCTAAGCTTTGTGTAAAGGAAAACTCCTCTAGATCTCACAAGAGATTTACAGAAAACAGCAATGTATGAGCAACAATACAACTGGAGCAACTCTAAAAACGTGGCTAGGGTTTTGCCTTATATACCTAGGGCAAAAGCATAAAACCATAAACGTTTAATGAGTTAGGGCTGAGTTGGAAATTCTGCAAAAAATGCAATCTGGTCAATTTTCGATCGATCGAATCTATTCTTTGATCGATCGAGCCAGACCGAAATGCTCCAATGCATCTATAGTCTTTAGATTCCAACTTTACAATAATTAAACAACTTTGAGCTCACTATAACAAGACTAAACATATTGTTTTGATCATGGTTTGCCAATATTACAAATTAGAGTTCTAAATACATAAATTCCTAAACCTTTAGAACCTAACAAACTCCCCCTTTGGCAATCCGTGACAAAACCCTAATTAAAGATTCAAAGTTTTACAAGTAAAAAGCTCTTTACAAAGATAATGCTCATAAACTCAAATTCAACCCTAACTACTATCCATTGGTTGCAAGTGTAGACAGCAGCTTAATTGAATCAACCTGTATATTCCTGAAATACTCAACAAATGCATAAACACATGTGTGACAGAAAAGAGTAACTCATAAATAAAGACATATATGAATGAGCAACTCATAAATATAAATCAATAAGCAGTGAATCACAAAGCAACGAGAATTAATGAATATAACGTGTATATCAATCAATGTTACTCCCCCTAACATGAATATCCCAAAAAATGATATACAAAGTGAAGCACCTAGATACAATCTAAAAAACTCCACAAGCTCCTCAAAAACAAAAAGTAACAAAAAATCTCCCCCTAACTACAAAAACTCCTCTACAAGTCAAAACTCCACTCCCCTTTTTTGTGATGGAATGCCAAAGAGCAATCATAAGTCGCCATCAAAAGGAGGTGGTAAGGATGAATGAAGACGCGCAAAGTCGGCTCGGAGAGCACGAATCTCATCTAGCAAGTCCACCAAAATCTGACCATGAGCCGCCTGAATAGTCATGACAGTCTCTAGAGTACGACGAACATCAAAGTCGGCCGAAGGAGGTGGAGGAACATTAGCAGCAGCAGTAGCATTACCAACTAGATCAGGAACATCCTCACCAGCAAGACCTGTAGAAGAAGAAGGAGGAGGTGCGCTACTAGACGGCTCAGACCTAGGGTGTTTAGAACTAGCTCGAAGATGAGCGGCCCTTTGTCTAAGAAAAGACGCACCTATGGGAGCTATCACATGAACGGGCTCAGAGGAAAGGAAGCCACTAAGATCAAGATAAAGTAAAATCCTATGAATGAAAATAGGATGTACAAGAGCATGAGTAGTAGATGAACTCCTATAAACATCGTTCAAAGAACGAAGAAAAAGATGGGGAAAACTAATAGGAGTATCAGTAACTAGGGCATACAAAAACACACACCTTTCAAGAGGAATGGTGTGAACATGAGAAATGGGCTAGATAGAATGACAAGCTATCCTAAAGAACAGATAGTGCAACCCGGAGAGCTCAGCAGAAGTGATCCTAGGATCAGAACCCCACTGGATAGTAGTCCCAGTGATGTAAGACAAAACGTCGCTCAACTCGAGAGACTCGTCATATGGATAGACAGGATGCTGGACCAATGGTACCTCTAGAGCATCAGCCATTACCTGAGGAGTAATGGTGTACTCTACGCCTCGTATCCAACTTTTTACTAAAGTGTTGGAATCATAGATGCAGATAGAGATGTTCGAAAAGAACTCTCTAATTAAGGCAGAAGGTGGAGGAGGATCAGAAACATCCACCAAGGGTAACCAGCCTCAACGCTCAAAGTTTGCCCTAATGGCAGGATCAAGTTCATCTAACATAACAGAACGCTCAGCCCCTTTCTCCTAAGGCTTAGCTTCTCAAAAATCTCTTGGTTTTTCTCACTCGAAAACTTCTCACGGTCAAAGGAAGGAGGGGATGGAGAAGAGGAGGGAATAGTCCTATGGGCTCTAGTTTTCCTAAGCATGATGCTAAGGAAAGGACAGAGACATAAAGAGAAAACTAAAAGAACACAAGAAAACAAAACCAAGGGCAGATTGCAAGTTAGCACAAAAATCAATAGAATGAAAATCTATATGATGCATGAACAAATACAATGTCATGATGCATGTACTAATTAAGTAAGCAATTAAGTTCTTTCTCTTAAGAACATTATCATGGTATAATGTATTATTCTATAAAACATATTGGAGATATTATTTCTAAAATTATTTTTCATCTCTCTATCTCTACAAATATATCATTCTATTATTTTGAGTTTTTTTTTTTTTTTTTTTTGAAAAACATAGGTGCATTTGATTGATATTATTCCATTATTATTATTATTATTTTTAGATAAAAGATAGAAATACTATTTTTTTTCAAGTGATCTATATTATTCGAACTTTTGTATAGTGATTAGTGTGTTATGGTTTTTTTCTTCTAACAACTATAATTTTTAAGTCCCAAAATTAATTATTTGAATTTTTCATTCTCTTAAGAACATTATCATGATAACCAAACCTCATCACAAATTTATAATTGATATTATCTAAAAATTAACTCAAACTAAAACTATAAGAGAGATAGAGAATACATGTGATAAATAACTCAAAAAACACACCACCAAAGTGTATAATCCAAAAGTAGAGATACAAAAAAAAAAAAAAATCTATCTAAAATAGAGTTGCAAGAAAGAGTTAATGAGAGAGAGAGAGAGAGAGAGAGAGAGAGAGAGAGAGAGAGAGAGAGAGAATGATCACTTTTTTTAGAAGAGAATATGAGGTAAATTACAAAATTATCCAAGTCATGCTATGTAATAGAATAATTTTAAATCATTATGTAATTTCATAGGATAACATGTAACAAACAAAGAAAATAAAATTAAAAAGATAAAAAATTAAAATATAACCAATTCTTATCAACCTAAAGTAGAGTTAAACATAAAAATTCATCAATCTAAAGAATAAATATCCACCAAAAGAAAGAATATATATATATATATAGAGAGAGAGAGAGAGAGAGAGAGAGAGAGAGAGAGAGAGAGACTATTCACCTTTTTGTGTGAGTAAAATATGGATTGAATAGAAGAGAAAATAGCAATTTTTTTATAGTGAAAAAAATGGGGAGAAGAAGAGTCAAATTAAAAGTAAGATGAAGGGATAAAGAAATTGTAAGGTTAAGATATAGAGTAGTGGAGAGATGAAAAAGTAAAAGTAAGTAAATGTTGGAGAATGTGTAATTGTAAAGTGACAAATTAATAAGGAGAAAAATAATTAAAAATGAGAGCTTTTTTGTGTGAGAAAAATATGGATTGAATGGTAGAGAAAATATCAAATTTTTATAGTAAAAAAATGGGGAGAAGAAGAGTCAAAATAAAAGGAAGATGAAGGGATGGAGAGATTATAAGGTTAAGGTATAAAATAGTGGAGAGATAAAAAGGTAAAAGTATGTAAACGTTGGAGAAGGTGTAATTGTAAAGTGGCAAATTAATAAGGAGAAAAATAATTAAGAAGGAGAGTGAAAATATTGAAAATAGGTTGATAATGTGGCGTTGATGTGGCTCAATAGGAGTGTAGCAACATTAAACATTTTGCTTCAACTTTTAAATATATATATATATATATAGATATAGATAAATAAAATAAAATAAAATAATAATAATAATAATAATAAAACTTGTTGGACTTTCCATAATGAGACTTTATACTTATCTTCACCTCATTATCACTCCTTTATAATTAGCCTCGTAGCCTTTTCAATAGAGTTGTCTGGATTCAAATAATAAGAAACAAACTTGATTGGCTTTCCATTATGACACCTTATAATTATCTTCACCTCAACATCATTCACCTTATTATCACTTCTTTATAATTAGCCTCGTAGCCTTTCCAATAGAGTTGTCTGGATTCAAATAATAAGAAATAAACTTGGTTGGCTTTCCATAATGACACCTTATACCTATCTTCACCACAACATCAATCCTCTATATAATAGCTTCTAAATAAAATAATCCAACATACTTACATCAAATTAGTGAGGCAATGGATTTTGAAAGACTGATCTTAATTGTAGTTTTGTGTATGTGTTTGACAAGCAGCTATCAGGTGAATGGAACCCAAATTATATCCAAAGAAGAAGAATTGGATTTGGAAAGACAGCTAAAGCTCATAAACAAACCCCCTATTAAAAGCATTCAGGTTTTGGACTAACTCAAACTTATGTTTGTTTAGAATTTTTATATGTTGTAACACTATAATACTTCATGCATATCTTGTGCAATGATATTTAAACATTCCATTTAGAAATTATGTTTTCTTCTTATTGTTATTATCAATTGATTGTTCATTTGGGTAAGATAAAATGCTCCAAAGTATTGAGATTAATTGTTATTCTCCAATTCTCCCATAAAAGAACAATTTGAGTTTGATTTTTGTTGTGGAATTTATAAATACTCGTAAGCGCATGAATCATATTGAAGTATAGTTTGACAAGAGTGAGATCGAACCCACAAGGACTTCTGTGAAAGTAGGAAAATTAACCACACCTTAACTAAATAAATCCTAATCTAGTTTAATAACAATCGATTATTTTGAAATTAAATAAAATTAACGAACAATTAAATGACCAAAGAGATTATCAAAGTAGTAAAGAGATTAAACAATCTAGAGAGAAGTATTAAGGTTTTGGAATCCACTTTATTATTTCATATCAACATATAATTATGATCATGAATTTTTCTATACTACTACATGGTAATCTAGAATTCAATCTTGTTATCATGGAAGATATTCTGATTAAAATCTAAAGCATGCTCTTTTTCATTTCCTAAATATAAAAATCAAATCATTAATTGTATCTATTAACAAGCAAATCATAAGAGATATCAAAATTTAAAATTAAGCAATAATAAACCAAAAATTCAATTGATTAAGATAAATCATAAATCATAAGAAAAACATGATTGAATCTTATTCAAAATTATATCTTAGGCAATTGAAATGAAACAAGAACATTTAAATCATCAAAGAACAATGTTCTGAGAAAAATTAAATTTCATAAATAAATACTAATAATCCTTAACAAGGTTTCATCCACACATGGTCAAGTGCGTGAGGATAGCTTCTTCTTTTTTCCTTGTGATCCACTAATTTTCATTAGCATGTAAAGCCTTTATAACCTATAAAACAAAGATAGTTTATAATCAATTACAAAATAACATAAATGTAAAGCTAAATATACAAAAATGAGACTATTTTATTATATAACTCCATGCAAACACATGGATGCATTTAAAATTAGACAAAATTTTTATCATAAAAATATAAATAATTAGTCAAATTATTATTATTATTATTATTTTAAAACATGTAAAACATGCATTCATGCATACATATACATTTAAAATTAAACACAATTTTTATCATAAAATATAGATAATTAGTCAAATTATTTTTTAAAAGTAAATATAATTAGTCACATATTAAAATTCTTAACTAAATTTAATACTACTTATGATCATTTTTTTTTCTAATTATTAATAAGATAGAACAAGTGTTGATTTTTATTGAGTATATGTAATTTTTTTTTTTTAATTTTATAGTTCATTAATATTAGATTCTTAGTATTTTGTATTCATTAACTCACTTGACACAAAGATTAAAAAACTTAAGTAGATATACGGCAAATGCTTAAGTGGATAATTATGGTGTAGTTTCCACATACATTTAGACATGTGCAAAATTGGATTATAATTTCAAATTCTAATTCAACTTTCTCTAAGTTTTACCTATTAATATATATATATATATATATATATGACTTCTAAATTTGAATTTTTTTTAGTTATCTGATTATGTTTTTTATGGTTTGTTATATTGGACTCCTCGTTTTCTACACTAAATTAACTAATTTGTCACAAAAATTTAAAAATTTAGATTAGATGAGACACGTGGAGTAAAATTAAACTCTAATTGAAATTCAATTTTTACATTAAATTAACTCACTTGGCACAAAATTTTAAAATTTAGATTAGATGAGACACGTGGCACAAAATTAAACTCTAATTGAATTTCAATTTGAAATTTAATTGGATTTTCTCTTTGCTTTACCTATTATTATATATATAGAATATAGATTTCATGCACATCAAATTCCACTCTCCTCTTTATTGTAAGGGGAAAAAAAAAATAGAAAGGCAAAAAAAAAAAAAAAAAAAGACTTTGATTAAGTTATGAAATAAATAACAGACATTGATTTAATTGGAAGAACTGAGACTTAACGAAACAAGTGAATTTATATTTAATTTTGACTAAATATGTGTTTGACCTCTTAAACTTTGTGGTTTTTTCTTTTTGGTTCCTTACATTTAAGATTTTTCATCTTGGTTCCTCTATGCTTCTTTATCTTAAATTTTATAATGATATGATTTACTTCAAGGAAAAAAAAAAAAATTAGTGTTAAATATTTGACATTGCACAAATTCATAAGTTCTTCTAACTTTTATTTCTTGAAAGTTTAACAATACCTTATCAAAGAACACAAATTTTTTTTTTTTTTTTGATACAAGATATAAATTCTACTATAGCCTAATCTAAGTGTATATGTGGGTGAAACTCTCTCCTGAAGACTTGAACCTCGGCCCTTGTCCCTCACATTCCACAAACACTTATACTTGTTGAGTGATCATCGCACCAAGGGTGTGTAGTGGTAGAACACAATTTTTCAACACTGAGTGAGTAGTGCGGGCTCATCCTAAAAATGAGGAGAAATTATTCATTCCTACGAAATGAGTTGGCAGAATAGATTTGCAAGCCCTCCAGATTAGCACCTTAATGTTATTTGAGATTAAGGTGCTAACAGCTTTCCACAATCTTTGCTTTTCACAGTTACCTGAACATTCAAATTGGTGGTATTGGAGATCGATGTTGAGTGATCACATAGTGTACATGCACGCAATTTATAGTCGTGCACTAGTGAAAGTCTCCACACATGGTCCCATGGACATGGTATTTATCTAACAAATCACTAAGTTGCATTTGGACACTTAGATTTAAATTTGGATTTGAATTTTAAATTAATAGATTTGAAATGCCTTGATTGAAATTCAGTGATTTTAGAAGTTATTTTAAATCCAAGCATTTTAAGGGTTTAAAATCCTTGGTGGATATGTCAAATCCAAATCCTTGACATTTTTAAAACTTCCCAAATGATATTTGAATTTTAATTACCTAAATCCAAATTTAAATATCCAAATCATGTAATCCAAAGTTCCAAACACATCCGTTCCAATTTTATTGGATGTCCCCGAAAGGGACAAAGTTCCAAACACATCATAAGAGACTTTTACATGCAAATGGATAATAATGGGTTTTGGGTTCACTACAAGAAACGTTTCAGGGATTCACTATAAGATCGCCCTTAATAAGTTGTGGAATGCACAACTTATTTGAGTTTTTGGGCTGTAAAATCATTCTTCCCCCAAGGTCTAGTATTTAGGTAGTGCATGGTTTAAAATGTAGGCCTTTGTTGTTCTGAGACATTTGAAAATAACGTTTGTTGTTTTCAAATTTTTAAAGTTTAAAATTTTATTATTCTAACATAATTATTCAAAATTTTTATCCTAACAAAACATGTATCATAGATAGGGATTAAAAAATTAAAAAAAAAATCTAAAGATGGGACCTAATCTAATAAATGTCGTTGCAGTGACTTTAATACGTGCCCTAGAAAGCTTGGAGAGAAAAGGCTAGTACTATTAAAATTGATGTTATTTATTTGCCTTCTCAATTATCTTTCTTCATGGTCACAATCATCACATTTTTTAGATATTGTCTAAATCATGGAAGTCTTATTATAATGGTTTATTTTAATTTTTTAAATTTCGTATATAACATGTTATAGAACTTGTTTTCATGTAATAAGAAAACTTGTTTATCTCTGAACTTGTAGACGGAGTTTGGATATATTGTTGACTGTATTGATATCAATAAACAATTGGCTTTTGACCATCCTTTGTTGAAAGATCACAAGATCCAGGTACTTGAGTAGTGATATAAAGTATTTATTATTTCATCTATAACAATAACAATAATTTTTTCTTTTCCAGTTGTTTCAGAAATTATAGTAGTTTACACTTTTTGAACTGCAAATGATCATAATGATTACAATGTTGCCCATGCATGCCTCATCATGTTAACAATTCCAATTTTACTAGGGCTTATCCCCTGAAGGATTAATTAAGCAAATTAGTCTTGTAGAAAAACAATTTTGAATTAGAATTGGATTATAGGTTGCATTCTAACTAGAGCAAGAGATGGCCAAGTTTGGTATCCTGAACTGTGCAAGTATCAAGACAACAATGGCCCTTATGATATTCACTTTTGTAAGTTTATATACCTACATTAGTTTGAGTAATTGTAAATGTAAATAACAAAGGACCTATCAATATAAGGATATTTATATTAGAGATATAGAATGACTAAGATATAATTTTTTTTTTTGAGAAGTGATTAAGATATAATTGAATGGCAAAAAAGGAACATATTTTGACTGATTCTTCTTAGTTTGTTGCTGTTAATTTTTTATTTATTTCTAATAAGTGATAAAGTAGGGTTTGAACTGTAGACATAAGACACTATAAATGATGTAATTACCACAAGATTATCGCTTATTATTGTTATTATTATGCAAATAAAAATCTATAAATAAGTTGGAAAACAAATATTACATATATTTGGTTTAATTTGAATTTTTGCTACTTCAGAAAAGACCTCGTTTTCCACTAAGAACAACAAAGAAACCTTCAATGTTTGGTTTATTGGAAGATGCTTGTCCGTCTGGAACAGTTCCTATTCGTAGGACAACAAAAGAAGACCTTATAGCAATTAGGTCGATGTCAAATAACATTTATCCTCAAACAACATCAGCTCCTGGTATTCATGTAAGTTCTTTGTTATATATTTTAGGATGTAGGATGAAATCATAGCCATACTTGATATCAGTATAAAATGCACATGGTTATTTTCCCAAAAATGTGGTATTGTAATAAGATTTGTGAAAATGGTGCATTAATTAAATGAACAAGTTTGAAATGAACTTTGGTGTTTAATTAGCTAAGCTTGAACAAAACTAAAACTTGACTCAATATATTTGTGATCCCTAAACCTAATATTTTCAATATTTAATTTTGTAAATTTAAAGCAAATTTGTGAGAAGATGTATAATTTTTTCTTGTTTTAAACAACCTTGAGTTGTTTTCAGTTTTGAATATTTTAATTTTTTGTTTTCATTGAGCTCCTCTCTCCAAGTCTCTCTTCCACCCCACTATACCTTTTTAGAGATGATACCACTACGATTAAGATGTAACTTCATAGTGACCAAGACAACACCACCATGACAGGGAAGAACCATTTTGACAAGGAAGGTCAACCACAACTCCTCCCATCAGATCGGGGTTTGGCCGATTGTTTTTTTTTGCACTTTCTCTCCCTCTTTATTCTTTGTCCTCCATGCCTGATTTACTCAAAGTTTAGTTGACTGTGATTGTGGGTTTGATGTTCTTGTGAGTTGCATGTTGTTTATGGGTTAGGGATGTTTTGGAAAACAAAAACCTAGAAATTAAAAAATTAAAAAAAAAAAAAATTTGAAGGGTGAAAAACCAATTTTTCAAATAAAATTCTCAAAACATTCTTTTGTTGGTTTTCAAAATAGAAAACACCAAACCAAACCCAAAAAAATTGAATAATTATGGTATTTAATAGCTAATATGTACAAAGAAAGGTAGATACAAAGATTTGTTATGTCAAAATTTAATTTAATTAAGTAGATATACTTAACTAAATTGATAATCATGGTTTTTGAGTGGAGTTGTGATTTGCCATTGTATTAAAACCCTTACCCGTCTTCTGTGTGTGTGTGTGTTTGTTTCTCAAAAAAAAAAAAAAAAAAAACCTAAATTGATAGAGCTTATGAATAAATTTGGCTTATTCAAAAAATTAATAGACGAAGCTTAGACTTGTACTAAATGCTCAAGTTCAGCTCAGCTCCATAACAAAGTAAATAAACCAAGCTTGAATACTTTCTTTAACTTGTTACATCCCCTTAACAAAAATTATAAACATTTTCTTATAATATATTTTATTTCTTTAATTTGGAATGTTGTTTAACAAGAGTTTCATTGGTAGTCCTTGACTTTCAGAACTTTCATTGTACAGCGTGCACAAATCCAAATGCGAGAGTTTACAGGTAGTTACGCTGGAGTTAAAGGAAACATTGCTGTCTATAATCCTGATGTTAAGTTGGGAGACAGCTATGCAGAAATACATATTATGAAAGGCGTAGAGGAGAATGTGAATTCTATCATGACGGGATGGATGGTATTTTAAAATTTATATTTATCGATCTACCTAAAACAATCCAATCATCAATTGCAACAAACAATGAGCATTTTCAACAAAGAAAAATGTGGTATTCTTTGATAAAGTTAATTTTGTTTTTGGTAAAAAAAAAGGTTCAAATTCTAGTATTTATGGAAAAAAATGAGTGAAATGAATTTTTTTTTTTTAGAAGGGAGTGAAATGAATTGGTAAAGGATAACGGTTATCAAGAAAATTGATAATCATATACAAATGGAACAACATAACCAGAATTTTCAAAATGAATAATTTTTGTGTTGCTTGATTCAAACAGGTTTCTCCAACTTTCTACAAGGGTACTGGCTATTCTTATTTCTTTATACATTGGACAGTAAGTTTTCTATAAATTTTGATGTTATTATTTATTTTATTATAATTTTCTTGTGGTATATGTGTGTTTCTTGTTTGCTGATGTTTCAATCAATTGAATATTTTGGATACTATCATTGTTATGAAAATTATACGTAGAGCGTTACTTGTTGTTGGGTGTACATGAAAGTTTGTTGCTTTGGATTCTAACAATTCATTTAAAAATTATAGTCTGGTGGTGCAACGAAAACAAGCTGCTTCAACCTTGTTTGCCCAGGTTTTGTGCAAATTGACAAAAAACTTTTTCCCGGGGCAGCTATAGCTAATGTATCCATTCCTCAAGGTCCTCATTTTGAGATTGCAGTCTCTATTTTCAAGGTAAATTTATCACTAATCATAATTGCATGGTATTATTTAGTTTTGTAATATTAACCTTATTGGTTTGTTTGGATTGAGATAAGAAAGTAGAGGAGGGTAGAGTAGAGTAAAATTGACTGGAAATTAGGCTAATTTTTTACCAACTTTATTCTACTCCCCTTTGCTCCCCATCTCTCCCTTCTCGATCCAAACAAGCCCTATATGTATATGGTTCCATATGTTCAAATTTTAATACAAAGTTGAAAAAGGTTTCTAGAGTTTTTTGACTTTGATCATATGCTCTTGCTCTTTTATGTGATAGGAGGAAGATGGAAATTGGTGGATAACAAAGGACGGTATTAGTGTTGGATATTTTCCAGCAAATATATTTAATAATTTTACTAATCCTGGAAGTGTTGGTTGGGGAGGTATCGTTGCTGCTCCTAATCCCCCAACTGGAATTAGCCCACCCATGGGATCTGGATTATATGCTGACGGCAAATATGAGCATTCATGTTCAATTAGACTTGTTCAGTATAGAAATAGTTCAGGAATTATAGAGGGGCCTCGTCAATACAGCTATGATAAAATCAATGATACTCCTAGCTGTTATGGCTTAAATGATCTTGTATATCAAGGTGTGGAAAATGGATACACCTTCGATTTTGGTGGACCAGGTGGAGACTGTGGCATTTAAAATATTTTGTACCAATTATCTTGCAGAATAAATTGGAAAATTACAGTTTCTTCTTCATTTTTAACCATTAATGTCAATGAGTACCAGCAGTAGAGCCAAAAATTATGTTTTTTTTTTAATCAAAATTATGTTTGATAACAATCTTTCACAAATAAATTCATCTTTTACCATTTTGATAGTAAATTCTTAAAAAGTTTCATTTTCAATACAAATTATCAAATTGTAAACGGAAGTGAGTAAAAACAAATTTTCAATTGAATGAATGAAAATTTTAAAAACATGAATGATCCAACACTTGAAGGAAAAAGTTTGGCTCCAGATATGTTTGGAGTTATTTTTCTCTAACCCATTATGTTGCAACTAAAAATACCATTCACGTATAGTTTTAGTTATAAGATTTTTTTTAATAAATAAGTGATTTATTTAAATAATACACATGTAGAGTCTTATAAATAATCAGGTAATGAGTTAAAAAAGTAGATCCAAACATGCCAAAACTTTTGCAAAATTTAATAGATACTAGCTTGGAATTTTTTTTTTAATTTTTAAATATTTTTCTGAGAAACCAACTTATATTGCATAGGCATTTTTTTGGGGGTTAGTTTTCTATGTATTTTTAAAAATCTCAATACTTTCTATTCAACCTAATTCGAGTCTTATATGTTTTTTAGTTACAACCATCAAACTATAAACCAATCCCAAATCTAATCTTGTTGTCAATTATCATGGCTAATTTAGCACTTAGAAAACTTTATTTTATTTTATTTTTCCTCCTTTAGGGGTGTATATGTATAAGTTGTTAGAAAACAGTATTTTGAATTTAAAATGAATGTTTGTAAAAAAGCTATGAGGAGAAGTGGTTTCAAAACAGAGTTTTGAGTTTTAAAAATGTTATTTTAAGCTCTCTAAATACCTAATCAAATGGACCTTAGGTAGCAATATTCAAAAATAATAGTCCTACAAAATAGTTACTTCATAAAAATTTGCACTCTCAAGTCCCACCCTCGAATAAACCTGCATTACATATTTTTAGGAATAAGTGACATAGTGTCTCAACTTTAAATAGAGGGCAGGGTACGCCAAACAACCAGTTTATAGAAATGGAAATTTTCCAAAGAGAAAAACATAAAGATCATTAAACCAGAAAAAAGAAAGTGCTGTTCTAGTGCGGGGTCTTTCGTTGATATAAAAAACCAAAAAAAAAAAAAGGTCTTTATCCCAAATCCATAACTATGAGAGAAGGAAACGCCACAACATATAATTGCATGATCACACATTATATGAACTTTGGGTTGTTCTTTCCCTTTTGATCGAAATCATCATATAATGACCAAGGCAACTAAAATAATAATCCATAATTCAAGCACATTATAGCAACAAACATAATTCCAAGGACATAAGAAGAAATTCATTTTGTTAGGGAAAAAACATATAGGTTCTTGGAGTCAACAAACATAATTCCAAGGACATAAAGAAAATTTAGGCAAAAAAAGATAAGTAGGTGAGTGCAATAAAGTGAGGGTATTTGTGCAATAGGGAAGATGAAAGAGTGGGAGGATAGATAAGATTTGATTTTCCCTCATGTGTATTTGGTTGGAGGGGTGGAAAAGTGGGAGGGTGGAAAACTTCTTGGTTTGGTTGGAGAGAAAAATGAGAGGATGGAAAATGTAGTTTATATAAATTGACTATTATGTCCTTGTTATATAATATATAAGAAATAGAGTGAGGGGTAGGTGAGTGCAATAATGTGAGGGTATTTATGTAAATTACATCATTCAACATCTTTTCCTCCCCATTTTCCTCCCAAATTGGGAGGATAAAAAAATGTGGGCCCAGATGAATTATTTTCCTCCCCATTTTTTATCTCTCTTGTTTTCTCTCTTGAACCAAAAAGTAGAAAATGCCATTTTTCTCCCTATTTTCCTTTGCTTATTTTCCATCCTCCTTGTTTTCATCCCAACCAAACATACCCTTAGGCAAACGGCGAAAAAAAAAAAAAAAAGGAAAAAAAAAGCACACATATACATAAAGGGTTCATTCTGTTACTTTAATTTAGTGCTTTCCTTCTTTGTCATTTGAGTTACATCTTATTGGTATTTTAGAAACACATATAACCTTAGGGTGCTATCTTTAGAAACATGCAAGGGCCACAGTAATACCTTTAGCAACTGCACAAAACAACTTGACCATTGGCAAACAAAAAACAAAAATGATGAAAAAGCTATCTTCAGAAACCAAGTTATATTAAAAAAAAAAAATTATTACTAAATTGCGCTAGACATACAAAGTTTTTAAACAATTCAAGCAAGAGAGGTCCCAAGTTAAAATGCAAGAGTTAATATTGGCAATTATGGGAAATAAGAAGCACTTTAGATCATCAGTCACGATATCTTCTTATACCTTTAGATTATCAGTCACGATATCTTATACCTTTTGGCTTGATGACACCAACAAAAGCAATAACATCACTAATAATATTTTGCATAATTTAACTTCGGAGAAAGAAATACCCTTTCTTTTTCTTTATCTCAGATTTAGGCTTCTTATAACCTTCCTTTTCCTCTTTCAATAACACCACCACCACCACCTTTGCAAATAGTTGGATGTCCTGGTTGTTGGCTTCTTAGCTTTAGGAGCATCATAATTATAATATGATTTCTAGTCCCGACATTGTCAAGTATTGAATTTGGTAAAAATGATTTCTCAAATCTTATTAATTAGTTGTCAAAGATTATATACAACTCAGCTAAGCTTGGTAAGTTCTGTAACTAACTTAACAGAATAGAATATGTTAATCATGTGTGGCATGTGTGAACTAAAACTAAAAAGATACAAGAAAAACTAAATGTTGTTCACTATACAAAATTGAAACTATTTAGCAAACTACACTGTCATTTATGCAACTCCTCATTCTTCTTGATCTAGCTTTATTCTTCTATCTTTGCATCTCGAAGCTTCAGAGTGTGAAGCTTATTGTTCTTGGCTTTGTTCAATAGTTGCTTCCTTGACTTCATCAGTTGCTTCCTCAACTTGCTTAGATGTAGCTTTATTTCTGTCATGGCTTTGATACTCCCCCTTAAGATGGACTGATGATTAATGTATATTAATTAGTCCCATCTTAGATAACAGTCTAAAAATTGCTTGTAGCTCAAAGCCTTAGTTAGTAAATCTACCAACTGACATAGTGTCTTCACATGAATTAGCTTGATGACCTTAGCTAGCACCTTATCTCTCACAATATAGCAATCTATCTCAATATATTTAGTCCTTTCATGAAAAACTGGATTGGACCCTATGTGTAAAGTTGACTGACTATCACAAAATAACAAAGCTTCTCTACCATGACTAACTTGGAGATCTCTTAACAAGTAAAGGGTCCAAACAATTTCACAAGTTGAAATAGCCATAACTCTGTACCCTGCCTCTCCTGAAGACCTTGAGACAATTGATTATTTCTTTGATTCCCAAGAAATCAATGAGTCTCCAATAAAAATGCAGTAGCTTGTAATTGATCCCCTTGTATCTAGGCAAGATGCCCAATTTGAGTAAGTGAAGCCTTTAACATGAAGCTCAAATTTTGTAGAAAAGAAAACACCCATTCTTGGTTCATTCTTCAAGTCATGTAGAACTTTAAAGGCAGCTGCAAAATGGGGTTTCCTTGGTTTGGCCATGAACTAGCTTAACTTATGCATTGCATAAGTAATGTTAGGTCTAGTGATGGTTAAATAGAGCAATCTCCCAACCAATCTCCTAAATTTACTTGGATCATTAAGCAAATCACCCTTATACTTGCTAAGCTTCAAGTTTTGTTCCATAGGAACTTTGGCTAGTTTGCATCCAAGTAAACCGGCATCTTCCAATATTTCCAAGGCATATTTACTTTGGCAAAGGGCTATGCCTTTAGATGTCCTAGCCACCTCCAAGCCAAGAAAATATTTTAACTCCCCTAAATCCTTCAGCTTAAACTTATGATCTAGGAAGACCTTAAATTGCTGAACTTGCTCTTTGTCATTGTTGGCAATCAAAACATCATCAATATAGACTAGTAAGGCAATAAAAGATTCACCTTGTTGTTTAGTGAAGAGTGAGTAATCTGCCTTGGATTGAATGAACCCCCAACTAAACCAATGCAGTAGAAAACTTTGAAAACTACATTTTGGATGCTTGTTTGAGACCATAAGAGACTTATTGAGCTTGCATACCTGCTCCCCTTTGCTGTGAAAGCTTGGTGGAAGAGCCATATAGACCTCTTTGTGCAAATCTCCATGGAGAAATGCATTATTTACATCAAGCTGGCTAAGAAACCAGCCTTTCACAGCAACTACTACAAGCACACATTTGATAGAAACCATTTTGGCCATAAGGGAACATGTCTTAATGTAATCCAAACCCTCCTTCTATGTGAAACCCTTAGCAACTAGTCTTGCTTTGTATCTTTCAATGAAATTATTTGATTTATACTTTACCTTAAACATCCACTTACAACCTATAGGCTTCTTACTAGGGGGAAGAGAAGTCAATGTCCAAGTATTATTTGCTCCTAAAGCTGCTATTTCAGCATCCATGGCTTCTTGCCATTTGGGGTTGTCAACTGCTTGATAGTAATGTTTAGGTTCTGTGATTGTGGATATTGAACAATAGAATGTTTTGTATGCAGGTGAAAGATTGTCATAAGAAAGGTAAGTTGTTAGAGGATGAGATGTACCTAAATTGGACTGATTGGAGATGGGAGTTGATGTCACTCGATTACAGTGGTAAGCCTTAAGATATAAAGGAGATTTAGAAGTTCTAGTGGATTTTCTAGGAACAATAGGAATGGAATCAAAAATTGAATTAGGAGTAGAAGTAGGATTAGGAAGTTCAAGTACATTAGAAGCTTAATTAGGCTTAGGTGCATCGAGGAAGTCTTGAATATCTTCATCAAAATCATGATGGACTTGAATAATGGTATAATCAAAAACCGATGATGAAGATGGAATAGAAGGTAAATGTTGAATGGAATAAGTTAAACCAGATGGAATAAGAGGTATAACAGGTAAAGGAATCAAAGAACTAGACATGAGAACAACACTTTGAGAGAATGGGAAAATTGTCTCATGGAAAACAACGTCCCTAGATATGACATTAGAATGTGTATCAAGATCAAAGAGTTTATACCCTTTGATGTTAAAAGGATATCCTAGAAACACTAACTTCCTAGCTCTAGGGGAAAACTTATGCTTGTTAGGACTGAGATTAGTAGCATAACAAAGGCAACCAAAGGTTTTAAGGTGAGAATATGAAGGAATTTGTTTGAAAAGAAGCTCATATGGAGTTTTATTTTGTAGAAAGGAGAAGGGAGCCTGTTGATTAGATAGTCTGCAGTATGAACACAGTCACCCCAAAAGGAAAGATGAATACTTGATTGTATCTGTAAAGTTCTAGCGGTGTCTAGAATGTGTTGATGTTTCTTTTTCACAACTGAATTTTGTTATGGAGTGTAAACACAACTTTGTTAGTGGATGATTCCATTTGAGTTATAAAAATCAACCATATTGAATTCTAATGCATTATCAGTCCTAACAGATTTGATTTTTATTCCAAATTGGGTTTGAATCATAGTGTAAAAAGAAGCAATGAAAGACCTAACTTTTAATTTAGCTTTCAAAACAAAAACCGAAGTTGCTCTTGATGCATCATCAACTATAGTAAGGAAATATCTATGACCATTAGAAGTTGAAATAGAAAGGGTCCCCAAATATCCATGTGCACAAGATCAAAAGAGTGAATAGATCTTTTATTATCAAAAAGAAATGGAAGCCTTTTCTATTTGGCTAAGGGACAAACATTACAATCCTTATTACAACAATTCTGAAGAAAAGGAAAGACATGACTTAAAGAATGAAGTTTTACATCATATGGATGTCCTAATCTGGAATGCCAAAGAGAATACAAGTTGTTTTGAAGAGTAGAAGAACAAACACCAGAGAAAGTTCTAAGTTTATGCCTAGAAAGAAAATCAGCAAGAGAGCTGGTAGCTCGAGAGAGGCTTGAAGTTTGTAACAAGTGTAAACCATCATGCATTTGGCCTATTCCAATCATTCTACAATAGGTAAGGTCTTGTATAAAATAGTAACTAGATAGAAAAACAAGGCAAAAAGGTTGAGATTTGGTTAAAGCACTAACTGATAGCAAATTGAAAGTGAAAGAAGGAACACAAAGAACATTTGTGAGGGTTATGTTATGTGAGATGAAAGCTGTATATAGTTCCAATGTGAGTGACACCAACAGCTTTCCTATTTGGCAATTCAACCATAGTATGCAAAATTTCAGAATAAGAAGTCAATAATCGCATGGAATAAACAATGTGGTTAGTGGCACCAATATCAATCACCCAAGTTTCAATTCCATATGCTCTTCTATTAACATTTTTGGCTAAAAAAACTGAATGTTTAAGATGTATAGGATTACATGTAACAACATTGGATGGCAAAGTAATTGTATTGACCATATGAGGATCTTGGCCTTTTGTAATATGTTGAGTAGTAGTTGAAGATGAACCACAATTAATGCCAAAAGTTGCTAATATTGATTAGCTGTAAAAGCTAGAGCATGTGTTGTGACATCAACAAAATTGAAATCCTGAGTTGTAGGTGGAAGATTGCCTTGAAACAAATCAAGATTGGAGGAAACTTGATATGCCATAACATTCTTGTTATTCTTGAACTTAAATCCTGGTGGAAAACCATGCAACTTATAACACTTGTCCACTGTATGACCTAACTTGCCACATTGAGTGCACAAAGGCCTTTCTTTTCCTTTGGATTTGTGACCAGAACTAGAAAAATTCTAAGATTTTGTGGCCAAGGCAGTGGATTCAACACGAATTGAATTTCCTACAGTTCTTTGCATCTTTTCCTAAAAGAACAAAGAATAGGCTTTGTTAATTGGTGGAAGTGGATTCATCAATAGGATTTTTTTCTTGACTTAAGAGAAAGACTTGTTCAATCCCTTAAGAAACTTCATTATAGATTCTATAGCTTGAAGATCTAAAAGCCTTTGATTGATGTTACAAACACACTTTCCACAAGTGCACCAAGGAAAGAGACTGAAATTTTGCAGTTGATCCCACAAAAATTTCAACTAAGTGAAGTAGCCAATAAGAGATTGTTCACCTTGATGAAGCTCAGCAATTTGCTTTTGTATATTGAACACCTTAGGTCCATTCTCTTGACAAAAAAGTATCCTTGAGATCAATCCAACTCTCTAGGGTTATGTCTCTATATATGATGCTTGGATTTTTGGAGAGATTGAATTGATGATCCAAGTCCCAACCATGTTATCAACTCGAATCCAAGCTTGAACAACAGAAGATGAATCCACCAATGGTGAAGAAATGGTCAAAGAACCATCTATAAAACCAAGCTTATTTTTAGCAATAAGTGATTTCCTCACAGATCTTGCCTAAGCAGGATAATTTTCACCTCCAATTAGAGGTTGAGAAGTGAGCACAACGCCTGGATTTTCTTTGTGATGCAAAAACAAAGGATCATTTGGATTGTATGAATCTTGCACAGAAGGTGAAGCCTCTGAAGAAACACTTGTTGTTGTAGTAGCCATTGAAGAGCTTCAAGAAGCTTGATAGAGATCAACAATGGCGATGAGTTTGAAGAACTTTGTGAATTGATAGTAATGAAGGAAGAAGAAGAAAAAGGAAATCAATGAAATTCCCAAATTCAATGAACCCTAGAATCTTAGAAAACTCTAAAAACTTTGCTCTGATACCATGCCAAGTATTGAATTTGGTAAAAATGATTTCTCAAATCTTATTAATTAGCTATCAAAGCTTATATACAACTCAGCTAAGCTTGGTAAGCTCTGTAACTAACTTAACATAATAGAATATGCTAATCACATGTGGCATGTGTGAACTAAAACAGAAAAGTTACAAGAAAAACTACATATCGTTCACTGTACAAAACTGAAATTATTTACTAAACTACATTGTCATTTATGCAGTTTTTCATTCTTCTTGCTCTAGCTTTATTCTTCTATCTTTGCATCTCAAAGCTTCAGAGCATGAAGCTTGTTGTGCCTGGCTTTGTTCAATAGTTGCTTCCTTAACTTCATTAGCTGCTTCCTCAACTTGCTTAGATGTAGCTTTATTTCTGTCATGGCTTTGATAAACATGACACGCAGACATAAGACTTGCCACACCTTAGTTGCTCTATGGCGCTGAAAGTTTTCTCGTTAACATTCTATCAAATTGAAACATTGATTTGAGCATCACCCGAGTTAACTCAAACAAAGTGAGGACCCAAAACCAAATACCTATTGGTATAGAGCTATGAAGAAGTAGATTCCTCATTACTTTTACATGTACAACACATTCAACTATCAATAAATGCCTCTTGCATAGGTTATCAATTGTCATGATCTTCTCAACATGAGCTATAGTCCACACAAAGAAGATCATGCCAATTGTCTAAAACCCCACTCTAGAACCATCTCATATTTCAAACTTTAAGTGTTTGGAGAAAGAATCCCATCCTCTAGGTGTACCCTTCCATAGGTTAAACCCATGTTCACCCTGAATATGCACCATTGTCCAGCGTCTTCATCCTTCATCATATTTTAAATAAATAATGCTCATCAAAGATGGTCTCATTCTCTCATGGCCCAAATCCAAACTTTACATGGTCTCATTCTATTAAGATGGTCTCATTCTCTCAAGGATATTTATATTAGAGATATAGAATGACTAAGATATAATTTTTTTTTTTTGAGAAGTGATTAAGATATAATTGAATGGCAAAAAAGGAACATATTTTGACTGATTCTTCTTAGTTTGTTGCTGTTAATTTTTTATTTATTTCTAATTAGTGATAAAGTAGGGTTTGAACTATAGACATAAGACACTATAAATGATGTAATTACCACAAGATTATCGCTTATTATTGTTATTATTATGCAAATAAAAATCTATAATTAAGTTGGAAAACAAATATTACATATATTTGGTTTAATTTGAATTTTTGCTACTTCAGAAAAGACCTCGTTTTCCACTAAGAACAACAAAGAAACCTTCAATGTTTGGTTTATTGGAAGATGCTTGTCCGTCTGGAACAGTTCCTATTCGCAGAACAACAAAAGAAGACCTTATAGCAATTAGGTCGATGTCAAATAACATTTATCCTCAAACAGCAGCAGCTCCTGGTATTCATGTAAGTTCTTTGTTATATATTTTAGGATGTAGGATGAAATCATAGCCATACTTGATATCAGTATAAACTACACATGGTTATTTTCCCAAAAATGTGGTATTGTAATAAGATTTGTGAAAATGGTGCATTAATTAAATGAACAAGTTTGAAATGAACTTTGGTGTTTAATTAGCTAAGCTTGAACAAAACTAAAACTTGACTCAATATATTTGTGATCCCTAAACCTAATATTTTCAATATTTAATTTTGTAAATTTAAAGCAAATTTGTGAGAAGATGTATAATTTTTTCTTGTTTTAAACAACCTTGAGTTGTTTTCAGTTTTGAATATTTTAATTTTTTGTTTTCATTGAGCTCCTCTCTCCAAGTCTCTCTTCCACCCCACTATACCTTTTTAGAGATGATACCACTACGATTAAGATGTAACTTCATAGTGACCAAGACAACACCACCATGACAGGGAAGAACCATTTTGACAAGGAAGGTCAACCACAACTCCTCCCATCAGATCGGGGTTTGGCCGATTGTTTTTTTTGCACTTTCTCTCCCTCTTTATTCTTTGTCCTCCATGCCTGATTTACTCAAAGTTTAGTTGACTGTGATTGTGGGTTTGATGTTCTTGTGAGTTGCATGTTGTTTATGGGTTAGGGATGTTTTGGAAAACAAAAACCTAGAAATTAAAAAATTAAAAAAAAAAAAATTTGAAGGGTGAAAAACCAATTTTTAAAATAAAATTCTCAAAACATTCTTTTGTTGGTTTTCAAAATAGAAAACACCAAACCAAACCCAAAAAAATTGAATAATTATGGTATTTAATAGCTAATATGTACAAAGAAAGGTAGATACAAAGATTTGTTATGTCAAAATTTAATTTAATTAAGTAGATAGACTTAACTAAATTGATAATCATGGTTTTTGAGTGAAGTTGTGATTTGCCATTGTATCAAAACCCTTACCCCTCTTCTTTGTGTGTGTGTGTTTGTTTCTCAAAAAAAAAAAAAAAAAAAAACCTAAATTGATAGAGCTTATGAATAAAGTAGGCTTATTCAAAAAATTAATAGACGAAGCTTAGACTTGTACTAAATGCTCAAGTTCAGCTCAGCTCCATAACAAAGTAAATAAACCAAGCTTGAATACTTTCTTTAACTTGTTACATCCCCTTAACAAAAATTATAAACATTTTCTTATAATATATTTTATTTCTTTAATTTGGAATGTTGTTTAACAAGAGTTTCATTGGTAGTCCTTGACTTTCAGAACTTTCATTGTACAGCGTGCACAAATCCAAATGCGAGAGTTTACAGGTAGTTACGCTGGAGTTAAAGGAAACATTGCTGTCTATAATCCTGATGTTAAGCTGGGAGATAGCTATGCAGAAATACATATTATGAAAGGCGTAGACGAGAATGTGAATTCTATCATGACGGGATGGATGGTATTTTAAAATTTATATTTATCGATCTACCTAAAACAATCCAATCATAAATTGCAACAAACAATGAGCATTTTCAACAAAGAAAAATGTGGTATTCTTTGATAAAGTTAATTTTGTTTTTGGTAAAAAAAAGGTTCAAATTCTAGTATTTATGGAAAAAAATGAGTGAAATGAATTTTTTTTTTTTAAGAAGGGAGTGAAATGAATTGGTAAAGGATAACGGTTATCAAGAAAATTGATAATCATATACAAATGGAACAACATAACCAGAATTTTCAAAATGAATAATTTTTGTGTTGCTTGATTCAAACAGGTTTCTCCAACTTTCTACAAGGGTACTGGCTATTCTTATTTCTTTATACATTGGACAGTAAGTTTTCTATAAATTTTGATGTTATTATTTATTTTATTATAATTTTCTTGTGGTATATGTGTGTTTCTTGTTTGCTGGTGTTTCAATCAATTGAATATTTTGGATACTATCATTGTTATGAAAATTATACGTAGAGCGTTACTTGTTGTTGGGTGTACATGAAAGTTTGTTGCTTTGGATTCTAACAATTCATTTAAAAATTATAGTCTGGTGGTGCAACGAAAACAAGCTGCTTCAACCTTGTTTGCCCAGGTTTTGTGCAAATTGACAAAAAACTTTATCCCGGGGCAGCTATAGCTAATGTATCCATTCCTCAAGGTCCTCATTTTGAGATTGCAGTCTCTATTTTCAAGGTAAATTTATCATTAATCATAATTGCATGGTATTATTTAGTTTTGTAATATTAACCTTATTGGTTTGTTTGGATTGAGATAAGAAAGTAGAGGAGGGTAGAGTAGAGTAAAATTGACTGGAAATTAGGCTAATTTTTTACCAACTTTATTCTACTCCCCTTTGCTCCCCATCTCTCCCTTCTCGATCCAAACAAGCCCTATATGTATATGGTTCCATATGTTCAAATTTTAATACAAAGTTGAAAAAGGTTTCTAGAGTTTTGTGACTTTGATCATATGCTCTTGCTCTTTTATGTGATAGGAGGAAGATGGAAATTGGTGGATAACAAAGGACGGTATTAGTGTTGGATATTTTCCAGCAAATATATTTAATAATTTTACTAATCCTGGAAGTGTTGGTTGGGGAGGTATCGTTGCTGCTCCTAATCCCCCAACTGGAATTAGCCCACCCATGGGATCTGGATTATATGCTGACGGCAAATATGAGCATTCATGTTCAATTAGACTTGTTCAGTATAGAAATAGTTCAGGAATTATAGAGGGGCCTCGTCAATACAGCTATGATAAAATCAATGATACTCCTAGCTGTTATGGCTTAAATGATCTTGTATATCAAGGTGTGGAAAATGGATACACCTTCGATTTTGGTGGACCAGGTGGAGACTGTGGCATTTAAAATATTTTGTACCAATTATCTTGCAGAATAAATTGGAAAATTACAGTTTCTTCTTCATTTTTAACCATTAATGTCAATGAATACCAGCGGTAGAGCCAAAAATTATGTTTTTTTTTTTAATCAAAATTATGTTTGATAACAATCTTTCACAAATAAAATTCATCTTTTACCATTTTGATAATAAATTCTTAAAAAGTTTCATTTTCAATACAAATTATCAAATTGTAAACCGAAGTGAGTAAATTTTTTTTTTTTCAATTGAACGAATGAAAATTTTAAAAACATGAATGATCCAACACTTGAAGGAAAAAAGTTTGGCTCCAGATATGTTTGGAGTTATTTTTCTCTAACCCATTATGTTGCAACTAAAAATACCATTCACGTATAGTTTTAGTTATAAGATTTTTTTTAATAAATAAGTGATTTATTTAAATAATAAACATGTAGAGTCTTATAAATAATCAGGTAATGAGTTAAAAAAGTAGATCCAAACATGCCAAAACTTTTGCAAAATTTAATAGATACTAGCTTGGAATTTTTTAAAAAATTTTTAAAAATTTTTCTGAGAAACCAACTTATATTGCATAGGCATTTTTTTGGGGGTTAGTTTTCTATGTATTTTTAAAAATCTCAATACTTTCTATTCAACCTAATTCGAGTCTTATATGTTTTTTAGTTACAACCATCAAACTATAAACCAATCCCAAATCTAATCTTGTTGTCAATTATCATGGCTAATTTAGCACTTAGAAAACTGTATTTTATTTTATTTTTCCTCTAGGGGTGCGTATGTATAAGCTGTTGGAAAACAGTATTTTGAATTTAAAATAAATGTTTGTAAAAAAGCTATGAGGAGAAGTGGTTTCAAAACAGAGTTTTGGGTTTTAAAAATGTTATTATAAGCTCTCAAAATGCCTAACCAAATGGACCTTAGGTAGCAATATTAAAAAATAATAGTCCTACAAAATAGTTACTTCATAAAAATTTGCACTCTCAAGTCCCACCCTCCAATAAACCTGCATTATTTTACTAAAATAACATTACATATTTTTAGGAATAAGTGACATAGTGTCTCAACTTTAAATAGAGGGCAGGGTATGACCAAACAACCAGTTTATAGAAATGGAAATTTTCCAAAAAGCAAAACATAAAGAACATTATTGCATTACATCCCTTAAGTAGACCTCACTTTGATTTAACCAGAAAAAAGAAAGTGATGTTCTAGTGCGGGGTCTTTCGTTGATATAAAAAACAAAAAACAAAGGTCTTCATCCCAAATCCATAACTATGAGAGAAGGAAACGCCACAACAAATAATTGCATGATCACACATTATATGAACTTTGGGTTGTTCTTTCTCTTTTGATCGAAATAATCATATAATGACCAAGGCAACTAAAATAATAATCCATAATTCAAGCATATTATAGCAACAAACACAATTCCAAGGACATAAGAAGAAATTCATTTTGTTAGGGAAAAAACATATAGACATATAGGTTCTTGGAGTCAACAAACATAATTCCAAGGACATAAGAAAATTTAGGCCAAAAAAGATATAGGTATTTGGAGTCAATTATGGTGCAAGCAAAGAGAAACTAAGGAGAGACACCAAATTCAAACTATAGAAAGAAAAAAAAAAAATCATTTTGTTAGCGCGAACGTTCAAGTTGCTATAACAGAATGTAAGCAGAGTGATACATCCAAAAGAGTAATGACATAGAAATAAGGAATTAACCAAGCCAACAAACACATAGGGTCCGTTTGGTTGGAGGAGTGGAAAAGTAGGAGGGTAGAAAATTAGTGGGAGGATGGAAAAGTGGGAGGATAGATAAGATTTGGTTTTCCCTCATGTGTGTTTGGTTGGAGGGGTGAAAATGTGGGAGGGTGGAAAACTTTTTTGTTTGGTTGGAGAGAAAAATGGGAGGATGGAAAATATAGTACATATAAATTAACTATTATGTCCTTGTTATATAATATATGAGAAATAGAGTGAGGGGTAGGTGAGTGAAATAAAGTGAGGGTATTTGTTTAAATTACATCATTTAGCATCTTTTCCTCCCCATTTTCCTCCCAAATTCGGAGGATAAAAAAATGTGGGCCCAGATGGATTATTTTCCTCCCCATTTTCTGTCTCTCTTGTTTTCTCTCTTGAACCAAACAGTACAAAATGCCATTTTTCTCCCTATTTTCCTCTCCTTATTTTTCATCCTCTTTGTTTTCACCACAACCAAACATACCCTTAGGCAAATGACGACCAAAAAAAAAAAAAAAAAACACATACATAAAAGGTTCATTCTGTTACTTTAATTTAGTGCTTTCCTTCTTTGCCATTTGAGTTACATCTTATTGGTAATTTTCAATTACCTTCCATAGCCTTAGGATGCTATCTTTAGAAACATGCAGGGGCCACAGTAATACCTTCAGCAACTGCACAGAACGACTTGACCATTGGCAAACAAAAAACAAAAATGATGAAAAAGCTATCTTAAGAAACCAAGTTAGATTAAATATATATATATATATATATTACTAAATTGCATTAGACATACAAAGTTTTTAAACAATTCAAGCAAGAGAGGTCCCAAGTTAAAATGCAAGAGTTATTATTGGCAATTATGGCAAATAAGAAGCACTTTAGATCATCAGTCACAATATCTTCTTATACCTTTAGATTATCAGTCACGATATCTTATACCTTTTGGGTTGATGACACCAACAAAAGCAATAACATCACTAACAATATTTTGCATAATTTAACTTTGGAGAAAGAAATACCCTTTCTTTTTCTTTATCTCAGATTTAGGCTTCTTATAACCTTCCATTTCCTCTTTCAATAACACCACCACCACAACCACCTTTGCAAATGGTTGGATGTCCTGGTTGTTGGCTTCTTAGCTTTAGGGCATCATAAATATATTATGACTTCTAGTCCCAACATTGTCAAGTATTGAATTTGGTAAAAATGATTTCTCAAATCTTATTAATTAGTTGTCAAAGCTTATATACAACTCAGCTAAGCTTGGTAAGCTCTGAAACTAACTTAACAGAACAGAATATGCTAATCATGTGTGGCATGTGTGAACTAAAACAAAAAAATACAAGAAAA
This sequence comes from Quercus variabilis, assembly GCA_030445155.1. Taxonomy (NCBI): domain Eukaryota; kingdom Viridiplantae; phylum Streptophyta; class Magnoliopsida; order Fagales; family Fagaceae; genus Quercus; species Quercus variabilis. The sequence continues at coordinate 18,734,718 of CP129448.1, read as the reverse complement.
ACTAAATGTTGTTCACTATACAAAATTGAAACTATTTAGTAAACTACACTGTCGTTTATGCAACTCCTCATTCTTCTTGATCTAGTTTTATTCTTCTAACTTTGCATCTTGAAGCTTCAGAGTGTGAAGCTTATTGTGCTTGCTTTGTTCAATAGTTGCTTCCTTGACTTCATTAGTTGCTTCCTCAACTTGCTTAGATGTAGCTTGATTTCTGTCATGGCTTTGATACTCCCCCTTAAGATGGACTGATGATTGATGTATATTAATCAATCCCATCTTAGATAATAGTCTAAAAATTGCTTGTAGCACAAAGCCTTAGTTAGTAAATCTACCAACTAACATAGTGTCTTCACATGAATTAGCTTGATGACCTTAGCTAGCACCTTATCTCTCACAATATAGCAATCTATCTCAATATATTTAGTCCTTTCATGAAAAATTGGATTGGACTATATGTGTAAAGCTAACTGACTATCACAAAATAACAAGGCTTCTCTACTATGACTAACTTGGAGATCTCTTAACAAGTAAAGGGTCCAAACAATTTCACAAGTTGAAATAGCCATAACTCTGTACTCTACCTCTGCTGAAGACCTTGAGACAGTTGATTATTTCTTTGATTCCCAAGAAATCAATGAGTCTCCAATGAAAATGCAGTAGCCTGTAACTAATCCCCTTGTATCTAGGCAAGATGCCCAATTTGAGTCAATGAAGCCTTTAACATGAAGCTCAAATTCTGTAGAAAAGAAAACACCTATTCTTGGTTCATTCTTCAAGTCATGTAGAACTTTAAAGGCAGCTGCAAAATGGGGTTTCCTTGGTTTAGCCATGAACTGGCTTAACTTATGCACTGCATAAGTAATGTCAGGTCTAGTGATGGTTAAGTAGAGCAATCTCCCAACCAATCTCCAAAATTTACTTGGATCATTAAGCAAATCACCCTCATACTTGCTAAGCTTCAAGTTTTGTTCCATAGGAACTTTGGCTGGTTTGCATCCAAGTAAACTGGCATCTTCTAATATTTCCAAGGCATATTTCCTTTGGCAAAGGGCTATGCCTTTGGATGTCCTAGCCACCTCCAAGCCAAGAAAATATTTCAACTCCCCTAAATCCTTCAGCTTAAACTTATGATCTAGCAAGACCTTAAATTGCTGAACCTGCTCTTTGTCATTGTTAGCAATCAAAACATCATTAATATAGACTAGTAAGGCAATAAAAGATTCACCTTGTTGTCTAGTAAAGAGTGAGTAATCTGCCTTGGATTGAATGAACCCCCAACTGAACCAATGCAGTAGAAAACTTTGAAAACCACATTTTGGATGCTTGTTTGAGACCATAAGAGACTTATCGAGCTTGCATACCTGCTCCCCTTTGCTATGAAAGCCTGGTGGAAGAGCCATATAGACCTCTTTGTGCAAATCTCCATGGAGAAATGCATTATTTACATCAAGCTGGCTAAAAAACCAACCTTTCACAGTAGCTACTACAAGCAGACATTTGATAGAAACCATTTTCACCATAGGGGAACAAGTCTCAATGTAATCCAAGCTCTCCTTCTATGTGATACCCTTAGCAACCAGTCTTGCTTTGTATCTTTCAATGGAACCATCTTATTTATACTTTACCTTAAACACCCATTTACAACCTATAGGCTTCTTACTAGGGGGAAAAGAAGTCAATTTCCAAGTATTATTTGCTTCTAAAGCTGCTATTTTAGCATCCATGGCTTCTTGCCATTTGGGGTTGTCAACTGCTTGATGGTAATGTTTAGGTTATGTGATTGTGGATATTGAATTAGGAGTAGAAGTAGGATTAGGAATAAGAGGTATAACCGGAAAAGGAATCAAATAACTATACACGAGAACAACACTTTGAGAGAATGAGAAAATTGTCTCGTGGAAAACAACATCCCTAGATATGAAAATAGAATGTGTATCAAGATCAAAGAGTTTATACTCTCTGATATTAAAAGGATATCCCAAAAACACTAACTTCCTAGCTCTAGGGGAAAACTTATGCTTGTTAGCACTGAGATTAGTAGCATAACAAAGGCAACCAAAAGTTTTAAGGTGAGAATATGAAGGAATTTGTTTGAAAAGAAGCTCATATGGAGTTTTATTTTGTAGAAGAGGAGAAGGGAGCCTGTTGATTAGATAGACTGCAGTATGAACACAGTCACCCCAAAAGGAAAGAGGAACACTTGATTGTATCTGTAAAGCTCTAGCAATGTCAAGAATGTGTTGATGTTTCTTCTTCACAACTGAATTTTGTTGTGGAGTGCAAATACAACTTTGTTGGTGGATGATTCCATTTGAGTTATTAAAATCAACCATATTGAATTGTAATGCATTATCAGTCCTAACAGATTTGATTTTGATTCCAAATTGGGTTTGAACCATAGTGTAAAAAGAAGCAATGAAAGACTTAACTTTTGATTTTGCTTTCAAAAGAAAACCCAAGTTGCTCTTGATGCATCATCAACTATAGTAAGGAAATATCTATGACCATCAGAAGTTGAAATAGAAAAGGGTCCCTAAACATCCATGTGCACAAGATCAAAAGAGTGAATAGATCTTTTATTATCAAAAGGAAATGGAAGCCTTTTCTGTTTGGCTAAGGGACAAACATTACAATCCTTATTACAACAATTCTGAAGACAAGGAAAGACATGACTTAAAAAATGAAGTTTTACATCAGATGGATGTCCTAATCTAGAATGCCAAAGAGAATACAAGTTGTTTTGAAGGGTAGAAGAACAAACACCAGAGAAAGTTCTAAGTTTATGCCTAAAAAGAAAATCAACAAGAGAGCTGGTAGCTTGAGAGAGGCTTAGAGTTTGTAACAAGTATAAACCATCATGCATTTGGCCCATTCAAATCATTCTACAATAGGTAAGGTCCTGTATAAAATAGTAATTGGATAGAAAAATAAGGCAAAAGGGTTGAGATTTGGTCAAAGCACAAACTGACAGCAAATTGAAAGTGAAAGAAGGAACACAAAGAACATTTGTGAGGGTTATGTTATGTGAGATGAAAGCTGTATAGTACCAATGTGAGTGACAACAACAGCTTTCTCATTAGGCAATTCAACCATAGTATGTGAAATTTCAGAATAAGAAGTCAATAATTACATGGAACAAACAATGTGGTTAGTGGCACCAATATCAATCACCCAAGTTTCGATTCCATAAGCTCTTCTATTAACAATTTTGGCTAAAAAATCTGAATGTTTAAGATGTATAAGTTTACCTGCAATAGCATTGGATGGCAAAGCAACTATATTGACCATATGAGGATCTTGGCCTTTTGTAATCTGTTGAGTAGGAGTTGAAGATGAACCACAATTAATGCCAAAAGTTGCTAATACTGATTAGGTGTAAAAGTTGGAGCATGTGTTATGACATCAACAGAATTGAAATCCTGAGTTGTAGGTGGAAGATTGCCTTGAAACAAATCAAGATTGGAGGAAACTTGATATGCCATAACATTCTTGTTATTCTTGAACTTAAATCCTGGTGGAAAACCATGCAACTTGTAACACTTGTCCACTGTATGACCTAACTTGCCACAATGAGTGCACAAAAGCCACTCTTTTCCTTTGGAATTGTGACCATAACTAGAAAAATTATAAGATTTTGTAGCCAAGGCAGTGGATTCAACATGAATTGAATTTCCTATAGTTCTTTGCATCTCTTCCTGAAAGAACAAAGAATAGGCTTTGTTAATTGGTGGAAGTGGATCCATCAATAGGATTTGTGTCTTGACTTAGGAGAAAGACTTGTTCAATCCCTTAAGAAACTTCATTATAGATTCTTTAGCTTGAAGATTTGCAAGCCTTTGATTGATGTTACAAACACACTTTCCACAAGTGCACAAAGGAAAGGGACCAAAATTTTGCAGTTGATCCCACAAAAATTTCGATTGAATGAAGTAGTCAGTAAGAGATTGTTCAACTTGATGAAGCTCAACAATTTTCTTTCGTATATTGAACACCTTAGGTCCATTCCCTTGACAAAAATATCCTTGAGATCAATCCAACTCTCTAGGGTTGTGTCTCTATATATGATACTTGCTTGGATTTTTGGAGAGATTGAATTGATGATCCAAGTCCCAACCATGTTATCAGCTCGAATCCAAGCTTGAACAACAGAAGATGAATCCACCAATGGTGAAGAAATGGTCAAAGAACCATTTATAAAACCAAGCTTGTTCTTAGCAATGAGTGATTTCCTTACAGATCTTGCCCAAGCAGGATAATTTTCACCTCTAATTAGAGGTTGAGAAGTGAGCAGAGCACCTGGATTTTCTCCGTGATGCAAAAACAAAGGATCATTTGGATTATATGAATCTTGCATAGAAGGTGAAGCCTCTAAAGAAACACTTGTTGTTGCAGTAACCATTGAAAAGTTCAAGAAGCTTTACAGAGATCAACAATGGTGATGAGTTTGAAGAACTTTGTGAATTGATAGTAACAAAGGAAGAAGAAGAAAAAGGAAATCAATGAAATTCCCAAATTCAATGAACCCTAGAATCTTAGAAAACTCTAAAAACTTTGCTCTAATACCATGCCAAGTATTGAATTTGGTAAAAATGATTTCTCAAATCTTATTAATTAGCTATCAAAGCTTATATACAACTCAGCTAAGCTTGGTAAGCTCTGTAACTAAGCATAACAGAATATGCTAATCACATGTGCCACGTGTGAGGTGTGAACTAAAATAGAAAAGCTATAAGAAAAACTACATGTCGTTCATTGTACAAAACTGAAACTATTTAGTAAACTACATTGTCATTTATGCAGTTCTTCATTCTTCTTGCTCTAGCTTTATTCTTCTGTCTTTGCATCTCAAAGCTTCAGAGTGTGTAGCTTGTTGTGCCTGGCTTTGTTCAATAGCTACTTCCTTAACTTCATCAGCTGCTTCCTCAACTTGCTTAGATGTATCTTTATTTCTGTCATGGCTTTGATAAACATGACATGTAACACAAGCCTTGCCACACCTTAGTTGCTCTATGGCGTTGAAATTTTCCTTGTCAACATTCTATCAATTGAAACATTGATTTGGGCATCTCCTAAGTTAACTCAAACAAAGTGAGGACCCAAAACCAAATACCTATTGGTATAAAGCTATGAAGAAGTAGATTCCTCGTTACTTTTACACGTACAACACATTCAACTATCAATAAATGCCTCTTGCATAGGTTATCAATTTTCATGATCTTCTCAACATGAGTTACAGTCCACACAAAGAAGATCATGCCAATTGTCTAAAACCCCACTCTAGAACTATCTCATATTTCAAACCGTAAGTATTTGGAGAAAGAATCCCATCCTCTAGGTGTACCCTTCCATAGGTTAAACCCGTGTGCATCCTGAATATGCACCATTGTCCAGCGTCTTCATCCTTCATCATATTTTAAATAAATAACACTCATCCAAACATGGTCTCATTCTCTCATGGCCCAAATCCAAACTTTACATGTTCTATTAATTGAGTTAAAGACTTGGAATTTTCCTTACCCTAGGCTTGGGTTCTTGGAGGGATGGAGCTAGAATTACTCTAGCTTAAGTATTTGAGAGCAAGAAATTGAGAAAACTTGAAGGAATTGACCTACCTAGACCTAAGGGTTTGAGAAGAGAGAGTTAAAGAGAGTTTCTTTATATTTCTTCTAGTTTCTTGTTGAGAAAACTTAGAAAAGAAGGCAACCAAATAGTGACGGCTTCAGGAATTTTTGGCCAAAATTGGGTACTAAGCCCATTTTCCAAACAATATAATTAATAGACATGGTTCCAAAAGTATATAATTTACTAACATCTCGAGTCTCAAAGACTTGATTTTGGGCCTATAAACCAAGTCTCAAAGACTCAATTTTCATGCTCTAATCAGATTTGAGTTGGCGCTTTTCCACGTGGTGTCCACCTGTAAATCGAGTCTCTAAGACTCGATTTATAAGCCAAAAAAAAAAAATTAGTCTAAGTCTCTCATGTAAAGCCATTCCTAGAAATACCAAAAAAAAAAAAAAAAAAAAATTTAAGAAATCCCAAAAACACAACAATCCCAGAAACACACATTTGCTATTTATTCAACAATGAAACAAATTTTCTGGGTTTTTCTATTTTGTCTAAAAACTGAATTTGAAATTCACAGCACAACATAACATAGCTGCCACCACCACCTAAAATCCAACAACAACACCGCCACCACTACCAAATCCATACCCAAAAACCCAAACAGACCGGACTAACTGACCTAACTCCACCACCTAATGACCCACCAAAACTCAAACCCACACAGCCCACTCATCGTTTCCCACAACCCAGTCACTGATTCCACAACCCAGTCACCGACTCCACAACCCAACCACCGATTCATTGATTCCACAGCCCAGCAACCACCGTGACCCACACCTCAACCTCGACCACAAATGTTGATGTCCACCACAGATGCTGATCTCCACAAACCCACACCCTCCACATCGATCTGAGAGAGATGGACCGAGACTGAGAAAGGAGAGAACAAAACAAGAGTGGGGAGAGAGGAAGAGAAGTTGTAAATTTTTTTTTTTGGGTATTTTTGGGAATAAGCATACATGAGAGACTTATTAGACTTAAATTTTTTTTTTTGGCTTATAAATTGAGTCTCTGAGACTCGATTTTCAAGTGGATGTCACGTGAAAAAAATGCCACATCAACGTGATCAAACCATGAAAATGGAGTCTTTAAGACTCAATTTATAGCCCAAAATTGAGTCTTGGAGACTCGAGATGTTATTAAAATATATACTTTTGAAACCATGCCTACTAATTATATTATTTGAAAAAAGGGCTTTGTGGGGGGGTAAAAACCCAAAACTACTGAGTGGGCCTGGGGCACCATGTTGAGGAGTATGTATTTCCGAAGAGCAATAATTGGATGGGGGAGCCCATCTGAAGGCAGGAAGCCCAGAAATGAAGGAAGGTTGTAGTCCGATGAGGTAACCTTCCTTCCGAAGAGGTTATTGTGGTCCGAAGAGGTCTTCTCCCTCGGATACGAATATCCTTGATCAATTAAACGTGTGGACAGTCCAAATGATTTTCCTAGCAAGCCTAGTTATATGATAAGCCCTAGGTATGTCTAGAGATGATAAGAATGAAGAAATATCCGAAGGAAAAGCTGCTACCACCGTATTTAATGCACTGCAACAGCTTTTCTGGCCGCATTTATGTGGAGAAGACCCCTGAACAGTGTAACCTCAGTTATCGCCACTCACAAAGAACTAAAGTAGACACATGACGTGACATGCACTTAAGTAGATACACAAATGAAGAACAGGTGGACGATGGAGATGATGGGGAAGGGTGCTATATAAGGAAGAAAGGTCCCTGATAATGAGGATCGGAAAAAAGGCAAGAGAGAGGAAAGAAAAGCTTTACTGTAGCTCTGAATGTTGTAATTACTGTTCATTCAATAAAACATCTCTTCGGACATTCATTCGTAGAATTGTTCAAGCATTATTTCATGTTATCGCAACCTTAAGTATCTTAGCCAACCATTGTTTAATTCATAACCAGCCCAGCTCTTTCGCCCATTCTTTACAAATTCATTGTCCTGGGTTCATTGGGCCTTTAACCCATACTTTTTGGGCTTGGGCTACAAAATCTAACCCTACAAGCTTAATTCCCAATTTTGGCTGGAATTTTTTCTAGGGTGTTCCTTAAGAATGATAAATTACACAATATAATAAAAAAAGAAATTCATATATTGATGCCAACAACAACCAAAAACACACAAATTCATATATGAACGAAGATTTTTTAAGGTAAAGTTAACACAAATTTGCTTAAAAGATGAAGATGAATCTTACACAAAAAATTAATCTTAGATATGTGATTTCTTTATCAAATATTTGTCAATAATAACTAGCAAAAGAATAAACAATAAATTATAGGCGAAAAGCCACTTTTAGTCCCTACATTTCCAAGCGATTCCCATTTTAGTCCCTACATTTTATTTTTACCATTTTTAGTCCCTATCCTGAAAAACACTTTTCGTTTTGGTCCCTACTGTTACATCAGAAACGGAAAAAGCTGACGTGGCAAATGGTAGAAATAAATAATAGTAAATTAATGCCCACGTGGCTTAAATTAATAATAAAAAATATATTTTGGCATTAAAAAATTCCAAGTTAGCATCTAAATTAAAAAGATTAATTTTTTAATTTTAACTAAATAAAAAAATTAAAAACAGAATTAAAAACTAAAAATTACATGAATTGAGATCTAAGTGTGTCTTAAACAAGAACAACAAGAACACAAACTCAAATCCAAGAACATAGACCCAAAAATCAGCCTTGCTGCTTCGACGAGTAAACCCAGACAATCAGTGCTCTTGTTCTCGTTTTCTTCTCTCTTAAACACCACAGTTTTGACCAAGAACATGAATTAATGTTCTCGTTTTCTCATCCCATCAAACCACAATACCAACACAAAAGCCATCTGCCATAAAGAAAACCCTTATTAGGGATACCCATAATCCACACAGGCAGATCAGACCCATAAGAAGTCAACGCCGCTGTTAGCCTCCATCACCAGTAGCGGACCCAACGACAATTTCAAGTTTTGCCATCCAACACCACGATGACGACGGTCCAGCCTTTAGATCACCATCTGTTGACCTGTTCCAATCGCGACACCAAACCATCTCCATCGACCCTCGAGCCCAATCTTTGTCAATGCTGCACCGCTGGAAGCCTTCACCTCATGCGCCATCACTGGACCAAGCTTTGGCGTAGATCTGAGCACTCCACACCACTCCTTTGACCAAGACCCATTGCAAGGGACTATCAACTCGAGCCAGCTTAGACCCATCTGGTGCTTTGAATTTCTGTTTGTGAGTACACACAGAGAAAAGATAAAGAGTCACCTGCCTTTATTCATACGTGCTAGCCTGCCCAGTGGACCCACACAAGTTTAAATTTTCTAGTTCAAAATTTTTGTCAATATATTCTCTAGTGCTTTCTTTTCTCTTAAACGCCACAGACGAGAACAAGAGCACTGATTGTTTGGGTTTACTCGTGAAGCGGCAAGGCTGATTTTTGGGTTTGTGTTCTTAGATTTGAGTTTGTGTTCTTGTTGTTCTTGTTTAAGACACACTTAGATCTCAATTCATGTAATTTTTACTTTTTAATTCTGTTTTTAATTTCTTTTATTTAGTTAAAATTAAAAAATTTATTATTTTTTTAATTTAGATGCTGACTTGGCATTTTTTAATGCCAAAAAATATTTTTTATTATTAATTTAAGCCACGTGGGCATTAATTTACCATTATTTATTCCTACCGTTTGCCACGTCAGCTTTTTCCATTTTTGATGTAATGGCAGGGACCAAAGCGAAAAGCATTTTTCAAGATAAGGACTAAAAGCGGTAAAAATAAATTGTAGAGACTAAAATGGGAATCGCTTGAAAATGTAGGAACTAAAAGTGGCTTTTCGCCTAAATTATAAGTCCATTTGAAATATTAATAAAATTATTAATTATTTTTGTTTAATTGTTTCATTATTTTTTTTTTACTAACCACTAGCAATCTAGCACACTCCTCACTATTTAGTTGGCTTTGCACAATGTAAAGAATACAAATACAATTTTTTTTTTTTTTTTGTCTTTTAATAATGTGTTGTTCTGGGTGTTGCTTTTAAGTAGACCAGGACCATTACCTCAATCCAATGCCACGGCCCCACCCCTATCCCCCACTCAAGAGATAATAGCCAATCAACAGTCAACACAAATACACACTTACATATTTACATATATACACTTACACAAAAAGCCAATTTAGCCAAAAGAGAACCAGAGGAAAGCCCAAGTCTAAGTCAGAGCAAAGAAAAAGAGAGATTTCAAAAGACAAAAAAAATAGTCAGTAAGTCTAAGTCTAAGTCAATACACTGCATTATCAAAAAAATAGTCACAAGGTAGACTATGAGATAAAGAAAAAGAGAGAGAGAGAACGCTGCTCTCAGTTAGAGGCTCAGAGTAGAGATGAGATAAAGAAAAGAGAGAGAACTGAAATACCTTGATGTTGCTTGAAGTTCTTATGCCGATCTTGCCATCGCCAATCTCCGATCTAGGCAAAGGAATCTCCAATCTCGCCATCGACTGCTATAGGTGTGGTTGTTGCAGCGTTGTTGAGTCTCTTTTGCAGAGGACTTGAGGTTCTTATATGAGAGAAACCCATGCTCTGGTTTCTTTAGGTTAGGTTGTAATCGGGTATATAAGTATATTGGGTATTAGTTTTTTTATTTTTATTTTATTTTATTATTATTATTTTTTTAGAGTCTGTGGGTTTGCTACCATGTTGGGATTGCTCTACCCTTTTTTTTTTTTTTTTTTTTTTTTTTTTTTTTCTTTCTTTAGATTAGGTTTGTAATCTGTTGTTTAGGATTGATGTTGGGCTTTTTTTCCCTGGTGGGTTTGTTTTGTTACAATTTTTTTTTAGATTTTAGTTCAAAATTTTTGGGAAATTTAGACCCCGGTTAATGAAATTAACAAGTTTTAAATCCAAGTTTTTAATTAGATTTATTATGAATCAAACTTGTTAAAACAAACAAACATCAATATCATGTTAAAATCATGTAGCGAAAAAAATAAATAAGACAAGATATGATGACCTAGGAAAACCAATGAAACAAACTAGTTTCACAGTAAAAAACCTAGGGGGAAACCTTCCCGAAAAGCAATCCACTATAGAAAAGAGAAGTTTCAGATCTAGTACAAAACCTTTGTCCCTAGACTTTACAATCCCCATAGATGAACTTACAACAGAAACCTTCTACCGCTTTAGAACCTCTGAACTCTTCAATATATGAACACTATCTTTTTTGTTGTACGGATCCCAGTATGTGACTAACCAATGATGCACGACTCCTAGTACGTGACTAACACACCAACTTGAAGAAGATTGTTGGCTGCAAAGTTCTTCACTTCATCAACAATGAAGATCAAGAAACACTTGGTTACAAAACTTTAAAGCGCAAAAGACGCAGTAGCTTCTTTTAGAGAGAATAAGGCATCGATCACTTTTTGCATATATTCTCCTTATATTCTCTTATGTGACAGCATCTAAAATAAGCATTATATAGGTCTAGGGTTGTGAGAAAAGAAACTCTACACAAACATGTCAGCATAGGCTGAAAATCATATCTGAAAATCCGAATTTTGTATAGCTCAGTAATTCTCGATTGATTGAGGAGGTGTTGAGGGGACAGGAGCTTTCTCAATCGATCCACCTAGCTATCGAGAGGTGTCAAGCAACTATCGAGCTTTAAAAAATCAGCACTCCTTCACTTATTTCTTGGACAGATTTGCATGGTTTCAATACTAGATTTGAATTCTTGTTCCTTAAAGTATTAGACACATCCTAGATCTACCCACATACAAGTAAAGTGCGTTTTGTCAAAGGATTAGCCAACTACATAAAATAGTGACATATGTTCCCAACATGATCCATATATGTTCTAACAAAAAATTTTATTTGGGCTTTTTCTTTTTTTTTGCTTGAAAGTAGAACAAATAATTTTTTTTTTTCCTTTTGAGGGTGTTCCTAATTTTGATTGAGAGTGTTCCTAATTTTTTTTTAAGGGTAAACAAATAATTTTTTTTTTAATTATTATATATAATTTTTTTTTTTTTAGGTTAGGCTGTTCCTAGGAACACCTGGCCTAAACGTGGCGCTGCCACTGCAATCAAAGGAGATGGGAATGGAACCTTCCATGCAGCTGAATTTAGGCTCAATTGTGGAGAACATTTGTCACCATGCGTGCCACCTTTGTATTACACATGGTTAAACTTTACTGGCTGCATGTGTTGGTGAAATTACCATTATATCCTTCTCCTTGACTACCTATTTAATTACAACCTTATTCATGTTACTAGGTTCTAACTTGGGTGATGCATGAGAAACCTATTAAAAATAAATTTTTTTAAAAAATATTTTACTAATTTTGTTTTTATTGCATTTTATTTTTGGTAATTTAAAGGATTGATTCAAACCTTCGTTTTATATTATTTATTAAGAATAATTGAAATGCTTATAAATAAGAAATGAGTTAATAATATATTATAAATTGTTAGCAATTATTCAAGATATCATTCAAATATGACATTTATTTTTTAAGACCCAAGGAAATACTCAGCAATAAACAAAACCTTGTCATAATATCAGCTTTTCTGTCTCTCCGCTCTGTCCACTTCACAACTTCATCTCTGCCCCTCTGTCTCCGCCTCTCTATCTTTGCGCCTCTCTTCTCTTCTTCTCATTCTGCCTCTGTCTCTACGTTAACCGCCAGTGCACTGAACGACTTTCAGTTACCACCCCTTTCCTCTTCGCGTGACAAATTGTGGAGCTTTAATAATTTTACTAATTTGAACTCTCTATATGAAATGCTATTTAGTTTATTGAACAAACAAAGATCCTCCCAATGGCTCTGCCACTTGGTGAATCCCACGCAAGGATAGCCATTTATAAGCTAATGATGCAAGTCATTCTAGTGTTGGTCTTTTCTATGCATTGCGACTTATGAGTGCCAAATGTTTCCTAGTTCCACCAAGAAAAAGTTTCCCTCACTCTTCTAAGTTCTAAGTTCTAACAGCTTCAAGAGAAATAGCTACATGTTTATTCCCCCAACGGCTTCACAACAGAAGCGGCGGAAACCTAAGAGCTTTCTCTGAAGAAAATGAGGTGCAAGAGAAGAGATTTAAGAGAAGTTCAGCTCACCTTTTTTCAGAAACACAGAACAATGGAGGCTGAATACAAATTGTAGGGGAAAGTGAGAGTGAGAGAGAACAGTGTTGTAGCTGTTGGTGGGCATAAATGCTTTGCAGGGACACATTAGTAGAATAAAATTACAAATTTGCCATTGTAATTCTGTTTCCATGATTCGGAAACAAGTAAAAGTTGTTCTCATTTCAATCAATCTAACTCGCTTTTTTGAGTTACAGGTATTGGCCGAGCCAGAATTTGACCGGGGGGGGGGGGGGGGGTGTAAAAATTACATTTGATATCAAATTGATGCACATGCAAGGGAACACACACACACATATAGTATTTGAGATCAATTTGCAAAATAGCAATTCATTCATGTGTATATTAAGCAATATTTGAATGCAAGAAAATTCAAAATAAAATAATATATTCATTATATTATTTATCTATTAGAGGTTTATTTACATAAAAAGTCATTTTGAAATTGTAATTATAAAAATGTTATATAGGAGGGTTTTGGTTTTGGTTTAAAAAACCATCCTATTTATTAACCATTTATTTATATAATTTTTAACTGCATTTATTGTATTTTATAATATAATAGAAGAAATATTAATAGATTTTTTGAGTGGGGCTAGGGGGGCAAGTGCCCCCCCTCAACCCCCCCTAGCTCTGCCCCTGGTTGCGGGTGATGAAAAATGAGAAAGAAAATCAAGTCAAACAGCACTAATTGATGTGGGTCTTATAAAAAATGAGTTATGAGTTATGAAAACTGAGTGATGAGTAATGAAAATCACTCAAACCAAATAAGGTTCTTTTAAAAAAAAAAATTATTTATAATAAAACGATAGTGTATATAAAAACGCTTTGTTTGTTTTGGAGTAAAATGTTTTCAAATGTAATGCAAAATATTTTATTGAAAATGTTTTCATTTTGCAATGTTAGGGTGTGTACATGAAAATGCACAAGAAATCATTTCTAGCATTTGACACGATGTCTATGTTTGGCTTGATGTAAAATGTTTTCCAAGTGAAAATATTTTTTTGAAAAGGAAAATATTTTCAATTGTTTGGTTGCATTTTGAAAAATATGCCAAAAATGGTTTTCAGTGTTGGTTTGCACATAAAACCCATATTTAATAGTAATTAACCCATGCAATGCATCATGCGATGCATGGAAAAATTATTAAATATGGGTTTAAAAATATTTTTGTTAATTTGTTTTTGTCATAGACATATTTAAAAAAAAAAACAATTCTGGTAGTTTGAAAATTTATTTTAAATAATATTTTCATAATAGTTAGCTTAGATATTTTTCATGGATGCATGAAATGTTTATAAATAGGAGAAAACATTAATGATATACTATATGAGTATATGTAACAATTATGCAAGATACCATTCAAATATAAATATTAAAAAAAAAAATTGTAATCAATTGAAACACAGAATATGGTAGAGAAGTTTCATTCAGTGCAACTGAATTTGAGGAGAATAGTATCGAATTAGCAATCACTCAAACTCCTCATTTGTGCTCAACTGCTATACTTAATTCTCCAGAGCCTATAACTAATGCCATGGTCCGTCTAAATACAATTCTAGTATAATTGAGACATTTTCAAGACTCGCCGACAGAAAAACTTATAAACTCTTTTCAAGAACATGCATTAAATATCAAACAATTAGAGAGTTTCCTAAACCACTTTGACGGAAACACTCACACCTATTGTGTTTAAAATGAAGCTCTTGTAATTCTAAAAGCAAATCCAAAAAACAAAATGTAATTAATAATCTCCAACTCTGGCATTCATTTTCCTTCAATTCTTATCTAACTAATGTTATTTCTAAAAAAAGCTCAAGTTGTGTGAATAAAGATCATATTAATTCTATCATAGTGAGCATGACACAAATTATGGGTAGCCAAAGAAAAAAAAAAGTCAATAATTCTACAATTCCCTTGGTAAAATTCTACCAAACACAACACAAAAATTCTACCAGTTTTAGTACAAATCAAATTTATATTCACATAGTCTATATATTAAAGGCATAATTTTATGTTACCTCCCTTTTTTTGGGAGGTATGATACCCACTAGTAGGCAATCTACTATACCAGGTTACTAAAACATCACATTTAACAATTTTATCCTTACATTTTGCAGTCCCAACTTCACATGTGATTGTATTTTTGTCACATTGAATGGTTCTCTTATGTTTTCTCACATTTAATGGTTCCATTGTCACATTAGGTAGTAGCAACATCACATTTTACTATACCTTTGTCACATTTAGTGATACTTTAATTTTTTTATCACATTTGACAATTCCATTGTCACATTGGGTAGTACCAACATCACATGTGATTGTACTTTTATCACATTCCATGGTTCTCTTATTTTTTTCTCACATTTGATGGTTTTATTATCACATTAGGCAGGTTCAACATTAGCCAATAGCGATAACCTTTGTTTAAACTGCAATTTGATTATTGGACACTCTTTGGCATTTACTTTATATTGGCTTCTCCGTGATATTCTATTGGACTTGATTCCAAAATGTCTTTCTTCATCGGGAAGATATTCTGGGTTTTTGTCACTTTTGTTAAGCAAGTTAATTCATCTTTTGTGCTTTTTACAATATTTAGTAGTTAACACATTTGTTGATAGATGATTGGACTTACAAAGCCAACCTTAGGCACTTCATTTGTTCAAGGTCTTGATACACGAACACATATGGATGAAATATGCACCAGCATTGGTGTATGCCAACAACATGAGTAAGCTAGATCATCCTCTTGTTCCCTCTGCTTTGAATTTGTGAGTTTGTATATTTTCTTATATATTTTTTGTTCCTCGGATGACAGTTTGCTTTGGGAAATAGTAATAGGAAGGGAACAATTACTTTTTTATGGAAGACTTAAGAACCTTAAAGGTTTTGCATTAACACAAGTGAGTCAATGTTGCTTTCACACTCAGTTTGTTGAATGAAGGTACATTTTTATTTGAGAGCCATAGGTCCTTGTTTGGGAGGGAGAGGTGTACTGTGATTGGCATCAATGTTTTGAAACCTGAATTGTTTAATAAACCGTAAAACGATGAGGTTGAAGGTTTTTGAGGTTGGACAGAGGTCGAACCGTACTGATGACGTCATAATTAATTTAATAATTATTTAAAATATAAATAAATATATTAAATTAGTAAAAATTGAAAAATTGCATTAAAAAAATCCAAATAAATATAGAGATCTAATAGAAATTTCACATTAAATTAATTTATGAAACCCAATAAAAAATTAGTTGACATTTTCCCATGAATTTTTTTTTTTTTTAAAAGAGCAGTAACTTGAATGGTGGGGGACATTAGCGTGTATAATGTTATATATCTTTTTTGTTGTAGATGTATATAATATTGTGTGTATTTGTTTAATCTTATAGTGTAAATCTTACATTTATTAGACAATCTTATAGTGTAAAGCAATAAATAAATTTAATAAATTAATGTACGAATTGGTGGGTTTGTACTTTGTAGATTTAAGAATTAGACTAATAACTAAATTAACTAAGAAACAAGTCAACAACATGTAGGAGGTAAGGAGGTCTAGAACTTCTTTTTCAATCTCGTGTGCCGTGCAAGCTTTAAGTTAAAAAAAAAAAAAAAAAATCCCAAAAATTCACAACCACAAGTCCACTCTCTGGTATCCAGAGCTTTCAAATCTCACTTTTATCTCTTCTCTTGTTAACATCCTCTTCTCAAATCCTTCTTTCCTCTCTTGAAACACCCAAAGTTAGGCTAGTTTAAATCTTAGTTTTTTAGTTTTTGCCAGTCGCACGGAATCCTTTCAGCTTTTGCCAGTCAATTGTAGCCATCAACAGCCAACAAAGAGTCTACTCTACAGCAAAACAACTGGGTCCTTTCTTTTAATCCTTGTTCTCGGTGTCATCTTTCATCTTCTTCTTCTTCTTTTTTTCTTTTAAAAGAGCTTAGGCCTAAACCGTGAGACCCGTTCATGGTTCTTAAACCCGGGCAGTTCAACTGAGGTTCACACGGTCCATTGGTTTTTTTTTGTGTAGAACGGGTTTTGGAAGTTAAAGAACCGTCTCAAGAAGCGGTTCCCAGTTAACCAAGTCGGACCGTACGGTCTGGTCTAGGTTTCAAAACCTTGATTGGCATTTAAGTGTGGCCTTACATATTTTAACATATTGTTATTACATATAAAAGCTCAATATATGGAAATTGACTTGGCATATGATAATTGCTATAAATTTGAAACGAGAATTCTAGAATTATCTAAAAGTTGGAAAGGAAAGAAGGGGGGGGGGGGGGGGGAAGTGCTAGTTCCAGTGTGCTATGCTAAGTGTTTATGACATAAGATGAAGGTAATTTTGTGGATTGTGTATGTGGATGTGTCCAATATTTAGATAGCTTAGCTTAGCTTTGTGTGTGTGTGCATGCGTGCACGAGAGAGAGAGAGAGAGAGAGAGAGAGAGAGAGAGAGAGAGAGAGAGAGAGTAATATGATAAAGCTATAGTTCACTTGTCATCTTCAACATGACATGTGTTTTAAGTTTTGTTGTCCATTCCTTTGCTCTATCTTCAAGCAGTAGATGTGTTCAATATTTATGACATAAGATGAAGGTAATTTTGTGGATTGTGTATGTGGATGTGTCCAATATTTAGATAGCTTAGCTTAGCTTTGTGTGTGTGTGTGTGCATGCGTGCACACGTGCGTGAGAGAGAGAGAGAGAGAGAGAGAGTAATATGATAAAGCTACAGTTTGCTTGTCATCTTCAACATGACATGTGTTTTGAGTTTTGTTGTCCATTCCTTTGCTCTATCTTCAAGTAGTAGAAGAGTCTCTTAAGGGTCTGAACCTATTTCATGGAGGAGTTGTTGACAAATAAGTTAGAGAATACAGTGGGGGTACGAAGAGGATGCTAACACTCTGTTTGTTTTAGTAGTGATGTTTTCTAAAAAATGAGTCATTTTCCATAAAGCTATCTCATTTTCTTTTGTTTGGTAGCAACTTTTAATGAGTTGAAAAAAAATCTCATAACTTCTCGTATTTAGCTTGTTGTGATATAGAGTTGTTTTCCAAAACAAATTAGTGGAAAACGATCTCTTAAAATAAGCCACACTTTTTATGTTGATTAAAGATAGCTTTCATTTGACTCATTTATTTTAATGCTACCAAACACTAGAAAATATGGAAAGTTATCTTTATACAATATTTTCTATTGAAACAAATAGAGTGTAAGTATAGCCATTTTGTTAATTGGGGACCCTAAAGTATGTCTTAATTTTTGTTTCAATTTACTTTGTTGCTAGATTATTATTATTATTATTATTTTTTGTATATTTATCATATTTATGGTGTAATCCTAGAGAATTTTGCAAGGTTGTCTACATGGAGGAACCAAGTACAGGATTAGATCCAACTTCAAGGAACAACTTATGGAATGTTGTGAAGAACGCAAAGCAAGATCAGGCAATTATTTTAACAAGTTCTCTCTCTCCGCCCAAAAAAATATTTCTAATGTTGGATCATTTAGACAACCTGGAACTGCATTTTTATAGGTTGTAGATGATTAAAAAACTTATTTCCCTCCCTGCCTTACTATATGGTTCCATGACTTTATCATATCTACACTTGTCTTTCTAGAAAACAGCATAAAGGCTCTATTATTGATTCTAAAAAATAACTAAGGGATTTAATGTTTTCCCTCATACTTTCACTCATGTAGCTTGTATACATAGTGTCAACTCAAATAATGGAAGAGGCAGAGTTCCTATGTGAAAGACTGGGATTTTTTGTTAGTGGCAGCTTTCAATGCATATAGCAAATCCAAAAGAGGTACCTCGATGATATAATTCAAATTCATAGAGATTTTTTTTGGAGGGTGAAGTGACATAGAGAAATAGAATACTTTTGCATTATAATTACTAAGTTAGTGGTCCTTAATGGATTTTCCTATTGCCTTTTTTTTAAAATCTGAATTATCTATTAGATGGAAAGATGCATATGACAAGAACTTAAGAATTCATGATATCTTTAGTAAAATCATAAAAGCTAACTAAATGTGCACTACTGAGTAAATTTTTTTGACTTTATTTGATTTGTATTAGATTATTAATGTTACTCAATAACACTTCATCACCTATTATTCATTCTTTCATGAATATGTTGGATGTCAACACTAACACTTAAATTACTATATGGCAAAAATTCATGTATCAAGCTTATGGTTTTACAACACCAACATGTTGTATTTACCTCTAAATGGGCACTAAGCAGTCAGCACTATCCATGGGATGAAGCCATCTCATATCTCTTAGACCCCCTAACTGTTGGTAGGATTTGATCCCTAGTCTATTTTTAGATTATAAAATACTTTACCAGTTAGGCTAGTAGACAGCCTCATCATTTTACCATTCAAATTCACTCTTGAGACTATTTGGACCAGCAATGCAATTTAGCTTGCTCTTCTTTGTCTAATCTTGACTTTGAGTATGCTATGGTGTGAAGCGCGAACCATCTTTGTCAAAGTTCAAGCGCACTGCATCCCACCAACCTACAGCTGTTTAACTGTCTTTCTAATATTTCTTCCCCAATAAAAATGCAATTGAATAAGTGGATTCCTCACG
Organism: Quercus variabilis; assembly: GCA_030445155.1. Taxonomy (NCBI): domain Eukaryota; kingdom Viridiplantae; phylum Streptophyta; class Magnoliopsida; order Fagales; family Fagaceae; genus Quercus; species Quercus variabilis. The sequence continues at coordinate 18,715,349 of CP129448.1, read as the reverse complement.
ACTGAGCTTTAATTTAGACATGTCTAGTTAAGTCAAGACAGTGGCTTATTTTGAAGCTTTTATGGCATGGTTCGAGCAGGAAAATCATAAGGCCAAAATTACCTCTCTATTTTGGACTCTGGATGGTGACCTACTTGATTTCTTCAGGTTTAATGTTCCCAAAGATTGTGTTTTCTTGTTAACGAAGCTGAAGGGAGCGCCATGTTCTCAAACTTATAGATTCTATTTAAATGGTATACCTTGTTGGCACTTGGTAAAAAACGTTGTACTATGTTCTCCAATTCTTTTTCGTGATCCAAAGAAGTCATAATTTGTTTTCTGCGATCCGAAGATATTGTAGTTGTAAACATATAAGACCCTCCATATTTATCCTTCTGTTGCCATCTGCGCTATACCTCAAAAGGACTAGTCACAATTGAGGCTCCTTGTAGTTGTTAATAAAGCCCAGTTGAACCCAGTAAATACCCGATGTGGGACTCATCACATAATCAATCAATCAAATTGGGGCCTCACAATCTCCCCCACTTAAATCCCTAACGTCCTCGTTAGGGCCCACTTTTTCGAGCCTACACGGGGTTACCGGGCCGGCTCTGATACCATATGTAACGATCCAAGGAAAAGCGCTAGCCACATCTGCGCTATACCTCAAAAGGACTAGTCACAATTGAGGCTCCTTGTAGTTGTTAATAAAGCCCAGTTCAACCCAGTAAATACCCGATGTGGGACTTATCACATAATCAATCAATCAAATTGGGGCCTCACAATCTCCCCCACTTAAATCCCTAACGTCCTCGTTAGGGCCCACTTTTTCGAGCCCACACGGGGTTATCGGGCCGGCTCTGATACCATATGTAACGACCCAAGGAAAAGCGCTAGCCACATCTGCGCTATACCTCAAAAGGACTAGTCACAATTGAGGCTCCTTGTAGTTGTTAATAAAGCCCAGTTCAACCCAGTAAATACCCGATGTGGGACTCATCACATAATCAATCAATCAAATTGGGGCCTCATAACTGTGTAGATATTGTCCGCTTTGGGACCCATACCCCTCACGGTTTTGTTCTTCCCTAGGTTGCGCTAGGGAAAAGGCCTCTACACATTGAAGGGAGATCATTCCTTATAAACACATTTTCATGTGCTTCCCTAGGCGATGTGGGATTCCATGGATTGCAAGACCCCCTTTCGGGTCACTACAATCCACCCCCCTTACGAGCACACGCGTCCTCGCGTGTGGGACCCACACTTCCAGCTAGGGCATGGCTCTGATACCATCTATAACGACCCAAGGAAAAGCGCTAGCCACATCTGCGCTATACCTCAAAAGGACTAGTCACAATTGAGGCTCCTTGTAGTTGTTAATAAAGCCCAGTTCAACCCAGTAAATACCCGATGTGGGACTCATCACATAATCAATCAATCAAATTGGGGCCTCACAATCTCCCCCACTTAAATCCCTAACGTCCTCGTTAGGGCCCACTTTTTCGAGCCCACACGGGGTTACCGGGCCGGCTTTGATACCATATGTAACGACCCAAGGAAAAGCGCTAGCCATATCTGCGCTATACCTCAAAAGGACTAGTCACAATTGAGACTCCTTGTAGTTGTTAATAAAGCCCAGTTCAACCCAGTAAATACCCGATGTGGGACTCATCACATAATCAATCAATCAAATTGGGGCCTCACACTTATTCAATTGCATTTTTATAGGGGAAGAAATATAAGAAAGACCGTTAAATAGTTGTATGTTGGTGGGATGCCAGTGTCCTTGAACTTTGACAAAGATGGTTCACACTTCACACCATAGCAAGATACTCAAAGTCAAGATGAGACAAAGAAGAGCAAGCTTTGCATTGCTGGTACAAAAAGTTTCAAGAATGAATTTGAATGTTAAAATGATGAGGCTGTCTACTAACGTAATTGGTAAAGTCTTTTATAATCTAAGAATATACAAAGGATCAAATCCTACCAAAAAATAAGGGTTTAAGAGATAGGAGATGACTACATCCCGTGGATAGTGCTGACTGCTTAGTGCCCATTGAGAGGTAAATATAACATGTTGGTGTTGTAAAACCATAAGCTTGATACATGAATTTTGTGCCTTACAGTAATTTGAGTGTTAGTGTTGACATTCAACATATTCATGAAAGAATGAATACTAGGTGATGAAGTGTTATTGAGTAACATTAATAATTTAATTCAAATCAAATAAAGTCATAATTTTTACTCAGTAGTGCGCATCTAGTTAGCTTGTATGCTTTTACTAAAGATATCATGAATTCTTAAGTTCTTATCATTTGCATCTTTCCCTTTAATAGAGAATTCAGACTTAAAAAAAAAAAAAAAAAAAAAAAAAAAAAAAAAACAAACAAACAAACAAACAAACAAACAAACTCTTTGAATATGAATTATATTATCAAGGTACCTCTTTTGGATTTCCTATGCATTGCAAGCTGCCATTAACAAAAAATCCTTGTCGGTCACATTGGAACTTTGCCTCTTCCATTATTTGAGCTGAAACCATGTATATAAGCTTCATCAATGAAAGTATGAGGGAAAATATTAAAGCCCTTATTTATTTATTTTTGAGAATCAATAATAAAGCCTTTATACTATTATCTAGAAAGCCAATTGTAGATATGATGGAGTTATTGAACCATAAAGTAGGGTAAGGAGGGCAATAGTTTTTTTTTTTTTTAATCATCTACAAGCATATAAAATTACAGTTCCAGGTTGACTAAATGATGCAACATTGGAAATATTTTTTTTGGGGGAGAGAGAGAACTTGTTAAAATAATTTCCCAATCTTGCTTTGCGTTCTTCACAACATTCCATAAGTTGTTCCGTTAGTTGGATCTAATCCAGTACTTGGTTCCTACATGTAGACAACCTTGTAGAATTCCCAAGGATTACACCATAAATAAGAAAAATATCCAAAAAAGTATCAAGCAGCAAAGTAATTTGTAACAAAAATTAAGACATACTTTGGGATCCCCAATTAACGAAATGGCTACACTTAGCATCCTCTTCATACCCCCACTGTATTCTCTAGCTTGTTTGTCAACAATGAAACAGGTTCAGACTTTAAGAGACTCTTTGTAGGGGCCTTTTTTTGCTATGTTGGGCCGGGCTGGCCCTTTGTGAATGTAGGCCCAAATGTTCTGGGTTGCAGGAGTCGAGACCGGGTCAACTGGAACTCAACTTGGCTGGTTTGTGCGCGAACTATGCCTTGTTTGCCAGGAGGAGTACTTATCGCAGACTGAGCTGTTATAGAGAGGAGCTTGCGATAGGCAGATACAATTGACAAAACAAAATCATATGTTCTGGAATGACCAGATAGTTCCTTTAGCAAGAAATGACCAAACTACAATAACATTCAACAATTTTTGACAAATGAACAGTAAGGGCAAATAGTAATGAAGATTTAATCCACAGTTTATGTAAATAAATTCGGTTTTGGCCCGCAGGAGTAAGGCCAAAGAGAAAGAACGCCCCTTCTCAACGCAATTAACCTCCGAGGAAAGAAAAAAAGGATTCCTACTGTGGAAGTTAATAGGTTTGAGAGAGGCGGGCCTGAATGGGGACGTCTCAAAATAACTGTAGAAGAGAGCAGTGATTCAAGAGGGAGAGAAGGGAAGGGGCCTATCGGTGCATGCCACTCTCACTCGCTCCATTTTTTCTCTCTTTCGCTCTTTCTTTTCTAGTCCTTTCTTAGTGATTTTCCACTCTCATTGTTCTTAGTATTATCTTCCTCTGTTTTTCTAAGCAAGTTACAGAGTTTTTTTCTTTTTGCATAGTATTGCTCCCGTCCCTCCCCCTTTTGCACATGGCAGAGGCGCCCTTTTATAGAGCCTGCCGAGGTCGATTCTTTACTATTCTACTCTCTAACAGTTTTTCGTCTGGTCTGGGCGCACTCGCAGACCCTTACTGTTGTCTGCAAGCCCTCTGCCACAGACACAGACAACGATTTGTCTGTTAGTGCGTCGCAACACTTTGTCCTGCCGCGGTGGTGTTTCTCTCTCCTATCCCTCATGGCATGCACCCATTGGTCCCCACTCAGTCTTGCCTCTTTTGGGTGATATGCCATCCAAGCAGGACGTACTCCTCCAAAGAGTCTGAGTAGGGACCTCAAAATAGGTCTTCCCCTCTCCCCACCTCCAAACCATGCCCTCTTACCTCTGATCCATGACCCTACCATGCCTTGTATTGGCTGGGTACAGGCTGGTGGTGTTTGGGCCTTGCGTGTGGTTTTCGTCTGGAGGCTACCTGCCGTTCATGCATCTGCCGTGGGCTGGAGATATTTGCTTGCATTTGCCTGCTGTCCGCTTCTGGCTTCCCGCGAGTTGTTGCTCTGATTTCCTATCCCCATAAGGCTTGGGCTTTGCCGTGCACTGGGCCTTGTGTTCCTTTTTAACCCAATTCTTTTCCCATCGTGTTGTTTGGCCTTTCCTGCCGTGGCAATTTGTTCCTGCTAGGCCTCTTTTCAGGCCTGCCGTTCCTTTTTTTCCCCTAGAGGCTTAATATGACCACTGGTGTCTTTGCTCGTGGGCTCTAGCGTCCCTCTCTTTTCACTTGGGCTTATCCGGCCCTTTTACTTCTTTTGGACTCTCTTGGTCCATTTACTAATTTTTGTATCCCATGGGCATTTACTAACTCAATTGGGCTTCCTCAGCCCAATTTCCTCGTTCTCATCCTTGGGGTTCATGGGCTTGCCATTATCCCCTACTTTCTTTATTTACATTGCTTTGGGCCTGCTACGGCCCATTCTTACTTTTTCATAACATACGTTGTCCATGGGTGTCTTTTCTTACTTTCCAGGCCCATTGGGCCTGCTTGCTTCCTCAAGACCCATTTATTCATGTTATGGGTCTGTGTCCTACCTTTCCTGCCGCTTGGGCCTAACAGTCTTATTTCATGCTTGCCACCTTTATTGCTTGTTTTGCTGGATTGGGCTTGGCTTTATAGAAACGACCCTCAACACTCTTCTACTGCTTGAAGATAGAGCAAAGGAAAAACTCAAAACACGTCATGTTGAAGATGACCAATGAAATAATGCATTATAATAGCTTTATCATAATACTCCTCTCTAAATTACCTTCATTTTTATGTCATAAATACTTAGCATAGCACCCTAGAACTAGCAACTGTGACATCCCTCGCCACCCCTTCCCCCCCCCCCCCCCCCCTTTTCTTTCCTTTCCAACTTTTAGATAATTCTAAAATCCCCGCTTCAAATTTATAGCAATTATCACATATCAAGTCAATTTTCCTACTTTGAGTTTTTATAAGAAATAATAGTAGGTCAAAACTTCTAAGGCCAAACTCAAATTCCAATCACAATGCAACCACCCACCTTGGCGCCCCCCCCCCCCCCAAACAAGCAAGGACCAGTGGCTCTCAAATACAAATGAACCTTCATTCAACAAACTAAATGTGAAAGCAACATTGACTCACTTGTGTTAATAATGCGAAACCCTTATGTTTTTTAAGTCTTCCATGAAATAGTAAATGTTCACTTCCTGTTAGTGTTTTCCAAAGCAAGTTGTCATTCAAGGAACAAAAAATATATAAGAAAATATATAGACTTACAAATTCAAAGCAAAGGGAATGTCAGGATGATCTAGCTTACTCATGCTGTGGGCATACACCCATTCTGGTTAATATTTCATCCATATGTGTTTGTATATCAAGACCTTGAACAAATGTAGTGCCTGAGGTTGGCTTTATAAGTCCAATCATCTGTCAACAGATGTGTTAACTACTAAATTATGTGGAAAGCACAAAAGATGAATGAACTTCGTTAACAAAAGTGACAAACACCCAGAATATTTTCCCGATGAAGAGAGACATCTTGGAATAAAATCTAATAGTATATCACGGAGAAGCAAACATAAATTAAATGCCAAAGAGTGTCTAATAATCAAATTATAGTTTAAATAAAGGGTAAAGCTACTTCCTAATTAGTCAAGGTAAACTATATATTTTGAATCTATCCACAACATTAAATAATTTTTGGGTAGGATGCAATAAAGGTAAATGCTTCAAAAGAAGCCCCTTTGAAAGCATTTTCTATCTACTCCAACCAACATAAAAACTAATATGCAAATTCCCAAAGCTTTATATGTTATTTGAAGAGACAAAGAACCTTGTATACTGACCATATTGTTAAAAGAGGTTTTGCCTACACCATTGGGACCAAGCATACCGAAGCATTCCCTTCAAGGCACAACAAGATATAGTCCTTGCATGGCAAGTGTTTCAAGGTTTCTATCTCTTCCTGGGTTATCTTTTGGAGGTTGTGACAAACAATGGCATGGCTTATGCATGATTCACGGGGTAATTGGTTAACCTTCTCCCTCTGGAATTGGATAAATCTAGATGTCAATCATTTATGCTTATAGCTTTGTTATGTCACTTCATTAATGAAGATGGATTTCACAACAATTTAAGGGATTGTATAATATTCACTTCCCATAACTTCTATTACTGTTAGATTATGGTCACGTATTTAATTAACAAAATTTCACTGCAACAAAAGTCTCTATCAAATGGTTTGAATCTAGGGAAGGGGTGGGGGAGTGGGGGGAAGGAAAAAAATGAAGAGAACAAATTTCTACTAACTATATAAAAAGTGTGAATGCCTTTACAGTGAATTTTTGGTTTCCTCAATCACTGCCCAAAACTCACTGTTTCATCTCTATGAACAGTGATTTTCATTTAGTCAAGTTTTTGTCCGTTTGTGGAGGGCTAAACGATGCGTTTGGCTGAATAAAATAATAACAATTAACGGGAGAGAAACAATAACAAAGGGAGAGAGGCAAAAGGTCTGGAACTCTCTCCCGACTCTCCGTTTCTCTTCCCTCTCTCTTTTCTCTCTATCATTTTAGGCAGCGAAAGGTCTCTCTTTTCTCCGTATCAAATCAGCTCAGGCACATGTCAAATTTCTATCCCAAAAAAAAAAAAAAAGGGAAGAAAGACTGACTAATTTTTTCAGTAAGTATCTTTTTTTTTTAATTTTTTTCTCCATTTCTTCAAAATTTACTCTCTATTTTTATTTTTATTTTTTTTGGTGTTCTTAAGATTTTTGTTTGTATTTATTTCCTTGTGGGTTTCAATCTTTGATTGTTTGCTAAGGTTTATGATATTGATCTTAAGTGGGTATTTTGGGTGTCATTGGCTTCTTAAGTAGGTTTATGATAAAGAAAGGAGATTTGGTTCCATTTTGGGTATTTTCGGCTTACTCAAGAAACAAAGATGGGAGTGGGTGAGAGCGACAAACAGAGAGCGGTGAAAGATGAGAGACCTCCTCAGTGACAACAAAGCTGAAATAACTTTGAGTTTCTCTCACCGATTCGCACTCTATTTGTTGAAAGAGCAGAGAGGGCTTTGCCTACTTACACGGAGAGGGCTTTTCAACTATTTTATGAATCAAAGGTCTGGTTTGTGGCTTTGGTTTTTCTCTCAACTCATACCACGGGTATTTACATTCTCTAAATTTATCTTCTTTATGATTTCCTTGATTTTTTCTCTTCATTTGCTAATATGAGTATTTTGGGTTTCTTTTCTTGTAAACTTTTAGCTGCTGGGTATGGAGTTGTGTATAAGTGGGTTTCTCCTTTCTAAGGTGAGAAGATATTGAAAGAGGGAGAGAGAAACAGATCATAAAGAAAGGAAATTTGGTTCCATTTTTGGTATTTTCGGCTAACACACTATAGGTAAGTGCTCTCTCTCTCTCTCTCACTCTAATATTTCCATTTTGAAGTTTCACTAATCATAATTTGGTTCCATTTTTGCCTAATCCTATGTCATTCTCTCTATTTTTTAACAACGGGAAAAACTGGACTGATGATAAATACCTATACACTAGAGACAAAACCAATTTTGCCAAAAAGAAAAGTTGCCTACTCCATTTGATTGTAAAGTTTCTGTTTTTCCATCAATTTCAAAGCAAAATTTGCGCATTATGTTTCTCTCTATACACATAAATGAATGATCCTACCGGTAGAAAGAATTAAAAGAACCATACAAATTATAATGTTCCAAAAGAATATATCAATTGTTGTTGTTTTTGTTTCTGGTAATGGTGGTGGTGATGTGGTTGGTCATGGGGTTTGTAATCTTCCTCTTTTTTAATTTTTTGGTTTAAACGAATTTTTTGTAAGTGCTAATTTGCTATATTTGATTTGCAACCACCAAGCTAAGCTATTTGATTCAAAAGTAGGGACTAATCTTTTGGATATCATCCTCACAAAGGTAAGTTATGCTTTGTGTTTTTGGTAAAAATGTTAGGTCTTTGAATATATATATATATATATATATATATATATATATATTTGTAAATATTTGATATATTAATTCTAGGCATAACATGTTCAGTGATTTGTAATCAAATTAATTGTCACTCAAAATAATCTCTTTTCTTCTTGTTTGATTCATTTTCATCATGGGTTTTGGATTTCATCTCATCTTTCTTCTTTCTAAAAATGCGCTTCTGTCACTCTCTCTTATTTAACTCTATATTTTTGTTATTTTGGAATGTTAGTTTCATAGTTCTTGGAATTTTGGGAGGATGATCAATTTTGTTCTATTATTATTTAGTTTGGTTGTTGATCTAATGTTTATATCTTTGTATTTTGAATCTCTTATATTTTAAATGGGAAATCTTACACTATGTGATATGAACTTCTGAAGCATATTTGTATATTAAATCGGTGTGTATGACTAAATTTTTTACCCCATCTATGAATATTAATTTTAAATAACATCATTAGAATTTTGTTAAGATGTTTCATTCCTAATTTCTTTGCCTTTTTGTTTGTGAGATTTTTGAGTTGCTAATCCCAATTCTTATCCTAGGTATTTTTTACAAATTTGGCTTGGAAAATTATTTGCATTAAATCAAGTTAGCATAACTAAAAAGAGCTTGACCAATCGAAGTGCCAATTTATCCAAATTATCAAGGATCAGATTCTATTAATCTAGGCAAACCCTAACCATGGCAGAATAGGTTCAATCAAAGCTCATCTCTCTTTCCCCCTAATGTATATTTTGATTCCAAGGCTATTTTTTGTGGTCATGCTTCTAAAATCACCATTTGCGTACATTGCAGATGGAGAAGGTGTTTTTGATTTTGCCCAAAGTTTTCCTCATGTAAGATTTCACATTTTAGTTTGAATATAGCTATATCCATGCTTCTTTTCTTTGCTTTGAGAATGTTGCATGTGTGTCTTTTGAGATGAGAATGGTTAAGAGCAAGGTTTGGATTTGTTTTTCTTTTTTTTTTTTTTTTAAATATTTTGGCATTGTCTAATTTAGTCAATTGAAGTTTGTGTAATCAATTGGAAGGCTGTTGGTTACTGAAAATGGATAAGAAGAAAAGTATAGAGATCTAAATTTGAAATTGTTAGATCTTTTGGGTTGTGTGCGTGTGCCTGTGCGTGTGCGTACACATGTGTGTGTGTGTCTGTTCAGATATGGGGATAGTGAAGGGTGAGTATTAAAATTTGGATTTGATTACTTTTGTTTTTTGACATTTTCTTATGTAAGCAAATGATGTTTCTAAAACGAATTGGAAGTCTATTTGATAACTCAGAAAGGATAAGAAGAAAAGTATTAGCGATTTCAATTTTACAATTCTTAGATATTTTGGGTTATAAGTTTGTTTTTGGAGTTCAAATATTATCTTTCCCCTTTTGTTTCTATTTGCCTTATCATCTTTCACTTATTTATTTATTTTATACTTTTTATAATTTGTAATTAAATTTTGTTTAATATAAGAATATCACATAAATATGTTTTTGTTAATAGTTGTGCAAATGTGTGGTTTTTCCTCATTCGTTACATTTTATAGGAAACTACATAATACTTGCTTGTGGTTTAAGCCTATTTTGGCTTTGGAATATTGCAATTTCATGGTTCACAATTGTCATTAAGACAAATGATATAGTAGATGTTTAAATGAGATTTCACTTTGCAATCTAAACTCAGTTCAACCATAATTTTTACTCCTTTTTATTTCTTGCCACCAAGATAAATAGAGAAATGAAATTTAACTTACATGGTTTGTTGAAATTATGCCTTCTTTGTTAAAGCAAGAAATTATGTGAATGCGACTTCTTTAGAAAAATGTGCTTCTTGGAGTTAAAGCTCCTTTCTTGCTTGTCAAGCCACAAGAATGGTAAACAATAATATCAGGAAGCCAAAGGAACAGACAATTTTGATATATGGCACATCACATAATGATATATAAGGTTGTGTTTGTTTCCTTTGGCTGAATATAATTTTTTTCTAATGTTTGTTTCAGGGTCTTTTATATATCAGATCTATATGTGTGTGTGTTTTACTGTAATTTTGGCTATTTAGAAAATAAAAAATAGAAAAGAAAGTGAGCTTTTTACTTTACATTTTGAAGCTATTAGCTTATGTAAGAATTAAATTATAATAAATCTAGAATGTGACAAAAGTATAAATTAATGAAATGGTACAAGTTCTGTTATTTAAGGACGTCTTTTGGTAAGAGAAAAATGGAAAAGAAAGTGAGCTTATTATTTCTCTTGTTGAAGCTATAAGCTTAGTTGAGTTGATGTGAGTTCAATTATGAGAAACTTTAAGAGGGGTGAAAAAAGAAAAGAAAAAATAATAGTCCATGTTGTGTCATTTTGGATTTTGGGTCTTTTAGTAAGAGAAAAAACGGAAAAGAAGCTGAGCTTATTACTTGTCTTGTCAAAGCTATAAATTTAGGAAGCTGAGGTCAGAGTTAAAATATAAAAATCCCAATAGAAGAAAAAAGAATGAATTGCTCAAAATTTTCCTTTCTTTCCTATTCTTAAGTAAACGAATGGAGAGCTTAACAATTTTGCCTCTCATAGGAGAGGTTGTTTGAATTTTAAGCAATAAAATTAAGTGAATGCTTTCTTTTTCTTTTTCTTTTTTCTTTTTTTTTTTTTTTTAATTTTTTCAATAAGGATCAAACTTGGTGCATAATTAGGCAATGGGATTATTAGAATTTGTGAATAAGTAGTTAGCTTGAGCTTTTAGAGTAACTAGTCACTAATTCGTGCGATGCACGGGAATGCTATTGAAAAATAGATTTAATATTTCTTTTATTCTATAAAGAGTAATCATTGTGTAGCAGATTACATTCTATTGAAAATAAAAATAAAAGATTAAAATGACGAAAAGAGGTATAACATCATTTTGAGATGTAAATATATAGTTTAATATCATTTTAAACTTTTTTTTAATGGTATAATGTGTTTGGGTCTAAAAGAGTAAGTGTAAAACCAACCATGAAAAGTTCTTATGAGTGGAGTTTCTCTAGATTGAATGTGTTTAAGGTTAATATTGATGCACTTTTATTTCAATGGCCAATTAGAGAAGGGTTATGGTCAATAAAGTTTACCAAAATGAAATTTTACACCAGTTAACGTTTGTATCACATTTGTCAACGCACAAAAAAAAAAAATGAAAGAAAAAGTTGAACAATTATTCTATATGATCCTTTAATTGAAGAGCCAATCTAGATTTAACTTGCTTCTAAAGTGTAAACAAATTATTTCCCAATTTTCAATTTCATTATCTGTTGTCTCAATTCCATACTGCTACCATGCCAAACACATTTTTGATGCATACTTTGATGCATAACATCCCATAAAAAGCTCATGCCCAATTGACATTTGGCCACAAAAGCCAACAACCCCAAAAAAATCTGCAACTACTTCACACTCTTGGCTTTAGTATTCTTGGAACCAAATACTTACTAATCACCAGATCTTGTATAGCAAATCGTTGCGCACCTCGAATACTTTTATTCATCTGATAACAATTTCCACAATTACTACAATAGGCCATTGAAAGAAAAAAAATATATATATATAGCAATAGTAACTTCAAAAGCTAACATAGTGATGTTTGAGGGAACATTTTAATAACCAAAATGCAAATCAAACTAAACTCTCTAGATAAATCACTGCTATAACAATGCATGTCCTCCCATTACTTCTTGCAAGCCAATAGTAGCTACAAGAGTTACCACGATTGCTTTGGCTTGATGAAAGAAAAACCAAAACCTTAGTTGAAATATTTTTACTGCAAAGAGGCAATTACTTTTATTAGAAAAAAAGTAAAAGAAAAAGAAAATGCAAGTCTAAAATTCTTCCCGAACCTATAAAAAATAATTAAAAGCAACAATGAAAGACAATGCTCATCAAAGTATCATGAAATTGAGACAAATATATATTAGTGCCCAAAAGAACTACAAATAACCAAGACAATTAAAAATTAACAATATACATAAACCAAAAAAAAAAAAAAAGCTTCATGTGAGGATTATCTTAATTATGCTGTGAAAAGTGGAACATATGGAAAGAAATAAATTTAATTTTATGTATTGAAAACTATTATGCTACTAAAATCTCATACTAACCTCATAAGGTTTTTATTTATTTTAAATCTCACTTATCAAAAAAATAATTTTTTTTTAATCTCACCCTTTTCTGAGTGCCATCATCAATTGAAAATAATTGGAGCTTTAGTTTCATAGGAGTATATTGTTCTCAACAAAAAGATTTTGTCAAAAAAGAATGGAATCCAAATTATTTTGCAGGTTTATGTGATTTGTGACTGCTTGAAACCAAAAAAAGATGGGCCATACTATAGTATTTCCAACTACCATAGTGACTAGTTTTGTGGAAGGTAATTATCATTGCACCAAGCCCGACCTCTAAATTCTACACTTATGTTCAATTATGCACTACATCTCGTCCTAATTGGCTTTTACGTTTAGAATTATATGCAAACTAAATTAATTAGGCTCCAAGAAAAAAAAAATTCTAACATAATGTTAAAATTTTATTAAATAAACATGAATTCTAATATTAAACTCCAAATAAATTATATAACATGCAATGAAGAAACCCAAAAAAAGAAAAAGAAAAAAAAAATCTATAGTAGCTAAATATACAAATAAAACAGTAATTAAAAGACATTGACACACAAAAATTAATATCTAAAACTAAAGAAGCATACCTTGCTTAGAATTTATTTATTTTTTTGCTTTGTTTTTTTTTTTTTTTTTTTTTTTGTTTCAATAAGATCAACCTAGCTCAGAAAACCTTGAATTAAAAGAACAAAATTTAAGTACATTAGTAAAACAAAGGGCCAAATAAAGAAAATAGGTAAGAGGGAAACTCCTAAAATTAAAGTAATAACATCACTAACCATTTTAAAAACTCCAAGCGATGAAGCATGGCAACCCCCCAACTCAACAACATCTTTGCCAAAGAATGCATATTGTGACACATCAAAAAACGTACCTTCTGCATCACAGAAGAACTCAAGTAAAAGCCCGTCAATTCTCCAAACCTACAAATTAAAAAAATACCCTCCAAATATAAGAAAGACATTTAATGAAATTAATTATTCCCAATGAGAAAAATACACACACAACCTTGCATGCTTATATGCATACAAGGCAGGACAATCATAAAAGGGTTTTTGAACAAATCATAACCTCACTCTAAAGCCATTTTGAATTCAAACCAATTTTCTCAAAAGTAAAATAAAGATCTTTTGCTAAAATCCACATTATAGTAAAACTCAAAACCGTTAACTTATTTCAAACAACAAATGATATAGCATAAAACATAGCCCAAACGTGAAACCATCTAACTTATTTCAATGAAAAAAAATTGGAGTGGCATTTCATGAATTTGCACAAATAAATCATTCTATCCAATATAGTGACAATTTTTGAATGTAGTATTATACAAAATATGAATGGTTTTGATTCATGGGCAACTAAACAGGCCTAAGAGATGTGCCTAATGAGGGAAACATGCAAAGAAAAATCCATTATCAGATCAAATGTTATTTGCCTAGTCAAATAGTTCGATAGTTGATAGATTCATAATTTCTCTGCAACTAAAAGTAATGGCTTATAGGTATTTATCATTACCAACTTTGGAATGTGATAGAGGCTAATTTTACAACAAAAGGCTTGCATTTCTTCTCAGCGTCAAAATCATGGTTATTGTTTCAAATCTGTTGTAGATTAATATAACATCATGGTATCAACTATCAACCAAACTCACTCAAGCCCTTAACATGTGGATTTGACACAAGTTAAGAGAAGAGTTCAGTTGTTGAATGGTGATATTCTATGTGATTCATATGTGGGCTTTATAAAGTTAGAGGAAGCACTAAACATCATGTACCTGTATTCATAAAAGCAAGGACTTCACATAGCGTGAAAATACAGGCAAATTTTTTTTTTTTTTTATAATTTTTGGGAAATAACTGTTGGGGAATGAGTCGTGGACAAACTTGTAATCATTGTGGATTTGAAAATCTTGTCCCTTCTTGGCCTATGTTTGCTCCACTACCTTCTCTCTCTTCTTCCCTAATAACCCAAATAACAAACCAGAAAAGTTATAAAATAAAAAATAAAAATAAAAAAAAGAAGAAGAAGAACATGAAACTGAAACTGAAACTCATGAAAGTAAAGGAACAAAACCCAGAAAATGAAAAAAAATCCAAATAACAATTCCGGTAGAATTTAATCATTTAGGTTGTTTCCCTGATTTCAATAAATCCCTATATTGCTAGCAAACCTATATGAAGACAATAGGATAAGCGATTAGTTGAAGACAATAGGATGAGAGATTAATTGAAAATTACCGAGAAAAATGTTCTGATATCGAGCCTAGGTCGGAGATTGAAAAAGTTGCACCCATGGTCGTACCCTAGCACCATCCTCAAGTTTTCAAGAAATTAAAACTTACTGATAACTATGTGGAACCGGAAGATGGAGGGAGACTGGACTGAAGTAGTGAAGAGGCCTCCCTCAGATCTCTCTCTAGCTCTCTCTGCATCATATCAGATTTCTCTCTTTGTGACTCACAGATAATCCCTCATCTCTATTGCTAAATGTTCATTTATCTCTTTCTCTGGCAGTTTTTTTTTTTTTTTTTTTTAAATATATATCCTATGCCAAACATTTAGCAGACTTTATAAAAAAAAAAAAAAAAAAAAACGTTTAGCAGGCAGTGAAACTCAAACGTTTGTCAATTATATCTCTTTCTCTAGCAGATATATGTTTGTTTATCTCTTTCTCTGGCAGTTTCTTTTTAATATATATCTTGTGTCAAACGTTTAGCAGACTTTATTAAAAGAAAAAAAGGTTTAGCAGACTTTATAAAAAAAAAAAAAAAAAAACGTTTAGCAAACAGTGAAACTCAAACATTTGTTGATTATATCTCTTACTCTAGCAGATATATGTTCGTTTGTCTCTTTCTCTGGCAGTTTTTTTTTTTTTTTAATTAATATATATCCTGTGCCAAACATTTATCAGACTTTATCAAAAAAAAAAAAAAAAACGTTTAGCAGATAGTGAAACTCAAACGTTTGTCAATTATATCTCTTTCTCTAGCAGTTTTTTTTTCTTTTTAGAATATATCCTATGCCAAATGGTTAGCAGACAGTGAAACTCAAACGTTTGCATCACATTTTGCCACTAAGAATTAATTTTGAAATAAAAAATCAATAAAGATTAAAAAAAAAAAAAAAGTGACGTGCTTGCAACAAAAGGAAAGGAAGAAAACAAAAGGTTTCACAAAGGTTTTGATTGAAAAGGCTTTGGATTTGTGCTTTATGGTGGAATTTAATATGTAAGAAGTGGGATTTATGAAAGAGATAGGGCTAGGAATTATTTTAGATTTATTAGTATTTTAAAATTGATAAAAACTATTTTAAAATTGTAGGATAAATTCAGAAAATATGATTGAAATGATATGGCTGTTGATGTGGCTCAACGTGAGCGTAGCAACATTAATTGCTACACTTTAGCTTTTAGTATTATATAGAATATAGACTAGTCGTAAACCCGCGCATTGCGCGAGATAATTTTTTTTTAGGGTGATCTTATTAAATATATTTGGGGTAATAAGTAATAACACTCTCCCATTTTGTTTATATTAATAACAAAATATTTTAAATTTATTTAAGAATCTGTTTATAAATGTTTAACCATGGTTATTAAAGACATTACTCATAACTTTAAAATTAAAATACAAATTTATAAAATTCCAAAAGATTAGAAATGACAAATCTCTCCATAACTCATTGGGAAAAGAAAAGGGAAAAAAAAGAAGAAGCAAAAGACATTACTTAATATTTTGAAATACACCTTAATTTAAAATTTTAAAATAAGAGAATTTAATTTTAAAATTAAGGATAATTTTGGAACCTACCTTAAGCACAGGCAGTTTATTACACAATATTTTAATATTAATTTAACAAAATTTGGTTAAACAAATGTAAAGGGTGAAAATATTTTTTCCTTTCAAGTTTGGGGTAAAGTGTCATTACTTCAAAACTCAAGGAAGGGGAATGTAATTACCCCTATATTATTATTATTATTATTATTATTATTATTATTATTATTATTATTATTCTTGTTGTTGTTGTTAATAATTGATTTTTCATTTTCTTTTAAGTTAATAAAAACCTTACATATACCTTTTTATTTATTTATAGAATATACTCTTTTTTAACCTTTACATATCTTTTTTTTAATGTGAATATTTTATTATTATTATTATTGTTGTTGTTGTTGTTAATAATTGATTTTTCATGTTCTTTTAAGTTAATAAAAACCTTACATATACCTTTTTATTTATTTATAGAATATACTTTTTTTTAACCTTTACATATCTTTTTTTTTTTAATGTGAATCTTTACATATACCTTAAGTAAACTCTATATATTCCACTTCTTTAGATGCGTAAAATCATAAACTACTACTTCATAATGATAGTAGCTAATTAGTTTTATCACTTTTTTTTTTTTTTTATTATTTCATTTATAATGTTTTTTACTATTATCATATATTTACTGGCTAATGATTTTCATAACAGAGGTATTAAATGAGATGTAACATTGTTTATTAGATTTTTAAATGTAATTGTGTATGAAGATTACATACATACATATATATATATATATATATATATATATATAAAGTCAAATGGAATGTCCAAAAAGGGATTTTAAAATTTTCTAACTTTATTTCTTATGTAATTTCTATTATTACACGAGAACATCTCCTTTTAGTTATGAATTAGAGTTTAATTGCTATGATTGTGTATAATTATTGATTATTGATTCAATTTTTTAAGTGAATGTAACAGTTGATTTTATTACATTGTAAAGTTTTTAATGTTCTCCATATTGGTCATATTTATTTTTATTTTTACTTCTCCTTACAACCTCTTTGTTTTCCAATTAATAGTTACTAATTGATATTTGATTTTTTTTTTTTTACCATCTCTCTCTCTCTCTCTCTCTCTCTCTCTCTCTCTCTCTCTCTCTCTCTCTCTCTCTCTCTCTCTCTCTCTCTCTCTCTCTCTCTCTCTCTCTCTCCAAAGGCAACCTACTGTTTTCCAAAATTTGATGATGATTTTATTGCATGAAATATGCATTGTAGTTAATTTTTTTTTTTCATTTAATTTTGCTACCCTTAAGTTAGTATATCCATAACTATTAGTTTCTTTATATTAAATTTGGTTAGATATCCTCATTATTCTTTTTTTAATTTAGTGTTTCCCAATTGGCATTCGTTTTGTATTATATTTTTTCTTTGTTGTATTGGGTTTGAGAATGAGTGTGTCCCTAGTATTACTCCACTTTATGATGATACTTTTATTTATTGAAATTAAGTATAATTTTTAATTTTTAATTTTTTAAATAAAAAGGAGAGAAAGATATAAATAATTTAATGATATGGAAGATGTGGGGAGATGAATAGTGATATTAAGGTAGAAGGTAGTGGGGAGATGAAAAGATAAAGGTAAGGAAAAAGCTTGGACAAAGTGTAAATGTAAAAAAAAAAAAAAAAAGTACAATTTTTTAAGGATAATTTTATTATTTAAATAAAATATTCCATATTTAATTATTAAAAAAAAAGAGAGAAAATATAAATAATTTAATGGTGTGGAAGATGTGACTGAATGTAAATGTTGAACAACATAAGATGAGAAGAAAAAAAAAAGTAAAAATAAAATATATAACAATAAATACCAATAAAGAGAACAATTGCACATAAAAGATTTTTGTTCTTTCTTATAACTCAAATTAAGATTGATGTTTTTTTTTTTTTTTAATTATGTGTTTTAGGATTTTGTTCTTTCTCTTTTATAATTTTGATTGAATTTTGGTTTGGATTAATACTTATTTGTTTTTGGAAATAGAAATTTGAATATGCCTGCCAATTTTTTGACTTATAAATTATTATAAAATCTATTTTTTTAATTTCTTTAGTTTTATTTTAATTTTGGTTAAGTTAACACTGTAATTTTGTGATGATTTTTTTATTATTATGATAATTTCCTTATTCCTTAAGAGATGAGTTGTATATTAAGCAAATGTAACACACTACAACAAAGTTAGAAGAATATGGTTCACCTTAAAAATTATTAATAAAATACACAAAAAATATTAAAATGATATATTTGTAGAGATAAAAAGATTAAAAAAAAAGTGTAAAAATCTTCTTTCTTTTTTTTTTTTTTTTGAAAAAAAGACAATGCTTGAAGTAATTGCTACTTTTTGTATATTACACTTCACTGCATAATATTTATATTCCCATGCATCGTGTGAGCCTACGGCTAGTTTCCTATTAAAACTAAATGATTCTACAAGTCTTCTATTGGGAATAAATTCTAATCTTAGGTTGCTAAATGCAAATGTAGTAGAAACATGGTGAGAGAGAATAATGGGTTGTGCTCATGGTTTGTGTAATAAGCATGTGATATGATCCTTTATAATAGGATCTTTTGTTACTCTTAGAGCAAACAAAATGATGCCATTATCCCCACCCAAAATGTTTTCCTATAATGACAAGCTTTATCTTTTAACCTCTAAGAAATGCAATGTAATGGCCAAAGGATATACCCCTTTAATATATTGTCTCTAATCAAATAAACAAAGGCTCCTGTCCCCTTTAGGTATAAGTTTATATAGAATTCAATTGTTTACAATTTTTTCTTTTCTCTGTAAGAAAGAACTATCAACCTTAACTAACCAAAAAAAAAAAAACCATCAAAATTAATTAGAGTTATAAGAAAGAGAAAAAAAAAAAAACAATTTAAGAAACAAATCTAAATGGCATTAACCAAGTGGAGTTTTAAAGAACTCTTGGTTTACCTAGAATATAATAGAGAAAATAAAAATGAGACTAATACTAATTCTAGGAAACATATATAGAGAAATAGAAATAAGGATGCTAATTAAAGAACATTAGCAATACCATCAATCCCGTTTGAAGCTTAATCATAGCTCCACTAATTTGCTCACTTTCAACTTTTGGCTGGTATATATTTAGGCATTTTCCAATGCCGTAAAATTCCTTATTGTCTAACTTTACTTGAATTCCTACAAACTACCTGATTAAATTAAGTGAGAAAATGAGTATAATGATTCTAGTTTAGAGAAAAAATAATAATAATTCCCAAAGATTAGTAATTTGGCATAAATAGAAGAATGTGTAAAAAATTCATCGAAAATTGAGAGAGAAAGAGAGAGAGAACCTTTTTTTGAATTCCTGCAAACTACCCGATTAAATTAAGTGAGAAATGAGCATAATGATTCTAGTGTAGAAAAACAAAGAAGAAAAAAAGAAAAGAAAGGATTCCCATAGATTAGTAATTTGGCATAAATAGAATAATATAAAATATTCATAGAAAAATTGAGAGAGAGAGAGAGAGAGAGAACCTTTTTTATGAGAGAAAACCATGCATAGAATGGAATAGATAGTTACCAATTTATAGTAAGATAATGTGAATAAGAGGGGACAAAATAAAGGAAGATGAAGAGAAAGAAGAAGAATAATAGTTATGTAGAGGGTAGTGGAGAGATGAAAAGAAGAAGAATAATATTTATGTAGAGGATAGTGGGGAGATGAAAAGATAAGGATGGAAACAGGCTGAAAAAAAGTGTAAATATTAAAATAAAATAAAAAGTAAATGTTAAAAACAATTATAAGAAAATTGGAAAGAAAATGATAATGAGGTGGACGCTTATGTGGCTCAACTGGAGCGTAGCAACAATAAATGCTACGCTTCAGCTTTTAGTAATATATAAATATAGATTGGTAAATTCGCCTAACATGGGATGTTTCTGATCCTCTTGTCTCCAATACAAATAGAACTCAATGAAATACAATGCAAGGAATATTTGCATATTACAATGAAAAAATTTGGCATGGAATTAGCCAACACTAGAAATCCAAAAATATCTCAATCCCGATGTTACTTGCAGACATTTGAAATAAGGTTGGATATTCTTCTAAAGGCAATTGGATGTCATCATTTTTGTACTTGTTGTTTATGTGCATCTCAAGTGTTTGTACACTGTCCATTTCTTGTTACTTTGATCCAAACATCTTGCAGTAGACTTGCTATATGGCAATTGTTGGTTTGTAATTGGTGTTTTGTTCAAGAGAGAATCTAATGAAATTGCAGAAAATTGATAAGTTGACGGTAATAAATGATTAGTTTTCTCCTCTTTCTCCCCTTGTCAGGGTGCATTAAAGGAATTTTTCAATCTCAAAGTAGCTATTAGAGCACGAGTCCTCTCATCATAGTAGGAAAGCTGAATTGTGAAAAGCAACCTAAGCATTCAAAGGATTTTTTTTTTCTGCATTACACTTGAGGTTCCTTAAAGTTTTTGTTTTTGAAGTTTGAGGTTTGTTAAATAATCATATTCCTTGGTATAAATTAAACTAATAATTGAACACAAATGCTTAAAGAGTTTACAAAATTGATGCACTTCGTTTCTATTTGTCTCTAACTCATCCTTTGGTTCGCTTTTCATAGGGATCAGCATTGTAAGCTTTCCTAAAATTTTCATTGTTACATTTCATTATTTAGTTAGTATCATTCTATAATGTTTTGTGGAAAATAAGTACTAGCATATTCGTAGCCCTATGGCTAGACCATACTTTTTCATGCTTCACAAACTTTCTATTTTTCATTTCACTTGCCTTTTCTACAAACATTCAGGGACAACCAAGATTAAGCATGTAGATGACAATGTTGGCTCCTTGAAAGTGAAGCTCACTGCAGAGGACTTGAAAGAGATTACAGATGCTGTGGCCATCAATGAGGTGGCTGGTGCTAGAATCCATGCAGGGATAGAATTGTACTCTTGGAGGTTTGTAAACACACCTTCAAAGAGTGACAATGCATCAGAACAAGACTAATGATTTATTCGGTTGAGCTTGACTGGCTTAATGTTCTTATAATTATAAAACTACTTTGAGGAAGGAGATTAATAGTGTTACGGTGGAGGTGCCAATTCATGAAGGTTTTATGGCTTAACATTACAGATACTTAAGAGCCTAAACCTTTGATAGCGTAGAAAGTGTGGATTAGCAAATGAGATTAAGAGTATAAAAAGTCGAGAGAAAGATCATTGTTTATAAATTCTTTATGATGTTTTGAATTTTGATAATGTTCAATGTTTTGATGGCATTGAAAAGTACATTGTTTAATGATATAGAATATACGTGTTTTCTTTAATTAGGATTTGATTGTAGAAGTAGGTTTAATCTAAATTGGAATTTATATTATAGAGACAAGCTGATAATAGGTTCTATATTTGACTTTATGCGACTATTAAGTATAATGGCAAGCACGTGCCTTGCACAAGTTGCCCCCAACTAGTATAATATAAAAGAGAAAGTATGTAATTATGAGATTGAATTCACAAATAATCTAGAGTTTTTTATTATTATAATATTTCAAAATATTTCAATAAGATCTAAGACAATGTCTACCGCATCATGCAGATAAAACCCACAATCAGAATAAATTCTGTTTAATATATACAAGCTTCATGCCTATGTACTGAGTGCTAATAAAGCTTCTTCAAAACTCTATAGTAGTGGTGATGGGTGAGAAATTAAGGATATAAATTAGGAAAAACAAAAAGTTACCGCTTGGTTAACATCAGCGCTATCCATCTGATCATGATGTGTGGACTCCTTACTTCCTGGAGAATTATCTCTATCTAGACCACATGCAACAAAAAGCACCACCAACCACTCCACAAACATAATAATCAAGACGTCTGTTATCCCATTTTCACTATCACTTAAATCTTTCCAAAGCATCCCACCCTTCAATTGAGCATATTGTGCAAACTCATATATCCCACGATGTAGAGAAAATCCTGAATATTGCTCTATTACCATAGCCCACATTTCTACAACAAAAAATTAGCCTTTAGAATGATTAGAGTTGGTGGAAAAGATTCTTGCAAAGGGTTGAAACAATGTCGACAACAATAAAAAGATAATATCTAAGCTACCAAATGATTGAGTGTGATTCATAAACCAACAAATGGTTCTACATGTTTTATTGAAAAACCACACCTACTATGTTACTCCAGTCAAACAACAAATTCAGCCTGAGCCGATATCCATATTCCTCGACTACCCTGAACATGGATGATCAAACAACTACTGCAACAGCTAATGGTTGTATCAAGAAAAGTTTCCAGCTTGCCTCCAATATTGGCAGGAAATCCATATAGATGACTATATTAAAGCATCAAATGTTTATGTTATTGCAATATAATTCAGTTCTTAAGAGAAACAACTTTTTTTTCTTAGAAGCACTAAACTACTATGAATTTGTAATGCGTAAACCGAGCCACTATTTATAATAAAAGAAAGTATCAATGCTCCCGCGTAATTAAGTTTTGCCTAGCCTAGGGTTTTGATCATTCAATAGAACTCTGCCCAAATCCTATAATTTTAATAACAAAATTTTTCATTACATCCGTACTTGAATAGGTACTTCAAAAGGTACTATAGCATGTTTTTTTTTGAGGAACTCCATATGCAAATCAGAATATTTTCAGTGTAAAAGTGTTCATAAGTTCGATTGAACAGAAACATGAGCATGGGGTTTTTTCGCTAGCCATTCACTAGGTGGAGTATAGTTTGAAAGAACCATCAATAGTTTTTTTTTTTAAACAAAGAGGAAGTTTTATTTAATCAAACAGCCAGTTTAGGAGAGTATAGTTTGTTACAAAGCACTTTCTAAAAGTGTCCATTTAACAAACATTCCTGAGATACTTTTTATACATAAAACTCAGGAAGACTCATAAGTAAAAATTCTGTCCATTTGCAGGCTTCCCCTTTTATCTATAGTCCGTCAGCCACTTCACTAGCCTCTTGGTGCATGTGAGCAGCCTCCCGGTACATGTGAGCAGCAAGGATGATCCAGCTGCGAGTGATGAGGGACCTGCATTCATTAAACAGCTTCTAATTAGGGACCCGAAATATAAGAAAAAAAAGTTGACATTTTTATTAAATTAATTATTTTTCTTTTTATCTTTACTCACCCACGCCCCCAAGCACACCCTTACTTACCCACTACCAAAATTATGAATTTTTTTATCATTCTAAACTCAATCTACCATACCTGATACCACTAAAATTTCAAAAACACATTAAAAACATCCATATATTAGAAGAAAAAATTAACCAACAGTACCCAAACGTCTTAAATCCTAAATGGACCTAATCCAAAAGCCAAGCAAACGACATTACAAAATCCTTAAAACGACAAAAAATAGACGCCAAAAAACAACATTATGAATTTATAATGCGCTACTAACACGCTTTTCTTAACATAGGATTTTTTTTTTGTCCTAAATCACTACCCTCTGTTCATCTGTTTGTGCATGTTCCTATTGTTGCCCCAACTACAAACAAACAGTAAAACAAATAAACATTATTTTATATTTTTTACAGCCCCTGCAAAAATAATTTTTAGTCTCTAAAAGACAGACTCATAATCACAATCACATCTTCACAGAACAATTATTCATGTGTTCAATTCACAATCATCCTCAGCATACCCAACATACCATCACGACCCTGTCATCTCCCCCTCCACCAAACCAGTAGTCAATCTTTCTTAACCAACAAAACCCACATAGAAAATCACTTGCTAAGAAAATACTAAACAAAATCATAACTAGTTGCACCAATTGTAAATTGAATAGTGCTTCGTTCACCCAAAAACAAAAACAAAAAAAAAACCACCCAGAAAAGAGGAACTTCAAGCAAATCAAAAAACAAAATGTTAATTTGTCAAAATTGAACAGTTTTGGTGGAGTGGAGTACCTGATGAACGGTGGAGGACCGCTTTGGTGGTGGTGGTGGAGCCATGAGCTTCTTCCTCAACCAGTAGCCAATGGCAAAACAGACAAGGTCGATCAATATCACCCCTATTGCCGAGACAACGATGGAAATGATAAATGCATGGTTGGTGTGCTTACTACTGGGGTTGGGGTTGGTCATGTTGACCTTCCTGTGGGAGTGTTTTTTGTGGTGAGGAGGATTGATCGGGTTAATTCTATGGCACCAGTGGTACCGGGCAGGTAGGGAGGAGGAGGGGGTATAGGGGGGCCGGGAAGGATTGACATTGGAGATATGAAGATGGAGACGAAGATGGAGACGAAAAAAGAGTACTAAATCTAGCAGAAAAGCCTGCATAAAAATATATTTCAACGTTAGAGTTTGAGACACTATAAAATACAATAGATAGATGATAAAATACAATATTGCTCCTGGCGAGTACCAGAAAAGACATCAGTATGAAACTAAGAACAGATTATGAGACCAAACCATAAAAATAAAATTTGGAATCATTTACTACTACCTCCATTTTTTTTAGACAGAGAACTATAACTGAAGTTAAAGTTCTATTCCACGAAATTAAAGTCAAAGGTTCAGATGCTGATGCTGGTAAAGAAAAATTTAGAATCATTCACTACCTCTCCATTTCACAAAGACTTTATTTCTGATTACCTGATTACTACACGGATTTTTTTCTTTTTTATATGACAATTGAATTTTTTAAAGTCTCAAGATATCTTTCCATTTTATTGAGATTAAAAGCTATAACTGAAGTAAAAGTTCAATTTTACTAAGTTAAAGTCAAAGAGTACTTACACTGTCAAGTCCTCTGCAAAAGGCACCTGCTCACTGAGAAGAAGAGATATAGAAGGATGAAATAAACTAGAAGGTTGCTTCCCTCCAATCTGAATTGTTTTCTGTGTAAACTGAACCTTGAAAATGTGAAGAAAGAAAGATGACGTCTGCAACAGCCAAAAACAAAAAAAGCATCAGCAATCTATAAAACTTGTTAGAGCCAAATCTGAAGAAAGAAACAAAAGGTATGCATTCAACATAAAAGTGCAACAGAAAATCACATTACATGCCTTTATCAAGACAATTAAAATTTAGTTCATAATGAGGGCATTTTATCATCCTAAAAGATTAATGATATTTGCCTATTAAAAGGGAAAATGTTATGAAGTCGAAATAATCGTGAATTTAAAAAACTCTTTCATTAACAACATCAAGTCTTATTTCCAAATATATTGAAACTACTAATGCTACAAAAAATATTAAACATCAGTAGTAGCTAATGCAAAGGCACATTCAAAGTCACTAGATCTCATTTACAAGTTATAGTAATTAATTAAAATGAATCTGCTACCATTCTTTTTCCAAATGTGCACACAAAAATAGGCGTGGCTACACATAAACAGTACAATGTAAGGCAACTGACTTTGATTCCCAATTCCCTATTCCATTTGACATAATGAGTCACTTTGTTCATTCATTTCAAAACATAATGCCCATCACCTTAGTGCTAATTTTAAACAATGTCATTGATACATCAATAAACAAAGGCAGTTATATAAGCAAACGTCCAGAAGTAAGCAGAGTCAAGACATAGCCAAATACCTCCCCCCATGAAAGATCACAATGTAGGAGAACTCAACACCAGTAGACTCTATACCACAATCTTACTGAACTCACTGAAACACATTAATACGATAAACCATTTGATGGCTGAGAAAATCAAGGAAGAGGAAACATGATGACATAGAAACTTAGAACCCAAATCTACGAAGGCACAAGCCGTTCTATTAGGAACCCTTTTTTGGACACTACACAAAAGTTTATGATCCAAAATTGCAAACCCGCTCCTATTTCTTTACCCATCTTCGCTCAGCAACCAAATAAACCAAAAAAAAAAAAACCCATTATTGAATTACAAACGATAACTAATAAAAGAAAAATAAAAAAGAATATTAAAAACAAAAAAGGGTCCAACTCAATCCAACATTCCAAAACATAAATTTTATCCAACTAAGCCAGAAGACAATGTATCAAAGTAAGTCAATATAAGAATCCTTGTTGTAACTCCCAAACAATCAGAGGTCTAACTCATTCTCTCTATTTTCTTAAGTTCCAAACCAAAAAAAAAAAAAAAAAAAAAATTGTTAAAAGCCCCAATAAATAAAAGACGAAAAAAAAAAAAAAAAACCTTTTGAGAAAATTGGATTTTGGCCACTGAGCTGCTCCAACACCTAAACATAAAAAAATACGAGATCCCAAACAAAAACAATCAAAACCCAGTTGGGGATAGCACAGGATTTACATGAACCATAGGAGAGGATAGAAATGAGCACACAGACTCAAACACACACACACACACACACATATATATAATTGATAAGAAGAGGAAAAGGAAAAACCTTGGTGGCCCTGGTGAGACGATCACCACTCTCACCAATAAAGAAAAGAAGAAGAAGAAGATAAACCATCAAAATTCCGTGCATAGTGACGCGCTAAAATGTGCATCAGAGCTGTTTTAGAGACTGTTTGCTGCTTGTGTTTTTTTCTTAAACTAGCGAAGCATTTAAAATGGAGTTTTACTTATTTTTGCATGCCAGTAGTCGTCAACTTCTTAAAGAGGAGTCGTTGAGCAGTGAAAAAACAGAAATAGAAAGACGTGAGTGCTAAAATAATAAATAAATAAACAGAAATAATAGTAGACGTACAGAACTAATAAAGGACCTGGAAAAAAAAAAAAAAAATATTAGACTACCTTCTGTTCGGAGCTAGTGAAAATTTTTGAAATTTGGATTTGGTGCTTGGTAAGAACATAACCGTATTACCACTAAGCTAATGCACTGAATTGTTTAAAAACATAACTTATAAAATATATAAATATGTATAACTAAATAAAGAAATACTTAATTAATTAACTAATTAATATATCGATATTAATCACACACATTAATGTTAATTAGAAAATGATAAACATCACGAAAGTGATGAGCAGGTTGCCTACTAGTATGTATTGTACTTCTTTGTGGAGAAATTATAAAATCCTCTGGAAGACTACGTTACTTGTCTACCATTCTACTAAAAACTTCCACTTGTTTAAAATTATTGAGTTAGTAATTAATTTCTATTTAAAAAAATTTTCTAATTAATAATTTTAAATAAGTAGCAGTTTTTTAGTGAAATGGTAGACCGCATCACTTGTCCACCATGTGGATCTTATAATTTCTCCTCTTTTTGGGGTATAATAAAATTACTCCTATTTAAATTATTGGTGAGCTTTCAAAAACCAATCTACTTATTTAGAAAACAAATGAATAGAATTTTAGGGACGCTAGTGGAATTAATTAAAAACCGGTGAGCTTTCAAAATTCAATCTACTTATTTTAAAAAACAAATGATTTGAATTTTAGGAACATTATGGTGGAATTAATTAAAAACTGTAAGAATATCTTAATGCATGGTCCTCATAGCCAATTGAGAATGAAGGTTGTCATCAATTTCTTGAATACGACAACATGATTTGGTGTGGTAGAATTTTGCTAATAAAATTGATTAGATTGATCAGAATTGGAATTGGACCTTTTAGCCCCTCTCTCTCTCTCTCTCTCTCTCTCTCTCTCTCAACGTTGTCTTTTAGCAAGATACCCAAAATTCTTGATATGATTTTAAATTTGTTGAACCAGACCAACAAATTATGGTCCTTCAAATTGGGGTGAGGCACAGTTGAATATACCTATTTTTTACTATTTCAGTTACACCCACACTAGATTAATATTTTCTCAATTTTACCATTATTTTAATTTTTATTATATTATTATTATGAACTCCAAATTTTATATCAATCAAATGTCACTAATCATCTAATCTATAAATGCACAGGTTTAGCTTACTTAAAACAAATAAATTATTAATAGTTTATAGATAGCATGAGTTTTTTATGCTAACCATGTAATGATGTAAGTGGTAATGTAAGTGGTTGACCCAGATGAAACGTTACTGCTCCAATTACAAATTCCAACATCAACATTCCTAAAAAAATATTTGTGAAAGTGTGCTGTGCCTAGCATTAGTGTTAGATTTAACTCCAATCAGTATATGGATTATAGACAGATTCCTCCCCTGCTTTCACAAAACAATTAGAAGAGTTTTAGGATAACATCATGAGCTTGCACTGCTAATACAGCTACAAAAGTCAACAATATAATTCCGTCACAACACATGGTTACAAATGCAAATTACTGCTACAAAAGCATTCAAGGTGACAGCCATGGCC
Source organism: Quercus variabilis (assembly GCA_030445155.1). Lineage (NCBI taxonomy): Eukaryota > Viridiplantae > Streptophyta > Magnoliopsida > Fagales > Fagaceae > Quercus > Quercus variabilis. The sequence goes on along the minus strand of CP129448.1, from coordinate 18,686,862 downwards.
ATTCTTTAATACTACAAGAACCAATAACTTTACCATTTAGTCATACACAAGATAGCAAAACACCACTATTCCAAGTGGGGGAGTACTGTTTACAGCATACAATCTAGCAGCTAAGCTTGGTCACAGTAATGGAAAATGTGTGGCCATCTAAGAGGAACTTTGGACGGAACTGGCTCCCAACAGACACGGTGTTTAATCCTTGTTGGTGTGCCTGTTACATGATAAAAGTGGAAGCACATATAAGAGGAAAAACAAAACCGTTTGACATACAAAAGCTGAATAAAGTAAACCATGGTAATATATTCAACAAAAACTGGTCACAAAAATTAAGATTGCCCATACTGCCGGATGAAAAAACAAGTCAATGATCAATACTTAGTTCCAATCAAAAATCAAACTGAGCATGTTAATAAACATTCAACCACAAGAAACCTAGTAAGATGGTAAAAATTGGGGTGTCCCAAATTACAAAGGGTCTAATAATTTTAACCCAATAAAATATGTAACCATTTCTAGAATGCAACCTGATATGCATATACTTCAGCTTTGGAATTTTGTTCTAACTTCTAAGCTCCACAGCCCTATAATCATTTCTTCCTCTTCTAGCTGGTAAAGGGGACTCATGAGTCATACCTATGGTGCAAGTACAACATATTTTATGCCCGCTTAACTGCAGTCTTATTAACATTTAGCTTACGCAACCTTGTATCAAGTCCATTAGAGCTACCTCCTGTCATTTTATTGTAACTTAAGGGTATTCATAAGGAACTCTTAAAGTAGCCCTAGACGTTTACTCTCTCTCTCTCTCTCTCTCTCTCTCCCCTTTTTTAATGAAAATGATGAGAGATTGTTGCTGGAAATTTTTTGGTCATGTCCAAAAGAGAGCTGTTAATGCACCAATGAGAAAGTCGCGAAGCAAAAAAAAAGGGTAAATGAAGACAAAAAGTAACATTAGTAAAAGTAATTAAGGACATTTCAATTAATAAAGTAATAGAGAGTATGAGTTTGGATGGAATAGAATGGTGGAAAAGAATTTGTTGAGGATCCATAGCTAACACCCAAAAAAAATTTGAACTAAGGCTTGATTGTTCTTGTTATTAAGGACTTAAATTCTATGAAAATAATTTTCAATGTAAGATACTTTTGAATTCATCAAATTTACAAATAACTTAGTATTACATTTATCACTTACATGTATCTTCAATTCAAGTAGTTTTAAGTGCAATTTAAAGTGACTTCGTATTCAATTTCAAACAAAATACACATTGATAGGTTGTTTGTTGGATTTGGTTTCTTTTGATTTTGCATTCTCTTAGGTTTTTTATCTTGTTCATTTTGTTAGATTTGGATGTGGTTTCTATGGAAAAATAAATAAAGGTACACACATAAAAAAAAATATATAAGTAGGTATATACCTACGTGTTTATTTATGTAAGAATGGATATGGTTAAAGTGAAAAATAAAAATAATTAAAAAATTTATATAAGAAAAAATAGTAGTAGGTTTCAAAGGTTTTTTTTTTTTGATAAGTATTAAGTTTATTGATGTCAAAAAACAAGGGGAACACCCTAGTACACAAGGAGTGTACAAGGGTTGAAACAATCAAGAACAAAAGTTACAAGAATCTAAGAAATCAAGAAAAGATAAAAATGATTGGTTCCGCAATGCAGCCAACCAATCCATTAAAGTTATAAAGAAAAGTCGTTTCAAGTCTGATATGGAAGAATAAAAAAGGAGAAAAACTGTGATCCCACCTTGTGCAAAGGTGCACAGGGCATTGGATGAGAAGTAGAAACACAATTCTATCATATTCAAAGGTGTGTTCAGTTCCAGCATTATATGCCAATAGTTTTCTGCCTCCTTTCAATTAGGTCTGTCCTCTTAGTGCACTTTATTTTATATGAACTTTTTCATCCTATAGACAAAAATAACTGTTAAAGAGGCATATGTGGCAAATCATCTTAAAAGTTCAAGTCTAAAGACTCTAAACTCCACGTTTGGAAGTCACACCATTGAATATTTTCCATGTGCCTAAAGTCTTTTAGCATGAATGTGGCTTGTATCATATGCTTACAAACAACAAAAACATTGCTACCAAGTTAAATAACCCATGGCAACATATCAGAGATTGTCAGTTAAAAAATTCACTAAAAAAGGAAGACGTGTAAGACCAAAAATTTATTTTTTTATTCAACCCCCACCCCCCCCCCCCCCCCTTTTTTTCTCTTTCCTCCCAAAACAAAAACTTTAAAATCAAGATGAAATAATGAAAACTCAACAACAGGAATAAGCATAAGTACATATATCACCATACTACCAGAACAAGCATGAGAACATGTAATCAATTAATAATGTGCAGGACTGTGATCAATTTCAGTTTATCATACCAAGCAAGGTCTTATGAAAATATTCAGTGCAAATATTGGAAAGTATGAACAAATGAGTTTACTCTAATCCCTTGTGAATAAAATCTAGAACAAATATAGTTTCTCAAGAAAATTCAGGTGTCAAGCTTCTCTATTTAGAAAGAGAATCCCCTCAATTTAGCCCAACAGAGAGAGAGAGACTGATATCCAAAATCATAAGCTAGCATCTCCAACTACCAAAGGGTTCAGAGCAACATTTGTTTAACAATGCTTGAGAATTCTTCAATAACACTATGAATAAGAACAGAACCTTCAAAATTTTGGAAGGCAGAATTGATTACAAGGAACAAGATACTAACTAGATCCCCAAACTACCAAAACAGGAAGAGACAGCAGTTTCAAACTACCAATCCCCAAGTTTTATTTGACCAATGTTCCCAAATCAAGTTCATGCCTTTAAAGAGGCAACCAAGTGGGAAGAGTGTGTCTGATGAATGAAGCACAAAGATAATTGTATTTTAATTTGAATTTTTTTTTTTTTAGATGTCAATTGTATTTTAACCATTTTTACATTGGATTTTAATTTAGGTCTTATTAGTTAATTAAGTTTACATTACCTAATTTAATTTCCCAGAGTCAAGATCATTTTTCCCAATTATTGAATTACGAAACAACCCTTTTGGTAAATAGTTATTTTAGTAAAGCCCAATTATTATTTGTTCCCTTTATTTTTTATTTTTTATTTTTTTGAGAATCAAGTAGTGTAAAACCCAATTATGGAATTAAAAAATTAACCATTTATCAAAAGGGTTAATTTTGTAATTCAGTAATGGCTTTCAACCAAGTCAATTAAGATAGGGTTTAGACCTAGGAGTCTGTATAAACATGCTATTATACAGTGTGCTATTGTACAATAGCTTGGTGCTGATTCCAGAAAACCTACTTAGTCTGTATAAACATGCTATTATACAGTGTGCTATTGTACAGTAGCTTGGTGCTGATTCCAGTCAAACCTACTTAGTCGCTGAGTACTTGATGGTGATTCCAAGAAAGCTTAGGTTCTGATTCTTAAGTTATTTTTATTTATATGTTCTTTAATTTGGGTTTTCCACCATTTTTGGTTTTATCCTGCATCAGTTTCTGCGAATAAGAGATAAATTTACCACCCTCAGATCATCATACTGTCAAATATGTTGGTTTGTTTCTTCTTCTATTGTCCATAAGGTAATGGCACAACCAAAAGAACCTAACCTCAAAGACCCCAAGACTATGAAGGCTATTAAGAAATGATAAGTTATAGCAGCCCAACTTTGTCTAAACCCTCCAAAACAGAGAAGCACAAGTAAAATCAGCAACCCCCCAGGCGGGCGTGGCAGCACTCACATGCATATTGTCTCTCAAAATTGCACTTTTAAAAAAACTACCCCAAAGCCAAATTATGGAATTAACTGAAGAGGACTAATTGGCATCTTGAACACAGACACTAGTAAAGTGCATGAATTATTCCTCTATTATTTGCATTGAAAAAACATACAGTGAAAGCAGCCAGCTATCTTACATGAGATATTGTCAATCAAAATAGAACAACTATAAATTAATCTTTAGAGCTTGCCTATTGTTCAAGCATGGAAAGAACAAATATCAATATAAAGCATCAACCACTCAAACCTAAATGCAACATAGTTGGCAATCAAAGGCAAAATAAAAAATCCATACGTTTTCTTTACAGGTGGAAAACAGATTGTACCACAAAAAATTACAGCTAAAGTACAAAACACACCCCTAAAGTTTGGGGGCCTTCGGATTTTGTCCCCTAAAGTCTCAAAATTTTGATCCAACCCCCTAAGGCAGCCCCTATGTCCATTTTTTGCTGATGTATCTGTTAAGTACCATGTCAGCCAGTTACCTATGCTAGTTGGTCAAATGAAATGATGCCCCGTAAACCATGTAATTAAATGCATTAAAATAAAAATAAAAAATAAAAAAGATAGAAAAACTCAGGAAAGATTTCCGATGGAAAAAAAATGCTCCAGTTCTCCATTCTCATATGAGGCCAGAAAGTTTATTGGCAGCAGGTCAGCACGAATTGAAGTTTTCTTTGACAAAGCCGGAATCCAGTGACCACAAATGCCACAGACCTCTTCTTCATATCAGTGGTAGTACCCACACCTCCCCCCCCCCCCCCCCTCATGACAACAGGAACTTTTGCTCTCTTTTGTGAAAGGGCCAAGCCCCTTCTGAATCGAGAAAACTCTGCAAGGGTTCTCTCTCTCCCTCTTCCTCATAGCCCCCAAAACAAAAGAATCCAAGAAAGAGCTTCTAAATAACAAAACAAGAAGAAAAACCCAGATGAGGAAATGGCTTCTATATCAGAAAACAATGAAGGCCCAGATTAGATAACTTGGATTTGTTATTTTCCTGTCGGGGGTGTCACAACATTGCCCTTGTTTTGTTATTTTCCTATCTGGGCTGTCAAAAGATTGCCCTTGTTTTGTTATTTTCCTATCTGGGCTGTCAAAAGATTGCCTTTGTTTAGGCAGAGTACAGCTATGGGCTAAGAGATCGAGCACTTCTTTTTTATTTTTTATTTTTATCAGAAACCAGTGATTCTATTTCATATCAAAAATGAGAAAACCGGGTTACATCTGAAATCACTTCAGAGTCTATGATGGTTGGAGTTTCCTCCATCCAAGCTACAAAATCATCCACAACTTGGGTATATCAGGCTAAACCATGCGCTGCCTTATTCCCCTCCATCGTGTGTGCCTCACTTCAGTTTTATGGAAGTATTGCAACTGCATAAGCATTCCAGCTATGATGTTATCAATGGCAGGTGATACGTCTGCTTCCTTTTGTAGAGCCGAGTAAACAACCAATGAGTCACTTTCATCAATAATGTTTTGAATGCCGATGTCTCAAACATAGATTACAGCCATTTCCACAGCTTTTGCTTCAACCTCCAATGCTCCTAAAGGAACCTGCAAGTTTTTGCTCATTGCCGCCACCACTCTCCCTTGTTCATCCCGGATTAACACACCAATCCCTAAATTCCATATTTTATATCCTCCTTAGTCCAATATTGACTTTGAGAAACTAATACTACCAAAGAGGGTTTTGTTATGTCTAGATTCTTTGATGAGCACTGGGACAATGAAACAGCCCAAAGAGAAAGAGACAGGAGACAGTGGATTCCAGCTTCATCGGAGAAAAATCAATGTCAGTGTCCTTCCATCGGAGATCTTGCCTGAGCTTCTCCATTTTTTTATTTAAAAAAAAAAAATATATATATATATATATATTTGTATATTATTGTAGATTTTAATTATTTTAATTTATTTAATTACATAGTTTACTTCTCATTATTTCATTGGACAAACTAGCATAGGTAACAAGCTTATGTGGCACTTAATGGTCAACCAAAAAAATGGACAGAGGGGCTGCCAATCAAACCGACCCCCTAACATTAAGGGGTCAAATAAAAATTTTGAAACTTTAGGGGGCAAAATCAAAAGACCCCCAAAATATAGGGGCATGTTTTGCACTTTAGCCAATAATTACTGTCAAAATTTATCTTTAAAAAGTCGATCAAAACAAAGGCTTGATTGGTGGTTAGTTTTCCTCAGTAACAGCAATGCACAAACATTGACCATTCTACATTTCGTTCAATTTATCATCAAACAAAAGCAGTTATTTGTTTGTCCAGAAAACAATACTTTTTATTGGTAAGTTACACCCGATGGGTCTTGACTCTTGAACCCATAAACTCACCCTCCACCTTGGTACAAGGGGAGGAGGTGACATTTGAGCTAAAGCTCATTGGCTTTTCTATCTAAGATCATCTCAAGGATATACATTAAGTAGCTTTCTTCAGCATATGGGACCTCATACCATTACAAAGACTATCTAAGGAAATTTAAGTCTATAACCAAAGAAATTAGGCAGAAAACTGTGCAAACTTATAATTCAGAAATCCTTCAAATTTGAGATTCAGGAAATGTTAAATGCCTTCTTACCTTAGTTCCCATTTACTTCTAAATTTAGAACACACAAGTTTTACATATAAAACACAATAATCAACATATGGAACGAAGATATACAAACATGTCATTTAGAAAAATAAAAATATAAGGAGCTTAAAAGTTTAAATATTTGCTAGCAGTCACAAAACATGTACATATGAGGGAGATTTCAAACCTTCTACCCAGGACCATATTTGCTGGCACCATGCTTGTCTGCTGGTATGCAAACCTTAAAATACTAAGCAAAATAACCGCGGCAGTTTGATGATCCACATAAGCATTTCTTTTTCCTATTGAGTGCACTGTTACCCTCAACCTCATCTGAGCCAGCAATCCCGTAATCAAAAGTCAACTCTGTCATAGGGGGGATATGTCTAATTGCAAAAAATGCAATGTGTAGAAAGGATTGACTATTGTGTTCGTATAAAACTGGTTGCCAGAAAACATTTGGCGAGCAACTATGATTCATAAATCGTGCTACATTTCCAACATTCTTAGCACTAATGACTAGGTCAGATGGAAGTTTGTATTCCTCATTAGATTCATTAGAACTTTCTCCCTCCAACAATCCAGATTCATAATTCCACTTGAAAGAACCATAAACACGGGATGTATCAAAAACATACTCATCATTTTCACCTTCCTCCCCACCCTGCTTTGCCTTACCCCTGTCAATAGCTTCACCTGCATACTCACATATAAAAGTACCGCAACGAATAGGGTCCCATGACCGGAGGCCCCAACCCTTATCCACTGTCTTAAATACTTCCAAGTGGACTTTCAAACCAGTCTGTGATACTCGGTTTTTACAGTTAGGAAAGCAAGGACAGGTGGGACCACATTCATATATCAAAGGCTTCCGGCTCACGAGAATACCGTTGGTAGTATATGGAAATTTACCTCCATTTTTGGTCACGCAAGAGCAGTTAGAATCACCTGGTTGGCATGCATTATGGCAATTGCAGCCAAAAGAAGGCTGCGCTAAGTTGAATGATTTTGAGTACTTGAGAGTGGGAAAATAAGTGAAATAAGCAGGGCCCTTCTCTTCATCAATATCATTTACAAGTGAAACAGGTGTACCTTCAGCCCCAGAAGTGAGGTCTGGAAGAATAAGTCCTACCCTTGACGAAAAACCTTCCTTCCACTTCTGAATTGATTTCCAAACAGCAAAGGCATCAGACTGCCCTGGCATCCTCACAAATTTGTACTTGAATATATTGCAACCAGATTTGCTCTCTATCCATGACTCTTGGATTTTATAAAGGCCATCATATACATAGACCTTTGATGAAGGACTAACAACATCTTTCAGACCCCGAATGACACGTACATCATTGCCCCGCCTCAAGCTTCTCTCCAGAGCAAGATTACCTCTTTCAAGCTTCTGATCAGCTGCTTGTTTGTCTCTCTTACCAAAATTGCCACCCTGACCACTATAAATCAGAACATCCCTATCCTCTGCATCATCATCATATCCTCCAGATGAAACAATGCTCACAGCCACAGGTTCTTCTTCCAGATCACCCTTGACAACCAGAGAATCAATTCCACCCATAGACTGAGCATGTAATCCCACCAAACACAATTCCATACGAAAAAAGAAGATGTCCCCAACCTCAACTCCAGGTACAGCTCCAATCCTCTTCTTCATGTTTGTCCGAAAGCCACTGGTCATCAAAATATTTGAGGCTTTTAAATCTGAACGCTTGATAATCCCAGTGGTCTGTTCCTTGGCATCTTCAATTTGGCTGAGCCTTCTCCGGAGCGCATCAAATGTCATAAGCACATGATTAACCACCTCCCTGTTACCATCATCCCGTTCGCTTTGACTAACAGTAACAACAATAGTTGGAAGAGACATCTTGGTAGCAGCAGGACGGCGTGAAGAACCAGGGTCTTGATTTTTCCTCGTCTTCTTTTGGGACGAGTTGGAGCCACGCAAATTAGGTCCTGTGCGTTTTTGACCTTCAATATACCCATCTTCATTCATTCTTAACCCATCACCATCCCCACCTGTTGACGGCTCAGTGTCTCCATTAAAGGCACCTGAGAATTCTGCTGCTTGCAAGCTTCGAAATGCCCGAAGAGGAGTTGGATTAGGACCCATTGGCATTGGGGTTTGATTCTGCTGGTTATCAGATGAGGTTTGAGATCCTTGGAGCCCACAAAATGGGTAAAACGGTGTAAACTGAGAAGGGAAAGGGCCATGGGGTGAGGCGCACACAAAGGGAGGAGTTTGAGGACCATTGGGGAAAACTGGTTTCAATCTACGCAGAGGCTTCACATCCAAAACTCTAGACTTATCAAAAGAGTTCGAAGGAGGAACAGAGTTGAAACCTGACCCTCCTTCCATTACAACAAAACCACCTTCAACCAAACAACAACAACACAATATTCAAGTTCCCCAACTCTATCCTCCAAATCTAACAAATACCCACTTCTTCCTCTTCCTTTTTACACAAAAACTAAAGACTATATACCATTCTTAACTCCATTTTCACAGCCTTACCCTTCTTCCATTACAGCCCCTTTTAACCAAACAACACTATATACCCTCACAAAAGTAGTAAATACCCCCCACTTCTCCAAAATCTAAAGAACACCCAACTCTCTATTTCATATTAGCATAGAAGTCTGAGCCTAAAAGCTGCAACTTCTGTGAACAAACAGTACCAACACCAACATTAAGGTTATGTACACATTGTTGAAAACAAATCACAGTTTTTTAGCAAAATAAAACTCATAAGAGTAAGAAGTAGATGCATGTGCATGTGTTACACGGGCTTGAAATTGAACATGATCATCGGATCAAAAAAAGAGCTTCAAACTTGAAACAAAAGTTTGAGAGAGTAAGCGAGATCGTTACCTTTTGGGAAGTTGAAAAGTTGACTAATTGTTGGTGGGGCTTTAGTGAAGTGGAGAGACAGAAATACAGAAGAAGAAGAAGAGAAGACAAAGTTTGAGAAATGAAGAGAAAAAGAAAGGGGCAGCTTTGTCTGTCAAAGTTGCTGTCTTTCTCTGTGCTTAAGCTTAGCCTCGCTAAGCCATTTTGCTTATGCCATCTAGGAATTTCTTGTCCGAATTTCATTTTCCCGTGCCTTAAATCTTTTCTTGGTTACGTGTCTTTGAGAACCTTATTCGTTTTCTTTTACGGTTTTACCCCCAAGCCTAAAAATATTAATAAAATAATCACACATTTATTTAGTCCTAACTAGTAACTGGCTTCCTGTTTGAATGGACAAAGTTTGGCTCTAAATTTGGTTGGGACATGTCTCTTTCAGCATATTTCATGTTATACACAAAATTATTCATATGTATTACTATTTTAAACAAGGAGCATGACTAGTGGGAAAATTTTATATTACTAAAATTATGTAGGGAGAGTCTCTCTCTTCAATTACCACATAACCCCATATATATTTGAGTCAAACTTCTTCATATTTTAAAATGATCCTTATCTTTTTGATATGTTTTATTTTGGTACTTTTAAAGTTATGTCAAAATTCATTCATGAAAAATAAAAAATAAATAAATAAGTTTTGTGTCAAAATTGTAGGTCATTAATTGCTATTTTCATTTTCTCAAACTTTAAACATAAATAAAAGAAGTGTGTGTGTATATATATATATATATATATATTTGAATATCCAAGCTCTTTCCTTCTTTGACTTTTTTTAATTTTATTTTTAAAATTTGTTTATTTGTTTTTTTCATTTACTTACCTTTTTCTATTAAAAAAAAAAAAACACAAAAACAAAAAACAAAGAAAATGAGGAGGATGTAGGACAAAGCTTATTAAGGTACAGACTGGAAAATCCAAAACAAAAGACCTCCTCCAAAATAAAGGAGTGAAAGTATTGTAAATAACAAAGTCCAAAACTTGAATAGCACCAACTTTAGTAAAAGCATTAGCACATATATTAACTTCTTGATAGCAATGAGTTATCTTCAGGTGGGGAATCTAGATAGCCAACAACCTCTACAATCATCAAGGAGGGAATTAGGAGGATCATTAATGTTATTCATATTGGAGAAAATATCGATAACAAATTTAGCATCCAATTCAACTTCAATTGAAGAGAGTTAGAGATTTTTATAAAGGAGTAAACCATTCCTTAGAGCCTACAACTCAGCCCAAAAACTGGAAGTAACACCTATATTTCTAGAAAAACCTTGAACCGAATTACTCAACACATCTCTAATGACACCACCACAACCAGCTTGGGTAATGACTTTGCTTAGCATAGGATTAGATTTAGTCTTCTAGAAGCAAACATTGTTCCTGTGGAGCCAAATACTCCGAACTACAAATAAAAGCAAAAGGTCCCAATTAATTGTTAGTAGCCCTTAACCACTCCAAGCTAAGACTTTATTTATAATGAAAAAAAAAAAAAAAAAAAAAAAAAAAAAAAAAACCAACATGTCACTAGTGGGAGAGGGTAACTCGAATCTAACAATTAATTGTAGGAACTCTTTTTTTACACAAGCTTAAAACATAAGGATTAAAATAAAACATTTTAAAGGATTTTGGAACATTTTGAAATATGGGATAATAGTTGGGGACATAAATAACTCCAAAAAACTATTTAAAAAAAATTATTCACTTTCATGGACAAGCATGTTGTAAGAGAAGAAGGCAGTACGTTTAGAAATCTTAATCGCCTTCTTTGTCCAAGTGTCGTTCCAATGTCTCTTCCCTCTCTTATAGAGACCAAACTTCAAAACTCTCTCACTAAAAAATGTTAGGAAGTACATATACTGTTGTTGTTATTTAATGGAGTGCTTTTTTGTTTCTTTCTTTTTTTGAAAAAAAAAATAGTGTTAATTACATTGTTTGAATTTCTTAAGCCTTGTTTGGATCGTAGAAACACTATCACTTATCACTCAAATCTTATAACTCAAACTCAGTTTTCATAACTCATATCCTTATTTTTATTTTTTCACTCCCTCAAATTAAAACTTGTTTGGTTTTTTTTTTTTTTTTTCTATAAATCAAAATTTTGCACAAAGTGGTGGGACCCATTTACCATGCTTAGTCAGAATGATCCCTTTTCTATCTTTTGTTTTTTAGGCCTCTTCCGTTTCACGCCTTCCTTTCACTTTGGAATGGTAACAAGAAGCAAAAACTCAAAGCCATAGCTAAAACTCAACGCCACACTATGCCCAATAGAAACTCAACACCATAACTAAAACAAGATTCACAATACCCACATATTTTCAATAATGTGAATAAGATAGCAAAATCAAAATCAAGAGAGTACAAAAAAAAACCCAATAACTACCGAGGAGTACACCACCATAAACAACCCACAAACACACTGATCTCTACCCACAAACCCAACGCCAATGATCTCAACCCATGAACCCACCAAGAAAAGGATCTATAAAGAAGAAAGAATAAGAAAAAAACAATTCTATAATGAGAAAGGCAAGAAAAAAAAAAGTAGAACTTAGTTTCTTCTTGGTGTTAATTGTTATGAAGAAGAGAAGAAAGAAAAAAGAAAGAAAAGTGGAGAATGTCCGGTGAAAGAGAGAAGTAAAGTCTGACTTGACAAAGACTAGTGGGTCCCAGCACTTTTTTTTTTTTTTTTAACAAGTTTGCCATTGAACTTAGTTTTCAATCACTTGAAAACATCTCAAATATGTTTTTAGTTTTCATCACTACAACTTAGTTTTTTAGAGTTTTGAGCGATGAAAAGATCACTCAAAAATCTTCCCAAACAAAGGTTATTCTGTGGGTCCTACATATTTTGAGTTATGAATGATGAAAACTGAGTTATATAACTTAGTTTTCACAAAATCTAAACAACCCCTTAGAGCTTGTTTGGATGTGATGGAAACTAAGTTATATAACTCAGTTTCCATCACCTATAATCTAAATATCGTGGGATCCAAGGAAAAAAAAAGTGTTTGGCTTGGTTTTTTGGTGTTCTTTCCATCATTCAAAATTCAAAAATTTGAGTTTGGGTGATGGAAACCGGAAACAAAAATTTTGTGTTTCCAAAAGTTTAAAACTAATTTTCATGGGTAGTTTGGTAAATAAAGTGACTTCGTGCGACCCATGTGCAGTGCATTGTCAAATCATCTTAAATCCTTTAATATTACCATTGCTCAGCTCCTTATTTCAATTCATTTCTTCCCCAAAATTTTCAGCAACATTTCCCTCTTTCGGCCTAGTCTCACATTTTGTCTTCTTCATTTCCAATGGCATTTAATAATTAGTGGGGCTTGGATTTGAAATGTTATTTGACAGGCCAAAATTTGTTAAGGGATGTACAGCACATTTTTTTTATTTTCTGTTTTTTTTCTTTTTCCCCTAACTTCAATTAAGGAAGGAAATGTTACTAGCACCAAGAAAATTGCAAGTGGAAAAGTTTTTCTTTTTTAATTTGGGAGGGCGTAAAAATGGTTGATAAATATAGTATAAAAAATATGTTATAAGTGTATGGGACAAAGGGATTGCATGTAGGGCTGTCCACGGGTTAGGTTGGGTCGATTTTGGACCCAACTCGGACTCGACCTGTCGGCGTTGGGTGGAAAGTAGAGGGACTTGAAACCGATCGCCGACGTCACTCGGTCAAGTCGGTTTTGGGTTTAGGTGGTGTTTGGGTTGGTTCGGTTAGTGAAGAGAGTCGTCGGATTCTATAAACATCGTCGGAATCTTCAAAAAATTTGCCGAAATCTACAAGAACCTAGTAGATCTGCACCAAAAATTGCCGAAATTAGCCTAGATCTCCTCGAATGTCGCCGGATCTCATCAAATCTCACTTGGATCTCCTCGAATGTTGCCGAATCTCACCAAATCTCGCTTGGATCTCCCCGAATATTGCTGGATTTGTATATAACATCGATCGGGTTGGGTGGCTCGAGTTTTGGAGAAGAAAACCCCCCATTTGACCTGATGGCGTCGAGTCTTGGGCATGGAAACCCGTCACCGACAGTCGAATTGGTCGGTTCGGGCAGTTGCCAGTTTGGGTTCAGGCGGGTTGCTTGGGTTGCTCAGGTTCCGGGTTGGGTTGGACACACCTAATTGCATGTACTTAAGGGAATAGTCAAATACTCAAAAATGTTTGGATACCTTTGTTTGTAAAAAAAATAAAAAATAAAAAATAAAAATAAAAATAATAGTAATAATAATAAAAGTTTTAAGTAGCTCAAAACAAAATGTTATAAGTTTTTTATTTTTTGGTAGATTTTTTATTTTTATTTTTTTATACAAGATAGAAATTCTACTTTAACTTAATATAAGTGTATATGTGTGTGAATCTTCTTCTTAAAGACTTAAACCCCAACTCTTATCCCTATACCCCACGAACACTTATATTTATAGAGTGACCATTGTACTAAGGGTGTGTAGTGCTTTTGGTAGAATTAATATGTTATAATTTATAACACTCAAAGTTTGAAAAATTATCAAATTCTATGTATGCATTTGGCATTGGATTATAATTTTTTTTTTGTTTTAAGCACTGTTTGCAGGTGTCATTCTTTTTTTTTTTTTTTTCTTCAACTTTATGTCAAATCATCTAATTTTTAGTTTTTTTTTTTTATATAAATAAATTAGTTTTTAATTTTTTTGTCTTAAATTATGTAAATAAGTTACCAAAAATAAACAATTTCCAAACAAAAACATAGAAACAATTGATTGTCATGCTTAGTATGCTTGACACGCTCAATATGTTGATGAGATGCTAATAGGATTGAAGAAGCTTTTACATGACATGGTATATTGAAAGCTCGATAAAAACTAAATTGATTTATTTAAATTTCGGGTCATGTATTTTAATAAAGCTAATCCAATTTTGTACCAAGTGTACCTCTAATTTATAACTACTTCAAGTTCTCTTTAAAACATAAGGCCAATTATATTCCAATATATATTAAAAGTTTACTTTAAATTCTTTGAAAATTATTTCCAATCTATATTCCAATAAACTTCAATTTACTATTAGTCATTTGAAACTATTTCCAACCTACAAAAACTTATGATCTTTTTCATACATTTTGGGGAAGAGAGATTCAAATCATGGATATTTTTATTAAAAACATTAAAAAATGTCATTAAGCTACAAAACTCTGACACAAAAACTTATCATTCAGTTCAAGTATAAATTTTAATAAATAAATAAAAATTACCATGCTCCAAAAAACTAGTTGTGTATTTTTAATAAATTTTTATCCTTATTGAATTTAAAACAAATATATAAACATAATTCATTGTATTATAATAAGAGTCCTTTTTGGGACATAACAAAGATTCACAACATTTTCATGTTAGCTTACTTCCTCACACACTGGCTATTTAAAAAAATAAACTATAGATTGTGGTGGGCCCATGTGTAAGTTGGTAGGCTAATTTGGGGGTGCTATAAATTTTTTATTTTATCCCTAACTTTATTATTGCAATAAAAAATTACATATAGGTCAAACACTGCCATATTATTATTTTTTTCTTAAAGAAATAAAGTATTGAATAATGAGAACTGTACTATATTATATCCTTGCAATGGTTTTTTCAAGAGTTGTCAAAGAGTACTGCTTTTCTCAAGAGTAGTAAAAAATTCTGAGATAAACATTAATAGTATTAAACTTAGATTTTTTTTTTTTTTTGGAGAAAGAATTAAACTTAGATTGAGAGTTCCATATGTATCTCTTTTTATTTTTTATTCTCAAAAAAAAAAAAAAAACTCTTTTTATTCTTCTTTTTTATTTTCCTCTTTTTATAGAATCCATATGTATCTAATTATGATTATTCTTAAATGCATCATTAGTTACAAACTAGTTTCCATGTAAAGTACAGAGTTAATCACTTAATTGTAACTATTCGCCCTAAAGTAAAGGGGGTATTTGCAATTTCACCCTAAACTTCAATATTTTGAAAACCAACACCCTAATTTAAAAATTATTTTTTTATTTCCACCCACCCATTTAAATTAGAGTCCACATTAACAATGTAAATTGCAAATAGTCTTATAGTTTATGGTGCAAATTATAAATACTTTTATAATTTAAGATGCACATTGCAAATGTTCTCGTAGTTTAGGGTGCATAGTTGATTAGTTTCCCACTAACCTATTATTTTTTCACTAAGTTAGAAGTTGGAGTGAAATTTGGAAATTAACAACAAACTACAGTATTAAATGCAAAATTTTAAAGTTTGAGGTGCATATTTCAAATACATTAGTATAGTATTGGGTGAATGATTATATCTAACCCTAAAATCATTGATAGGACGTAACCCATTTTACTGAATGAATGGGAAAAAGAAAAACTATTGCATAACAAAAGACTATCAAAACTAGAATAATGAAATGATGAGGAATCTGATCCATATCAATCCAATAAGAATTGAATTTGTTTTTTAACCCTCTTTTAGTTTTTAAGATTCAAATTATTATGTATATATATTTAAAAGTCTAGATTCTAGTTAATTCATATTGTAAAGTTTCTTGTCATTAAATACAGAATTGGATTTGAATCTTACATACACCAAAAACTAATTGATATTCTAATTTAATAATAAAAAGTTACTATAATGGAACAAAGACTATATATTGAATCAATATATATATATATATATATATATATATACATACATTATTATTATTAAAGCCATAAAAATTATGCGTGGTTGGTGGCAATATTATGATTATGATTCCAATTTTCGCTAACAAATTAGTTATCACACTTGCAAAAAAATAATGATAGAAAAATCATTGAGAGAGAGAGCATGCCTAAAATATTTCTCTTCATTTTTTGGATAATTTTTCTATACAATTTTGCTTTTCCATTATTAAGAACTTGCATATGCTCATGACATGTCAGGTAGAAATATAGAAGCAGGTGTTTTATTTATTTATTTATAGTGTTTTCATTATGATATCTCATGATTATATGTTTGAATAACTCATAATTTACTTGAATTAGGAATGTTAGTGAGTTAGTTTGGTATCCAAAAATCCTTCTCAAATTGTCAAGAGTTTTGTAACTCAATTAGTTGGTACTTTCTAATATTTCCAACGGAAATATCTAGGGTTCAAACTTCAATTCCCTAACCTAAATTATTGATGTATGAAAAAAAAAACAAAAACAAAAACCTTACAAATCCTTCTTCTTCTTTTATTTATTTATTTATTTTTAAAGAAGAATGTAATGAATTTTGAAATTCAACTACGTTAAATATTTTATATCCCAAAATAGTCTTAAATTCTATTAAATTATAAGAATTTCATCCTATCCTATTTATATTTGAAAAATTCACACGTATTAATTTATCTTATCAATAATCAAATTAAATGTATCAAGTTAGCTAGGATTATTCTAAAATTAATTCGTGTGTGTATGTATTCGTAGAGGGGAGGGGGTGGGGGTGGGGTTAGAATTTTTATTTATTTATTTATATATATACAAGATAAAAATTATACTCTAGCCTAATCTAAATGCATATGTGTGTGATGTTCCCTCCTAAAGATTTGAATCTCGGCCCTTACCCTCAATACTCCACAAACACTTATATTTGTAAAGTGACTACCATACTAAGGGTGTGCAATGGTTGGGGAGATGTTAGGACTTGGGATCATATAGACCTTATATATCTCCTCTTTAATGTTACACCATTTATTAGATTTTTATGGGATTAAATATTTTGGAGTTCTCATAGTGGGGCATTCTCTTTGTTTTTAACCTACACATCAAAATTCATGTTAATCAATGTGTTAGTTACCATTCAATTCATATACTTATATTTTGTAAATTTTAAATTAAAAAATCGTAAACAATTTAAGCATTTTTATAAATGATATATATATATAGATCTTTGATCATCTTGTGGTTAATTTTGTTGATCTACTAAGAGCAAAGATTCAAAACTAATTGAGTTTTATAGGTTTAGTTGATTTTATTTTTTATCCACTACTCTTTTAGTAGGCCTTGGGTGACACAAATGCTACAATGGTTTGGACAAAGGATCGCAATAACAAGGGTGAGCTAACCCAAAATCCATCCTGGTCAACCATACCATGTTGAATTAATTCTTGAACCTTTTGTAAGGCCAAAATTGGGTTTTATCCCGTTCAGCCAAACTTTCTAGCAAAATGCCCTATGTTTGAAACTATTTAGGGATATGCCTATTTTGAAACTCGATTTTTAGAAAATCGAGTTTCAATGAAAAACTTGATTTGGCGAAAATTGAGTTGCTTGAAAAACCCTGCATGGAACTTGAGTTCCATGTAGTTTTTATTTTTTATTTTTATTTTTAAGTTTCATTGCCTATAACTCGATTTTTGCCAAATCGAGTTTTACATTAAAACTCAATTTTTAGAAAATCGAGTTTAAAACAAGGGTATATTCCTAAATAGTTTCAGACATTGAGCATTTTGCTGGAAAGTTTGGCTAAAAGGGGTATATCCCCATTTTGGCCCCTTTTGTAAACATGGAAGGTATATGGAGACATTTGATCCAATAGTAAATTTATTAAAAACATAACAAAAGGTTATCAAACAATGAAACATTGACAAAAAGTTACACAAATGTATTTGGGACTATTATGAGATTGTTGAATCATATGGCACAGATGGAGATCCAAATAGAGCAATGATTGTGGCTTATCTAGTCTTTACCACCATTCTAATTGCTTTTCATATTTTATGTCAATGTGTGGATGGCCATTTCATGAGGGTAGAAATCTTATTTAGAAGGAAAGAGTAGAATTTCTTCTTCATCATCTGCCCGATCATTGAACTCTACACTTAATAGGCCACTGGCCCCCTACCAACGACTATAGAATGTGGCGAAATCTATTTCATTTACAATATTTTACAACAAGGGTCTATTTGGATATTGCTTATTCTTGAAAACTAAAAACTTATTGCAGAAAACATTGTAACAAAATAATTTTTAAACTATGAATAGTGCCTGTAGGGCCCAGTTTTAATTTTTTTTTGCTAAACTCCGTACTTGCGGGTCCCATAAACAGTGCATGGGACCTAGGAAAAAACGCAAACACTAGCCGCATTTGCTATCCAAACTCACACCAAGTGAAGAAAAGTTAGGAACTTTGTAACTCAATTGATATTTTTGGGTGTTTTCAATAAAGATATCTAAGGTTCAAATTTCCATTCTCCCACTATTGAATTATAATAAATGTGTATATTAGGTGATATATAGAATGAATGGTCAGTGAAGACGCACCTTGGCACCTTTTAGGGTTGTATAAAGAATTATAGCCAAAAGAAAATTTTAAAATGTCCATAATGACACCATTTTTCTGGTGACATAAATTGTAATCGGAGGTGTCCAATGGAGGCATGTGAGACTTCACAATCATTTCATATGGTTGTGATCCATGGAATGAAGTGGACGAATGTAAACCTTCACACCAAATTGCAACAACATAAAATGAAATTATTTTCCAATCCTTCTGGATAGGATTACAATATGAGATTTTTAAGAAAAATTATTGAATACTATTAGAGTTTACTAATGTGTTTCTTCCTTCTTTTGATTTTAATTAGCAAATTACACCATTCATGTGAGAAGATGGTATATAGTTTTATATTGTTGTACTCCAAAAGCACTGAATAAATTACTATGTTTTTTTACCCTCACTGGTCTACATCCATCCATTGAAAGTTTGAAAATAACAAACAAATATAGAGAAGGTACTGAATTTATTACATGAATAGTCGTCACAAAACAATGTTGCAATACCAATTTGGCTGGTTAATTGTGATGCCTTATCTTCTTCTACAGTCTATTTCTTATTAAATTATTTCTTATAATTATCTATTTAATTTAAAGAATCTCGATGCCTTTTATAGGTTAGAGCTTAGCTTAGTTACAATTCACTCAAATCTCAAGACTTTTGGTGTTCCTGTGTACTGCAAAGACTAATGTTCTTGTTAACTCTTCTGGGGCTTTCAATGCAATGACTAATGTCTAAGACTAATTTCTTTGCATGTATGCTGAGTATGATATTAGTTTCAAATCCACCTCAAAATGAGTATTCTGAATTTTTTTTTTTTTTTTGCTGGTAACTCTTCATATTATTATAAGTCCAATTCACCCTGTTCCCAAAAAAAAAAAAAAAAGGGTCTCGATCACTCTCAACTTACAACATACTATGTGGGAGAAAAGGACCAAATTCTTTTCTTTTCAATTTGGTAACTATCAAGATTCAAGCCCATTTTCCTTAGAATTTTGGGCTGTCAACCGTCCAAATTGGGAGGTCCAGCTCCCACACGGCTCTACCTTGTAAGTCCCCCTCCTTCTCACTTGAAAAAAAAAAAAAAAAAAAAAAAAAAAAAACTCCCCCACCCTCTTCTTGAGGGGAGAAAAAAAGAAGCAAAGAAGATGATCTTGATTTTTTTTATTTAAATAATTCGATATTTGGGAGAGAGGAAACTGAATAGTTTAATATCTAATAATTTACGATCGATTAACTTAGTTTCATATCTGTTTGCAAACATTCTGGTGTGGTGCATAATTTTTATTTTTATATCCATTGAGCTTCTTAAACAATAAAGTGAACTCTTTTTATTTATTTATTTATTTTAAATATTTTGTTAATTGGAGGATGATAGATTTGAACCCTAAACGCTCCTTTAGAAATATCACGATCTTCCATTCTTGGCAATGAAGTCCCCTCCAAAACAATTTATGCATTTGTTAATCTAATGCAATCCAACATCCTCCCTCTAACACATCCAACTCTATTATTGTATTGATGTAATAAATATGAGCTCACCAAAAAATAGATGATGCATACTTGAAAGAAAAATCATTTCAAAATTTCTACTAATTTTTTTCAAAATTTTATTTTCTTTAAGTAGTACTTGCTAATTATTCAACATTCACTGTGAACACTGTCTGGACAGAATGTCGACCATCGCGCCATGTAATAGACCCAGTATTGTAACCACTAGGAGCTTCCTTGCCAAAGAATGAGACTTTGTAAGACAACCTTGTCACACCCTTGAAAAACACAAGCTTCCTAGGAAACACCTTGACCACTAATCCCATAGGAGCATGCACCTTAGCAATGTATGTGGTATTTGAGAGTCCCACATTGGTCACAGTTCTTTGTATTGTTTTGGCAGTTTGATGCTGTCTACTAAGAATACCTATAGAGATAGATGGGTAGTTGATATTTGAGATGAGTTCCTCAGTGGAGTTCTTTGGACAGTTGAAGTTAGTGTTTGACATAGATCTTATTATCTTCTGTGAATAACCAAAATGACAAAGGAATTGAAGATAATCTTGTGTTGTGGTTTCAAAGACCAATCCTGGATTGAGAGATTTGAGTGGACTTAATTCTCCAACCCCCATCTCATGTGGATTTGCTGATTTATTTGAATTGTTTGTCAAAGGTTTCCTCATATTATTATACAAGCTTGCTGCAAAGTAAGAAAAAGAACAAATTAATGAAACCACCACTTTTTATGAGCATTTTTATCTAACTTGGAGTATTCTGAAATATAAACTAACTTAGTGATGTCAGATTGCCTTGAAGCAAAGCAGCTCTTATGAATTTGATGAACTTTTCGATTTCTTAAATCAGAAATGCTACAAACATAACATTTCTCATAGCTGCTAAATTGGCAAATTATTATTTATTTCATATAGGCTTACCACTAATGCTAATTTATTGTTTATTATTAACAAATTGACATATCAACAATTGTGAAACATTTTGTGACTCCTAGATTCATTGTCTTAAATTGTATTTATTAGCACTATTTGAAAATCTTGTTGAAGGAACATTACAGACCTTTAAATGCAAATTTCTGTTAATAATGTCATTGAGCTTAGTTATGCACTCGAATTAAAGCAATACTACCAAAAATATTAAGTTTGATAATTGCAAAGGAGAATCTTGGTGAATTTCCAACATTAAAAAAAAAAATACCTGTTGTCATAAGTGCTGATTTGATCATGGAAGGAGTCCATCCAGGATGCACTGACATAACCAGTGAAGCTGCGCCTGTTACATGTGGGCAAGCCATTGATGTTCCAGATTTTATGCCAAATTGGGATGGCTTAATACCTATTGGAACATTCCCAGGTTCTCTTTCTGGAATTGTGGCAGCTAAAATGGCCACTCCTGGAGCCATTATATCAGGCTGCACTATCAAAACTAACATTAGACTATGGTTAATGTAAGAAAAGTATGCTAGCACATTATGTTAAATATGCATGAATGCATGCTGAATGTACACATATAAATATGTTGGCTAGAATGAGACTGTACATTATGTGACATAGATTTGAGCAGAAGCATCTATATTTATATATTGTAAGTTGCGCAAAAAATAAAATTACCTTTAAGATGTTTTCCGTAAGGGGTGAAGGACCTCTGGCTGAAAAATATGCAACAACAGGTGCAGGTTTAGATCTTGGAACTTCTATTGTTGGAAGGATTGTTGCTCTTGGATTCCTATCATAGGGGAACAGAATGAAAGTGTTTAAGTCCATTTCAGCATATTCTGGGATGGACATTGAATGACATTATTGTTGGGATATTTAGATCATAGGGATTTTGGATTTTCTAGACACAGAGTAAAAATTTAGATTGAAAGACCCTAATTTTATTTTTAGATGCTTCCTTGAGGAATGCTCCAATATTGAATTTCAAGTATGGCATCTACAAGATGCATCCCTAAAATATTGAATTTAGCATTTAAAATGTACAATTCTTATTGGTAGAAACTTTTGTGAAGTCTTAAATTAAACTCCATGGTATATAGACAAGCCAAATAAACAGCTTGAAAAATGATCACGTTGAGTGAAAAAGAAAGAAAAGAGAGCAAGATGGAGAAGAACAAAATAAAATTAAAAAAAAAAAAATATCCTCAACATGTATGTAATAAATAAATCTAGTAAAATGCTTACTTGGTAGAATTAATGTATTTAAGAATCTGTAATCCTTCAACATTGCCAACTTCTGAAAATGGGAAAGTGCCTGAATCAAATGATACACCTCTCTGAATCTTACTGATCAAAATCATCCCTGTGGCTTTTGCATCTTCTACCACTAGTTTCTTGATTCGCCTTGAAATAGTTGGGTCATCGTCAACACAAACAACAATCTTGCCTGCAGTTTTCTTTGGATCTAAAGATCCAGGACGACAATTTCTGCAGTTTAATATGAAGAGGACTTGTAATTCACAGGATGATGGCAAAAAAAGAAGATCATTTTGAAGGGATTACAATTGCAATTGTCATTGCATTTACAGTTGTTCCTAAGAGAAGCAGTAGAGCAGAAGAGTGGAATTATATTAGTTGTGGTTTGGCTTCTAATTATTTGAGGTTGGCAATATAATAAATCTTGTTTGGCAATTTGATATTTTAAAAGTGTATATTCAATCAAAAACACACACAGAATAATGATCCACAAGTACCTCGCTTCATACATAGGGACATAACTACCAGCAACATCATTTCCAAAAACAAGTGGATATGTCTTTGCATAGGTGAGGTTTGAGAGACTAATGGCAGATCCCTAGGAAAACATAAATGAACCAAAAGTTAGATCGCAGAAAATAACTAAAGATGAAGCATGATAAGCTTGAATATTTCATAAAAATATCTTACTTGATAAGTTTTCCCATTTCCAAGAAGCACAGTAGACTTAAAATCCCTATCAATATTAGAAGCTGCAACAGTAAAGATCCATGGAGCCGTATTAACAATGGTGTAAGGATCAGGACCTTCGTTCCCTGCAGAACAAACAACCAGGACCCCCATTTGCTCTGCATGAAATGCACCAATGGCTATGGGGTCAGTTAAGTAATCAGATTGAAGTAATGAGTTCATCCCAATGGAAATTGATATTATGTCTACTCCATCTTTAATTGCATCATCAATGGCCTTCAATATGGTCGAACTCATGCATCCTTCTTCTGAGCATGCCTTGTAGCCTGCAATCCTAGCTGAAGGAGAGCCGCCCCTTGCAGTGCCTCGTGCTAAGCCATAATAACTAGCATTGACAACTGAGGCACCAGCTGCTGTAGATGCAGTATGAGTCCCATGGCCTTCAAAATCCCTCGGTGAGCCAGTGGCTTTAGTTGGACTGGCCTTGTTTTCATTGGATGCCAGTGGAATGTTGTAGTATCTTGCTCCTATTAACTTCCTATAATGTAGCCAAAAAGCATAGTGTCTCACCAATGGATTTTCATAAATAAATAGTCAACATAAATTCAAGTATTGTGCTCTCTTTCTTCTCATGTCATGCATTTTTGCAACAGTTCTTTTTTGAGCCATACACTAGACAGTTTTCAAGGAAAGCCCTCCAACCCAGTACAAGTCAATCATATTATCATCGACACGTACTTTAACAACATGGCTCATTAAGTGATTTAAACAAGTCTCATGAAAATTCTGTCACAATCCCATGTATTTATTGGATTTTCATTTTTTGACAAGTATTTATAGCACTTTTGACTAGCTGTTTTGCCCCCCTAAATTTATTGGAAGTCATTGAGTGAATAGGGAAACACAATGAGAGAGCAACCTTGACTACTCGTTGGTTGATTGAATAAGAGAACATATGATTTACCTATTACAATTGGATTTCTTGAAGTCAGGTCCCTCCATGCAAACTCCTTTCCATCGTGCAGGAATTTTTCCAATTCCCTTATCATTGAAACTTGGAGACTCCGGCCATATCCCTTGAGAACAAATTCACATACAAAGATGAATATTTCAGTTTAATTTTTTGGTATTAACCAGTAATTATCCATAGCCTAGAGATGTTAAGACTAGAAAAAAAAAGAAAGTGAAGCATTGTGTGTGTGTGTGCGTGTGTGTGTGTGTGTGTGTGTAGTTAGAGCTATTATGACCCAAATGATCCAAATTAATTGTAGATACTTGTAGATCAAACAAAATAAACATGAGTTAGTCTACGGTTAACCTAGGATTCTCTAGTAGAAAAGATATAGGTTTCAACAGTAAATGTAAATTAATCAAATGTAGGCCACATAACAACAAAACCTTTTGACAGTCCACATTTTTTCTCATGAAACTAATGCTTTTAGAGTTACACATAGTGTTAAATATGTTTATCTAAATTAACTAGATTAATCAACATCTAATTCTCAATTTTTTTTAAAATTTTTTTAATAAAAAGATTAAAAAATCACCGCCTTTTTGAATTATGCAACCCAACAATAAACAAATTATTAAATTAGACTTGATCTTGCTAAAAAAAATTTCTAATTAAATCATGCATTTTATTTCCTAATTTTTTTATTTAAAATTAAATATTATTTATTAATTACTAAGTATCATTTATAAATATATTTTTTTATCAAACTTTCTCTTATTAACTTATATTTGATCTTCTCTAAAAAAAATTCTAATTAAATTATGTATCATATATAAATATTTTTTTATTGAACTTTCTTGTGCATTGTACGGGATAACAACTAGATATAATATAAAATGAAACTTTTTAACTATTTGTTAACTTATTATAATGTTGTCAGAGTTTCTAGAAGTATAATTTTTTTTGGTTTTTATCATTCTAATATATACATTTTTAATTTGTGTAAACAAATTACAGTTAGTGCTAAACAAGTTCCAATGAATTTATGTAAATTCTTTAGTACAAATTCTCTAAATAATAAATAATAGTTAATGTTAAACATTTTAAGTAGCATGTTTTTAAAGAAATTAAAAAAAAAAATTAAGCAATGTTGTGAAAATTTCATTTAATTATGTTTTGAGACAAGTAATGGATTGTTCTGATTCTTATGAGCCAATAATCTTGAGCTAAGCTTGAGTAGAATGACCAATAATCTGCAAATATGTAGCTTTGACTCAAGAACTTCTTTGACTTCTTCTTAGTTATTAAGAACTTCTTTTTAAAGATACCACATTATTTTAATCTCTTTTCAATATATGTTTATTATTATTATTATTATTTAAAATGAATATATATATACACACACATTTTGGGTCAATTTTGGCAACTCCATTGTCGGCTAACCCTGTAGTTACGCACTAATTTTTCTTCCTCTTATGAAAATAAACACTACAAAGTATTGTGTCACACGTTTTCTTTTGGTCTTTTGGAAAAATTATTATACAACTTATAATTTCAATTTTCAACATCAACAAATGATGGATGTTTCAATACATACAGTATAATTACTTAGGGGCAATAAGTCATAAAATAGAAGTCACTAATTTGGATCTATGAAATCAAACCCAATCATCCACAAAAAAAAAAAAAATAAAAAAAAAAAATAAATAAATAAAGAGGCTTTTTTCTCACCCCATTTGATGGTTATTTATTTATGTTCCTTAAATGAAGTGGTTAATTTGAAAGCAAATGAAACTTACCTGTGTCTACCATCCCAATTATAACATCACTTGGTACACGCTTATTATATCTTGGGCTTGCTCGTACGCCTGACTCTGCTGCCAAGAAATCCCAGGAACGTGTAGTGTGGAGTTCAAGAACAGAATCAGGGAAGACTGATACTATATTACTTTGGCCTGCTTTCACAATTCCAATTCAAATGTATTTAGAATTTAGTTCAGTTTAAGGATTAAAAAAAGAAAAAAAAAAATTTCAGTACAAACTAAAAAAAAAAATGTACAAAGTTTTGCTCAAGTATGAAGGTTTCTTTCACAGTTTTTTTTTTTTTTTTTTTTTTTTTTTTTTTTTTTTTTTAAGTCCAAATTTTAAGTCCATTGAAATCTTAGCCTATGAAATTCAATTATAAATAACTCTGGAATGAGATACATTTATCATTAGAGAAATTATACAGGTCCTTTTACCAAATTACTATCAGAACCTTTGTTGCTTTTTTTCTTAATACTTTATAGTACTAGGTTATACAAGCTACAAACCCAAAGATGCCTTCTTGTTTTAACCAAGGAATATAAAAAGCGGGAAAAATATTTATTAAAAAAAAAGTTAGAATGAGTAATTACCAGATAATATAGAAGCTTCGGTCTCAGTAAGTATGGCACAGAACCCTTTGAAAGCATGATCGTAATGGTGGATTAATGATATTCTCCCACTCTCTTCACTGCCCCAAAAGAAAGAAAAAAGTAAATAACTAGTTAGACTAATGAGACAAAGAAATGGCATATACATATAACAGATGACAAAGATTATGATATTGATGATTGATGACAACCTTGGAATAACGGAGGACAATAATTGCAAATGAGCTGACTCTGCAGTTTGAACATGTTCATCATTATTTGATGCCGAACTTCCCATGTAAACGACATAAGGCTGCCAAGAAACACAACAAAATTTTACAGGTAGAGATCACAATGAATGAACATATTGAGTTGTCAATTACCATTACTAGCAAGGTACCCAAAAAAAAAAAAAGAAAAAAAAGAAAAAAAGAAAAAGGAAAATAAAAGTAAACTGCCATATAATTAAGTTCGAAGAGCTTAATGCAAAGACCACTCCATTTTATGATTTTATCAGCAACCAAGAATAAAAGTGAAGCAATGAGAAAACTATAATTTTGATGCAAACCCAATTCGAAATTTACCTTGGGAGTTTGATTTGATGTAGCAACACCACAGAAGAGAAGGCAAGTTATGGATAGGAAATGGAGGATTTGCAGAAGGGAAGCCATTGAAGATGGGATAAGGAGTGAAGTGTGTTTTATGTTTCTACTTTCTACATAAGTGAATGAAAATGACTTGCTCATGCAACCACCTATTTGTAGGCCCTGTTTTGAAAGTGAAGGCTTTTAGTTGAAGGAAACTTGATCATGAAGTGTAAAAGCTTATTTGGTTATTCTTTTGTTTCTGTGTCTTTTCTTTTCTTTATTTGTTTATTCTAAGTTTCACCTACATGCATTATAAATTTGTCATTATTGTTAGTGTGTACCACCCCCTATTGTAGGGCCCCTAGTGACCAAGTCTATATACATTTGACCCACCAACTAAGGAATTTTCAGGGTCCTATCAAAAAAATCAATAATTAAATAAAGAATTTTCAGAGGCTGATACTTCTTCTCTTTTCATTCTTTCCTCTACCTTCTTTCTAGGGGCAAATATAAGCTATGATGCCTCCTTTGAAACATGCATTTTTCCCTACTAGTTTTGATTAAGTACAAGTTAGATATGGGAGTATAGGATAAGCAATTGTGAAAGATAAGGTATAGAGACTAGAGAGTGGGAAACCGGAGATAGAATCAATAATTATTATGATTATAAAGTTGTCATTTTTTTAGTGAACGATTAGTTCATTACTTAATAACTAAATAGGACATTTTTTAGATTTTTTAGATATATATATATATATATATATATTTGCGGAAAAATTCTAGATTGAGGCAATTGCTAGCTTTATTCCTACCACCATAAGAGAAGGATAGTAGGCTTTGTGTCACCTATAATAAGAGAGATAGAGAAGTCCTCAAACTCAATTAGCTTTTCAATAAATTAATATCTAGTGCTCCTATTCCTTTGGAACAATGCTTCCTCAACTTCTCTACATATAAAAAGAAAAAGAAAAAGAAAAAAAAAAAAAAAAACAAAACAAAAGAATTCTCAAGTGAATAGATGCCTACCATTTCTTTTTCAGTATTTCTCAAGTTGATGAAAAAGGCAATTCATAGACTTGAAATGCAAGTAACCAAGTCTCTTCTTTTGTAAAAGAGTAGCAGAAGAAGAAGCCTTACATGCCTCAACACTACAGGCATGTGAAATTTTCTTCTTTATTTCCCTTTATTCTCTCTCTCTCTCTCCATTATTTTCTTCTCCTTTACGTGTTATTTTGTTTAATGAATCTACATCTTTATTCCTGGCTTCTTCTTTTGTATTGGTTTCTTTGAAGAATGAACAAATTTTGCCCGTATATGAAACCAGCTCCATCAAAAATCAACCTTTTAATCCATGTAGATGTGAACAGCTTCTTAACTATGACTTTGAGTAGTGACTTTATGAAGAGACTCGGCAAGGAATCATGGTTGTTGTGTGACAACTTTGCATGCAAAAACACACTCTATTGTTCAATGAATTGTTAATAAGAATAAACAGTCTAAATCCAAACATGTCTCCCTCTTGTCTCCATATCATTAGGCTACTGGATTTGGGAAACACTCAATTTGTAATTATTCTTTTTCAACAATTTGTACTGCAAATAAAAAACAAGATTACTTTGCTTGCTCTATAAATACTTGGATCATGGGCGTACAATGAGAGTGTAGATTTCTTAGACCATAATATCTTCAACATAGGCAATTATGCTATGTGGTTTCTATCCAAAATTTGGTTTGTTCAACACTATACTGCTAAGCTGCACTTCATCAGTCTTCACCTTTGGGTTGATGAAATCCCTAGTTTTCTTAACCAAAATCCTTTTACATGTTATCAGAACATTTTTTAAGCTCAAATAATGTACATCTAGAATCTCGTATGACGATTTTCAGGCACAAATATTACAACAGATGATTCATCACCTTTTCTGTTCTGCAAAAAGTATTTGCATTACTTATCAAAAAAAGAAAAAAAAAAAAAAAAAGAAAAGAAAAGAAAAGAAAAAAAGTAATTACATTACATTCACAAAACAGTTAAAATTATGAATGCTTTCAAATGCACTAACTGCATCCACTTGCCAAACATGCTCTTTTTGCGTCATACGATTTGGTTCCATTTCCAAAAAATTACTTAAGATAATGACAGAATAAATGCCCCTGCCTTTTGGAGTTAGTGGTGACTAATTTAAAGCAATTATTGTAGCCGCACACAGAGATCTTGTGTCATCATTTTGACTACAATCAAGTGCTAAGGCTATGTGTTGATACCGTATTTTTGCTTTTACATGACAGCCAATTTCAAGTTCACAAAGTTAATATGTACATCTAGTTTATTGTTATAGTTTATTAGAATTGTACAATGAAGCTTACAATCAAACTCACTTACAGGGGAAGATCCCAGTAAACTGGTCCTTGTACACCAAAAAAGAAAAAGAAAAAGAAAAAAGGCATCAAGGGGTTCAGAGAAGAGGATCCAAGCTAACATAACCAGGAATCACTTCAAGGGCAATAAAGAATGGATCCAGACACACAAACTGATCTTGCTACTTAGAATAAGGCCATCTGCATTGCATCACCAGCCACATTGTGCTCTAGGAATGTGTAATCTTTACTATGAAAGCTCTTAATCTTCAGGGGAATGCTTTTGCTAAACTGAGCTTATCTAGTACAAACGTACGCTCTCGGGGATACAGATACAGCTACTTTATTTGAAGTGTTTTTTTATTTTTTATTTTCATTAGTTTGGGGGGGGGGGGGGGGGGGGGGGGGTGGCCTCAGAGAGTTGTTTCTGGTTGTTTCTCTGCAAGTTGGTTGTTAAGGAACCCGAGCACTGAAAGTCGCTGCAAAGTGGAAACAATATGTAAATAACTTTTTCAGGATCCAAACTCATTACATAACAAAGTCAAGAAGGGAACCTTACCCGTTGCTCAAGACTGCTGTCTTCAGAGTTCAATGTCAAAGATTCCAACAATTTTATAGCTTCTTGAAATCCACCAATTGCCACATCCTCATTTCCTACACTCCTGTCCACATCCGCAACTTTTGCGAGGGAAACAGCAACATCGAGAATCTGTAATCATAATAAGCAATGATTTTCAAATTTGCACGAAGCAAAAGGCAGAAACTGAAATAATTTTGGTAGAGACAATTTCAACTTTGCAATATCAAAGGATTCAATCTAAAATTGCAGTTTTACAGAGAAGTAAATCTGTTAAGGATAACCACCCCCCAAAAAAAAAAAAAAAAAAAACTTAACAGTGTTCATGTTGAAAACAAATTGTGAACACGAGAGAGAGAGAGAATGTATGCATGTATGCATGTCTAACAGAAGAAGGCTTATTAGTTTAACACGTAATAAGGGAATAACAAACAACAAAAGCTTAAAAGTTTAGGCCGGTAAAAACATCAATGGGAAAAACCAAATCAATATAAAACTTCTAACAGTATTTTGTATGGGTATTTTTTATTTTATTTTTTTAAGAATCTTGCAGAGTCTCCTACTTTAGCATTCTTTAACCTTGCCCCACCAAATTCAATCAATTTTAGATCCAAAAGTAAACTACTCCACATCAAATATGTGCAAGACACACTACCTAATCCACTACATTTAACAAAGACTGATGAATATATAAAACTTCTAACAGTATTTTGTGCGGGTATTTTTTATTTTATTTTTTTAAGAATCTTGCAGAGTCTCCTACTTTAGCATTCTTTAACCTTGCCCCACCAAATTCAATCAATTTTAGATCCAAAAGTAAACTACTCCACATCAAATATGTGCAAGACACACTACCTAATCCACTACATGTAACAAAGACTGATGAATAGAATAAACCACTTCACTATTTACAGTTGGATGATGCAAAATAAAATCAACCACCATAGGAAAGCTTCCACCACCAAATTGGGGAAAGAGTGAGATATTTCCTATTCTGACAAAGGCCACACTCTAAATTCTTACACTCCTCATGCCACAAGCCAGGGCTATCTCCACCCACCTCTACTCTCACCAAATATGCTGCAGAAACTTGCATTATCATCACATCCAGTGTAGTTATTTTAGGAAGGAGATGGTAAATCCTAATTATACTTGCCTACAACTGGACAAATTCCGGAAGGGCATTTAGCAAAAAAAGAAACAAAAAAAGGCCAAGTTCCAAAAGAGCTTCAGCATTGATTATTCCTCCAGAAAACCTGAGTCCTCTTTTACCAGCCAGTTCAAACCAAGCAAGCACTGACCAATAACACAAAAAATTATGTGAAAGGCTAATCCTTTCTTCTGAGGAAAAACTCAAGATACTTCTTATAAGCCAAAGGACCTCCCTCCAAACAAATCTCTGCATTCTTTGCCAGTGGATGAAAACATCCATAACAATATCCCATTGAGACTAATAGTTTTCACTTCAGCAGGTCAGCACTGAGGTCAAACTATACATTGATTTTAAGTGAGATAGGCTCAAAGTGGTTGCAGACCTGTGATGGAACATTTGAATGATGCTTGATGGCATCACGACGAACATTTAGAGACTGAAAATAGTAATTCCTTGCAGCTTGTAGGTCTCCATCATAATATTTCAGATCTCCAATTTTATTAAGTGAAACTGAAAGTGTATGTGTAATCTGTTGAGGGCACCATAAAAAAAAACAACAATAATTAGCACAAGCATGGTAAAGTGATAAATATAATGCCAATATTACACAATAAAGGTTGTTATGCGAACCTCCAGATCATCCTTTGGCAATTTTAAAAGAAATTCAACGCTCTCTTCAAAATAAGAGACGGCAGAACCAGCATCTCCCAGTGCTCGACTGCAATAAATACAATAAGTTAGAATCAACTTATCATAAAAACATCAGGAATCAAGATCCATCTTATAGGAAGACATCATGAAGAGAGTGAGTTAACACACACACATGCACATGCATGCCCACACATACAGAGCAATTGATTAGTCGTTTTTATGTTTGATGTTGGGTTGAAAATGCCCTTAAAGTTCTCTCCCATGGATCTGGTTTGTTTTTCCTCTCTCTGGCTGTCATAGCAGTTCTTTATTTCTTGAATTCTCCACAGATTGTATCAATTGCAGTGAGATTATCCACTTTATTATTATTTTTATTTTAATATGTAAGCCTCAGATGAAAGTCAGAAAGTGGGCTATGCCCATTTCTTCTTTACAAAATGTTTATTTATCAGGGGGAAAAAAAAATATAAACTTGGAAGTATGGACATGGACATGGGATATGAGAATGATATGATACAGACATGGCAACAAGGTATTTCTTCAAAATTTTGGATACGATATGGCAGGCACATGACAATTAACTAATTAATAAATAAATCTATATTTTAGGTATATATTACATTAATTTTTTATTTAAAAAAAAAAAAAAGCATTAACAGAGTAAAATTACACGAAGATATGGTGAAGTTATTATATGAACTTCATCTCATTTGTCACAATATATACGGCTTAAAAAAGTGCATACGTGTGTCACTGGAGTGTCCCTAGAGTGTTTGTGTTCGACTTAGACACATCAAGGAGTTTCAAGTGTCCATGATTCATAAATTATAAATAGAATTCCAGTTAATTTCTTCAAGAAGATTGTAATTGCAGAAAGGAGATGCAAAGTTTAAAAGCCACTAGGACATCAATACATATCTTCACTACATAAATAAAACATAAGCACAGTCCAGATGATGCTCCAGTAATAAATCAGCTTACAAAATGTTAGTTTTTGAAAGCTAAATGCAATAGTCAAAATTGTACTATTAAGCATAGACAACTTTTGTGTTACCAATGGCCTCTCGGTCTACTGGTATGGAAAAAGGTTTGAAAGCCTTTATTGGAGATGAGGTGTAGTGTATGAGTGCAACCACCAAATATGCAGAAGTGGCACTCATCCTGCTGCATTGTTTGTGTTATGTTTGTGATGAATGACTCCAAATGTGGCCATAAAAGGAATGCAATAATGTTAACACCCCCTCACATTTATGCCCATCCATATTGAACCAAAAATGGGACTTGCACATGCATAACAGAGAAACTAATAAAAAGAGGGCCTCCAACACTTAAATCAAGGACCTCATAGACAACCTAGCTCTACTACCATATCTAAAATCATCAGCATCAAATGCTTAAGATATTAGGCTCACTGGCATAAAAAAATTCAATTGTTCCATCCCACTCTCACTAGGGATTGGGGTTTTTAGAGATAATAAGGTCTAGATTCTTGAGTGAACCCAAAGTTTAATCCTATTCCAGTGGACTAAAAGGAAAAGCAGTTTCCTTGTGTACATTATCAGAACCCCAAAAGGAAAATACAAGGTCACCTAGCCAAACTCATTTCTCATGACTTCAGAAAGGTTCAGTACAAAGTGCCTAGCAGCCTCAAACTTTTTTATCTTTAGATAAAGTAAACCTCAATGCATGTGATAATGTGACAGTTCTGAAAGACCCCCTGTAATAGGTGCATATCAAATTCTGTTTCAGTTCACAATAGGACGTTAGAAAGCAACTATTACTCAATTCCTTTCTTTCTCATTGTTGGCTCAGTCTTCAGACAACCATTTTATCTTTCTATGCTTTTTCAATGCACATTTCATCCAATTGACTTCCCTCATCCAGAGAGAGAAATGGTCTCTACAAAGGCTATTCAACAATTTGTAAGAGTCCATCTGTCAAATGGTTATCATAAAAATCTTTTCTTCTCTTGTTTCGTTTTATAGCTGCTTGTATCATCTTTTTCCAACAATTCCAAGCAGCTCATAAATCTGCAATGCCCTTAACCTTGACAGTTAATGGTCAACTTCAAAAAATTAGAGTGTCTAAAATGTACTCAAATATTATGCTTCACTAAAGATTATAATCGTAGAAATTATATTGGTCTTCCAGTCCAATACAATTATACAAAGAAGAGCGTGAATTCTAAGTAACAGGTTTCTAGTTGATTCTAATTAGTTGAGAAGAATCCATAACTGACCCCAATTTAACGGGGAATAGGCCTTAGTTGAATTGAGGATAGGAACTTCTCAGTCTACCAAAGTTGGAAAGGAAGCTTTGACCAATTCAGTCATTTACCACGTCTCTATGTCTACAGTAGATACTTTACTCTCTTTTTTTATATTTACCATACCTACCTAATCTTGACTTATCTGAACCCCACAAAGCAAATACAGGGTACATGCACACAAAAAAAAGGGGTGTACTGTAGCATGATCCCTCTATGTATACATGTCAGTTCCTATTCATCAACTTCATGGAGAAATTACTGAAAATCTCATTGTTGTGCAAAACATATAATTGTTGTTAGTCTCAAACACTTCCCATGCTGCAGGTAAGCTTGATTCAAGTATGCTAATACAAAATTGAGGAAGATGGGCCGAGCCTCACTTGGGCTCACAATCTATTTGTAATATGGGCTTGGATTTCCTACTTTGGGTAGTTCCTTATACAGAGACCCAACGGACCTGCCTCTCCCTCTGAATTATTTTACTCTGTCTCTCTATTTTTGCTGCACTAGGCTGATACTTTCTCACTCCTACTCTCAATTTCCTTTAGAACCTTTCAACAACCCCCCTTCTTCCTTAGCTTCTTCATATTTATAGCCAAGAATTAGTGGGGAGTTATGATTACTTTTGTGGTTAGTGGGAAAGGAGGTCCAATGTCGTTATCCTTAAGTGGGTGTTTAGTTGGGAGTGGGGTGTGGTAAGAGTGGCATTGGAACTAGTTCCCACCTTAGAAGGGATGTTCGGCAATGATACTCCCCAAGGCGATATCGCATCGCCGGGACACAGCGCTCCCGAGCATTCATGCCCTCATCCGAGATGTGATTTTCCAGGCAACTCCCGGGCTGTGAACTAAGATGAGCACATGTTACAATGGCTCGCTTAACGGGTTTTGGATTGGGCATAGTGACATGAGGCTCGGGCCCATGGCCTTAGCAGGCCCTAAGCCCATCTTCCGACAGGAGTGTCGGGACCATGGGCCACACTGTAAAGCTGGGGTTCAAGGCCCAAATAAGCCTGGAGGTCCCGTGCCATACACTAATGTTGACAAATACCACAATATTTTAGTGTGTAAACCCATAACAGAAAAAACAATATATGCAATACTAAAGCTGAGGAGGTACAGATCAAGGACGAACCAGCAGTCACCAAGCATGCCCAGAACTGCTCCGAGCTGAGAACAAAGCTCTGATGTGTTGCCCATTCTTTCTAACTGATCTCGGATGTCTTCCGCACATAGAGTGAGTCTTGATTTGGCACTTTCTACATTCTGGGCTCGAAATGCCTACAAATGGAAAGTCATCAGCCTACTGAAATAGAAGAAAAACTATATGTATTGAATACTTATGGATCTTGTTTGATTTTAAGAAGTAAGAAGTTCCTTACTGTATAAGTATCAAATATTTCAAAAAATAATTTTCTTTTCATTACCATTATTGATATTAATTGATAATTTAAAAGGGCTTGCACTAACTTATCATCTACGTAAATAACAATGGAAAACTTAGCAACAAAATGAAAGCAAGAAACACTCACCCTCATAGCTTGTTGTACCAAGAAAGCACCTCTCTCCAAAGACACATCTTCATATATGACTGGTTTATTCTCACCTACTACTTCCTCTTTGTCTGTACCAACATGAGACCTTTTGATTCTAGCATGACCTTCAATGAAGCGATCAACCATGCTCTGAAGATTTGAATCAGCTTCTACCTTTTCAATATCAGCTCCACATAGTGGACAGTCCTTAAAGCGTGATATACATGCTCTGATTTCAGTAAAATTTTTGTTAGAAAATTAAGAATAATATCAGAATGAGCGGGAAAAAAAAAGGATAAATGTATAAGATTCATTAAAGGAAAATAAATCTAAATGTAACTTTCCATTATTAGCTTACTTGCAATATACATGAGAACAAGGCACGCATTTGCTGCTTTCAAAAAGAAGTGCATGGCAGACCATACAGCTGAGAGGGCCTATCTTAAACGATTGGGAATCATATCCTAAGGGGCACTTCGGAGAAGCAATGGTGGCGGAGTCATTCGAATCCTTCTTTTGGGAATCATATCCAAAGGGGCACTTCGGAGAAGCGGCGGCAGAGTCATTTGCATCCTTCTTTTGGGAATCAAATCCAAAGGGGCACTTTGGAGAAGCAGTGGCAGAGTCACTTGCATCCTTCTTTGTCTTGATCTCAGTCTCAGTCTGATGTTTATTCAGATTTTCACCTGGCTTTTTGGAATTCATCTCATCTGGACGAGCAGCTTTGACAAAAGGGCAAACAGGGGTCATCTTGGCCAACCACCTGTATCAGAAACAAAATACCCCGAGAAAAAAACCCTCTATAAATAATGATTTTCCAAACACACAAACAAATATATACATATACATATACATATACATATACATATATATATATATATATATATATATTCACAGAAAAAAGATCTATAATCATCCTCAAAAGGGTTTATTCCTAAACACACAAACATCAAAAAGTAACCAGAGAATCTATGAATTATTGCACCATATTACAACATTGTCTCACCAAACTACCCACAGCTTATAGCCTCAATCCTACACAGAAAAGCATATAAATTCATTCACTCATAACAATCTAAGGTCAAGATTGCAAATTTCCCAATCTCAACCGATCACACAGTATTCTTATGTTTCTACATTCCGGGCCTAGACCCGTCACGACTTCACCTTGTCTCCCCAATCTTAGGACACAAGGACACCAACCCAATATCAAAGCACTCAATTTAACATCTTTTCCTTTTTCCCTAATTGCAACTAATAATATATTTAAAATTATAGGGCACCAAATGAGTCATGGGTCTTGAACTCTCACATTCAAAGCCAGTTATTGAATACCCAGAAACCAAAATAAAGCCTTGAGCAGAAACATAACTTGATCTCATTCAATTCATTCATTTTATCACCTTTTTTCTTTGACATTGGTACTTTCTTTGACAGATAAAACTTCGAGATTCCATGTGAGCTCAAAATAAACAGCGATAATGGGCATAGCTCAGAAAAAAAATCAATAACATTGTTTCTATCAATCAACATATAATATTAACAACAAATAAAATAAATACACACACACATATATAATACTTTATGAGTTTTTTTTTTTTTTTTTTTTTTCCTTCTTTTCTTAAAGCTTCTTTTGGAAGGTGGAGCTTTTAGGATTAGAAAGAATCAACAAAATTATTAAAAGAGAGAGAAAGAGAGACCTGGGTTTTGGATTGAAGGCCTAAAGGTCGATGTTTTGAGGTTCTTCTTTCTTTGTTGTTGTTGTTGATCTTCTTAGTTTGCGTTTTCGTTGTGGAAAAATATCAGAATGGATGGGTGTTGAAGTGGAAATTATAGCTTAAAATATGAATCTGATGAATGAATGGTGCGGATGTGGATGGCTTGGCTACAGCAATAATAGAACATATGCCCCACCTCACTTTTTGGTTTTTATGGATTTTAATTTATCAAAGATATATATTTCTAATGAGTCCTTGGATTTATGTTATATTCCAAAATGCCCCCCAAATGTTCCTTCTCTTTTGATTGCTAGGCGACTATAAAAAAGGAGGACCGGATCTTCCTAGCTTAAAATAATAATAAGTGTGCATCTAGCATTGGCTTAAAAATTTATTTATTTATATTTTAACTTATTTTTGTTACTATTTATAAATCTAATTGCATTTTTTGATATTATTTATTTAATATTTTAACTATTTTTTAGTTTTGTATATGGTACTTTTAGCAAAAAGTTTTCAATTTCAATAAAGAAGTTGTTCCAAATAGACACTAAGTAATCAATTCCCTAGTTTTTTTGTTGTCGTCTGTCCTCTACTAGTTTTTTTAAAAAAAGGAATAGGATATCTCTCAAAAAAAAAAAAAAAAAAACGAATAGGATTAAGACATTTGCACAAAAGAAGGAACAAATTACAAAATGAGAGGAAAATGTCTTCTCGTCTCAATCTCCTAGTAGTTTTGAAAATGTTTAAATTTTGAAAGATTTCTATTTATTAGGATGGTAGGAAACTACTGTGAACTGTCAGACATTACATCACATGCTTAAACTTAACCCTTTTGTGGTTAAATTAAACCCCATTATTTGTGGGATAACCCTTAAGAGATTCAAACTAATACTATTATATACTTTATTCATGTTTAGTTTCAAGACCCCAATACTCCCACTTTCTTTTGTTCTTTTCTTTTTTCCCCACTTCTTTAGGTTTTTAAAGATTTGATGGGCTAAGGTGATCTTGTGGGTCATTTGCTATGAAGACATTGTAGACGTTGGTAATCAATTTGTCCATGATGGGCTTAAGTCTATTGGCAAGTATTTTTTAAATGATTTTATAAGAGACATTGTAAAAATTTATCGGTAGAAAATGTGACACTTCTTTGGAAGCCGATAGTTTAAGTACTACTACTAGGGTTATAAACAATATATAAGGATTTAAGTTATATTTGGATGGAGGTAGATAGGGGGAGAGGAGCGAAGATTTTTTGACTACCTTCCCTCCTCTCTCTTTTTCCCTTCATTCCAAACAGACCTTAAGTAGAAACTTGGTTGAAAGAGAGCTCGCACCATTGAGATGACATTTAACTTAAGCATGAACCAAAACTTTTGATAGAATGCCACAGGTAGGCCATCATATCCAATGGGTTTTAGAGACGCTAGTTGAAAGGCTGCTTGCACTACTTTTTCATTAAAAAGGGGTTTTTCCAACATTACTTTTTTTTTCTTCTATAAGGTTAAGGACCTCTTTAAGTTGTTTTTGTATTGTTGTGACCTCCATGCTGTTAGGTTGTATGAATAGGTGAGTGAAGTGGTTTTGGAAGCACTACTCCTCAATATATATCCACCTTTGTTCGGCCAAATGCCCTTTAAGTTAAACACTTCTGTTTCATTATCATCCTTCTTTTTTTAACCACTACTTGAAATTACAAGGTATTAATGTTTTCATTTAGGATCTAGTCACTTCTAGACTTTTGAGCCCACATTATTAGTTTCATTTTTTGAAAGGAAAAGGCATATTGTATTTCAAGTGTATGTAACGAGCCCCTCAAAACTTGTAAGTCTCGCACACCAATGAAGCCTACATGTTGTTGTGAGTGTCTCATTCATGTATTTGAAACTATAGTGTGGGTTTGGATAGGAAGGTTAGTTGCAGTGCGTTTTCCAGCTTCGCGTTTTCTCTTTTTTTTTTTTTTGCTGCACTTGTTAATTTTGGGGGACAAAATTCACTGTGCGTGTACTGTGTGTACACTGTTCACGCAATATTTAATATTAAAAGTGAGTCTCACAATACTATTCACACATTTAAAAATTATTTTACTACAGCGTTTTCAACAACAATCAGTTTTTATTAACTTTCAGCAACAATAAGTGCTATCCAAACGGACCCTATATACCTTTTTCTAGTTTTTTATTTTAGGTCTTCTAGTGAGTGTAGGTTGTCTTGTAATTTTTATAATTATGCTTTCTTAAAGGAAATTTCCTTTTCTAGTTATCTAAATACTATTTTATTCCAGGTATTAATTCTCTCACGCTCATTTGTACATCATTTCTACATATCATCCATATCATTTTTTTAAGCTTGCATGGACAAAATAAAATGTGTATTTCGCTCGTATAGCTATGAACATTGTATTGTGGAAGTACAATAAACGTGAGCTAATATTGTCCGTTCTAATTTTCCTTTGACTTCACGTAGTTTACTCATTAGGTTGATAAGTGTAGGAGCTCTATCTTCATTCCCATGTTTCTTGAACAACAGTCTTCCATTCTAGGCAAGTGTTCAATCATTTCATTATTATATTATCTGAAGAGCCTGTGACGAAAAAGAGGCCCTCATTCTGTTTCCAAAAGGTTCAGTCCATAATTGGAGCAAATAATAGTCTAGTTTATAATTTGAGAAAATAATAGTTTAGTTTTTTACTATACATTATACAATGTGGGTAGTATTCCATCCATTCAAGGTTGCTAAAAGCTCCATTACAAAATTAGCTCCCGACTTTTATTCATCCCAAGTCTACAAAAGGCCTTTGGCTTCAATAACAATGCGTCCCAATTCAAAACTAATTAAATTTTGTAATTTTTGTGTACCGACTACCTAGAGTGGGAGAGTCTTTGAACGAGAGCTTGTCTTCCCGTGTTAAGATGTGATTGAAGTTGCCAATACAGAGTCCTTTTGATACAACAATAGCTATGAGTTCCCGTTATCAAAGTAACTTTTTATTTTTTTCCTGTTAATAATAATGTAGTAGTAAGTATCCATACTATCGAAGTTTAAAGATATTGGCCCATTATTAGTCAAATTATAGTTGAGATGTAAATTACATACCAGGGATAACATGACCTAATGGTTTTCTAACACTTGTATATTTCTGTTGTGCTGTTTCAATTAAGTTTCAACTATATATCAAACGCTATGTTATATGATTTGCACATTCTAGCAACTTTTGGTTCAATATGTTATAGCATGTTTATCAAAAAAAAAAAAAAATGTTATAGCATGAAACTTATATATATTTCATTTAGATTTTAGACCTAATTGTCCCGGCATTGTTATATTGCATGGATACATATATATGCTACAAAAATTCAGGGAGACTTTACATTCAGATTAGAACTTACTTAGCTAGTGGACCTCCAAACATAGTACAATACAAGTTTACAAGATATACAAGCACGAAAGACTAGGATAATACAATTACTAAAGATGCATGTACAATTCAACTAAAACTAATATATATATATATATATATATAAGACCCTCTGTACATACAAAACTCGTAAAAAGATAAATCACATGGTCACGAAATAGTGTAACAAGTTATCAATTTATATTGATTTGTATATATGTGAGTACAATCCTCTGTATAACTTTTTACAATGAAAGAATATAATAAAGCTCATCTGATTTGATCTCTAAGAAACTTTATGATCCAAGGGCTATGAAGCTTGATCTTGAAATGTGCCTTGATGTCTCCAAGTTGGATGTGTGGGGATGTAATTGATTTGAAGTTGAGGGCCATTGGCTTGATCTCGAACAAAATTGAAGGAAAATCCCTAGCTACTTTGATTTGAGGGAGCAGGGGTGCCTTTTGGACTTAGAGATGACTCTTTATTTTGATAAAGTGTCAGTAGCATTTTTCTCTCTCTATTTCTCTGTCTCATTTTCTCATATGAGAAGCCTCTATTTATAGGCAATTTAATAGCATTTGATTTGGAATTTTCTCTCAGTATTTATTGAGAGTTAATTATGAATTTAATTTGGTTTTCCATTTTATAAGAATCTTCCATATGAGTCTTTTCTTCTGACGTTGTCACATGGCTTTCTCCATTTAATATTGCCTCATGGCTTGATTTCATTTGCTGATATTGTCCACATCATCAACTGGAAATTAATTTGATAAAAAATATTCGATCATGATCAATTGGATGGTTGTGGCTACATCATAAAAATTTTGATGTCTACACCCTCCCTAATAGCCTCCATAATTCTTATTAGGAAAATCCACCTGTATGTAAACATAACAAAGTGGCTTGCAATAATAATAGGCAGAAAAGCCCATATGATGAGAAATAACCAGCCAAGAAATTGTGGCAGAAAGATTGAAGCCAGTGACACTGATGCAAGTGCTCCTGAAATGAAAAGAACATTGGCAAGGATTTGAGAGTAACTTGCCCAATGAGTCCGAATCTCCATCTTGGTTGCAAGTGGCAAGCAATATATGAACAAGTCTGTAAAGAAGATTCATGT
This sequence comes from Quercus variabilis, assembly GCA_030445155.1. Taxonomy (NCBI): domain Eukaryota; kingdom Viridiplantae; phylum Streptophyta; class Magnoliopsida; order Fagales; family Fagaceae; genus Quercus; species Quercus variabilis. The sequence continues at coordinate 18,645,177 of CP129448.1, read as the reverse complement.
GTTTATAGGGCGTGTCAAATAGGAACACATTTTTGCTTTGATCCTTTTGTTGGAGTAGTTTAATTAGTGATGGAATCAAGAATACGAAGCCGGCATGACTTATCCCGTGTTCACTTTCACTAGCACAAAAAGCAAAACACAAATGCTTTAGAGTGCACATCTTGAAAATTCTTGTGAAAGGGTCTTTAATTAAGATATTTGTTTGAATCCAATATAGGATTTCAATTCTTGATCCCTTACACCATGCAACTAGGTGTCATGCACATCAAAATGGATTATTGGACGTACCAGTTAACCAGAAGAGAGAGGGGATGATGAGAAGTGACATGATGTCATCAATGGGAGGAATTTCTATGTAAGGATACATAGGCTGCTGTACCAAAGCTACTTTGAGAGCTATAGCCACTACCTCATGGGTAATGACAAACTCTTCACCCCTTATCCAAGTCTTCCCAAAGTGAATATTGGAGTCATCAGTGTGAATAGAGAGGTTTGAGTAAAACTTTCTAATCAATGCAGCAGGAGGGGGATGTTCTACATCTGAAAGAGATAACCAACCTTGACTCTTAAAATTCTGACGTATTTCAGGACTCGCCTCATCTAGAATAACCTTTCTCTTAGACCAAACAGACCTAAAGATGTTTAACTTCTCATAGGCATCCTGATTAGACTTAAATTGAAATCTAGTCCTTTCAAAATTAGAAGAGGAGGAGGAGGTAGTGTTTTTCTTTGCTTTAGTTTTCCTAGCCATGACACTAAGAATAGTAAGGAAAACAAAAACAAAAACAAAACACAACACAAAAACCAAGGGCAGACTGCATTAGAAAGGGTTAGAGCACAATATATGTCAAGAAATTAACAAACTATATGATTCATGTATTGAATGCACATATGATGCATGCTTTAATGCATAAAATTTGTTCAATTTTCAAATTTCACCAACAATTGACCCAAACTTAAGAGTTTTAAGCAAAAATCCCAAATTTTGAAAAATCCATTTTTCAAAAAACCATTCAAATTGATCAATTAAACATTACATCAGTTATAAAACATGTTATAATGTACTAATTGACCAAAATCACAAGTCAATTTTAACCAATTAAGTCCAATTGAACAAAAACCCCAATTTTGAAAAATTTCAAGCCCTAGAATTTCCAATTCTTTTCAAAACACAAAATTAATCAAATTAATGCATGGGAATCATGATAACAGTATATAGGAACAAAAATCCATTGATCTAATTTGATTAAAAATAATTAGAAAATCAAATTCCCCAAAAAATCCTTTGTTCCAAAATTATGAGGAAAATGCAGGAAAATTGAAAATAAATGAGAAAAAAGAAAGGGTAAAAGAGTCTTACCAAGACTTTAGGAAGAAAACCCTTAAAGATATTAGAAGAAAAATGACAAAAATATTGAATATTTGGATCGGTCGAGAGAGAAAAGGACAAGGAGAAAAGTGTTTTTGAAAAAAAAACAATGAAGAACACATGCTGAGTGTTCTTTTTATTCTTCCTTCTCCATGATTTTCGATTGATTGAGTACCAATCGGGTACCGATCGAGTGAGACAGAGAGTTCCTAAATCTGAATAAAACAGTTTCGACTGATTGAGAATCAATTGAAGAGCAATTGGACCAATCCAAGACCAAGCTTTAAGAATTAGGGAATTTTGATCAGTTGAAAAACACATTCGATCATTCGAAATTCTGGAAATTTGAATTTTTGAAAAATTGTAGAAGATTATGCGGAACCAACTCAACCCAAGTAATTTCATGAATGAAATGCATGAAAATGAGTTTAAATGTTTTTCAAAAACATGAGATTTTAATCCAAAACTTCAAAACAAGATTTTCAAACTCTTACCCCAAAATTTTCAACCCTTGAACATATTTTGCATCAAAATCATAGAATATATAATCTTGGATGGCTAAATCAAATTCATACACAATTTCATGTATTAAGTTTAGCAAAGAATAACTTGTGAAGTGTGTGCAACTAGTAACAACATTAGATCCATGTGGGGTGATATGTAGATAGTAATCAATAATAATTTCTACATTATTCATCACATAAATTTGAAAGTGACTATCACCTAAAGAGTTACATCATATAACTCCCACATCTCCTAGAAAACAAGCTTGCAATCATGCATTTTTTTTTTTGCCTTATTGCATGCAGACATATATATATATATATATATATATATATATTAAAGCTACACCTTATTTTCTTTTTGTGTATGTGCTACACTTTTTCAAACACAAAATCTTATGATATGCACTAAGGTGTTTATGATTGGCTAGTAAACAGTGGTGAGATGGATATTTATGCATTTCTCTTAGGATTTTTTAATTCTTACAATCAAAAGCATGTGACTTCAAAATCAAAAGAATATGATCAAAAACTATAAACACTCACACAAACATGCACTACATAGCTAAAACTAGCAAAGTGCCGAAAAATAAGCTCATCTAAGCTAAACAAGGTACACAGGCATGTTATGCAAAGATAATATGGCCAACCTTAACTACACATCCATGATGTGTAATACAAAACACATCCTTCCACTTTCCTCTTTCCTCCTTTTTTTTTTATAATTTTTTTTAAAGAAAACGAAAACAACCTAATATGAAATGCATGAATGTAATGCAATGCAAATCCTAGAAACAAAAGAAAACAAGGAAGCAAAAAATAAATGGTCACAAAGGATTTTGAGATGAAGTGCAAGGACCACATCAAAAAGACTCAATTATATTGAGTTTTTTGCATCCATAACTTCTTAGATGCAACTTTGGCTTTGGAGTTATTATTAAGATTAGAATGATGAGTAACTCCAGCATTGGTATAAAGGTTTAAAGCCTTTACTAATTCACCAATAACTATCATAGGATCTTGTGCTTGAGGCACAAGTACTTTTTGCTTAGTTGCTTGCTTAGCAGCTTGCAACTTGAAACAGTTTGGGCGAGTCTACCCAGCTTTTCTATAAAAATGACAAACCCACAAAGGTCTATCATGCTTCTTACCCTTAGGTAAGTTAGGACTCTTAGACTAAGACTCTTTAAGATCTACCCTAATCTTCCTAGGAGTAGGAACTTCTACTTTTGGCTTTACAACTTCTATCTTAGATGGTTCAGAAGAAGGAACAAAGTTTGTGGAATGAGTTTCAGACTCAGAGATGCTATTAACAAAACCTAAACCTAGTTTGTCTAAGGGAGACTTCTAAATACTCAACATGTGATCAAGTTTAGAACTAGCAGACCTATTTGACTGTTCTCTAGCAATAGGCAATTCTAGTTCCAGGTTCTTAATTTTTTCAACCAACATAATATTTTCATCCTTCACCTTATTTATCAGTTCATTAGCATTAAACAAATTTAGCAACAAGTTTTTTTTTTTCTTGTTCAAGAATGGCTATCTTCTTTAGTCCTAAATCCACACCCATTGCATCCTTTGCAGTAACCTTGCATAGCTTATTATAAGCTTCTTACGAGTCAGCACTCTCAGAGAGTTCCCCATCAGAAGGGTTCTCTTCAACTGAATTACTTTCATTAACTACAGCAGTAGCTGTGAAAGCAAAGAAATTTTCATCTTCATTACTTCTAGACTTGTGATCAGAAACTTCATCATCACTAAGGGTTATAGCCATAGCTTTACTCTTTGTTCTCAAGAATGTTGGACATTCTGATTTCACATAACCATACCCTTGACAACCAAAACATTGTTGACCTAGAGAATTACTAGAAGATTGACCAACTTTTTCTTTTGATTTTTCAGTATTATTGATTTTAATTGGTTCATTTTTCTTAGAGTTCTTAGGTTCAGCATTGTTTTTACTTCTTGCCCTTCTATTGTTATTCCTAAGAAAGTTTCTAAAGTTCTTGGCAAGATATGCAATCTCCATAGAAGATAGTTTACCATCAAATCCATTATCATCAACATCATCAACTAACTTAAGAGCTATTGAGTTGGATTTGTTAGTTTTGGGTAGATCTAACTCATAGGATTGTAAAGATCCTACAAGTTCATCAACAGGGATGGAGTCCACATCCTTTCTTTTAGTAATGACAGTTACTTTAGGTCTAAAGTTCTCAGTTAAGGATCTAAGAATCTTCCTAACTATCTTAGGTTGATCATAAATTTTACCCAAATTATATGCAGAATTAATAATACCATTTAGTTTAGCATAGAATTCATCAAAGCTTTCATCTGCAGACATTTTAATGCTTTCAAACCTAGTAGTTAATTGCTGCAACTTGTTTATTTTGATGCCTTTGTGCCTTCATGCACAGTTTGGAAAATTTTCCAAGCAGTATGAGCAACCTTAACGTTTGAGATTCTCCTAAACTCTTTCATAGAAATAGCATTAAAAATAGCATTCATAGCTTTGCTATTAAAAGCAGTTGCTTCTTTTTGGGCCGTTGACCATGCAGAAAGCGCCAGCCGTCCTCCGACATTCAGAAAAGGGAGAACTAACAATTGCACCAGTAAAAGAAGTCACGGAGGTAGCTAGACCTTCCGCGGTACGCCCTAAATGGTAGCATTCGAGCAAGTCAAGAAATGGAGCAAAGAAAGCGGCTAGACAAGAAATAACTACTTACCTTACTCATTACTTCAATTGAGATAATAAAAAATCATTTCATCTTTTTAGTTGGAACTTTAGGCGGTTCCCGAAAAAAGATAGCGAAAAAGATTATTCCTAAAGTCGAGACTAAGAGGAATGTATAAACCAATGCTTCCATAGATTCAATTGTGGTTTACAATTATAGCTTCCATACCTGTTTATTTTGGATCGTCTCCCAGATAACTAAAGAGCAAGAGTCAAAGAAAAGGCAGCAATTCAAATCAAGATTTTTCCGGTACCCTATTTATGTGAAACTCTGTTAAATCACAAAAATAAAGGTGAAAAGTAAGAAATCAATCTTGTATCAGACTGCTTGTCTTTTTGTAGTTGGATCCCCAAGTTTTTGGAATGCTCCAAATTCTACTTGAGCATCCAAATCTGGGTCAATACCGGCAAAAACATCTCTGAACAAGGTTCTAGCACCATGCCAAATGTGTCCGAAGAAGAAGAGTAGAGCAAACGAAGCATGTCCAAAAGTAAACCAACCCCTTGGACTGCTACGAAAAACACCATCGGATTTCAAAGTAGCACGATCTAATTCAAAAATTTCCCCCAATTGAGCACGTCTAGCATATTTTTTCACAGTAGCAGGATCACTATAACTGACTTCATTCAGTTCGCCGCCATAGAACTCCACTGTTACCCCTACTTGTTTGACACTATACTTTGATTCCGCCCTTCTAAAAGGAAGATCGGCTCTAACAATTCCGTCTCCGTCTACCAAAACAACCGGAAATGTTTCAAAAAAAGTAGGCATACGACGTACAAAAAGTTCACGCCCTTCTTTATCTCTAAAGATAGGGTGTCCTAACCACCCAACAGCTATTGCATCCCCGTTGTCCATTGAGCCCGCTCTGAATAATCCCCCCTTTGCCAGATTATTGCCGATGTAATCATAAAAAGCTAATTTTTCAGGAATTTTAGACGAAGCTTCTGATAAACTTTGATTTTCGGCTAGCCCAGCGCCAACTCTTCGATATATTTCTTGCTGGAAGTATCCCTGATCCCATTGATAACGAGTAGGACAAAATAATTCAATCAAGGTGGTTGCTGAACCATACCACATAGTTCCAGCAACAACAAAAGCGGCAAAAAAAACAGCAGCGATACTACTGGAAAGGACGGTTTCAATGTTTCCCATACGTAATCCTTTGTATAGACGTTGGGGCGGACGGACACTAAGATGGAATAGACCTGCTAATATGCCCAATGTCCCTGCTGCAACCTAGGGATCACCTGGTGAATGGTCTCAGGCAAGCATTAAGAAGTGAGAGTAGCGTGGCAGGGAGCACAAGCACACTTGGCAGGAGATAGCCAAGGAAAGCACTGGAAAAGCTTGTTGGAGGAAATTGATCAAAGTTCAGGCTTGATAAGTACAAGGAGCAGGGAAGGCTACTGCTACTGCGACAGATGGTTGACTAATGCTCCTACCGTTACAGATAGAAATTCGCTAACAGGTGATTGCCTGCCCATGCTATAACCATGCTACCTTCCTTCCTATAAGCTGGCTAACTAAGGCCTACGGACTGATTACCGGTATACAATTAAGGGCAGGAGCCCAGCAAGGAAGAAATGGCAGAAGAGGGAGAGTAGCTCTATTGACTATTACAAAACAGAATTTAGGCACAACCTTTTCCACAGTTACAGAAGCCTTTGCCGCAGATGACCGCTTTGACATATTAGCCCGGATTACGCTTTCAAATCAATAGTTCATTGACCATAGTACCTCCTCTTTTTTTCTTTGAACAAGCCTTGTTACTACAGCTTCTTACTAAAGAAAGAATGCCATACTATCGAACTATAGGCGAGATGAAGCAAGCAAGGGTGGGTGCTCGTAGATCACTTGCTCGTTACATAACATCTCAGGATCAGGATCACTATCATTCGGCTGACCTGGATTCAATTCCACGTGCCCCAAGGTAAGAGCGTAGTGAGATACGTGAATGCGTTATATAGCAAATAAAGAGAACAAGCATAACAGCCTAACCGCCGCATCGATCATTCGGTAGCGACTGTTTATTAAAAACACAGAACTCGAGGAGTGAAGTGAGCCTTGCAAGAGCTATCTATTCAATCGGGGACTCTCTTTCCATTACACTATCTTTTCCTTATCCTTTCGGATTGTCTTTCAAAACTAGCAGAATCGTGGGACCCATTTTCCTACCACTAAAGAAGGAGAGTCTAAGCTTGCCTTCTTACTATCATATTAAATACTGCTTATTGGTCTTTCCCTATCTTCAATAGAAGGGAAAAACCCAACCACCTTTACACTTCTTTCGACGGCTAGTCTTCATTTGTTCGATTTATTCTTTTTCTTTTCTTTGTTTGAGGTTTGAAGGCTTTTTGCTTGTGCTCACTGGCTAGGGCTTTCGATTGATTTTTCCGTTCTTCTTGAAGGCCTGGCAGAAGGAAGACCTGTCTGCTTTTTCCAAAGTTACCATCTAACTAATTTGAGTCTTTCCTCTTTTTAAACCTTACCAGCCCTTGAGCATGTGGTTTAATTCGATACAACGCGCAAAACCTTACCAGCCTTTGAGATCTATCTTATCTATCTGCTGCAGTGCACACTAACAGCGAGCCTTTGACTTGCCTTGTTTCCAATCCTCGATAATGGTTCAGTTCCTATTAGTATCCATGATACAAGTCGGATTGCCTTTTCCTACGGGAGGTCGAGTGCTAGTCTTCCTTATGGTTCAACTCTTTCCTTTCCACTGGTTTTTTGAAGGCCATTTTTGTAAGCATTCCTTTAGCAAGTAATCCGTTGCTTGTTCTAACACTTAGAGGAACCTTTTCTGCCGCACTGTTAGTACCTGGAGGCGAGAACATCTTGAATCCCCCACCTAGAGGACCAAGCCAAAGAAAGGGACCTAGCTCTGAAACCCCCAATCAATGAGATACTCAAGGTTCTTGATCGGCTATTAAAGACAGATATAGATTTGCCGAATCCACTGTGCCTGAGAACTTGCCTGTTCCACCGTGCCTGGCTTACGGACTGTGCCTGAGAAGAAAGACAGAAATAGATATGGGTTTTTGGCCCTACTAATACTAATAAAAGGGCTTGAGAGCCCAGAACAGAGGACAGAGAGCCAAGCATAGGGGAAAGGCATAGATTGTAGCTAGGGGAAGAGCTGAGAAGAGAGGAATGAGGCTGCTATTTCCTTTAGATAGATGGCAATAATGAACGACGGTTTGGCACCCTGGTTTTGGCATAGCTCTGTTCTGATGAGGGTGAGGGGAGCTCGAGTAAGTGTAGCGAAGAGAAGTTCCTCCTATCTATAGGTAGGAGCGTAGGAGCTAGGACTTTCTTTGAGTTTTCTGAAGCTAAGAGTGAGTAACTAGGCGAAGAGTTGAGGATAGATAGAGGAAGCGGAAGCTCGATTTGCTTCTTGTTAGATCAAGCGACCTTGAACCTGCAGTTGACTATGAAGAGAAGAATCAAAAGGATAGACCTCCCTACTCATTATGAGGAGACCTATAAAGTATGAGGAGACCTAAACTCGAGTTCAAATGCTTAAGAGAAAATGGCTAATGGTCGAGGCCTACTAGATAGAGCATGGAGCTGTTCTTATTCCTGTTGTTAGGAATTCTTAAACCTATAGTTCCTATGTGCCTAACCAAGAGAATGGTCTTTCCCGCTCTTAGTTCGGCATGGCTATCCGAGTAGAATATATTGTATGAAGAGAGGACGAGCGTAAGGTCTCAGAGTTGCTATAAAGTGAAACCTTAAGGTTGAGGACTGGCTATGAACTTCTTTCTATCAAGAGATATAGATAGGTTCCTGCCTCTCCTAAGGTCAGGTATGACTTCTCCCCGTTAGCAGCTCTTTGAATCAAGAATCCCAGCAAGAAGTGCATCTTACAACTGCTTTACCGACATCGGAAAATCAGATGTATTAGGAGGTTAGGACTATCCTCTTTCGTACTATCAATCTCTCCACCTGTTACATCTTCCTGCTATCTTTAGGGTGGTCGAAGATCTTTCTTCCCTTTAGGAGCAAGCTACCTTCCTTCCAACGTCAGTCAGTATAGATAGTCAAATTCTGGATGAACATGCATTCTTTTCGATCTTGTACTCTTTTTCTTTAGTTTTTAATAAATGGTAGACTTATAACCAATCCAATCGGAAACCTTAATTCGAGAGATCAAACTGCGCTTCGAGTGTCTTATGCATCGGATGGACGTCAAGTGGTTCCAGGACCAGAACTTATTCTTTTAGAGAATTAAAGGTAATCAGCCTTCATAAAGTAGGGTATTCCATATCCGGGAGGAGAAGTCCCCGGTTTACGAATAAGGAGCTGAAAGCAGCTTGACCTATCTATCTGACTTTCTATCTTATTAGTAAAGGAAAGCGGTAGCTTGATTGTATGATCAAGGAGACAGTCAGCCTTGCGAGTCTTTCATCAAGCAAGCAAGAGAGGAGCAGTAAATGGAATGAACTAAGATAGGCTTAGGGTTTGGATGAGGATTAGGACGGAAAACCTTTATTAAAGCGGAGTCTCTTCTAAGAAAGATGGATGGGATCAAGTAAGGAAAGCCTAAGGTAGCTTTCTTTGATCTGAAATCAAAGTCGTACATTGTATTTCTCTGAAATGGGATTCCCGTCCTTGCCTGCCTTCGACGCCTTCCTTTAGTAAGTAGTAAGACAGACCTGCATTATTAAGCGATGAACGCCCCTTCCTAATTTCTTTTGTGGAAAGAAAAGTGTAAAGAAAGAAGAAAGTTGAGTAAGAGAAACCTAGAAATGGAGCGAGGATCGAGCTTTCACCTCCGCCTATCCCGCTTTCCTTCCTTGGCTAGTTCAAAAAGGCTTTTTCCACTTTGCTTTGTTCATACAAGAAGTAATAAAGAAGTGACAATTAAGATTCATAAGACTTCCCGCTCGGAAGAACTGGCTTTTCAACTGAAAGGAGGTGGAAGCTCTACTAAGATGGAGATGGAAAGGAGGGCACTTAGCTCGGCGTTAGGTAGTTAGGAGCGAAGGTAGTACGAGGCAGAGCCAAGACAAAGAGAGGATGGAACCATCAATACGTCAAGGAGAGAGTTTCACTCTTGCCAGGTGGGGAAGCTTGACTTTGACTTCGGGAATCAGATTGATTTTTTAATGGGGCGAGGCTAATTTACTTTATTTTAAGTTAATCCGATAGAAAGCGATGCCTACTAGACTGGCTCGAATAAGCCTTTAAATAGTCTCATAGCTTCTTCACCTAGCAGAAGCAGAAGTAAGAGACGCAAGGAAAGAAAAAAGCTTGTTCGAGGCAAAGAAAGCCTAAACCTTCACTAGATAGAGTTGGAGCTTTCTTTTGAGTTGCATCTAGTTCAGTAGGTGCCCTAATAGTCGTGAAAGTCAAGCTGCTTCCTTCTCTCCTTGCAGTCGAGCCTATAGCCTATTACTAACCTTGTTAATCCTTAGAGAATGAATGCAAGGTTTACTCTTCATTCTTCGGCAGGAGGAGAAGTGGATTCCCTTCCAAAGAACAAGGAATCCTTGATGCTTCTCAAATGTCTTGAAGAATGCTCTCCTTGATGTGAGGTAAATGTGAGGGAAAGAAAGAAGTGAAGGGCTAAGTCAGTTCACAGTTAAACTTCGAGAGGGGAGTCTTAATTCCACTCCGATCCTAGTTAGCCGAGTAGCTTGAAAGCAATCTACCTTTAGCTAATAGCTAGATTAGTTCTCCCCAATATTGATTAGTTGGTCGAGCACCTTGTCCCCTATTCCTTCAATCGGAACTGGCAACTTAACGTGTTCCCCCCTTCCCTGGGGTATCCCCTCTCTGTCTTCTTTTGTAGAGTAATCTTCCCTCCTAAGTAAGTACCTCAAAAACCTTTAAGTAGAGTGAGTTCCCTTGGGAAAGCTACCTTATGTTGGGGATCCTTCCTCTGTTGAGCTAGGAACCTACCCACTTTTTGTAAAGCTTCTCCAGATTCTGTTATTAAACCCGCTCAAAACTACAACTAGACTACCAGTAGAGGAACTTAACGGGCAAGAAGACCTAATAATAGGAAGAAAAGGTGCTATCCCAATAGGTTCCGGATCGGATCGAGCAATAAGTGAAGGAGCTTGACCAATCCCAATGAGGGAAGTTGCTGAAAGAGAAAGGGACATCTTGAACTCAGGGGGAAGGGACCTTAACGACAACAAAAGAAGTGCGTGCATTTCCCGATCAAAGAAAGAAGCCCTTGAACTCACCTTCATTCAACAATGAAACTTCACGTATGAACTCTGCTCGGGGAGGGCCGGGCTAAGGACGAAGTCAACCTAAACTGCTTGAAGCTATCTCACGAATTGGATTCGAACCAATCAAGCTACTTTCCTTTTAGTAGATCGTGAGTGGGTCTGTCGTCCTCCTTATTATAGTCCTCCTAAAATCAATAGCATTTCGTCGGAATACATCCTGTCTTTTCACCTTAGTAGTCCTATGCATAGTCAGTACTATAGCCCCAATCATGGCTACTAATAAAATAAGACTAGGAACCAAAAACCAGACGGAATAGTAGGTATAAAGTAAATTGCCCAATGTTTCCAAATTAGTCCAACTTCATACCTTTCCGGCATAAACCGTATATCTCAGAGAGGTCGTATTTCTTTGGGTTGGTAGTAATGGAATGGTTTCATTATCTAAAATGAAGAACATTTCCCACCAAAGGATCAGTCCAATAATACCACTCACTGGTAAATAGCGCAATACTTCTTCGTGAATCTCCGCTATTTGAATATGGAACATCATAACAATGAATAGGAATGAAACGGCTATAGCTCCTATATGAACTACTGGGAAGATCATAGCGGAGAAGTCAAGACCTAACAAAAGAAGTAAACCTGAAGTGTCGCGAAAGACTGGGATGGGAAACAAAACGGAATGTACCGAATTTTTAGCACGTACAACCATCAAACCAGAGACCAAAGCAGGGCTCGACAAAACAGAAAGTATCATTGGTACGTCGTCCTTCCCTGAAATGGAACTTTCATGCTGGAGCAAGAACTAGCATGAAAGTCTATCTATTACGACCAACGCGGTTGTTCGTATTTCATTTTCTTCTTCCAAGCCAAGCCCTTCTTAGAAAGCACTCACTAAGTTACTTACAGAATCTCAAATCTCTCTCGACGCCGAGAATTTTTTATGTGTCCAGGTCGATCAGAGGTTAGGCTTGCTTCTCCCCTACCTTTTAGCGTTCTGGGCCCCTGAAAAAATAAAGAAACCCGAAATCAAAAAGAAAGAAGAAAAATTGGGCCATGTTTCCCGAGAGAGGCCGCCTTCTCTCAGGCCAGCAGTCTTCTACTTCTAGTCGACTGCTCCATGACGGGCTTCCCTCTTTCCTGGGCTCTGCTCGCTCATCTACGCTCTGACCCAGCAAGTAATAATTGAAAAACGATCTTTCCTTGCCTGCATTAAGATTTAAAACTTGTCATAAAAAAAAAAGGCAATCAATCAGAATCAAGATCTAGACTATCTTCTATCTGGATAGATATGTCCCTATGAGCGACTACGCCTATCTTTATATGTTTTGGCCACGTCCGTTTCCGCTCCGAAGAGGAAGGTTTAGATCTTTCAATCTTATGTCGTGAGGGATGTGACCTATGTTAGGTCCATAAGATACCACAGCTTTTGGTGTTCTATGATTCACCTCCGAATAATGAGTAGGTAGCTCGATCCTTTTGATTCTTCTCTTTATAGTAAACTGATGGGGGGACGCGGAGCAATAGGTCGAATTACTATATAAAGAAGAGTTGTAAACTATAGGACTTCTTGTTCGAGTAGGAATATTTCGGTTTTTCTCGTTCCTTCTCTTCAATAAGAATAGGGATTTGAAATGATACAAATTCCTCTTCATTCTGTTGTGCTCAGCGAAGGAACTGCCTAAGCATACTTTTTCGGATCCAAACTTCTTTGTTCTTTCTAAGTCTTCTTCTTGCATAGAAGAACGCAACTGTTGCAAAAACCGGGATTTTAGTAGTAGGCGGCATCCCCTCTTAGTTTTGAGTAGGTGGAACCATTCTGTTTTGGTTCTTCTCCACATTCTTACCGGGTGATCCAGGAATTTGCCTATTATTTTTTCAACTGAAATTTCGATATAGAAAGATCTCCTTATTTCTTCACCGCAGATTCTCGCGTCATTTTCTTGAAAAGATATTAGATCACCGTGGGACACTTTCAAATGAGTAATGCTTACCATTCCATTATTCACACAAAGCCTTCGATGACTTATCGGCTGCCTTGCTTGAGGAATAGTTTCACAAAAATGGAGACGAACCATAATAACGTCCAATTTAGTTTCTGGATTGAGTGGAAAAGGGATATATGAAGTTCGTTCTGTTCCTCTGTGCATCTCTGTGATAGGTAAATTCCCATGAAAAAGGGGCAACTTTCGTGTAGTTTGTGATTGGATGTAACTGTTAAGATTTTCTCTTGGATAAATCTTTCTCTTAATAGATCTCTTCTTGTTCCTCAATCTTCGGAGAATGCGGCGTTGTATTATTGTAAGTTCTCTGTTCCGAACATTTCCTGAAAGTAGACGACAAGTTTTAAATCTTAATGTAGGCAAGGCATATCTCGTTGAATCAGTCTTTTTCGCCACATCGCGTATAACGGGAATCGAACCCCCTCTACTGCTGGTGAGCGGATGGAGAATGTTCTACTTCGATCCAGCAACTTGTTAGGAGTAGGTTTTGGCTTGCCCCTTTCTATTATATTAGTAAAGCGCTAACGAGCAAGAAAACGGATGCGCTAACGCGAAACGGCTTTCTAAAGCTCAATTCGTTGCTTTGTTCTATAGTAAGGGGCCCTTTCTTGCAGGATGCCGGGTGCACAGAAACGCCCAACCTATACAAGGGGTTTCCGCCTTCATTTGGTCGTGCTGCTATGATGTAACGTGCGGTCGTCCCGAGGCAGCAGGATGTATGGTATAGGGCTCCCATTTTCTCTCCCTTAAAGTCCTTTATAGATTTCGAGTCGGGAATAGAGCAGTGGCTTATTCGGCGCTATATCACACACAATTCATTCATTCTCGGGTATAGCTGTTCACGAAACGTGGCATGGGACATCTGCAGGCGGTGGGAGTCTGACATTCGAGCGAGAGGTCAGACCAATCCCATTCATCCTGGTCCGATCCGAATGGATCTTGTTGAATGAATTGATCCATTGTTGTATGCCCTACTTCTTAGTTCATTTTTTCCTACTTGGACCCGCCGTACTTCCTTTGACTACTTCTGAGATATAGTGGAAACATTTTGTTATGGTGGAGAGTGGGGAGTGAAAACACCAATGCAGCAGAGAACGACCGCATGAATCGGATCCACTTATATTAAGACAGACGACCGAGAAAGAAAGGCTCCACGCTCTCCAAGTGGTTGATCTTAGCGTGCTAGCCGCTGCTTCATTTCGTATAGTGATAACGCTTTCTCTTTCTTAGCACTCCGCCCCCCCTTGTATAGTAAGCGGAACTCTGGTTGCACGGCTTTCTCTTATAGGGGTCTATTTTCTCTGACTTGACTCAGCTTGACCTACTTGACTCAGCGGTTAGAGTATCGCTTTCATACGGCGAGAGTCATTGGTTCAAATCCAATAGTAGGTAAAACCGGCCGAAACCCCTGTTTTTGCCAGCATGACAGCAAGCACGGACTGGCAGCAAGGAGTCAACTGAATGACCAAAGCATCGGTTCCTTCCACTTGTGGCCTTCTTCAACCGCCTTGACACCTTAATCTCAAGGAACCCCCATCTCTTCTTCTCTTCATGTATGTGAGCTGCCTGCCCCGTCCCGAATAGACGAACAAGAACAAGCTGAAGAAAGGCGCGAGAGAGAGAGTTGAGTATCAACTCACCTCCCCTCTTCCATAATTAGGTGAAGACCAGAGGTGGAGCGAGATACCTCCATGCCGAGAAAGTAATGCAGCGGATGAAAGAGACAAATGCAATGGGTTGCCAAGCTCCTTGATGAAATCGAATTAAAGAGAAAAATCATTCCCGGTGAGAATGTTGTCGTCAACGTATAAAAGAAGGATAAGGCAACGGCCATGACGTCGACGAACAAAGATGGAAGAATCCGCACGGCTACAGTGGAACCCTTTCTCAAAAATGAAGCAGTGAGAAACGAGCTAAATTTCTGAAAGCAGGCACCAAGAGCTAGGAAGGGGGCCTGTTTTAGCTTGTCGGAGGCCGTAACGTAAATCGCTTTCTTGAGCTTGCATACCAAGTTAGGATTCCTAGGAGAAGAGAAGCCTGGAGTTGGAGGAGGCTGAATAGAAACTTATTCTTGTGGATCCCCCCTTCCCTTATGTTGTTGAAAGGCATTCTTCACGTCAAGTTGAAATAAGGGCTACTTTTTGATTGCAGCCAAGGCAAGAATGCCACGAATGGTGGTCATTTTAGCAGCCTGGGGCAAATGTTTTCCCTATCTTTAAAGGGGTTCGACTCAATATTCTTGAAAAGGAATCCTTTAGCTACTAATCTAGCTTTGTATCTCTCTACCGAGCCAGCTGCTTTATGCTTGATCTTGTAAATCCACTTGCAGCCAATGGCTTGTTTCCCTGCAGGCAATGAGACTAAGTCTGATTCTTTTTTTCTGGGCATTTCTTTCTTCCTGCATAGCATCTCTCCAGTAAGAATGATTGAAGGCTTCCGCAAATGGTTCAGGTTCATGAGAAGATTGAACTGACATGAGGTAAGCTCGATGTTTTGGGGAAAACGATTCATAAGATAAGACAACAATCCTTCAACGGGATAAGAAACTTGAGAGGGTCGACGAACCTGAGAGAGGGATCCAGAATCTGAGGAAGCAACTAGGCTAGACTGCGGATCTTCTGGAGTAGTCTTAGCCTGGGAAACATAATGTAATCGCCGCCGAGAATAAACATGCTGTGCCGGGTGACTTGAATCCTCTGAGGTCAGCTGAACAGGCGGCAGAAGATGCTGGCCTGAAGAGTGAGGCTGATCCGTAACATCAACTGCAGAAGAATGAGGTTCGAGTTGATGAACAGGAGAAGGCCGCAATACATCTCCATCACCATTCTCCCCCGGGGCTGATGAATTAGGTTAAGGAAAATATGAGGCGACCTCATTAAAGAGAACATTCAAGGATACATCGAGTCTCTTGGATTTCACGTCATAGCATCTATATCCGGACTGAGCATATCCAAGAAAGATACAAGTGATTGCCTAGGGGACAATTTCTCTCTTAACTGCGCAGGAATATGAACAAAACACGTGCATCCAAACACTCGCAAATGCCTATAGGATGGTGCTGCCCCAGTAAGAAGTTCGTGAGGTATCGCTGCAGCTTATTCACTCTCTCTTCCCCCCAAAGAAAGGAGAGAGATGTCCCGTCCCTTCTTTATGCACATCCATATACATAGCCAGACACAAAGGTGTATAATCCGGTCCAAATCTGTGGTTCTTTAAGTTCATTCATTGTAGGTTCTCTTACTTGCTCTAGTGGCTGGCAAACGCCAACCGAGAGGGGAGAACGAATAGCTCAGGAATCGACTGATTCCGAGCGGACTCGTGGAGCTGCTGCTTGGATTATCGTAGAATAAGAGGAGCCATCTTAGGAAATGACTTAACTTAAAAGACAGATGCCGCCGCTACGAGGCGAGGGAGTCACTTGTCTGGTCTTGCGGTGCACTCACTCCCGTTACGAGAATGAAATGACGCCCCAGCTCGACTCGAGACCAAGACTCCTTACAACTCGCACCAATAGCGGCACTGAGCAGCTGGAGATTTATAAAAAAGGTAGCCCAGCCGCCCTTCCCCCCTAGCCGCCTACCTACTCGTGTTCGTAGCTTGATCGGAGGTCAAGAGTGTGGTCCGGCGAAAAAACATAAGTCGTCCGTATCAAGTGATACGTGAACTGCTCAGTAGTGCTTCGCCACTACCGTAGCTGGCGGAAATAGCTTAATGGTAGAGCATAGCCTTGCCAAGGCTGAGGTTGAGGGTTCAAGTCCCTCCTTCCGCTCCTGGCTTCATCGTTTAGTGGTAATGAGTGGAGTAGGCAGCGAGTGGAGTGCATAAGCCCCTTTAGAGAAAGGGGCAAGCCAAAACCTACTCCTAACAAGTTGCTGGCTTTTCAGCCCTTGCGCGCTAGCGTTTTCCCTTACTAGTAAAGGGGCTGCTAGTTGTAGCGCGCAGTGTACTAGTGAATAGGAAAAGCGGATTGAGATTACCAATGACGGATGGAGGTTGAGGATAGAACATGTTCGGTGCCTCGCCCTTGTCTCCTTCGTCGGAGACTGCAAATGATGGGAATCCTATCGATAAAGAAGAGGCATAGGCATCGCCTCTCGATCCAATCCGTCTTCCCTGGCTTCCCCAACACACTCTTGATACGAAAGAAACCTCCCGCCATAGAGAAGAGATCTAAAGTCTAGGTCCCCTCGATCACCCTTACCTTGAACCTGAACTGGTCGAGAGAGATGAACCCGCACCACATTTTCATTTTATAACCCTCGAATCGAAACCCCCAGCTAGAAATGGAATTCCAGAACCTAAACAACTCAGTTGAGAGCTCCGTGACCGGTTCAAGGGAAGGCCCACCAATGATTGATAGGCCACCCCCCGCCCATCCGTCTCGTGATCCCTCATTCCACTAATTCGTTGTTATTGATTCATTCAAGGCATAGACTCCCCACTTCTTTGTCTTATTAGCACGGGTGTTCGTCAACGATGAAAGCCGCTGAACTTAAGACTCGAGTTGAGAAAGAGGGCTAGGCCCAGGAGAGGAGGGCTTTCAGGGACTAGGGAAGGCGGGTGGATTATAGAGCTAGGGGCGGATCGAAGGTTGGTTTGTCCATTGGAATTGGGCATGGACGAGCCTCGACTGGGTGCATTGATGAAAAAATGACAAAATCAAAACTTCTCCCATCGCATCATTCACCGGTGTAGGATTAAAGATTAGGTCCAGGATTCGAGTAAAATCGACCTTCCCTCTCATCTCATTATAATATTTTTAATTCCTTTTGATGCAAGTTTGTTGGAGATTGTGCTTGATCACTGCATTCATGTTTTCATATTTTTAAAAACACTTATGATTAACTACTTTTACAACTTATGACATTGAGTTAGTCTAGGACAAGAGTTATATGTTCAAAGAAAATTTAACCATACTTGGGTATGTTTGTTCTTAACAAATGACTAACAAATGACAAATGAATGTAATTATAATAATTATCCTACCTTCGTATTAACAAATCTTGGTGTAGGTCATATTCCGTAAATATTATATCGCCATGGATAAAAGTTGGATGGACAAGAAGAGGGGTTCAAGGGAATACTTTGAAGGTGTAACCCAATTCGTGGCATTTGCCTCCCCATCCGCACGCAATGGGAAGATGTTATGTCCTTGTGTGAAATGTGTGAATTTGATTTTACAACCAGTAAATGTGGTCCGTGATCATTGTTGGGCTTTAGGGATGCTTAACAATTACAAATTTTGGAAATTTCATGGGGAATCGGCGGTTGCCACGACGGCTC
Organism: Quercus variabilis; assembly: GCA_030445155.1. NCBI lineage: Eukaryota > Viridiplantae > Streptophyta > Magnoliopsida > Fagales > Fagaceae > Quercus > Quercus variabilis. The sequence goes on along the minus strand of CP129448.1, from coordinate 18,627,096 downwards.
CCGAATGTGGGAGCTCTCAAGTGCAAGAATCTAAAAATGTATATGGTGATTTTCGTGGGATGTTGCATGACTTATGCCCTCCGCATGAAATGCCACCTGAACCAATGGAAGAAGCTCCACCTACGGAACATCTGGGTGAAGGTCCGAATGATGAGGCGAAGAAGTTTTACAAGCTACTAGATGATGTAGACAAACCTTTATACAAAGGTTGTATGAAATTTAGCATTTTTTCAGCTATTGTCGTGTTGTTCCAATTAAAGACTTTGAATGACTGGACAAACAAGTCATTTACTATGTTGCTTGAAGTTCTGATTGATATGCTTCCTTCAGATGCTAAGTTGCCAAAGGACCATTATGAGGCTAAGAAGATAGTCCGGGATTTGGGTTTGGGTTATGAGAAGATCCATGCTTGTCCCAATGATTGTATGTTGTTTTGGAAGGAAAATGTTAACCTTGACGCGTGTCCTTGTTGTAAAGAATCAAGGTGGAAAACAAATCCGGTTTCGGTTGCTAGTAAAAATGCTTCATCCAGTAAGGGGAAGAAGAAAGCTGCAAAGATCCTACGGTGGTTCCCTTTAAAGCCACGATTGCAGCGATTATTTCTTGAACCCGATCTAGCTGCTTCTATGAAACGGCATGTTAATGGTCGTACTGAGGATGGGGTTATGCGGCATCCTGCTGACTCAGATGCATGGAAAATGTTTGATAGTAAGCATTTACAGTTCTCGTCTGACCCCCGTAATGTCAGACTTGGATTAGCTGCGGATGGGTTTAACCCCTTTCGAATTATGAGTTCTAGTCACAGTACATGGCCTGTCATGTTGGTCCCCTACAATCTCCCTCCTTGGCTGTGCATGAAGCGGTCATCTTTGATTCTATCATTACTTATTCCTGGTCCTACCTCGCCAGGGATTACTATAGATGTGTACTTGCAACCGTTAGTGGAAGAACTAAGGGAGTTGTGGGATGTTGGAGTACAAGCGTACGATGCATCTTCAAAACAAATATTCCAATTGCGTGCAGCATTGATGTGGACCGTAAATGATTTTCCTGCATGCGTAGATTTGTCCGGTTGGAGTACCAAAGGTGGGTTAGCTTGTCCTTCTTGTGCTATGGAGACTGATTCTCGATATTTGAGAAATGGCCACAAATTTTGTTACATGGGACATAGACGATGGTTGGATGTTGACCATGATTTCCGGAAAGAAGGTATGTTATTTGATGGATCTAATGATACGCGATCGGCTCCTGAACCACCGGTTGCGTCAAACATTATTCTAGATACTGAACATTTACTTGGACGTTGTCTGGGAAGGAAATGTCAACTTGCGTATAATAAAAGAAAGAGAGGGGAGCCAGACGAGAGTGGTTGGAAGAAGAGGAGCATCTTTTTCAGATTGCCTTATTGGGAGGATCATAAGTTGCGACATAATCTTGATGTGATGCATATAGAGAAGAATGTGATGGATAATATACTTGGAACAGTGCTAAACTTGAAGGACCAAACAAAGGATTATTACAAGGCACGTCTTAACTTGGCGGACATGAGGATAAGGAGTGAACTGCACTTGCAACGAAAAAGTATACCATACCGCTTGCTTGTTTTCACATGACTTCATCGGAGAAAGAAGGTTTTTTGCAAGTTTTGAAGGACGTAACAGTGCCTGATGGGTACGCATCCAATATCTCACGTCGTGTGAACATGAAAGAACGCAAGATTTCTGGTTTGAAGAGTCATGATAGTCATATCTTGATGCAGCAACTTTTTCCCATAGCCTTACGTGGGTCTTTGCCCGCTCATGTTACTAGGCCGTTGATAAAGTTAGCTTGCTTCTTTAGAGAAATTTGTTCCAAAACCCTTACGGTGTCAAATATTGCGACTATTGAGGCAGACATTGCAGTTACATTATGTGAATTGGAAAAGATATTTCCGTCATCCTTCTTTACGGTGATGGTTCATTTGGTCATGCACTTAGCTGCTGAAGCCAAGATTGGTGGTCCAGTGCACTACCGATGGATGTATCCCATTGAGAGGTAAGCCTTGTGTAATTTTTTTGGTCAACTATGAGTTCCATGTGCACGTTCAGATTACCCTTGCCAATCATTAATCTTATCATTCCTCTATAGGTACCTGTCACGCCTTAAGTCGTACGTACGAAATAGAGCTGCTCCGGAAGGGTCTATTGCTGAAGGATACATAGTGGAAGAGTTCTTAACATTTTGTTCACGGTATATGGAAGGAGTGGAAACTATATTCAATCGACCTCGCAGGACGATTGAGGAGTCAACAGGGGTGGTTTCGATCGTGACACTAAACAATCGAGAGTGGACCCAAGCCCATCGCTACATTTTATTCAATTCCGAAAACATCAACCACTTTCGTCAGTAAGTACTACGTATACAACTATGATTGCACGTCAATTCAATGTACGTTTGCTCTATTAACCCTAATAGAATTGCATGCGCAGGCTGCACGAAAGTTTGATAAAGGACGAACTCCGAAAAGGCCACAATCGTAATGTTCCCGAGGCCGTTATATATAAGCACCACATGGAGAAGTTTTGCAGTTGGTTTAGGGGTCACGTACGTATGAACTTTTTGACTTCTCAAATTTGTAACACTATCCTACCTATGAGTACTTGTACTGATGTGAATAATTATGTTTGGATATGTTAGGTGATGTCGTTGACTACTGCTGATAGGGAAAGGGAAGGAGTTAGTGATACCCTTGTTGCATTGTCCAAAGGGCCATATATTTATGTAAAGCGGCTGAAGTATTATGTCATTAATGGCTTAAAGTTTAGGAGTGTAAATGATGAGTCAAACAAGAAAACGCAGAATAGTGGAGTTAGTGTCGTTACTGAGGGTGGTAGGACGTTCTATGGTGTTTTACATGATATAATCGAGTTGAACTATTCTGACACTATAAAACATGTGTTATTCAAGTGTAAATGGGTTGATGACCAAAATAGAAGAGGATATAGGACGGATGAATTTGGGTTTCCTATGGTGAACTTTACACACTTCATACATGGTGGGGATAACATAATTGATGAACCATATGTGTTGGCATCTCAAGCTACACAAGTTTTTTATGTGGAAGATAAAAGGCAGAAGGATTGGTATGTTGTTGTTAAAACTAAAGCTAGGGATGTATTTGATGCTCGTATTGGTCCCCAACGTGATGAGGATGACACATATAGTTTCTCTGAGAATGTTCCGTATAATATAAGCAATAATGAGGTTGTGAATCAGAACCTTAGTTGGGCTTGAGATGATATAGAGGGAATGACAATTGATGCCTCTATCATTGCTGAAAGAGATCGTCATGAAGTAAACAACTTAGACAAGTGTGATTTTATTGACGATGAGTCCGACAATGAAGATGAGAACGAGGATGAGTACACCGACGATGAGTAGGGTAATAGTTTAGTGGTGTATCGATTTATGAATTAGTTGAAATGCATCTATCTAGTATGTGATGAATATGTTAATTCCTTTTAATATTGGTATTCCCTAGAATTTGTACTTATAATGCATTGAATTCCTTCTAAACTTTGCTACCTATTGTATCTGTGATTTCATTTCTTATCAACTTAGATATAACTTCGTCATGTGTTAGGGTTTCAATTTGTCGTTGTTGTGGTGTTTGGCTAACAAAAGCTGTTACAGTTGGATGTATGCTTGTATATAGTGTCAGAACCAAGAATGAGTTATTTTACTTTGTCTTTTTCAATTATATCGTATGCAAGTTTTTGTATTCTATAATTAACATTTTCTCTGTGTGGTAAAGTTTGTGGACGCAGGAATGGGGAAGAAACGTCGATTGCCGCTTATAGACATTGGCGTAGGACCCGCACGTTCACAACAATGGGGGGAGGAGAACTTGGAAGCCGCCCATACTACACCGCACGCACGAGCGGATGCTCCTGATGCTGGTACAATACCCCCAGGTAGTTTACACGTTGATTGTTAATGTAATATTTGATATTTACTACTGCATGCATAATTTTTCCGCTGTTGGCTGCAGGACTGCGAAGGGACTTTCCATTGACGGTTATTGAGGTTAGTGATGGATCCTCGCGTTCACGAGACCGCGTGGAGGAGGATCTACGGGCTGCCTTTGCAGCTGACCACGCACTAGGGGATGCAAGTGATGATGATGAGACCCAACCCCCTTCTCAAGGTAGTATGTGTTTTGAAATGTAATGTTTGGTCAATTCGTCCACTTATCTTCATAGAATTAGGCATCAAGTGTCCGAAAATGATATAAACGTAGCACTTTTGCATTTTCAACATAATACTCTTGAAGGACACCTATTGATACCATGTCATTTTGACAAACTTATTAAAGAATTACATAGAATACACGTAAACTTTATTGTATTAACTTAAAAAGATCGTAGACATTAGAAGACTGAATTGAATGACAAACTTAGATGATGTATATGAAAGTAAGCTTTAAATTCTAGATTTGTGTGAGGTACTTGAAACTTTAATAGAGTTTCATAGGTGGAAAGTGTAGTAGTATTTGGGCTAGCTAAGGATAGCATCTAATGCATGTAATTTGTATGGTATGACAAATTTAGAACCATATTTTCATAACAATGTTTGAGTACTTGTAGCCATAGAAGAACTGAAAACGATGTCTATGTGTGAAGTCTTAGGCTAATTTAGAAATAATATGAAAAAGCAATACATATTAAAATAAATTATGTGTGTCTACGGAAATTATGAATTTTTAGTAAGGAAATTTTACTCAATTATTACCATTGTTCGTTTATGTCAAAAACTTTATCGTAATTGAATAATTTATAGATGCATCTATGAATGACTCATATGAGTAATTTCAATTAGTATTAACTAACTATAGAGAATATAATCTCCCTCATTTTCAAAAAAAGAAAAAAGAAAAAGGACAAAGAAAAAAGAGTTACTATTCGCCCTGTCTCGTATTAGCCGGATTTTAAAATTAGTATACTTAGCTGATTGGAAACATGCAATGTATTATGTTCTTGAGATAACAATGCAAGGCTGCCCATTGCTTCTTTGAAATTCATGAAAATATGAACGACTTATTATTAAAGTAAGGAAACAAATGAGGAAAAAAAGTAAAGCTAAAAAGCAAGTATAATAATGCCATTATTGATGAACATCACTATCATGTTAAGAGTGTGCACTTGAGCTATATACAGTAACTTCTGTCTAATTGTGAACTTCGAAATTTCATTCCTAATGCCAGTTTACTATATGCAGAAAGTTTGGTTCAACAAACCCAAGAAACCAGCAATGTGAGGGCAGAAAATTTGGGTCAAGCAACCCCCGGCTCCAGTAATGGGACAAAAAAGCGGGGGAATACGCTAATGCGAAAAATATGGGCCCTTCCACCAGATAAAAAAATTCACTTGCCGTTAAATGCATCATTCCAACCGCTTGGGGAGAGCGGACAGACATTCGTACGGTGGTTGGGTACTTTTTGCATCTGCCATGTCTATTGCCCACTTATGCCTTTGAATTGGGCGCATGTCCCTCCTGAATGCAAAGCAAATGCCTGGACAGAGATTCAGGTATTGGTGTACTTTGTTTGTTTTTGTCTTTGACATATTTGTGAGTTAGCTGAACCATATATATATGCCCTAATATGCTCAATGCACTATGAAACATGCCGAATTCTACCATAGTGACGCATTTAAGTGGAATATATAAATCATTTCGTCATGACTTTAGTGTTGAACTATTTAAGTTTTAGTTCTATTCATCATAGTCTGTCAAGTTGTAACACATCTGTTTATTTTCCCATTGTAACACAATGTGGAAAATCCATGTGAAAAACAAGCATGATTGGTATCTTTTTTTTATAAATATTATAGGAATTAACATTTATCAATAACATGACTATTAAGTCAAAACATCATTTTTGGTTTTTTTTTTTTTTTTTTTTGGGAAACAAATTTTCCAAATTGAGTTAACTACAACTCACAGGTACATTTATCAATGAAGTTTAATAAAGCATGTAAAATCAGATGTGCACTTGCCGATCACATGTCAATATATATATATATATATATATTTATGTCTTTCATAGATTCAATAGGATTTAAAACTTTTGGTGTCTATTTCATGATAAGTACTCATTACTATTAAGTCTAGACTTCAGTTGCATTTTTAATTGTGTATAGCTATACTAGGATTTAAAACTTGCTGCACAATAACTAACTACAATAAGAGGTGGTCTTGGTCAATCAATAAGACAAACTAAATGTGCTTGGGCTTTGCTAATAAAGTGAGACACTCGGACGGCTACATAAACACCCACATTACATCTAACCGAAAGCCACACATAGTTGGGGAACACCTGCACATGCTATGACAAAAACAATAAATTTGTATTTTGCTTACTACACTATCAGCCCTCTCTAAGTTGTAGTTGCACAACTTCTCATGCCACATGGGTTATAGCCAATTAATCTCTCCATATCAACCAAATATAGTCCTCTTTCTAATCTTTGCCACTTAACTTGAGAAGAGATGTTTGACTTGTTCACTTGCAACTCCAAAAATAAATACTAAAAAACAAAAATTTCTTCCTTACAATAAGTGGGATAAGATTAAGAAAGATTCAATTTAGACTTTTATAAAATAAAAATAAATAAATAAATAAATAAAAGGTATTGGATTTAGAGGAACATAATCAATTAAGCCGGCCTTTATAGTATTAAGCTCTATGTGGAATTTCCATAAACTTGTTGATCTTTTTCGTGGATGTCTGTTACTCTAGATTGTATTTCTCCTAATAATATGCCTCACATGAAGGAGGCAAGGACAGTATGTCCTTGTTACTTCCAAGACAAATAACTACAAAACAAAAACGGAAGGGGCTTCACTTTTGCTACATTTCGAGGCAATAAACCTACCACTTGGGACGGGGCTGTCTGCAAAGTCAGCTTCCACATGTAGAAACAGTGGCATGGTAGACATAAAGCCATTGAAAGTGAACCAAGGAATCTAACGTATATGCAATATAAATAAAAGAAACAATATTTATATGCATGTGGGACTTGGTCTTATAAGGAAGAGAGTTAGGCATTTCCTTAATCTACATCATGTGCTTATTTTAACAAAGAACCTTAGATAAACAAATCCCAAAATTGTGGAGGAAGTTGTCCCTTGGAGAAGTCCAAGTAGATACAAAATGGTCTTAACCATAAACAATATTTAGATTCAAGATATGTTCAACACAAGTTGTTTTTTTCATAACCTAAGTTGTATGTGTCTATCAAGCTATCTAGTTGTTTTTATTTTTTTATTTTTTATTTTAATTTGTCCAAGGTGGCTAAATTAGTCCCCAAACGGATAACCTAAGACTGTTTTCAAGTCTATTAGTAGAATTCATTATTGTTCTATATAATCTATTGTGTTGGTATCATTTCTAAGAAACAATGTCTGACATCATTGTTTAAACAATTTGGTGGTTACAGCAATGTCTACCATACAAAACTTGGTTATGAGTTACTAAAATTGGCCCCTTGATGTATAGACTTCTAAATTTGATAGAACTGATTCATGTTGTTGTAATTTGTAAACCCTGCAATGCATGACCCAATTGAGAAAATGGTACTTATAAAAAAAAATTGAAAAAATGGTAGCAACAATAGCAATATTGTCGATCACAATTTTATGTACTCAACTTATGGAGATTGGCTCTCACAAACAAATAAATCACATGCTTATTAGAGGCACACTCCTTAAAATAAGTACACAAAATATACTGTTTCAACTTGATGGATGTGTGGTGGTCACATCACTACAAAACGTCGTGGTCATAGCAATGAGATTTATGTCACAGAGCACCTTCTAGTGGATATCATTAGGAAATAGGAAGTAGGACAACTCTTTAGGTTTTTGTTTAGTTAAATGAGAGTTAACCATCTATTTCTTTTTTCTGAGAAATTTAGACTTTGTTCAATCTATAGCTATATTACGCTACATTTAATTGTTATGTACAACTGAATGTCTGCTAAATGGCATGTTTAGTAGGGTGAACTATTGCACTATGCTAACTCAGTTTTTGCATTTCAGAAAAAGTGGGAAATTAACCCAGAAGTTCTCCCTCCAGCTAATCAAATGTCGTGGGCAATGCACCTACTAGGGGAACTGAGGAGGAACCGACGGACCAAGTTGAAACAGAAATTGTACACAGAAGGTGCAACCAAAGCAGAAGTACTTGCAAAAATACCAGCATGGGCTGAGCCGCAGCAGTTTGCGGATCTAGTTGACTATTGGTTTGATCCAAAGACGGAGGTTCAACCATTTTCTTGCTCTATTACCTTTTATTTAAAATATTCATATCATGGGGTATTTGAATTTACCGAGTACAGTTTATGTAACTAATTGTTTCGTTTTAATTTGTTGGTGGGAATGTGTTTGTAGACATTAGTTAATAACAACAAGAGAAGTCGTTCGTTTCAGAAAGACATAGCGAGGTCAGGGCCTATAAGTTTTGCCCAAATTGCAGACAATATGGTAAGAAATGCATTATACAACAAGTAGCCAGGGGTTTAATATTCTACTATTTTAGATTCACATGTAATAAATGTAAATAGTTTTGTAAAATTAATTTACTGATGAATCTGAGAATACTGTACAAAGTTAGTATGTAATGTTTACTATTGCTTGCGTCATTAGTATAAATTCTACCCAAGCGACTCATTTAAGTGGAATATATAAATCATTTCGTCATGACTTTAGTGTTTAACTATTTAATTTTTAGTTTTATTCGTAGTTTTGACGTTGTGACAGCAAAAGACAAGTGAGAGAGAGGAAATGTTTGGAAGTTGTGTGAAGGAAATGTTTGTAGGTAGCTAGCCAATATATAGAACTTTGGGACCGAAAACTGGTTCAGACTAAGCATTCACATAAAGAGAACAACTCACGTGTCTTTTTGAATGTAATCATGTACGGCTTTAAATTGGTTATACATTATATTGCATGCCGCTTCATATCACGAACATAAATTTTCGTTATTATCATGACACTGTTGAGTATGATGTAGGCAAAAGACAGTGGGCAAGCAGTGGAGCGTGCAGTTCTTTTCCAGAAAGTATACTCCAAGAAAGATGGGACTCCTGTCAGTACTGATGTGGGAGATAAGATTGTAAGCCTTATCGTACCTTATTTCTTTCATATTTTGGGCATGAATTGTGCTTGTAGCGAGTAATATGTTATTTTGGTTCTTATATGAAAACAGAGCAAAATGAAGGAGATTTTAAACAATGGGGGCTCACTACAAGGAGAGCGTCACCAAGGAATTTTATGGTAAAAAACTGATGCGTTTGCACAAGTGATGGGGAAAGAACATTGTGGACGTGTACGAGGGGTCGGTTTTGGACCAACCCCATCAGGAAGAAGTGGGGCCACCCAGCCATGTTATACATCGACTCCACCATCGTCCAGTGCAACGACCCAGCAGATGACGGACTTGGAAAATTCGTTGAGGGACGAACTTGCCCAGGCAGAGCAGAGGCATCAGGAGAAAATAGCCGACCTGCATGCAAAGCATAAGGAGGAAATCGCTGAATTACATGCGCGGCATAAGGAGGAAGTCACTGAAGCAATAGCTGCCGCTCAGAGAAACATCTTAGAGGAATTGCAGTAAATACTCTGTCATTATCTCAGGTACTTTCAATGTTGTAGTTGCTTTACTGAAAATTGCGAGGTAATTGCTCCTCATTATTATGTACTACTAATACAACGTGTTTAATATATTTAGGGACGCGATCCATCACAATGTCATCGTTAGAGGACTCTTCCACCTATGTATTGACAGGTATGTCTATTTCAAAATGTTTTGCCTCCCTATGTACCAACTAATTAAATGTGACAAAATCAATTCCCATGAGCTTATAGTGTATTTGTTGGTACCCAATTGCTAAACTGGCTCTACAAAGCTCACTTATGGCAATCATGTTAACTAAACCCATTTCATCTCTCTAAGTAGATTTATATGTATATATGATATATATGGAGAAGATATTAAAGGAGAAAAGTATGATGTTAACATTGTTGAGGTTGTTTTATGGTAATCATGTTAACTAAACACATTTCATCTCTCTCTGTAGATTTATATGTATATATAATATATATGGAGAAGATATTGAAGGAGAAAAGTTGAGGTAAACGATCCTGAGGTGTGGGTTTGGGCTTATGTCAATGGAAATGTAGATAAGCCAGGTATGGTCTTATTTCATGAGCTATATATTTGGATGGTTTTTTATAAAAAAAAAAAAAAAAATTGTATCTTTGAATTTTTTTTTTTTTTTTTTTTTTTTTTTTTTTTTTTTTTTTTTTGCGGGTTATGTCCTCTGATCAGATAGATAAATCAGAAAATTTACTAATTTTGATACAAAGTGTGGTGGATGATTATGGCGGTTGGTAAGAATGCTAGTCAAAATTTTGAAAATATAAGGCTGTTTGCAAATCAAGTTTAGCATCCGTATCTTTGCAATCGAAAATGTACATAGGCCTGTCCTAACTTTTGATATAGAATGTAATGGTACTTACTAGCACAATATCCATATGCTTCTCTAGCATTCTCATTTGGGTCTGAAGCATTTGAGATATCAAAAATATGAGTCAAAGCACTGGCTTGACATGCAGCACAGCACTACATTAATCTCCCAGCTTGTCCAATATCATTTGCATCTATATTTCTAGACATCATGAAAGAACTACCATAACCCAAAGTGTCAAGGGGCTGTAGAATATTCCTACCGAAAAATTTGCAATAGAAAGGCACTCCTACCACATACATTACTGAAACTGTCTTTTGTAATTCCATTAACTATATACGTTCTGCCTTGTTGCTAAAGCAAAAATGTAAATGGAAAGCAACATTGAAATTCTTTGAAACAATGCCATATTTTATGATGCAGTTACAAATCCAGCACAACAAAGGAAAATAAAATAAACTTGTATCAATTGAGAAAGATGATCTTAGAATAATAAAATTAAGATTAAATTAAATTAAACATTCTCTTACCGTGCGTTTCTTTGAGTATAAATACATACACCTAATGTTAATTGTTGATTTTCCCTAAAAACTTTGAAGTTGTATGTTTGTTAAGTCCTTTACCTTTTATCATTTTTCAAAATCTTCTTTTATGTTTTTTTCTTGAGGAAATTCTTTTATGCTTTAAAATGAATCCAAAAGTGAAACATTTTAAAGTAAAAGAATAATCTTGAAACACATGTTAAATTGAAGGACCAAATATGTAATTTTTTTTTTGAGAAATAAACACACACAAGGGAAATAAAAAGGAGTTCTAAAATATTTAATTTAACTTTTTGTTTTCTTTTTTGAGAAGAGAAAAATATGCAATATAACTAAAAAGGAAAGAAATTAAAATCTTTATGGATAGAGCTAACCTTTGATTTGGACAAACTTTAATTCCTTATGGTTGACTAAACATGTGGCGAGTTAAGCCTTTTTATAGAGATTTTTTTTTGTTTGTTTGTTGAGAATCATGCCTTTTTATAAGATTTTACCTTATACTCAGTAAAACTTGAAAAACACAGTCATATGTATATGATATGGACCCTTTATAGACTTTCTTCAGTTATTGAGAATAACAACTAGTTAGCAATTCCAGTTCAATAAATATTATTTGAGTTAGTGTAACACATACAGCTGTAACAAATTTAATAATTTTTTCTTGTAGACATTTTCTCAACAACCAAGTTCTATACACGTTTTTGTTTGCAGTGTGTTACGTAGGAAACAAGTTTGCTCGCTTTCTTGGTTGCGGCTACGTAGTTAGTGTTTCATTTTGATCACATTTCTCATTTTTTGATTATATAATGATGGGTGATAAATTGACAATTTCTAGTTTTAGAAATTGACAATTGCTAGTTCTAATTATATATTTTATGCATGGTAGTCTGAGGATGAACGGGAGATGTGCTCAAGAACTATTTCCTTGCATAGGTTCAACGCCGAGGCTCCCGGGACACTATCATCATTCAAATTGTATTGCTTTTGTTGAGTTCACAGTGCTACTGTGGATGCTACTAGCTTTTTTGTTGATTTCACATGTGTTGTATTGAACTTGATGAGATAGTCAATGTTGGTGTTGTATTGAACTTGATGATGATAGTCATGTATTGAACTTGATGATGTTGTTGGTGTTGTATTGAAAATTACAATTAGAACTAGCATGTGTATGTTGTTGTTGTTGTATTGAAAATTACAATTGTGACAGGTTTGAGAAAATTTGGTTAATTGTGTGTGTGACAGGAGTAAATTTGAAAATTGTGTGTGTGACAGGTTCTTTTGGTAGCGTTTGACAAAATTATGGCTACGTTTTGTATTTGCATGCGTCAGCTGGCCTAAAAATAGGAAATTTAAAAAAAAAAAAAACAAAACCTATAGCCGCGTTTAAAAACGCAGCTATAGAATTGTGTTGCCACTTCGGGCTGGGCCTTAGGCCGTGCTCAAAACGCGGCCTAAAGGGTGGCCTTTAGGCCGCGTTTCGAGCGCGGCCTAAAGAGTGGGCATTTGAAACGCGGCCTCAAGATGGCTCTTAGGCCGCGTTTAAAACGCTGCCGCAGGGTTGCTCCTAAAGCTGCGTTTTAAGCGCGGCCATAGGACTAATCCTCAAGCCGCGCTTAAATCGCGGCCTTATGGGCCACTCTACAGCCGCGGTTAAAACGCGGCCTAAGATTTATGCTTAGGCCGCGTTTAAAACGCGGCCATATGGCGAGGGCTTAAGCCGCGTCTAAAACGCGGCCATAGCACCAGTGCTTAGGCCACGGTCATAAAACGCGGCCATAGACCCTCTGAGGGCTATAGTCGCGCTTTTTAGGCTGCGATAGAAAACGCGGCTAAAAAAAACGCGGCTATAGCCTATGGCCGCGTTTTTTGGACCTGTAGCCGCGTTTTTTAGCCGCGGCCATAGGCCTATTTTTTTGTAGTGTACACAACTAGTTGACACTTCTTTGTCTCTACTACCCAACTATCGAACTATTAAAGAAAGAAAAATTTGAGAGTTGAGACTAACCTCGGGAATTTGCCACCAATGACCCTTTGTGCTACCACTCGAGCTTTACGTACTCTGAATTTGCGTAATAGACCCTTAACGTTTCCACGCTCTTTCAACTCGCTAGTCCTCTCTGACATCCTCATTTCTGTCTTTAGTAATTTGGCTATGATTCACCCAAACAGGCACTGATATACACTAATTTCCTAAGCCCTTTATAGCTCATGCACCAAAGTTCTTTTGAAGTCCCCACTAGATTGCTTTCTGGTCAATGAACTAACTAGTTCATTACCTTTTCGCAAATTCTGCACATATATTAGTGCCCGCTAGATGTTAATTAGTGCCAAGAGGGCCAGGACTAATATTTTAACTTTGGGAGGTCAAAGTATAAAAGAAAAAAAAAATACCATTTAAAAATGAGAAGTATATAAACAAGATTCTTAAATAAATTAATATATGGAAGATAAATCCAATATTCAAAATTAAAAACAAAATATAAATAAATAAAAAAAGACCCAATAATTGTTTCTCAATGAATTTCGACTTAATAATCTATGAAAATGTAACTCGACATTCTTTTGAATCTTAAAAATTATCTAGGATTGAATTTGTATTAAATTTCATAATAATTTATCTAGACTCTAATTAAATGTCCGTTTGGTAACAGTTTATTTAGTTTTTTGTTGAAAACTTTTTACTAAAAGTGTGCTAAAAGTATACTTGTACTTTGGAAAAATTTTAAAAAGTAAAATTTTAAAAAGCTATACAAATTATGTTAGTAATATATAGAGTTTTTTTAAACAGACTTATAATAAATTACATAACCAAAGTACAACTACAAAAGAGTCTAACTTTTGTAGTAGTAGCTTACGGCCTAACCTTTCTAATAAGTATTATTGTTTCCTCAAAAAAAAAAAAAAATATATATATATATATATATATATATGTTCTCATATCTTATGTAACACTTAATATATATATATATATATATGTGGAAAAAATTGATGAACATGACTGATAATGTGAGAAATATAATTTTGAGAAAATGAAAAACCAAACAATTTGACATGAAAGTGCTCTGTTGAAACTACTTGATCGTATGTTCAGAGAGAGAGAGAGAGAGAGAGAGAGAGAGAGAGAGAGATTAGCCTCTACTTAAATTTTTTTTCTTCAAATAATTGAAATTAGTAATTAACGAAAAAAACAAAGAAAAATGATATACTTTTCAATTATAAAGTGTAAGATTTTTGTAGTTAAGAAAACATAATCATTATTAAGCTCAATAAAAAAAATTATATTAATTTTTTTAGTTAATTTTAATGACAACATGGAGGGACAAGCTCACTTCTAAATACTAGGGATTTGTGGATGAGTTAACAATGTTTCTTAAGATGATTGATGTCTTTAATATAGTAACACCACCTGTTTATTAACTAGAAATTTTCTTTAAGGATTTAAGTGTAACTTTGAATGTTTAAATTTAAATTTAAATTATATCGATACTACAATAATTTTCCTTTATACTATAAAAAAATAACTATATATGCCATATGATAAATAAATAAATAAATAAAAATTAAATTAAAAAGTTAGGAGGGTTGCATCGCTGGTCTAAATGTGATTCCCTCTTATCATTTATGACATATATAAGCATTTCAACTGGTATAGTGCACACGGTTCCAATGTATTTGTGTATGAGTTGGCCTACAAGTTGTGTGGTCAATGGTCATATCATTCCCATCTTTGTCATATTCAGGAAACTTCCTTGTCATTTTCGTTATTATAAGCTTATAATATTTCTTTTTTAGAAAAATATTATGTTCACAATATCTTCATAATAACTAATAGGTGGTTAATTGTTATTAATTCTAATTTAAACCTATAAAACTAAAATTATTTTTTATTTATCAATAATAATTTGTAACAACCTGTCATGCATGGTTTGTTATGAAAATATTGTGTCATAGCTTTATTATTATTTTTTTTTTAACTTCTACCATGGAAAATTGTACACATCTTTAAGCAACAAGTCTACATCTCAACAGAATAAAATCTAACTGATGGATAAAATAAAAAAATGAAAAAGAGCGCACAACACAAGGCAGCACGCTTTGCTCTAGTCAAAAGGAGCACTGGTAATTATATAACTCTTTCTAAACATAGGCTTTTGTTTATGAGAAATGCTAATGGATGTTCTTAGAGTAATAGTTAATAATCTATTTAAAGAAAGTTTTTATGAGAAAAAAAAAAGTAATTAATATTTTGACAGATTTTTTCATTTTCCAAAAAAGTGGTGTTAAAACTTCCCTAAAATAGATTGTTAACAATTTCCCTAAGAGCACTTGATAGGTTGTTTTGACAACTTCTTTCTTACTCTTATAAAGAAAAAAAAAACGGCTATACATACAACATTTAATATTTTGACAGATTTTTTTTTATTCTTAAAAAAAAAAAATGTTATATATACAACATTTTTACAATAAACCTTATGTAATAGGTTGTTGGTGGGTAAATAACTAATTTAGCTGGTAGATTCAAATTAAAATCAGTAACAATTAATCACACACACACAAACACACACACACACACACACACACACACACACACACACACACATATATATAACTTGTAAGGTTGAATTTTATCAACCATCTAGTTGGCTTTATTCCGTGCCAATTTGCTTTTAATTTAAACACTTAGTAACCCTGTATTTAGGTGGGATTATTGTAAGGGCAGTGTGTGAGAAGTTGTGAAGAAAAGCTCAAGTATGTGCAAAGAAGCAGAACTTCGTGGCTAGGACTCGCGGGTGGCTCGCGGCTACAAGTTGCCAACTTTAGGCACGTGAGATGCATGTAGGGAAGCTGAAGGGTCACGCCAGCTGTCGCACTACAAGACAAAAGTCCCAGGCTGGTCAGGCCGTTACGTCGCGACTTGATTTTGCGACTTGGACAAGCCGCAAGACCAAGCCGCCAATTTAGCCTGTTTGGCAAAAATATGTCTCTTCGTATTCTCATCTCACCTCACTATATATAGACCCTTATACCCACTAAATGTAGAGAGCTTCCAGAGAGAATTTTGTGAGAGAAAACCCTAGAGAAAAACAAGAATGTCTCATCCCCAATCTTCATCTAAGAAACTCTACAAATTCTTCTACTCTCTTCCTCTCCATTGTCATACCCTTAAGAGTTCTTTTACCAAATCCTTATTTCATCACATTCACGTCTGTGAGAAGGTTTATTTGGTGTTGAGGAAAGCAGTTTGGAAGGAACCAATATATATTGGTTGATGCTATGGTCAAGTAGCGGAATCCGGGAAGCTAAAGAAGAAATAGGTTCGGCGTAACCTCGTTGGAGCAAGAAGCTTGAAGGGCTTAGATACCTAGATAGATTAGGCTTGGAGGGTCTTTTACTGTTCATGTATCCCAACTACATTCTTTAGTGGATTTTATTGACCGCTTGGAGGGCGGCGAAGAGGTTTTACGCCGAGGACTTTGGTTTCCTCTTCGATAACACATCGTGTGTTGTCCGTGTGTTTGCATCGTTCTTCCCTTTATCTTTGCCTTATATTTACTACTGTGGATGTGTTTGTATTTGGCTTGGATTATCTATCAATTCTGTTATTGGCTTATTATCATGTTCCGTACATTAATTGTTTGATATAAAGGTTGAATTGGTATTTTTATAATTTGGGGTCTAAACGTTCAAGGGTGTTTCATACCCATATTGAACTTTCAATTGGTATCAGAGCAAGTGCATTCTTTGTGGTTTGATTACCTGAGTGTGATCCTAGACCCCTTGGCAATGGATGCAGCTATAAAAAGGGTCATGCTGAATTGTGGTTTAAGTGTTTGTGATAATGATTCTATAAGTATGTTTGAAGGATATTCTAAAAATGAACTTTTAGAGCTAATTAAATCCAGAAAACATGCTAGGATGTTCATTCACTTGCTGAAATACTTTGAAAATAAAAGCCACATTCTACACAATAGTCTATGTGAGTCTAATTCTTTGATTGAGAAATACAAAAGAAGAAATAGAACATTGCATGAAAAGGTTGATAATCTGAAAAAGAAAATTCAATCTGGAAAAAGCATGGAAAGTAACAATGAATTTTTATTTGGTGGTCAAGAATGCTTGTCTCATGCTTGTATGTTTGTGCACACCTCATTGAAGGTATTTAACTCGTACTTATGGTATCTTGATAGTGGATGTTCACATCATATGACAGGAGATAAATCACTATTTAAGACTCTCAAAGAGAAAGCATGTGACTATGTGACTTTTGGTGATGGGAGTCATGCTCAAGTTCTTGGGAAATGAACGGTTGAAATACCGGGATTACCTTTACTGAAAGAAATGCTATACATCAAAGGATTGAAGGCAAATCTCTTAAGCATTACTCAAATATGTGATGAAGAGTTCCTTGTCCAATTCTTAAAGAAGTGGTGCATAATCATTGATGAAAAAGGGATTCAAGTCTTGAAGGAAAATAGGACTACTGATAATTGTTATGGAGTAGTTCCTACGGCACCTATCTCATGTAGAAGTGCTCGTGTTGATATGCTGAAACTTTGGCATCACAGGTTTGGACATGCAAACTTCAAACAAGTATGTAAAGTCTCCAAACTTGAGGCAGTTGAAGGACTTCCAAAGTTTGGAAAGGTGGAAAAGACTATATGTGGAGCATGTCAAATGGGGAAACAAACAAAAGCAAACCATCACAAGGTGAATGTGATTGCAACCTCACAGTGTTTGGAACTTCTTCACGTTGATTTAATGGGGCCTACAAGAACTGAAAGCCTAGGAGGAAAGAGATACATTATGGTGGTAGTTGATGATTTCTCAAGGTACTCTTGGGTGGAATTCCTTAGAGAGAAATTCGAAGCATATGATAAAATGCAAAGATTATGCAAACGACGACAGAATGAAAAAGGAGTTCCTATAGTCAAAATCAGAAGTGATCATGGGAAGGAATTCGAGAATGCTAAATTTGAGTCGTTTTGTGAAGAGCATAGTATCAAGAAGGAATTTTCAGCTCTAAAGACTCCATAACAAAATGGGGTGGTTGAAAGAAAGAACCGGGTGATCCAAGAGATGGCTAGAGTCATGCTACTCAGCAAAAACATACCTCAAAGGTTCTAGGCTGAAGCTGTGAACACATCTTGTCACATTTGTAATAAAATTTATTTCCGAGTAGGAGCAAAGAAGACGTCATACGAAATATGGAGAGAAAAGAAACCCAAGGTGAAGTATTTCAGAGTATTTGTGAGAACATGCTACATTTTAAATGACAGGGAAAATCCAGAAAAAATTTGATGCTAAGAGTGATGAGAGAATATTCCTAGGATACTCCACAAATAGCCGAGCTTATAGAATGTACAACAAGCGCACTAAGATGATAATGGAGTCAATCAATGTGGTCATAGACGACACCATATCTGAAAAGGAAATTGAGGATGATGGAAAGGGGCTCAAACTCAAGGAAAATGAGGATGTTGATGATATGCCTCTAAGTGATGATGCTGAGAAAGTAACACCTGGAAAGGAGTCCACACCTTCTATATCAATAAGAGAGACTAGATCAACTCAAGAAGTCTCAAGTCCTCTCACTCCTCCAGAAGTTCAAATCCCAATTTCTCGTGTTGAGGAACTCTCAACTACTAAGAAACCTTCATCAAGAGTGACTCTCAATCACCCATCAAGTAATATTATTGGGGATGTGAACGAGGGACTTCGTTTAAGAAAAGGGCCAAAATATACTGCTAACCATGTAACATACAACTGCTATCTTGCTTAATTTGAACCTAAAAAGGTAGAAGAAGCACTGAAAGATGAGAATTTGGGAAGAGTCTATGCACTAGGAACTACACCAATTTGTTAGAAATGATATATGAGAATTAGTTCCAAGGCCTGAAGATACACATGTGATTGGCACCAAGTGGATTTTTAAGAACAAAACAGATGAAGATGGTGAAGTTATCCGAAATAAGTCTAGATTGGTGGCTCAAGGGTATACTTAGGTGGAAGGCATAGATTTTGATGAATCATTTGCTCCGGTAGCAAGACTAGAGTCCATTTGAATTCTCTTATCCATAGCATGCATCATGGATTTCAAGTTGTATCAAATGGATGTAAAAAGTGCCTTCTTAAACGGCTTTCTTAATGAAGAAGTTTTCGTTGAACAATTTAAGGGGTTTGAAGATCCTCACTTCTCGGGTCATGTTCTAAGATTGAAGAAAGCTTTGTATGGGTTGAAGCAGGCGCCAAGAGCATGGTATGATTGTCTCACTACTTACCTATTGGATCGTAGGTTCAAGAGAGGTCAAGTAGATCGCACATGGTTTGTTAAAAGAGATGAAAAATCCCTTCTTGTCACTCAAGTGTACATGGATGATATTGTATTTGGATCCACAATTGATCAACTTGCTCACGAGTTCTCGGAAGAAATGAAAAGGGAATTTGAAATGAGCATGGTAGGAGAGTTGAACTACTTCCTTGGACTTCAAGTGAAACAACAGAGAGATGGTATATTTATTTCTCAAGAGAAGTATGCCAAAAATCTTGTCAAAAGATTTGGTCTGGACTCCAAGAAACACACCTCTACTCCCATGAGTTCCTCGGCAAAGTTGAGCATAGATGCAGCCGGTGTTGATGTTGAGCCAACCCTTTATCGGAGTATGATTGGCAATCTTCTCTATCTTACAGCAAGTAGACCAGATATTGCAATCAGTGTCGGAGTATGTGCAAGGTTTCAAGCTGCTCCTAAAGAATCCCATTTAACAGTAGTTAGGCGAATCATTCGTTATGTAAATGGCACATCTGACTATGGAATTTGGTATACAAAAGATTCGAATGAGTGTTTGGCGGGATATTCAGATGCTGACTGGGCATGGTGCATTGATGATAGGAAAAGTACTTCTAGTGGGCGCTTCTATCTTGGAAATAACTTGGTTTCATGGATGAGGAAAAAACAAAATTCAGTATCTCTGTCAACGGCTGAAGCTGAATACATTGCAGAAGGAAGTTGTTGTGCACAACTATTATGGACGAGAAAGTATTGCATGACTATGGAATTTCTCAAGACACTATGTGTGTGTTCTGTGATAACACTAGTGCCATAAACCTGTCAAAGAATCCAGTTTAGCACTCCAAATCAAAGCATATCGAGATCCGCTATCACTTCATTCAGGACTTGGTAGAGGACAAGATAGTATGTCTAGAATTCATCAACAGTGATAATCAAAAGGCAGACATATTCACCAAACCTCTTGATAGCCCTAGGTTTGAATCCTTGCGCAAGACAATTGGTGTCGGTATCATTCCTTAAACTCAATCTTCCATGACATTTTTTTTGGTTTGTTGAGTGGGTCTTTTGTTTGTCGTAATGTTTTTGTGTTTTTTTTTTTTCCTTTGGTTTTTAATGTTTTTGTGTCAAAAATCCAAAAACACATAAAAAATAGAAAATCCAAAAAGTTTGATTACTTTGTTGAGTTTTTTGTCTCAAAGCATGTTTTGCCTTGTACCTTTGTACTTATGGTTTTATGCATTTAACGAGCTTAGCTTGTCTTTCATGCACTCATATCATTGTGGAAGAAATTCTGAAATCTATGTGACTGTTGTAAATAGGTCTTCAACCTTGTCATAAATGATTAGTGAATGATTTTGTTGATCTTGAGACATGCATAGACTCATGCCTATATATCTTCCAACCTTTTATTATTATTATTATTATTTTTGCTTAAAATAGCTCTCTAAATGTAAATCTCCAAATGAAAAGACATATAAAGCTGCAAAAGCCTGTCGCACAAACCAGTATTCGACTAGGAAAAAGGAAAAGCGACCAAAATAAAATGTATGAATGATGCCCAAAAAGCCAAAGGCTAACACATCAATTGAAATATCAAAAATTTCAAGCATCTATCTCTCAATGAGATTTTCTTTGCTCAAAAATTGCAAATGATATGTTGAATATGGAGCCAAATGTAAAGCTTCAAAGAATTGTTATCAAGTACTTGTGGGAGGTCATATATGCATGTTTCTATAATTGAGATAGATCACACTATCTAGTGCTAGTTGTGTATGCCTTGATTGAATTGATCATTGAAGCTTCACATTGGACAAAGCACTATCTCATTTTTTATATCCAGACACAACACACAAGTCTATGTTCAATGAATGTCGTATTCATTTGTGTGATTGTACTTGATTAAATGTGTTTTCATATGCTCAATCTTTGTTGGTCAAACACAAAAATATTTTTGAGTGTTTTGATTTGTTTTTGGAAAGTACTTTACTTTTACAAAATGTCAAAAATTTCGAAAACAGTGTTGCCCTATTTTGGCGACTAAGTCGCGGGTTGGCCCAGTCGCATGTCCCAGTCGCGAGATCACTCAGGGATTTTTCGCGGCTAACTGGCGAGTAAATGCTCTAATCGCAAAAAGGACTTAGAAATTTTTTTCCAAAATTTGAGTTTTCTTGTTTTCGCGGGTCAATATGGCGACTGGTTCGCGGGTGGAAGGTCCAGTCGCGAGAGGTACTCAGAGATTTTCGCGGCTCATATCGCGACTATCTCACGGGTAGACCTTCCAGTCGCGAAAAACACTTAGAGAAATTTCTTAAGTTTCTTCTCTTCATAGTGTTTCGTTGCTTAACTTAGCGACTTACTGGTGACTTGATCCAGTCGTGAAAAACACATGTTTTGCGTTTTCAAGACAATTTTTTTTTTTTTAAATTTAGTTTTTCCCTCGTACCTTTGTGACTGTTCATTAAAAAAAAATTTAGTTTTTCCCTCGTACTTTTGTGACTATTCATTGTCTTCCTCATTTTATTCTCACAAACACTTCGAGCTTTTCGGTGAAAATCCTCCATTTCTGCATCATCTTCTCTCAAATCTTCCACAAAAAGGTATGGGCTTTCTTCCTTTCCCTTCATACTTACTGGTTTGAGCATTTTTTTTGATTTGTGAAGATGTTGTTGTGAGTTGTGACTTATCATGTTTGAACATGGGTTTCCGATTTTTGGGATATATTGCTTGTTTGTGCTGGTTCTTACATTGATCTTCTTAATCTTGTGTACCTACTGTGGTGTTGGTTGGTTACACACACTCATTGTCATGTTTTGAACCCAAATGTCAAGTATTTAGGGTTTCCTTCATTACACATGGTATGGCACTGACACATTGCTAATAATG
The DNA here is from genome assembly GCA_030445155.1 of Quercus variabilis. Lineage (NCBI taxonomy): Eukaryota > Viridiplantae > Streptophyta > Magnoliopsida > Fagales > Fagaceae > Quercus > Quercus variabilis. The sequence goes on along the minus strand of CP129448.1, from coordinate 18,604,873 downwards.
TTTGTTTGTCCTGTTTGGTGTTTCTTGAGTGTGTAAAATCATGGTGCAGAGTTAAAAGGTTTCCATTCAAGAGATCAGCTATGAAAGGAGGTAGCAGCAAAGGAAAGGAACATGTTATTGAAATTGATGATTTTTCTCCTAGGCCAAAGCGAGCTCGTTCCCCATCTGGTGTGTTCGATCCCAACAGGTTTTGATTATATGCTGCCTTTCAGACTCATGACAATTACTTCAAAAAGGCTACACCTCTGATTGAAAGAGTCTATCAACATTCTTTGTTTGACACTAACATTCCTCAATAGTTTGCATGCAAGGATTGGAATTATCTCCTCTCTGACCTTGATGATGCATATGAAGTTTTGGTCAAAGAGTTCTATGCCAATGCAATTGTTGAAGGAGATGAACTTAAGTGCTGGGTTAGAGGAAAAAGTTTCTCGGTCTCTCCCGCATACCTAACAGAGATTCTGCACATCAACAGGCTAATTCTTGGGGTCTTACCGATCTATGATGATCTACATCCGGATGAAAAACTTCTTAAAGCAGCTCTTGGGGAAAATCTGGAATTTTCCTCAAATGGGAACTCAGTCAGTGTTTCATCTCTTCCTTCAAAATTAAGGGTGCTCACAATCGTCATGTTTCACAACTTGTATCCCCTATCCAGCACAGGGTATATGAATCTCGGGCGTGCACTGTTTCTTCATGATCTTATTTCTGATGTCGAGATTGACATTTGTGCTCATATCTTTCATATCCTTTGTAAAACTGTTCTACGAACCAAATCAAGGATGTGCATCCCATTTTGCTGTCTCATCTCACAGATTCTGAAGCGTAAAGGGCTACATCTGTTTGAGAATGAATTTCCCTGCGCAAAACCATGTCCAATCAGCATGCGCACATTCAATGCTAGCATTGGTCATAGCAAGAAGGGAATCAAAACAGAAGCTTCCGCGTCCCACAGTGGCTCACGCACCAGTTCACTTCCCGCTGACGAGAAGCTAGACTCTATTTTAGCTTCTGTTCATGAACTAAGTTCCAATATGTCCGACCTTACTTCCATCTTGAATCATCTCAACATTCAATGGGATACGAAGTTCACTTCGATTCAAACTCAATTGGATGAAATTCAAAGAAAGCTAGAAGATAATGACGACTAGTTATTCCAGGACAAAAAAGGGGAGATGTTGTTGGTAGGGGGAAAGCTCAACGAAAGGAGGAGATTTCAGCTAACAGACTTTTGTTTACTACTTTTGTCTATCTTTAGTTGTTACCATATTTCTGTATCCATCTTATATCGTTCAACACATTATGTTGTTGTTTTGTACCCATGTTGCTTATGTAAGCTTTAAGGGTTTGTTTTTGCATGTTTGTAGGTCTTTGTGGTTTGTGCCATGCTTTATGCAACCTTTGTGTTTTATTAAATCAGTACTTCCAACTAAATGTCTTACATTTTCTTCTAAGTACTGTCACTCTTGTGCCCTTGTAGGATTTTTCCTAGATGCACATACTTCACGTACTGTGCATTGGTTGAGTGTTGATCATTCAAGCAATTTACCTTGTGTTTATTGTCTTGAATGTCCGGATGTTCATTCCAAGTGTGAATGAGCATTGTGATCACATGGCTATAGTGATTACCTGTTTTGGTCTTGCCATGGTTTACCGCTTTATTCCATTGTGCATGATCGCATTGTGTTTGCTCCATATGCATTACAAGTTTCTGTATACAATGAACTTATTGTGTTGTTGTGTTTCAAGAATTACTTGTTCTTATGGTACTAAAGTTTCGCAGATTCTAGAGTTAGGTGTGAGTGAGTTTTCCAACTGTTCCCAACTCACGCGTTAAGTCTAGAGTTTATTTTAGGGTTTTGTCATGGAATAGCTAAAGGGGGAGATTGTAAGGTTGAAATTTATCAATCATCTAGTTGGCTTTATTCCGTGCCAATTTGCTTGTAATTTAAACACTTGGTAATCCTGTATTTAGGTGGGATTATTGTAAGCCTAGTGTATGAGAAGTTGTGAAGAAAAGCTCAAGTATGTGCAAAGAAGCAAAGCTTCGCGGCTAGGACTCGCGGGTGGCTCACGGCTGCAAGTCGCCAACTTCAGGCACGTGAGATGCATGCAAGGAAGCTGAAGGGTCGCGCCAGCTGTCACACTACAGGACAAAAGTCCCCGGCTAGCCAGGCCGTTACGTTGCAACTTGATTTCCCAACTTGGACAAGCCGCGAGACCAAGCTACTAATTTACTCTGTTTGGCAAAAATATGTATCTTCGTATTCTCATCTCACCTCACTATATATAGACCCTTATACCCACTAAATGTAGAGAGCTTCTAGAGAGAATTTTGTGAGAGAAAACCGTAGAGAAAAACAAGATTGCCTCATCTCCAATCTTCATCTATGAAACTCTACAAATTCCTCTACTCTCTTCCTCTCCATTGTCATACCCTTAAGAGGTCTTTTACCAAATTCTTATCTCACCACTCCCACGTCTGTGAAAAGGTTTGTTTGGTGCTAAGGGAAGCAGTTTGGAAAGAACCAATATACATTGGTTGATGCTATGGTCAAGTAGCGGAATCCGAGAAGCTAAAAAAGAAATAGGTTCGGCGTAACTTTGTTGGAGCAGGAAGCTTGGAGGGCTTAGGTACCTAGGTAGATTAGGCTTGGAGGGCCTTCTGCTGTTCATGTATCCCAACTACATTCTTTAGTGGATTTTATTGATTGTTTGGAGGGCGGCAGAGAGGTTTTACGCCGAGGACTTTAGTTTTCTCTTCGATAACATATCGTGTGTTGTTCGTGTGTTTGCATCGTTCTTCCCTTTATCTTTGCCTTATATTTACTGTTGTGGATGTGTTTGTATTTGGCTTAGATTGTCTATCAATTCTGTTATTGGCTTATTATCATGTTCCACACATTAATTGTTTGATATAAAGCTTGAATTGGTATTTTTATAATTTGGGGTCTAAACGTTCAAGGGTGTTTCATACCCATATTGAACTTTCATAACTTATTATAAAAATGTTATGAAAATATTATAAACATAATACTTCTTAATAAAAAAAAAAAAACAAAGCACCCTCACAATCCCTTACTTTCATGATTAAAAAACAAAAAAACAAAAATAAAAACAAGTGAACGTGCATGAAGAAAGCATAGACAAATTATCATTTTAAGCAATACCAAAATTCCCTTTAAGCCATCATTTCATCTTCTCTCTTTTTGAACATTTCACTTTTTTGATCTCCCACCCTCCCACCCATCCAGACCGTTGACAGCTTCACCCTTACTTTTTATACTTTTTTGTGTGTGGGGGTTTTTTTCTTTCTTTCTTAGCAATGCTATAACTATAAATTATTTTATAATATTTTTACAGATTGTTGATGTGTTAAATTCTTACTTTTTTTATTTATTTATTTTTATTTATTTTTTTTATTTTTTTATTTTTATCTAAGCCCACTACTAATACTATATTTTTACTCACCAATAATTACTCACCAGTCACCACGTCAGCAATTTGTAAAATAATTTGTGATTTTAGCATTTTCCTTTTTTATGAGGTACTTTTTAGTACTTTTCTTTCTTTTCCTTTCCTTCAATGATGGAGCTAAGTGGCGTTTTAGAAGACTATAGTTTTCGTAAATATAATTTTTTGTTTTTGTTTTTATGCTTCCTTAAAAAAAAAAAAAAAAAAATTCTTTTGAAAAAATATTCTTATACTTTTGGGAGGAATTCTTCGGAATGAAATGAATGAGCATTTCCTCATAGATACTTTATTCCTTCCTGTTAAACTTCCAAAGAAGTGAAGAAATAGAATATTCTTAAAAAATTAAAAAAAAAAAAAAAAAACTTTCAATGCATTCTTTTACTCCTCCAACTTGGTGTCTAAAAATTTCATACTAAGTCATATCATGGAAGGGTGCTCGCCCATAGACACCCAATTTTGCAACTTATTTTCAATCTAATATGAAGGACGAAATGGTACTTTTGTACCAAAAGATAGCATCTTAATTATGGCTGTTGGTTCTGCAATCACTCATTTTAAAATGACCTTGACATCATGTTGAATAAAACAACTAGTCATTAACCTTAATCAGACTACCAAATCAAAAGATGTCAAGAAAACAAGTTTTAATGAGTAATGATGCATCCACACTAATGAGCCTAACCACACATGACTATGAACAATTAATTTAGATTGGTTCAATTTTAGTAAATTTTATTTTAATTAACTATGTCATAATCTCACTATTTCAGACTAGGACATTTGGTAAGTTTTCTTGCACATAGCCACTTCTAACCACCCACATTAATAGTTGGTTCTAGTTAGTTTAACTAGTAAAGTATCTGATTGTTGAATAAGAAATTTGGGATTCAATTCTTGCCTACACCAAAAACTGATTGGTGTCTTGGTTTGCTGATAAAAGAGCTATCATTAGAAGCGGGTGTCATAGATGAAAACTCTCTTAAAAAAAAAAAAAAAATCACCCACATTAATGCACTTTTAATATTTTTGTCGACATAAATTTTTATTAATTATTTTGATAAATATATGAAGTCATAATGTTAGATTAATGGTTGATTGGGTTGATATCCTTAGGAGAATCAAGAATTAATTGCAAATTGGAGTAAAAAGAAGAGAGAAAGGCTAACTTGGGAGCAAGTAACAATTAGTTTCTCCCTCTTTTCAAATTTTAATTTTCCCTCACCTGATTTCCTTCTATTCCAAATTTAATGCATTGGTTCAAGAATTCTCCACTCCCCATTATAAAATAGGGCTAGTCCTTCTTTACAAGACACCAAATCCGCTCTTCTCCTCTGTTATGGTGAAGTAGAGCAAATGTTTGTCATCTCTGGTCTTACTAAGATTCAAGTTTCTTCCTTTCCTAATTCCTAAGGAAGTTGAGCAAGTGTCTGTTATCTCTTGGTCTTACTGAGATCTAGGTTTTGAGTGAGAAAGATTCTACCTTTCCATAAGAACCACCAGAAGCCTCCTCCTCCACGGTGTTGAATTTTCATGCAGGTATACTTTCTTCCCTAAACTTGTTCACTTATGTTGTTATGATATTTATTTAGACCAAAACATGCTAGGTTAGGAATATGTTGTTTGAATATGCTTGAGTTTTCTTCACATGTTCTTGGTTGTTCTTCACATGTTCATGCATACACTAACCTTAAAAAATAAGTTCACTTCATATGAGATGTAGGTTGCTCTAAACAAAATGGCAATGATGTTACAAGAGCTATGTTGTCATGCTTAAATTTAATCATACATATATCACTTTAATTCCTAAGGTGCGAATCTCATAAGTGGTAAAATAATTCAGACCCTTGGAGTTTTGTGTAACGTTATCTATAAGCTCATATAAAAAGTCTTGGTTTTGGATTGAAGGCCTAAAGGTCGATGTCACACCCCAAACCCAAAAGGGTCCAAAGCATGAAAAACCGAGCCTTCAAGAGAAACTATACAGGATTTTTTTTCTTTCCATTTGATGAAGTAAATAAATATATTGATCTCTTCATAATACAATTCAGAGCTCTATGACACATTTACACGCAAGACAAACTACAAATTATGTGTCTCCAAATATACATAACAATCCAATGCTCCAAATAAAATAAACACAAAGTCACGATCCTCTCTAAGATACGCAACCTAAACAGAAAATCTAAGCTTACCACACCCAAGGCTAACAAACCTCAAGAGTCAAATCTCCAGTAGTATTAGCTATGGCCTCGATAAATTTAGTAAGTTGAGTCACCAACAATTTATAGCAGAAATCTCCCACTTAGCTTATTACGCCAATCACCACCAATAAACTAAGCTCCAAGCTCGACGTATAGCTAATTTATCTGTAAAACTATTGGAGAGTGGGATGAGTTAAAGCCCAATAAGTAGCATAATTAATGGGGGTGGGGGAAATACAAGTTTAATAATAATGAGCATTTTACAAAACATGTTATAATTTGGAAATTTCCATTTAGTTTATGCAAAATCAATTTCATTAACGACATGACAAGAATGATAGAAATAAAGTAGCACCAAGCTTCCCAAAATAACTATGAAACTATATTTTATTCACTGTGAGCCATAAAATATCCAATACCATTTCAAAACTAGAAACCTCACCCAAGGTGTCACAAAGACGAAAATGTCACCAAGACATCATACTACCACAGACAGGTCAGAACCCAAACACACTAGCATGATATGTACCTCTTTTGGCATGTGGTCTATTGGCCCTGCCTAGCCTTACCCATATCCTTACAGATTTTCCTATCCCCCCTTATGGGTAGCAGGGAATAACGCTCCATGTAGTACCTCTTTTGCATGTGGTCTCTTGGCCCTGCCTGGCCTCGCCCACACACTCAAGGATTTACCTTTTCCCCCCATAGGTAGCAGGGAATGACGCGTCACACAGTACCCCTTTTGCATGTGGTTTATTGGCCCTATGGGCATTAGCCTCACCTACACCCTCAAGGATTTACCCGTGTCATGCAAAGTAGAAGCCTCCAAACTGGCTTGTCGTCATGAAGCTGGGGTAATCACACATCACAAAGACGATGTCACAAAGACGGGTAATCACCAACATCATAGTACAAGGGAAAATCCACATCAAAAGCTCACCAGTTAAATGTATTAAAAATATATAGTTTGCTTCCAAGTAGTTTCATAAGATATTTCAATAACAAATATCCACAATATTCTCAATGTCCTCAAAACCATTTCTTGTCAAAAATGTTTTGCATCAACTTTCACATTTATCAAAGCATTTTGAATTTTTCCAATATACCATAAAATCCATGGATTCCATTCTCAAGAATTTAATCAAAGATGCTAGTCTTTTCCATGCTAACAAATCATGCATTTCCCCATATGAAATAAGAAATATGATGTACTTTCAATGCCTCATACATTTTCCATAAATGATTAACAATTATAGTACAAATAGTAAATTTTAGGAAAATCCTAAATAATGTTCCAAAATGGTTTTAACCATAAAACAATTGAGTGCAATAATGATTCATTCTCAAAAATCCCTTTAAGAAGCTGCTTACCTCAGAAAGCCAACCGATTTTACCTCAACTGGGCATCACAAAATCAACCAATCCAATCAATGGGTCCATCACCAAGAATCTCGAAACCTAGAGACATAAGGATCAAGCCTATTAATAACAAGGCATATCGCAAAGTTTACCATCACATTTGTCTCCAAAATAAAAAGGGATCCCCTAAATCAAATCAAAGGCACTAAAGTCTAGCTTGCCCAACCTAAGACAAGTACCCATTCCCAAACAAGAACCAAGCAAGCATACAAGCTCATAGTGCCACAACACAAAACCAAAGCATTTTAATTCTCCACTACAAGCAATGTGCACATATAAACATAACATAAAATACATCAATTCAAAATAAAGGTAGCATATCTCACGAGTTTCCCTTTTGAGCACTAAATGATTAAACCAAACCATTATTAAATTTAACTAAGTAAAACACATGTCAAAGAAAGCACATGAATTTACAAGCCAATCCATTCAACAAAGATTTGAAGTAAATTCCACAAAATCTCAATCTTTTCATTGCACTTTCAAATTGAACATATTGCAGGCTAGCCATTTTGTAAACATTTCTTGGTCCATGAAAAGTTATCCGATTAACTTGAAATTAAATAGGGATAAGCTCTTATATGTGTAGTATGTACCGTAAAAAATCAGCCCAAAATAAATTTTCTATAATTTATTAAAAATCACGTATTGCAGTTGACTCAAATTTGTCCCTGACAGCTTTAAAGTCCAAAAGAAAATTGCTATAGTCTTAATACTAGCCCAAATACTTTGAGACTTCAAGACTGCAACCATTGTTACTCCATATAACCCTCCAATCATTTCATACATGGGGTATCACCCTTTCACATATGGTCATAAGAATCATGATTTATAATAAACAGAATAGCAAAGTCCATTTGTGACATCCAGCAATCAAAAGGTTACTAAAGTACAAAACGCATATCAAGGAAAATGAGAACAACAATCATTAGACATGCAATCAAAAGGATTGTTATATAAATAGATTAAAAACTACAAAAGTAACTTAGCATAGCCAAAAACAAATGAACTAAGCAAGAACTAATCTTAGGAGTAGGAGTAGAATTGCGAAGAGGTTTCTTACCAAAATCTTTAACCCAAAAGCTTCCACCACAAAAAGAATAATGAAAGGGGGTACGGTTTGTGTGAGTAATGAGAGATGAAAGACCCCTTATTTTCATTGTGTGAAGCTCAGTGTCCAATTTGGTAATGAAGTGAAGTGTGAAAATCAAAGAGAGAGAGCAGATGGTTCGGCCATCCAATAGAAAAGAGAGAGAGAGAGAGAGAAGAGGGGCTGGGAGGGTGAGATGGAGATAACATGCGGATATAAGGGGTGGGAGGTTTTGGACCACTCGAGGCTCCATTTGGGAGAAGGGAATAGAATGGAATGGAATGAAAAGAATATTTCTAGAAGATTCTTCTCTCCCTCTTGTTTGGGAGTTTTAACGGAGGGAATAAAAAGTCTATTCCCTTGTTTGCGAGTTTAGATGTAAAACACCTTGAACGTTTAGACCCCCAAATTACAAATTACCAATTTAAGCTTATTATCAAACAATGTATGTGCAAAATATAAAGATAAGCGAAAATAGAATTGATAAAACAATTTAAACCAAATAAAATCACAACCACAGCAGAAATTAAATGACAAAAATTAAGGGAAGAGAGATTCAAACACAAAGACAACACAGCGATGTGTTATCAAAGAGGAAACCAAAATATTCGGTGTAAAACCTCTCTATTGCCCTCCAAATGGTTAATAATCCACTAGAGAATTAAGTTAGGATACATGAACAGCAGAAGACCCTCCAAGCCTAATCTACCTAGTGTACCTATGCCCTCCGAGCTTCTTGCTCTAACGAGGTTACGCTGAACCTTTGTCTTCTCTAACTTACCAGATTCCGCTATAGCCCATAGCATCAACCAATATCAATTGGTCCCTTCCTAACTACTTCCTCAGCACCAAATAACCTTCTAAAATATAGATATGGTGAGAAAAGGATTTGGCTAATGTACCTCTCAAGAATGTATCAATGGAGAGGGTGAGAGTAGAGGAATTTGGAGAAACAAAGATGAAAATTGTGGATGAGTCAATTTTTTCTTCTCTAGGGTTTCTCTTTCAAAATTCTCTCTGAAAACTCTCTTCAATATGTGGGTATAAGGAATATTTATACTGGTGTGTGTTTGGGATGCGAAAGGTCAGTTTTTTCCAAATAGAGTAGTCTGGCGATTTGGCCTCGTGACTTGACTGAGTTGCGAGCTAACAGAATGGCCAGACTGGAAGTTTTGTCTTGTAGTGTTCCAGTTGGCGTGACTTTTCAACTCCTCTACATGCTTCACACGTGTGCCTTCTTTGGCGACTTGCCAGCCATAAGATCCAGTCACGAGGCCCTACTAAGTGCACACTCTTGAGTTTTTCTTCACACTCTTCCACACACTACCCTTACATGATTTCCACCTAAATATTGGGTTTCTAAATGCTGAATTACAAGCAAATTGGCTCGGAATAAAGCCAACAGAATAGTTGATTAAATTCAACCTTACAATCTCCCCGTTTGGCTATTCCATGACAAAATCCTAAAACAAACTCTAGACTTAACATGTGAGTTGAGAACAGTTGAACAAAACTCACTCACGCCTAACTCTAGAATTTGTGTAGCTCTTGAACCATAAGAACAAGTATATCCTGAAAAGCAACAATACAGTATGATCATTGTATGCAGAAAACTTGTAATGCATATGGAGCAAGCACTATGCGATCAAGCAATATAGAGCGATAAAGCATGGCTTGACCAAAAATGAACAATTACTATAAATAGTGACCACAATGCTTATTCACCTAAGGAATGAATATCCGAACATGCAAGCTAATAAGCTCAATGCAAAGTATCATTTGCATGTCTAACACTCAACCAATACAACAACACAAGGTAATTGTATTAAGGATATAAAATTCAACATAGGGCACAAGAGTGATGTACTTAAAGAAAATGCATAACATTTAACAACAAGTGCTAGGCTACAAAGCATGGGTACAAAAACAAAAAATATACTAAATAAAAACTTAAACATATAAACCAAAGTGTCAACAACTTTAAATAGTAGCACAATGAAAATACTAAGAGTTATAAAAACTATAAAAACATAGGCTAAAAACAACATAAACCAGAAGTATGTGTGTATGAATCAATATTGCCCTTTTGAGCTCACACAACTCCCCCTTTCAATATGCACACTTTCTGTTCTTGTGTTGCTCTCCCCCTTGTTGTATGCTATCATCCAAACTATATAATGAGTTTTTGCTCTCCTCCTTTTTGGCACGAATTGCTAAAGGCTGTCCTCCAGCTTTTGTTGAATAACATCCAACTGTGTCTCAATGGCTGTGAGACGCATTTGAACTTGATTGTTGGTGGAGGAGAGAACCCTTTGAAATCCAGAAATATGCTGATACAGACCCTCAAACAAAGTGCTCGACCTGTTAGATTGAGTGCTAGGTTGTGTAGGCTGAGTCCTAGTCATCTGTAACTCAGGAGTGTGAGGAGATGCAAACTCGGTAAGTACAGGTGTAGTGTGAGTGGCTGAGCCATGACTGGAAGAGGTAGCATAATGGAAAGATTCACTCTTAGGTGCTTTAGATGATTGACTCTTACTTGCTTAAAGAGATATCATGGATATTGGTTGATGATGTGATAATATTTTCCATCTGTTGGTGGACGAACACCTTCAAGGACCACGATTTTCATAAGAAGACTACAGAAAGCAAGACATGTTCATGCTGCCGATCAAGCTAATTTTCTCCCTATTAAATGGAAGATGTGAGCATAGATGTCAATTTGAACTCCACTGATGAGATCACATGGAAATTGCGCTCTTCCAAGATTGATGAATGCAGTGTTCAAGAGTAGATATAGGTTGAAGAACATGATCAATTTGAGAGTCGTTAGATCAGGTGCAAACTTTTCCGTTCCAATGGACGTGCCTTTGGACGAAATCTCATGATCTAGTCCAAGAATTTGTAGAATATCTTGAACCTTAGGAAGTCTGTCATCATATGGAGTGAGGTCTACATTTGCTGGTCTATTAATTCAAAGAACTTTCGCAATGTAGTCTGGATTGATGCTGAACTCCTTTCCTCGTACCCAACACTGCAACTCAACTCTGGTGTATCTAGCTTTCAAATAGAACTCCTTAACCAATTCCTCAATTGGGTCCTCGAAGTTCCTAAACAGGTCAGCCCAATCTTTTGCTTCAAAGATTCTAGGAATAAATGTTGTTCTCAAGGTATCAAACTTTACAACCTTTTCTACCACAGTAGAAGCATCTACAAAAATGCTTGAGTAAGTTTGTGAATCAAACGGAGTCCTGAATCTCTCACTGTTGGAAGCTTGAGACCAACGTCGAGTCCGTTTTGAAATAGGGGATGATGAAACATCAGTTACAAGCTCTTTTCCTCGAGAGGAATGACTAGACATCTACAAGATAACAGACAAGCAGCAAAGAACCAAGTACAAAGCCACAAGACACAAACATAAACTTGATTAGATCCAAGTTAATCCATGAAATAAACACACATTGTCATTGAGAAAGACATCACTCAATCATGGTAAATGAACCAAGTATGCAGTATTAAATCATGTATTTAAACATGAGTAACACAAGTGTGTGTGGTGTGCAAATGTGATGAGTGTGCAAGTACAGCAAAGCACAATGAAATCTATGAAATCCACAGAGACATAAGTAATTGCCTTTAAGACAATTTACTATGAACATGATCAGCACAATACAATACAATCATGTTAAACTAGTCAAAATATGAGAAATATGCACGAAACATGTATAACAAGCATCATATTATCAAAGTCAAGAATATCCATTTAACAGACTCAAACAAAGATACCTAAACCATATACGAAACACCATATATCTCAAAACTTCACAACCACTCAAGAATCAAGAAAACAAGGTTTATAATCATGAAATACTTTGATAAAAATGAAGAACCCATACCTTTTCTTGAAGATTGATGAAGTAATGATGAAGAAAATGATGGATTTCAGAGTGAAACGCGGTGAGTTTGTGAGGGAGACGAATAGATAAGACAATGAATAGTCAAAATGTTTGAGGGAAAACTGAAAAGTTTTAAAGACTATCCTTAAAGCACAAAACATGTGTTTTTTACGACTGAACCAAGTACGAACAAGTCACCAAACACCTTAGAGACAAAATTTTTGAAACATTTTTCTAAGTGTTTTTCGCGACTAGAAAGTCCACCTGGGAGTAAGTTGCGAAGAGAGCCACAGAAATTTCTGTATAACCTTGCAATTGGAGCTTTCACTCGTGAATAAATCGCCAAAGCGAGTCGCAAGAAATGTAAAAACCCAGAATTTTGTAAAATTTTCTAAGTCTTTTTTGCGACTGGGACATTGACCCACCAGAGAGTCGCGAAAACCTTCTGTGTAAGCTCGCAACTGGGGGCATGTGACTGGATTGACCCACGACCAAGTCGCCAGAACACGGCAACACAATTTTTGAAAATTTTGATATTTTTGCAAAAACAAAAGTCTTTCCAAAAACAATTAAATCACTCAAAAATCTTTTTGTGTTTGACCAAGAAAATTGAGTATGTGAAACACATTTAATCAAGTACAATCACACAAATGAATATGGCATTCATTGAACATAGACATGTGTGATGTGTATGAGTACCAAAGATGAGATAGTCCTTAGTCCAATGTGAAGCTTCAATGATCAATTCAACCAAAGCATACACAATTAACACTAGGAAAAGTGACTTATCTCAATTATAGAAATATGCATATATGACCTCCCACAAAACTTGATAACATTATTTTGAAGCTTTTCATTTGGCTCCATTTACATCATAATATTTGATCTTTTTGAATCAATACATCTCTTTTCTAGATTGATGCCTGAAATTTTTAATATTTCAAACTAATGAGCAAGCCTTTGGTTTTTTGGGCATCATACATTTTTTCACAAAAGTCGTTTTCCCTTTTTTCTAGTCAAATACTAGTATGTGCGAAGGCTTTTGCAACTCATTATCTCTTTTCATTTTGAGATTTACATTTGTTGAGCTCTTTTTAAAAAATTAAAGAGTGGGAAGATATATAAGCACAAGTCTATGCGAGTTTCAAGATCAACAAAACCATTAACTAATCATTCATGACAAGTTTGAAGATCTATTTACAACAGTCACATAGATTTCAAGATTTTTCTCACAATGATATTAGTGCATGAAGAACAAGCTACACTTGTAGATGCACAAAGCCATTAGTACAAAAGTACAAGGCAAAACATGCTTGTGACAAAACACAATAATGTCGATCAAACTTTTTGGATTTTCTATTTTTTATATGTTTTTGGATTTTTAAAATAAAAGAAGAAAAAATTGACAAAAAAAATGTGAAAACATTTAAAACAAATGCAAACAAACAAATACAAATTTTCAAATCAAGCCAGCCTCACAACAAAAGCCACACAACCAAGCAAAGTCACAAAAACATAGGAAGTATTAATGCATGGCCATGTTATAATGCTTATGAGTACCCTTCTTCACCTACATGTCACATGCGTTTGGGGTGATATTCCTATAAGATTGGGTACGAGTGTTGTGACTTTCAAACCTTCTGTTGAAGCTTGACAAACAGGTGGTGAATGCATTAATCATCTTCATCACATCCATCACTCTGGAATTATCATCTCAACCTCTTGATTGCTCAACAATCCAATTCCCTTTGCCATGTCTTGGTCCTCTCGACCTTTGAGCACTTGAATTCTTCAATGCTTGAAGCTTATGACAATTGGGTTTAGTGTGTCCTGGAATTCCACAATGATGGCAAAAGTGTTGAGTTCTAGGACCTCTTTGTGAGTTTGGGAGTGAGTTCCCTTTACCCTTAGGTTTGACCACTGATTGGTTAGAAGGCTTAGTCATAAATCGTTGGTCAGTCACATTTCTCTTCCTCTCCGACTTCACTTTCTCAGAATTCGTGGTAGCTACCATCGGTTCATTGGCTTTCATAAACTTTATTTCCTTGGATATATTAGCAGCCGAACTACTCTCTCCAGTGTATCCCAATCCGCTTTTGTCGGAAAATGATTTTTAATGAGCAAGCATTTCATCAAGCTTCTTGGAGGAGACTCGATCTACTTTAGCATTAGCTTGAACCACCTCGAGCTCAAGAAATTTTATCTTTGAGTATACTTCGGCCAGCTCTCACATTTGGTCTCCTTGTATCGTACTAGAAGACTTCTATAATCTTCCTCTACCCTCTTCATCCTTTTAATGGCTACATTAGCCACTTTTGCATATTCACCGGTCTTTTCAAGGAGGGAATTGTAGGTCTCTTGCAGTCTCACTATTTCTTCTTCTTCCTCATCATCAGATTCCTCAACTATCCCAATTGACTTCAATTCAGAGTGCTCACCAAGCTCTTTCACTAGCGCACCCAAATCATCTGAAGAATTTACTGGAGCAATGGTCATGAATGCAGAGAAGTTTCCCTTTCCATCATAGCTTTCATCTGAATCTAAATCAGAGGAGTCGAAATCACTAAGAGTGGTGGCATACACCTTGCCCTTCGCTTTTAAATAATTAGGACACTCTTTCTTGAAATGTCCATGTTTGTTGCACTCAAAAAACATGATTCCCTAAGAGGATTGAGAGTCTTTCCCATCTTTCCTCTTGAAAAATTTGAGAATTTTCCCTTCTTAGCAAACTTTCCATTTTTCTTTAACTTCAAGAACTTTCGAAAATTCTTCACAAGATATGCCACATTTTTATTAACAACATCCTCATCCGATGAGTCGTGAGCTTCTACCCTCTCATTGATCATCTTAAGAGCAAGGGATTTGCTCTTCCTTTGTGATGGCAATGACAGCTTATAAGTTTGAAGTGAGCCAATTAGTTCTTAAACTTTGATATCATCAAGGTCTTTATTCTCTTCAATTGCTGTAACTTTTGCACAGAAGCTCTTCGGCAATGATCGAAGGATTTTCCTTACTACCTTTAAGTCCTCCATTTTCTCACCCAAGTTAAACTTGCCAATAACCACCTCATTTAGCTTGCTATAGAATGAGTCAAACGACTTATCTTCACTCATTTTCAGCTCTTCAAATTGAGTGGTTAACATCCGCAACTTAGTGTCTTTCACCTTCTTTGTGCCTTCATAAGTGGTCTCCAATATCTCCCATGCCTCTTTGGCAACTATTATGTGAGAAATCCTGTGAAACTCATATGGAGAAACATTACAAAAAATTGCATTCAAAGCTTTATTGTTAGCGTTAGCTACAACAAGTGCTGCCTTATTCCAAGTGGATTTAGTGGCTAGTCCATCCTACATTTACTGCATCCCAAACAATATTATCAATTGAACACAAGAATGCCCTCATTCGAACTTTCCAAAAGGTATAGTTGCTACCATCAAAATATGGTGGAGCATTTAGAGATTGAGACCGGTCCATCTCAAACGGGGTCAAGGATCACACTAAGGTAATTAAACCACAGCTAGTGCATCCACTTTAATACCAATTGAATGTTCAAATCTTGTGTAAAACACCTTGAACGTTTAGACCCCCAAATTATAAATTACCAATTCAAGCTTATTATCGAACAATGTATGTCCGAAATATGAAGATAAGATAAAACAGAATTGATTAAACAATCTAAACCAAATAAAATCACAATCACAGCAAAAATTAAATGGAAAAGATTAAGGGAAGAGAGATACAAACACAAAGACAACACAGCGATGTGTTATCAAAGAGGAAACTGAAGTTCTCGGTGTAAAACCTCTTCACCGCCCTCCAAGTGGTCAATAATCCACTAGAGAATTAAGTTGGGATACATGAATAGCAGAAGACCCTCCAAGCCTAATCTACCCAATTTACCTAAGCCTTTCAGGTTTCTTACTCTAACGAGGTTGATAGGCCAAAAAGAATTGACCTATTGTGATAAATTAACCAATTAATTTAGCCAAGTGAATTAATTAAGTTAATTAACATGCAAAGCGTGGTAGTATAAACAAATCACCAATAAACTAATTATGCAGCAGAAAAGAAATAACATGGTGATTTGTTTACGAATGGGGAAAACCTGACGGTAAAAACTCCACTAGGTGATTTTCAGGTCAGTACTCTCGAAATTTCACTATTATCACAATAAGCGGTTATAAGAAAAGGAATCCCAAGTACCTTACCAACCTACAGTTGAACCCTTATCCCAATACCAAATTGGACTTGTTCTGTAATGACAATTTTCCCTTTTGATGCATGGCTCTCAAGTACGTGACTAACCAATGCGCAGATCCCAGTACGTGACTTCAATCACCAATAAAAGAGAGTTGTTGGCTATAAAATTCTTCAGTTCATACATAATGAAGATCAATAAGATGCTTGGTCATAAAATCCAAAAGTGCACATACACAGCAACTTCTTCAGAAAAGATGAATTAGGGCAAAACTTTGTCTCCGGTCACAAATTGCTTGAACAGATTTTGCTCAATGCTTGTGCAACTTGTGTATTCTTTGACAGCCCTTAAAACAATCCTTTTGTATGTCTAGGGTTAGGAGAAAAGAAGGCCCAAACATATAAACACGAATCCCAAGAAATCATATCAGAAATTCTAATTTTGTAAACCTCGACAAATGAAAGCTGTCGAGCATTTGTCAAGCTAGCTATCGAGCCATGGGCAGAACAACTTCCTTAAACCTCAACACATGCTAACTGTCGAGCTTTAGTAACTTTGCACTTTTAGCTTGTTTTCTTGGACAGACTTGAAAGCTTCAACACTTGATCTTGAAACATGGTTTCTTGAAGTATTTCAACACATCCTAGATCTACCAAAATACAAGTGCGTTTTGTCAAAGGATTAGCCAATTACATAAAATCATGACATATGTTCTTAACATGTGAACCACATATGTCATAACAATCTCTCCATTTGGTAATCCGTGACAAACCACAACAAACAAATGAACATATGAGAGAAGTCATAAATTACTCAACTCATACTCACTTATTACATGCAATAAAATCTATCCTAACACAAACTCTTGAAAAACTTTACAAGAAGAGAGTTTATAGCAAGTAGACTTTGACAACCCGTATTTCTGAAACACTTTAAACAAAACTCATCAAGGCATCTTTGTGTGAAACAAAAATAATAGATTGCATACAATTAATAAGAAACATGTGTATAAAGAGAGAAAAGAAACAACATATGAAAGATAGGTGAAAGAAACATACATCCACATATAGAGAAGAATAAGTACAATGTATGTCAATAAATGGTCACAAGACCCAATGTACAAAAGATACATCATATCATATCCTCACTACATCCCTCATATCAACAATACTCCCTCTAACAAAATAGTCTTAGACTAACTCTCCCCCTAAGAATGACTACTCTCATATCCCAAAACGATTCCCCCTTTTTGTTATAAGTGACAAAGAGTAAAGTGTCAAGTAGATATCTCATCGGTAGAGCTAGCATCTCCATCATCATCATTAGAAGCATCATCGTCATTGCCATTGTCATTATCATCCTCAGTTGTAGAATCAGAAGCTACACGAGGTAGTGGAGAAGAAGCCTTAAAAGCAAAACCACCCATGGTCGCTTACCGCCTAGCAATACGGCCAACACGAACATTCACCTGATATTACTCAGTAAAGAGTATATCAAGGTGAGTATCCATGCATTGAAGCTACGCCATGATGTCCTCTAAAGTCACTCCACTCTAACAAGAGGAGGGAGCGAATGTGGATAGAGCAGAAAGAGTGGGAGGAGTGGCTGAATCTGACTGCTGTGACCTAAAATGAGCCTCACTACGTTTAATGATAGCGGCGTCTATGACATGCATGACAGAAAAGTGATCAGAAGAGGGAAAAGGAATAGAAAAGTTGCATAGAATCTGTGTGATAGCTAAAGGGAAAATGAGCTTATCACGGGTAGCCGTGTCCCTAAACACATCTATGATGAAAAGAATAAAATATGAAGGAAAATCTATAGTGGTGTGCTCTAATAAAGAAAGCAAATTAAGCACGAGGCTCTGTGATAGAGTTATAATGAAAGAGTGGGTGCAAAATAAAAGTCATCACCATGTTCATGAATCTAGGACCTTTAGCAAAATGCCAACATGGTGTAAACTGATGCTCACCCCAAACAGATGGGTGCTCATAGAAAGTAGACATCATCTCGTCTTTAGACACAATCCTCAGACGCTCATAACCGGGGTAGTCAAGATACTCTGCCCTCGAGACTCGAAGCACATTTGCAACAAGTTGTAATGTGACAACAATACGCGTACCTTGAACGCAAGTATGAAAGAGAGGTACTGAAGAATCAATCCCATGCATGTTGGAGTAAAACTCCTGAATAAGCACAAGAGGACAAGTGACCAGGATGTCACATAGTGACTCCTATCCCCGACTATGAATGACATCAGGAAGGTTAATGTCGGCGAAGTCTGCCAAAATGACTTAACATTCCGAATGAACACCTCGTCAAGAAAAGTTCTCCGAGTAGTCCTTTCGGGCATCCTCATCACAGAACTGAATGTGAGAAGGAGTAGGATCAGAAGAAGATGATGCCCCAGAACGAAGAGGGTTTTGGGATAAAGCAGACTTACATTTAGGTGCCATAGACACGACTAACGTAAACCATAAAGAGAGAGAGAGAGAGAGAGAGAGAGAGAGAGAGAGAGAGAGAGAGAGAGAAGGAGACAATAAAAAAAAGTCCCAAAACAGTTCAAATATATCAAATATATTGAAAAGAGAGTATGTATGCATGAAAATGCATGAGCATGAGACGTGCAAAGTAAAAAAAAAACATCATGGGCTCAGCCCAATCCAATCCTACCAGCACACAAACATATTGCACACATCTAAATGCATGAAAATACTATTATAATGCATATGTGATGAAATGTATGAAGTTTTTAAGATTAAATCTTTAAAACCCATCCCAAAAATTCTATAAAAACCTCTTTGATTTTGAAAAACCCCTATTTTTGCAAAAATCCCAAAAACTTAGGTTTCAATGCATGAAATGCATGAAAATAAGGGATAAAAGACTTACCAAGTGGAGAAAAAACTTGATTAAGCTCAAAGAATGCTTAAGAAAGAGGTTTAGGGAGAGAGAAAGGTGTTTGGGAGAGGGACAGCCACAGAGAGATCGAGAAAAAATGAAGTCCAGATCACACAAAGCATATATATAGATCCTCATTAATTCTCAACAGATAGAGGTGTCGAGAGGTGTCGAGATAGGTATCAAGACAGGTGTCGAGAAAACATAACGTCGATGGATGAGTCTATTGAGAGGTATCAAGGAAGAATTCATCAGACACGATTAAGAAATCTCGATCGATCCACCAGGTGTCGAGAAGCTATTGAGAGTCCAGGAACTTTGTTGATCAATCCACCAGCTATTGAGACAACAATCGAGATTGCAATAAGAAACAGCTTAAGATCTCGACAGATAGTCCAGTTGTTGAGAGGTATTGAGGAGCTGTTAAGATTTCTTAAAAACAGTTTTTCAATAAGGAAAAAACATAAACATGAATGCAATCCAACATGCAACTCAACCAATGATCTGATTAACATTTTAAGCTCTCAAAAACATCTCTCAACAGCAATTTTAAGCACATGGATTTCAAAATCACACACACACTAAACAAGTCTAACCAATTTTATATTTTAAAAACAAGTCAAGACAGTTTAGTGAGCATACATTAACACATGTAAAACCTTGTGATGGCCAAATCACATTGTACTTGCAAATGTATCAAGAGTAGCAAAGAATATTGCATGTTATGTGTGAAAAATATCACAAGATTGCATAAGTGTATACGTGTTATAACGATTTGAGATATGAAAAAATCACTTTAACTCACACACAATCAAACTGTTTGATGGGGACTGTCACCTTCGAGGTACATCTTATAACTTTCACATCTCCTAAAATACACGCCTGCAACCATATTTAAAAGCATATCTGATCTTTTTTCTTTTTATTTTCTTTGCATATTTTTCTTTTATTTAGCATATCATGCATGGGCATATTAGAGAGAGAAAAGAAATGCCCAATGATATTGACATTCCAATTTTGGTATACCGAAGCACACAAATATCATTGACACTGTACTTTTACTATGCTAAGGCATATAGGTGTCAAATTATGATTGGCTGGCAACAGTGATGAGATGGTTATTTATGCCTTTCTCTTAGGATTTTCTAGTCCTACCCGTCAAAAAGAGTGATACAAGTGTTAAGTTCAAGAGATAACTTAACCTTACTCATCACAAACAAAAGCCACAAAGCTCACTTGCTTAGTTGTGTATAGAGAAGCTCATCTAAGCTATAAAAGATGCAAAGTTTAGAAAATTTTGTTTCAATAGTCATCCAAGGTACATAAGTACCAATGTACATAAAACACACACTGTTTTTGTATTTTTCTGATTTTGTATTTTTTTTTATATAAAATAAACAAAACTAAAAAATAACCAAACAAAAACATGTTAAAAAAAGTAAAGTATAAAATTAGACTGACTCAAAATAGAAAAGCAAAACATACAAGTAATGCAACAAATGGAAACAGGAGGATAGAAGAAAGTGATAGAATCACTTGGAGCCCTTTTCCTCCCACACCTTGGAAGAACCTTTCCGTTGATTAAACCTTTGAGTCGGTGGTGAGGGGAAAGAATTGAAACCGTTTAAGTTTGAAAGGAACATGAGGGCTTTTAGAAGATCTCCAAGAGGAGCAAGAGATGATTGAAGCTAATTTTGGCTTCTAGATGCTATCATGTCGTTACTCTGTTGAGTGGCTAACCACTTATAGCAATTTGGTCAAGTATGACTGGCAGCTCCACAATGATGACAGAGATGCTGCTTCTTTTGTTTAGGCTTTTGAGAGTTGGCCTTCTTAACCCTAGGATTTTTAACATCTTTTTTATCCTATTTAAGGGGTCCTCCTAAGATAGATTTACCCTTGTCTATGTTCTCACTAGCTAATATAGTTTTAACATCATTGCTCTCAATTTCAACATTATTAGTAAGAGGAATAAAAATAGTACTACTACTAGAAGCAATATTAGAGGAAGAAAGACCATACCCTAAACCTATTTGATCCGAAGCAAATTTCTGAATACTGAGCATCTCATCAAGCTTTGCACTTGAAGTCCTCTCCAATTGAGCTCTAACTTGAAACAGCTCCGCTTCAAGCTTCTTGGTCTTCTCAGCCAAGAAATTGTTCTCAAACCTTAGTGCCCCAATATTCTGATTTGCCCTCATCAAACTTTGTAGACAACTCTTCACAATTAAGTTCCACATCGCTAAGTTTCTTGGGGGCCAGCTTATACAGTTTCTCATGCTTCTCAAAGAGCTTGTATAGTCTCTCATAAGCTGTATGGATATCATCTTGATCACCCATCTTCTCACACTTTGAGTCCACCAATTCTTCTTCTTCTTCCACGTTTTCAACAATACCTTCAATAGGATTAACTGTGGCAGTGAAGACATTCAAGATTTTGTCATCCTCATTGTCAGAATCATCCTCAGGCTCAGTGTCACTCAAGGTTGCAGCAAGTGACACTGATGCGAGTGGTCCTGAAATTGAAAGAACATTGGCAAGGATTTGAGAGTAACTTGCCCAATGAGTCTAAATCTCCATCTTGGTTGCGAGTGACAAGGAATATATGCACAAGTCTGTGTAAAGAAGATTCATGTGTTTATAGGGCGTGTCAAATGAGAACACATTTTTACTTTGATCCTTTTGTTGGAGTAGTTTAATCAGTCATGGAATCAAGAATACGAAGCCGGCATGACTTATCCCGTGTTCACTTTCACTAGCACAAAAGGCAAAACACAAATGCTTTAGAGTGCACATCTTGAAAATTCTTGTGAAAGGGTCTTTAATTAAGATATTTGTTTGAATCCAATATAGGATTTCAATCCTTGATCCCTTACACCATTCACCTAGGTGTCATGCACATCAAAATGGATTATTGGATGTACCAGTTAACCAGAAGAGAGAGGGGACGATGACAAAACAAAAGAAAGGAAAATACATTCCATGAAAATGCTACTAATTTGTTCATGTGTTTTTGTTTCTCTTTCTCTCTCTTTTGTTTCTTTCAATTCTTTGTCAGGGTTGTGTTCATTTTAATTTTCACAAACAATTCATAGAATTAGAGAATATATTTGCAAAAGAAAGTAGTGCATAAAATGATAAAACAAAGCTCATTTTCAATTTCTTGTAGTTTACAATTGAAAATGCCATTTTGTTGGTGTCCCTCTCTCTCTCCCTCTCTCTCATAGAGAAAAAGCAAATATATTTTCTGCTCCAATTAGCGGATTCATTTTAAATGGGTGAAAATGGAACCATTTTCATTTTGTTTCAAAATTTGAGAACAAGATTGTTTTGCTGCCTTCAGGGACGGAGCTATTTATTGACTAGGGGGGCAGTGGGCCCCCTAGATGAAAAAAAAAATCATAATAGTATATATATTCTGAATTTTTTTAACATTTAGGTTCAAGATAATTACTCTTGGCCCCCCTCTCTCCAACAATTTACAAATTGGCCCTTAGATCCCAACCAAAAAAAAAAAAAAGCCCATCACTTTAGTTGATGGCCTCTTCATAGACAAACAAACAAAATCCCCAAGAACAAGTAACAAATCCTTGAACTAAGAGATATAAAAAAAAAAATAAAAAATCTCTTTGGCATCCCGTTCTGTGTTGTTCTTGAGGAATGAGGAGGCAACTCAAAAAAATTTACCAACACTCTAACTTTTGGAAAGTCAGTCACTCTACTCTGTTTAAAATGTTTATTTGAGAGAGATGAAGGATTTGTAATTAGACTACTCTCACTCACTTTTATCTCTCTTTTTTTGTGTGGCCATAAGCTATTAAGTGTGTTACTAAGAGGACTACGTGTGGCTATTAATTTTTAAGGGAATACAACTGTTTGACTTGCTAAGTTAGTGGGCTATGTGTATGGCTATTAAATTTTAAGGAAATACTTCTAATATTTAACTTGTTAAATTGATTAACTTGAAAGTTGAAGTGTTTGAGTTTTTTTTTTTTTTTTTTTTTTTTTGGGTGCGGGGGGAGGTGGGGGGAATGCTTAAGGTAAGAGCTTTCTTATCTTCTCTTTGTTTACATTTTTTTTTTTTTTTTTCTCAATCAGTAAAGCTATAAGGTTTTTTAATTGAAGAAACATTTGAAAATTAATTAAATAAATAACGAAAAGAACTAATAGAAACTTTAATTTTTATAAGATAGTCTCATTTAGTTACAAGTTAAGAAATTTTTTTAACGTATGTTTTGCCCCCCCTAAGTCTAAAGTTTGGCTTTGTCCCTGGCTGCCTTTGTCACAGGACTAGCCCAAGGCCTAGGCCTAAGGCCCCACCAAAAAAACAAAATTCCCCTTGGGAAGAAAGGCCCCAATTTCCATAGTTAAAGGTCCAAATTTTTATAAAATTATATATATATATATATATATATATATATCATATTGCTATATATAATAATAAAAGCTGAGAGAAAGTTTATTCATACAACTAAGGAGGTACTGACAAATAGGATAACTGCCTATCTAAAATTCAGACACGATTAATTTTAAAAAGCAATACTTTATATTGTTTTGCAAGGTTAACACCGTTTGACTAATAGTGTATTGGGCAAGTATGTAGTAAGTTAGGCAACAATTCAAAGTTTTAAGAAAAATAGCATCTCAAGTTTTAGAAACTTGAGATCCATATTAAAACTCGAGTCCCAAAGCGTTTGCGAGTTTTTGGGACTGAAAATGCCACAAAGATCTCAAGTTTTAGAAACTCGAGTTCCTATAGTGGCAGTTTTAAGTCCTATAGTGACGTTTTAAAGCCCTATAGCGGCATTTTCTTGCAATTTATGGAACTTGAGCCTTTAAAACTCGATTTTTACGGTGATTTTTTTTCCACATTAGACCCATTCACTTACAAATCGAGACTTGAAAACTCAAGTTTTATCTTAGAACTCGAGTTTTAGACACTTGAGATACTACTTTTCAATATTCTTTTATGTCCTGACAACTAATTAAATTTTTTAATATTTATTGTTATTTAGAAAAAAAATTCCCGTTTGACAATGATGGTGTATATATTAAAAAAAAAAAGTTAGGAAAAAAAAAATCACAACTAAAAAAATCCCTAGCCTCATCAGACTCTTCTTAACATTTTCTCTCTAAAAAAAAAAAACCCTAGCGATACTGCGATAGTGAGAAAGGGAAGGAGAAAGAAAAAAAAAAAAAAAAAAAAAAAAAAAAAAACCTTGCGCCACACTGGAGCTTTGTTCGGCCGGCCATCGCCATCCCCTTTTGGGTTTTTCAGGTACGTTCTTCTCTCTCTCCCTCTCTTTCTCTCTATGAGTTTTTGTTGTTTTGATTCGGTTTTGAAACTTCCCTGTGATTTCGGGATAAGTTTCCCCTGTTTTTGTGAATTTGCGGAATATTCTGTATCTGCTTTGAGATTAAAACCTTTAATTTTGAATGCGCGTGCTCGTGATTCTAGGGTTTTGTTATAAATACCATTTGAAAATTCTTTGAATATATATCTAGATAGACTAATTTTGGTTTAGGATTTTGTTGTTCTCTGTTACGATTGGCTTAGCTTTCGTAAAAAAGTCTATTTTTGGTTCAGGGATTCAAAGTTAAATACGACCAAACGTCCCAGGAATATTGAAATACAGGGATAGAGATCGGCGCTACTCCGACAAAAGGTACGCATCAATTCTTTGTGTTCCAACTTGGTTCATTCTCTTTCTTTAGATGTTTTGTTGTGAATATTGATTCTTATGGCATGGACAAGAATGCCGAACCCTAGAATCATGAGAGACCATCTATAAATCAAACCGACCTCTTATTTGAATTTGATTTGCATGTTAACGACCATCTATTTGGCCACTGGAAAAAAGGAGAATAAATTAATTGGGACATAATAATTATACATATCAATTTAATCCAAAATAAAATTTTAATTTAATACAAATAAAGATGAGATAAATAGGAAAAAAAAAATTTACATAGATTATTATGAAAGTCAGGGCACGTGGATACTAGGATATAGATGTGTGTTTGGTAATAGGGCCGTGGGGGTGGTATTGAAGAGCCACTTAGCCAATTGCATATCTAATTACATTCATTTTTTCCCCTGTTTAATTGTCTAGGGTTCTTCTTTCATCCTTTTTAAAAAATAGATTGCTTGATTCTCTTTCTTTGGATGCTTTGGTTTGGTTTTTTAATTTTGGTAACATTAAGGACTTATCCTTTGATTTATTATAGTTTAAAGGTAAAATTTCACCTTAGATTGTTTAATCTTGCTTTAAGTATTTATTTTATATATCCTTGGCTAATGGAAGCCAAATCCTTAGTCATTATCATATGAGAAATAGCCAACAGATTGTTAAAAAACTCCTCACCTTGCTATTTTTTTGAATATTGAGTTCTTTGCCAGGTACAACGCGGGTATTTTGCAAGAAGAGTTGCTGCATCAAACTAAGAGGTTTGGATGGCCTGATATTCCCTCTATTTATCTCATAATTTGAATTAAATTTTCTCCGTTGATCTGTTTGGTTTTGATTTGGCTTTGAATTGCATATTTATATCTGCTTTTATCTTCATTTTTTTTTTTAATTCAATGAATTCTTATTTTGTATTCTACTGAACTGTAAAACTGTTATGATTTTTTTTTTCTTTTTGGCTATGCTTTTAGGGGCCTGCATTTGGTAACTACACCATATTCATGTATTGGACAGACTTGATATAAAACCCGTTTCACACCAAGGTCAGCATTTTGTTACCTGAATATGTTTAGGAAAAAACATGTTTGCCATTCAATAATGGTTGATTTCTCAATGTTGCTTCTCTGAGCATCTATTATTTGAAACTAAAATTTTTAAAACCTCTTTAATGTTTGTGCTAAAAAGTCATATTTTTCGTTTGATTGTATATTTGTTTAAAGGAATGTATAATTGTTTTAAAGAATGGACGAATCTTTTCTGGCAGAAAATTATGTTTCTTTTTTCATTTATTGAATTTGATTAAATAGCCAACATATTGCTTAAGGTTATGTCGTTGAATATTTAGGGACTATTTACTAAAGATTGTTGTGTGGTGTACACATTAATGTTTCAATTAGTTTGTCGATCTTTAGAAAAAAGCTTTTTATTTTAAAAGCCAATAAAATATTATGCAATATATAATAAATAATCCGGACACTAGACAGTGTATGTGTGTGTGTATATATATATATATATTGTTCTTCACACCGCTGACTATTTCAAGCACTAGAACCCCAAAGCTTAGACATCTACTTTTTCAGTTAGTCTTGAGCAAGGAGTTCAGGAGCCATGTTACCTCTTTCAAGCATTAACAAGAAAGAGTTTTTGTTAGTATAGTGAATGATTCAAAAGAATTCAAGCTCTAAATACCCGACTAGAAGTTATGAAGAATAAGAAGAATACTACTGAATAAGCACGCTTACAGTGTGCCAACAATGGTAGTGCTGATTTGTTTCTTTAGATTGCTGTTTTGTTTTTTTTTTTTTTTTTTTTTTTTTTTTTTTTTCTTTTTAAATTTTATTACTACCTCTTTTGTGTTGTGGGTTTGTTTTTAGCATACGACTATGTTTGACTCTGATTTCTTTGTGTAGTGATGTGGTGTGGTAAATTGTTATGTTGCCTTTTCTTTCTACTTGATTTTTTTTTAGGATGTTCACAACTAGACTACAAAACCTAGGAAGCACGGGTGCGTTTTGAGACTCGGGTGCAGGTGCGAGACTCGGTAATTTTTGAAAAAGTTGGGTGCGGGTGCGGCAGGACTCGGCAATTAAAAAATTATTAAAATTATTTTTATTTATATTTTTAATATATTACTAAGTATACTTTTTCACATTATATATATATATATATATATATACTAAATTTAAGAGCAATAATAAATAATAACTCAAATATAATATACATAAATTAAATAAAACCCACAAAATTAATATTTTTATCTTTATTCTCTCCATTCACCTGCCACTCAGTGCCAACAAGTCAACAACACGTTAAGTTTGGTCTCCTCAGAATATCAATTTTACCTTTTTTTTTTTTTTTTTAATTTTATTTCCCAAGGCTTCCATTTTCCAAAGCCTAATCTACACCACACGTCCACACCTTTTAAAAAACATCTCTTTGTCTTCTTCGTTCGTTTCTTCCTTTCTACATTTTTTTTCTTCTCCTCAGCTTCGTTTCTTACTTTCTACATTTTTTTTTCTTCTCCTCAACTTCGTTTCTTCCTTTCTACATTTTTTTTTCTTCTTTCGTCTTCCTCTGCTTCGTTTCTTCTATCACTCCCCTTCCCAGTTCATACTTTTTTTTTTTTTTTTTGGTTCTTGTTGGGCTCGCGAAAAAAAAAGAGGAAGAAGACGATCTGATTCGGCGCGAATCAGTCTGGTTCGGCGCGAATCGGCGCTCGTCAAAGCCGAGTTGGCACGAGTCCGGTGCTCCACGTGGCAGGACGCGGCCCGACGCGGCACGGACGCGCGGTCTGCGGCGTCCCTCCCGCGTCGCCGCGTCCCGCCGAGTCCGACGTGGGTGCAGCTCCTCCGGAGCCGCGTCGGTGCTTTCTAGTACGAAACTAATTTATCACCGTGCTGGGCATGAGTAGATGGAATACACCAACTGTTATATAGTTTAAAGTATATTGGGCTGTTCATTTTCTGCAAAACACTGACGTTGTTGGTTTCAGAAAAATTTATAAAGGGTAGCTTTGTGCAAATAATTGCAGGTTCTTCTAAAAATATTAGAACTGTGAGTTGTGTCCTAATTTGGTCTTAATGTCGGCATTTTTCTGTTATTTTCAAAATAGATGTTCAGCAAGTGATCTTTGCTATGCAATCTTCTAACTCCAAAATTTTAAGCTATGGACTTTTAGTTGCTACTATTTAAATATTTTATACCCTTTCTAACTCTAAATTTTAAAGCTATGGACTTTTAGTTGCTCCTATTTTAATATTTTATGCTCTGTTGTCAGGATTTCATTAGTTGAAATTCAATTTCATTCCAGCCAAGCTAAATAGGTTGCTGTAATGTTAGCTAATTGGGCAGGATGAGGTTATCTTCATTTTCGTGATTTCTCTTTTATGTACATTGTTACAACTTACAACATTATGTTCAAAATCCTAAATTGCTTGATGTCCATCTCTCTGTGTTCATGTCATTGCTTTCGTTTTTTTTTTAATTTTTTTCGTAATAATGTTTTGTTATTTGAATTTGAATTAAAATCCGGATGTTTTTTTTTTTTTCTCTCTTTCAATGTTTTGGCCTCAGATTATAATCTTTGTTTTTCTTGCTTTACTAACATTATAATCTTTTCCAAATTGGAATTATTATATTCTTTGATTATTTACTGCCTTCTTGATTTATCATAATCCATTTTTAATGGGGGTGTCATCATGGGGTTTAGCCCTTGAATATGTGTAAAAAAAAAAACATGTTTGTCGTTCAATAATGGTTGAGCATTTTTCTTTCCAATGTTTGTAGGTTTGGGTGTTTTGGGCTGCTCTGAATAAGTATATGATTCCTAAAGTATTTTATGTTCACATATTTTTTTCATATGTGCGTGCATCTACCCTTTAGTGTTAGTTCTTGAGTTTTTATTCAAAATTTTGCTTCACAACCCAATGAAGAGATAAAAAAATGGTAGTGGGCTGATTTTCTATTGATGAGCAATGGAATCTTAGAGATGTTCTTTAGCAATACAACATTTTGAATCGAAAGGAGGAGTCAAATATTAGGTTTTACTTTCTCTACTAACAGAGGTTATATTTATTATATGTGTCCATTAAGTGCTGATTTTCTTAATAAGTTGTAGCTTTCTTTTAAGACTTTGTTAAATACTGTTTTGCTGCATTACTCAATCAAGTATTAAGGTTTGACTACCCTTTTTCCTTTTTTTTTTTTTTTTTTTTTTTTTTTTTTTTTATTGTTTTACTTGAGTTCTGTTTTGTTTAGTTTTCTTGAACTAATTATGTTTTGTTGATGACTGCATGCTAAGAGATTACTAAATAAATTTTTTTTTCCCAGTTTATCTAAAGTCTTTAACATCTCATTCCCAATTACTTAATGCTACAAAGGATCCTCTCAATGATAAGACCATTTATTATACTTCAATAGATGAAGCTTTTTCTTTGTGTCCATTAAGGGTTGATTTTCTTAATAGGTCATAGTTTTCTTTTAGGATTTTTTTGTGTTGGCCTGTAATGATTTTTCCTAAGGGAATCTTTGCCTATATATATATATTTATTTATTATTATTTTTTTAAATTATCAATATATATTTTCTGCGCTAGAATAGTGCAGTGTTATTTCCTATTGGCTTTTCTTTAATATATGGCTGTTAGAGCCAATTTTGTGATGCCATC
The DNA here is from genome assembly GCA_030445155.1 of Quercus variabilis. NCBI lineage: Eukaryota > Viridiplantae > Streptophyta > Magnoliopsida > Fagales > Fagaceae > Quercus > Quercus variabilis. The sequence continues at coordinate 18,575,344 of CP129448.1, read as the reverse complement.
TCTAATCACCTATCTCTAATCACCTATGTTTTGTATTCTATGTTTTGTTAATAGCCATATTTGTAAGATGGATGTTTTAAAATCTGAATATTTGGGGAGTATAGTTATTTTGTAATTTTTTGTAAATAAAATTATTGGTTTTTTATGTTAACTACTAAGTTTTTACATATTGAACTGCATTTCCTCTGATCACCTTTGTTGTTTTACTTCTTGATATTTAATTTTACTATTATTTCTCTATTGATATATGTCTCTAATTTACTAGAATGCTTATTTTGTTTTGTTTTTTTTTTTTTTTTTTGGGAGCATCTTACGCTTTCCTTTTGTGTTAAGAATAATTTCTCATATATTTCAAAATTGTTCTATTAGACTTTGTTTCTTTTAATTTTTGTACTACTTAGGCTATTAGGCTTAGTTTATTGGCAGTTTTTTTTTTTTTTTTTTAAATGTTGTTGTTGTTAGCTGTGTTAATTTTATTTAGTCATTTGTTTTTATTGTGTATGTCTTAGTATTTTGGATTGAGTACTTATAGATGCTTTAATTTTATTTATTTATTTTATGAATAGAAGATTACATAATAATGGGTGAAAAGCTTCATGAATTCCATAACTTGGGTGTGAGTATAATCTAATCTATCTCTGTGTAATATTGAAGCAAAGCCTAAAAAATTTGAAGAACTTTAGTGTAATTAATCTTGATTCTTGCTGTCTTATTGAGTGTTTATGTTTAGGTGCTTTTGTTTCTTTATGATTTGGCTTTCATGAAAGTGTTAAGAAAAAGTTCAAGAGGAAGTATTATTTGATTAAATGAAGGGTTTGTAATAGCCAAATCATGATCCATATGAAACTTTATTTGTCTAAAATTTCCAATTATTAACTCTGGTGACCACAAAGCTGAAGCTGCAAAGGGGTATCAAACATTTGCAGTGTTAATTACTCTTTAATCGTATTCAGTTTTAGTAGAAAACTTCAAAAATTAACTGTGACTAAGATTACCAATTGAAAATCAGTCTCTTAAAGAAAGATTGACTATGTCAATGACATATTAGTACTTTATTAATTTGTTTTAGATATGATCAAACATACTTGCAGATTGGGACAACATTGTTTATACATGTATTTCGGTCTCTTGCATTTATCCCCACCAGTATTTGTTTGGTGTTGATTCAAAATTTGTAATGTTTCATTTATATAAATCTGCCATGTTTTCTGAATTTTAAATAATTATAATTAATTATATAACATATATAATTAATTATATAACACACAATCACATGTTATATAGAATCTCAGTTTGTAGCAGCTCATTTATATTGACTCTTATCAGAAATTTTATATTCATAACGACATATTTTCCCCCACATGTTAATTTAGAAAATGAAGAAGTTGATCATATAATTATTATTTTAACACTTTTCTTTAAGTTTAGATCTAAATTCCTCCTTAATAAATGAAGTCCCATGATATGTAGCACTGTAGAAAACAACACTCATTAACAAAAGCTACTACACAATCTGATCTTCGCCAGTAAGCAAACACTTTTTCTTTAATAAGCATTAATTTTGAAATGATGCATTTCTTTTCAGCGTATACGTAACATATTGGTTCATTTGTATGTAAATTTGTTATTTTTCAAGTTGGTGATTTTAAATATATGATGTGTTTAAGTTCATTTTAATGTCACTATGTCAGGTTTACATGCTCAGGGTGAGGAACAAGCACTATGGTACGGTTAAGTTTTTTGATATAAGTTTTGATGATTACTCTCCGAAGGAGGATCAAGGCCTAGACTACAAAACTGTATGGTCTAAACAGTGCTGAAATTTTTAGTAGACACAATTTGCTGGTTTAAGAGAGTTTGGCTAGAGCTGTAAGATAAGGAGAAATTGAATTTTGTGTGACAGTAACACTTCCTGTTAGTCATTTCAATATGACTTCAGAGACTAATATGTTACTGTCACAATTTGCTGGCTTAAGAGGGTTTGGTAGGAGCTGTAAGAAAAGAAATTGAAAATGAACTATATGTCACAGTAACACTACCTGTTGGTCATATCCAATATGACCTCACTGACTAATATTTACTTTTTTTTGGTGGCTTTTAGGGATCATTAGAATTTTTCTGAAAAATCTAGCATGAAACCATGTAGCTCTATGGTTTGGCCATAGGAAAGTAATGATAACTTTGGAGAATACATAGTAGAGCATATTAACTTTGTGGCATGTGTATTTAGAGTTTAGAGCATCTCTTTTATCAGATCTATTACAATCAAGGAAGTCGATACCGTACCGGTACCGGCCGTACCGGCCGGTACGTACCGTACCGGTTGCATTCCGGTATCAAAATATTAACGTTTCGTACCGGTTTAAATACCGGCCGTACCGGCCATGTACCGGCCATACCGGCCAATTTTGGGCAATACCGGCCGGTACCGGGCATACCGGCCGGTACAGAAAAAATGTTTTTTTTTTTTTTAATTTTTTTTTTTTTTTATGTTTTGTAATTTTTGAATTTTTTTTTAGGATAGAATGATAACTTATTTGCATTAACTTATTAGTATTATTTGTTTTCTTAGTATGCAATGATAACTTTTAAGCTTTCTATTTTTTATATTGTGTGTGTTTTTTTTTTCTTTTAATTGATACTAAAGTCTAAAATTATAAATAATTAGTTTTGAATTGAGGAAATGTTTTATGATAAACTTTTATATTTATTATAATATATATACACACACATACATATATATATATATATATATATATATATTTATTTAAAAATATAAAAAATAGCGATAAACCCGAAACGGTACACCGGTATTGACCGGTATCCGAAATATACCGTACCGCTGGGCAAACCGGTACAGCCTCTGGTACGGTATTGACTCCTTTGATTACAATACAGTGATGCAGTGGTGTTGGCGGTGAATATGAGTTTAGCATGGCATAAAAAATTAAAAATTATCCTATGCATTATGCGGGTTAAACACTAGCAATATATAATGGCATAAGCCTTTAAGGAGGTGTTGCCACGTTAGGAAAAAAGGCTATCTAAAAGAAAACTAACCGCTTAAGACAACCAAAAAAAAAAAAAAGATTGCTATACGGAGAAAGGAGAAAGAGAGACCGAGAGAAAAGAGAGACAGAGAAATAGAGGCAGAGAACGGAGAAGGAGAGAGAGATCAAGAGATCAAAAACCAAGAATGAAAAGATGTCTCTCACTTCTTGTCAGATTTTCTGCCATCACCGTAAGCCTCCACTCGCAACCTGACCATCGGAATCACTACTGGTAAGTTCTGTTTTAAATTTTAAAATTTAAGGTTTTGGGTTTTTATTTGGAGAATCAATTGGGTGTTAATTATGATTTAGATTGGTATTTTGGGTCAGATTTGGTTTTGATAAAGGGATACGAAGATAGAGGAACCAAAGCGATACTGTGATACAGAGAAAGGGGAGGGAAAAAAAAAAGTTTACGGCATAGTGGAGATTCGACTGAAACTGAAAGGTCAAGAAGGATTGCCCAAATTTTCTTTTGTTGGATTTATATTTTGGGTTATAATTTTTCAATTAATGTATTTGGGTAAAGGTATTGCCGAGATTCAAGGAATTTTCTTTTGCTAAAATGTTGTTTGGTTGTCATCCTCTATGAAGTTCTTTTCTTCTTATTTCAATTTCATTCTCTGATTTTTTTTTTTTAATTTTTTTTTATCATTTGTTTATTAATTCCTTTTGATTTTGGTATAATTTTTTTTCCTTCAAATTTTCATATCTATTGGTTTGGGTGTCAATGTTAACTTTCTAGTTTGACGAATATTCCAAATTGGGTTGAGTGTTGCATGCCAACTATTTGATTTGTATTGCCTTTTCTATTCTAATTGTTGTTTGGGATGTTCAATTGTATTCTTTTGTTTTTCTATTTGTCTCCAGGGGACAAGAACTGGGCACCCCAAAACTCTATCAAAAGTCTGTTTCTACCTTCCTTTAAATTTGTCTTTCTACCTACAAAAATTGTGACTTGTGTTCTGGGATATTATTTAAATATTCAGAAATCTATGTCCCATTCAATGTTCATATAAACGAAAATGAAAGGATGAATGCCCAATGAGTCTCCCCTTTCCCTTTCTTTCAGTTTAGCCTTTCATCACCCCTGTCAACTGCTACTGCCGTTCTAACGCTCCTTCAAATTCCGTTGCAACCCTTCAGTTATGGGTTCTTTATATATATATATATATATAATTTTTTTTTTCATATTATTTTTGGTACCTTATTACAGTTGTTTGCCTGACTCATTCTCTATAAGACCACCATATTTCTAAAGCATTGGAACTAATATTAATGGCAGCTTGAGGCAAAGAGCATTTGGAATTAGAGGATGACTTCATCAGTTTGAGATACTAAAACTTATGTTTGATGACCTACTTCAGGTGTTGGATGGCAGTGTGTTATACACACAAGGGAGAAAACAACTTGGATCTTGGGTACAATCTTTTTCTCTTTGCATCTACTTAACTAATTAGATAGAGCAGTTATGAAAATCACCATTTCCTCTTATTCCATTGTCTAATTTCTGTTGTGCATTTAATTCTTGGTATTTTTTTGAATAATCCTTTATAGGTTGCTGCTGTGTCACTCTAAAGTGTGAAACAATGTAGGCACAATTTGATGGCATGGCCACCAAGTGATGCCTTGGGCCATGCAATATCTAATATTATCCTTTTTGTAATTTGTTCTTTCCTCTATAATAGTGAATTGAAAAATTACATGAGTTCTGCCTTTGTCTTCTTTGGTTCCCCCATCTTCTCAGTTGGCAAAGGATAATGGTTCTGCATTTATTAGAATATTGCATCTACACTTTTAAATTTAGCTTTCTACTGTTCACCTAGCATTTGGATGTCATACGTATTTCTTAATTTCCTCAATGTCCTTGCAGTGAAGTAATTATAGCTCTTCTTTTCTCCTTTAATATAGGTGCATCTATAACTCTTTTTGGACTAAATTTCTACACAAATCTGCCAATTAGGTATGTCAAGACTTCATTTGCATGTTCTTCCTTTTTGGTCTAAATTTTTATAACTATTACTTGAACCAGGTATGAGATAGAAAATTTTTTGCTCAATTGTGGAGCTTGGGTGATTTAGATATTGTCAAAAAGGAAATTGAAAGGCTTGAGTTGTTTGTTATGAAGCTAACAAACAATCCAAATACCATCTAGAGTCATAAAACTAACAAACTAGATAACACTGACCTTCAAACATCTTCATGTTCTTTTAGTATCAACTTAAGAATAAAAAAAATCTGATGACAAGCCTAGGAAATAAAATTATGAGAATAAGCAAAAAAAAAAAAAAAAAAAAAAAAACCACAATAGGCTGTTTAGGCAGCACCCTTCCCTACACCAAAAGGAGCTCGATAATAAACTTTTCAATTGTACTCCACCTTAATTTTGACAATTTAACCTTCCATTATTGTATTCATAATTGCAATTGGGCTAGCCAATTTTTGATCAGTAATATAATTTATGGGAATTGTTGCATTGTAGATCTAGAAGGTATCTCAAATGCCTAGAAGTCGCTTGGTATGGGATAAAGAGAAGGCTCATGGTGTTCAGTAAAAAAGTAAACATTATTGGGATTTTTGTGTTTGACTTATTTGGTTTATGACATTGTCTATTACTATTTTATGTGGTTTATTACATTGTCAAGAACTATTTTATATGTTTTATGATATTTGAATATTGAAAAGGTAATTTGTATAATATTCAGATCAGTTTATTAGAATTTATGACTTCTGTTACTGGATTTTTCACATGACCTATGAGCAAGGTTTCAATAAGTTCACTAATGAGTTTGTGTAATATTTGATAGTGTGCATTCTCTATTACTGGGTTTGGTGTACTAAACTTTGGTTGAAACAAAAAGACTCAGGCTATGCAACACAACAGAGGTTCACTATTATATGCTTGAAAAGAATTGATGATTATTGAATTTGTTTCCCATAAAAAAAACCTTGGAAAGGCTTTTCTGTTTGGTATATGAGCATTATTTGGGGACTGCCAGATTGTTGGATATTGGTAATGATTGATTGGAAGTGCTAACTGTGGGGATGTGCAAAGCCTTGGAATTTGCCAAGCATTTGTCAATATGAGACCTAGAGGTAGAGTATGAATATAGCTCATTTATTCAAGAACTTAATTTGTTTTAAGATTGAAAACCTTCTGCACGACTTGCTAACTCTTTGTCATGCTTTCAGGTGCATTGCATTCTTTTAAGGTGACACAGCATACTCAACTCATGTACTTGGTAAGATATTCTAGAATGTATTTTAGATTCAATAGTTACTGATGTACAAGTTTTATAAGTTCTCAATAAATACCACTATTGTTTTGTTAAAAAAAAAAAAAAAGTTTTGTGAAGGCCTTTTATTTTTATTTTTTTAATTATCAACTATCAAAATATATTTAGGGGAGAAGGTGGAAGCAAATGGGACTGGGAAGAAGGAGGCCAAGGTGAACCGAGGTGAAAGGTATTGAATTTTTGGGTAGTTTGGGAAGTTGGTACTGCTATTGGGTTTTTTATTTTTTTATTTTGTTGGGTTTGTTATGTGAGGAATAATGATTAATGGGTATTTGTTTAATTATACATTGAACTAAATTTACAATGATGGGCATGGATGTCTAATGTTATCTGCAACTTTTTTGTGTCAATTGTATTGGATTTAGTTGCCAAGGTTAGATCTTTTTGGGTCTTGTTTATTATGGTTGTTTTAGTGAGGAATAATGGTTAATTATGCATTGAACTTAATTCACAATGATCTATACTACTAGACATTGAGTACATTTTTGTTGTGAATTGATGTGGACTTGCCGACTGATAATGCATGGCATCATAATTCAGCTTCCAAGTTGGTTTGTAACAAAATTGCAATAGAACTTATAATACCTAGAGCAATTTTCATGTGAATTGGAATTATAGGAGAGGACACATTATATGAGTTTGTAATGATACTATTAATACTGAAAAAAGATGAGTCCAAAGGGACTATTCTTTATAAAGGTTGCCTTTTAATATATTTTTTTGATGGTCTCTATATTATTGAAATTACAGACCCATTATCTTGCCATTATGTAATTATTGTGTTCATTTTTTGTGTTAGGTTTCATCAAACTCCTGACAAATTCGGTGCTATATTTGTTTCTTACAGTGATATTTTGAATTCGCTTAATTTTCAGGTGGCTTATTAGAAATAGGCCCCCAGAGATTAAGAGCAAATGTCCCATCAAATTATCATTTACAACAAACCCTTGATAAATATCCTTCTCAATGTACTGACTCGAATTTGAAGATTAGTCTCAAATGTTTAGACAACGATGTTATACCAATTCATTGGATATATTTGCACTATTTTCTAAATGATTTCCATTGTAATAAATTGTTATTATTTGTTTCTCCTTATTTCTAAGTAAGTTATGATGTTTGTCAGTTGATGACAAGTATACCAAGTTTACGACAAGTTCACCAAGTTTAGATTTTTATGTCAATCTTCTTGCTCAAAGTAAGTCAAGTTTTAATTGTTTTGAAGATATTGGATGGTTTTGAAGATATTGCATTTTTGCATGCAAAATAGAGAAGCATTCTAGAGAATTCCCTTCATTCAAACTCATTTGAATGCAATGAAAGTAATACAAGTGGTGGTTGCTCATTTCATATGTTCCTTCAAGTAGTCTATTGGAGAATGGAAGTGCATACGTGATGTGATTTGAAGAGAGTAATGTTTAAAAATTTTAGCGGATGTTGGATACTATATGCTTAAGTATACTAAATTATGAGAATTAAGTTTATGTTGGATGCAAAGATCATCAATATGTAAAATGATCTCGTGCATTGCGCGGGTTAAATACTAGTATATATAATGGTTGTGCATTTTTTTTTTTTAATTAGTAATATTAAGGATAATACAAATTTTTTAAAGGTTGTTTTTTTAATGTTTTTAGCGCATTTTTCCTTTTTATTTCTATTAAGACTCTCAAAGTACGAGACCAATAGAACCCTAAAATGTTTCAAAAAAATGTTGCAAATGTGTTAAATCATCAATTATAGATTAATCTCTTCTAATAGTTTGAGACTTTAATTTTTGTAAATTGACATCCTACAAAACCGCATACCAAATAATATCTATGTCTCTCTCTCTCTCTCTCTTAAAAACAAGGTATAAAATTAAAAATTATATCACAACCTTTCTTAACTATGCATCGTTATACATCTAAAATGAAATATATTTTTTAATCGTAATATATTTCTATATCTTTTTATTAATATTCATGGTTCAACTATGATATTCAATTCACTATATGAAATTAATATTAGTTTAGTTGGTATTATTTATTAAATTATGTATTTAATGTATCAAATTAATCTTGATTTGATTAGTATTAAATAAATTTTTTAATTAATATTTACATATTAAAGGCTTTGCATAAAATTTTTGTCTTAGACCCCAAATTATGTTGAGCTGCCCTACTTTGCCTTGTAAATTTAAGCCATATAGAGAGCCAATAGAGGAGTGAGGAATTTTGTGTGTGTGTGTGTGTGTTTAAACTATGCGTTCACATCATTTGAAGAAATCCATCAATTAAGATGGGAAATATCTTAGTTCCTTGTATCAATTATCCATTGCACTTCTAGTTGAGGTATTTTGCCCTTGAACTTTCAATTTAGTCTATTTCATTTCCACATGTCAACCAAAAGGGTATCATTTGTCTCTCCTTTTAGAATCTATATAATCATATAAAATTGTTATAAGAAAATTGAGTTATAAATAATTTATTTAACATAAAATATAATGATTTTGTTCTTGATTATGAACAAGTTATCAAGGATTGGTATTATTTCATAGTTTTGAACATAATTTGAGATTCATGACATATGCATGCCAGACACTCTTTTCTGTCATGATTGATGTCACAATAGTTTAGAAATTGAAAAAAAAAAATCCATGAAGAGATAAATTGAGAATAGGATGAAAGTTGGAAGGAAAATTGCTTTATGTGAAAGTTTAAGAGAGAGAGAGAGAGAGAGAGAGAGAGAGAGAGGGGGTGTGATTGAGAATTGAGAATTGAGACTGACACTAGGGAAAAAGTCCAAGAGGGTGAGGGTATAGTGTTAAAAACTTCACTGATATATTTTCCATGATCTAAAAAAGGTAAACATAGATAGAGTTCAATCAGAACATTCTTTAAGAAACTCATTCAAGTCCTCATAGTTATAGACAAAGCCACTCTCTACGTTGATGCCCTAACCATTAAGCTACAAGCGAACCATCACTTTTTTTTTAGTGGAAGGGACTCTTATGCTTAAATTGGAAAAATAAAATAAATAAATGGCACCGAAAAATTTCATAGTATTTTTACTCACATTTGAGTTGGGAGTGAAAAATTCTGTGGACTTTTCGGTGACTCTAGCACAACTCAATGAGCAAATTGGTGGGCCAAGTATGGTTTATCTCAGCCTGTGGTGAAAATCCACAAGCCCACTTTAATCATGTTATGGGCCCAAGAAAACCCACGCTGTGTGCTGAAAGAGATTTCAAATTCCAATAGAATAGCGGGCCAAACTGAATCTAGCAAGAAGTTTAATTAGCTGATCAGTACGGTACAAGCCCAGAATCAGCCTCTATGAACGTAGAGCTTCCGAGGGAGAGGGACTGGTGTGGAAGAAGCAAGCAGTTGCACGATAAGATCTTCCGTCCAATGAAGAAGGCTGGTTTCCAGCCACACACTGAGAACAATGAGTTGCATAGTTTAGAACTGTCATAGGCTAGCTTGGGAACTGTGAATAGTTTGGAAACTCATGGTTATAGTGAGAAATTAAAGACCCACTGCATATTATTGTGTTCCTAATCAATTAACATGGTTGGATGAAAGCCGGTTTGAAAGACTAAGATGTCGGTTGAGATTTTGACAGTCACGAGACAAGGGAGGGGTGGTGAGTGCTGAGGAAATATGTGGGTCGATGCTGGATCATACATGGGTGAGAGGAAACTAGAAAGTCAGCATGAATGGGAGCATAATACTGATGGCATGCATGCGCTATTTTCCAATTGAGAGAGAAGGTGAAGGTATGCCGAAAAAGATTGCAACTATGGAATAAAAGGAAATTTGGAAGTGTTAGGAAGGAAGACTATTCTTCTTCAATAGGCGTGTATTGAGTGGTGGAGATTATGAGACAAAGGGAATTTTAAGACAAGAACACCGTTTATTGGAGAAGGAAGAAAATGGCATAATTCTAAACTAGCGAGATTGTTGTGGCTTCAAGTGGTTGACCATATATAATATGCGGTATTTTCAAATTTCAAAGTAAAGCTACTCGACGCCAATGGCATAATTCTATATTCGGGTTGAGAGATGGTGATATCATTTTTGGTTTTCTACTGGACTATTACCATTTACCAACGATTCTTTGATGTGTCTAGCCCAAGCAATTTCAACCAAGCTTACAGGGAGTAAACTGTGAAATGACAGCAGAGATCAACGTAGACTTAATCAGTGAGTTCCTTCATATGAGATGGAGGTTGCTCTAAAACAGATAGCTCCACTTAAAGTCCTAGGCTTGGACACTATGCATGCATGCCTCCTCTTTTATTTTATTTTATTTTATTTTTATTTATCAAAGTTGTAAGGTTGAATTTAATCAACCATCTTGTTGCCTTTATTCCGTGCCAAATTTGCTTGTAATTTAGCAATTAGTAACCCTGTATTTAGGTGGAAATCATGTAAGGGTAGCGAGTGAGAGAGTGTGAAGAAATGCTCAAGATTGTACAAGGATGCAGAGATATGTGGCTGGGACTTGCAATGGCAAGCCGCCAATTGTAGCACACGAGTGAAGCGTGCGAGAAGATGAATAGTCATGCTAGCTGGAGCACTACAGGACAAAAAGCCTTGCCTGGCCGTTCTGTTATCTCACGACTTGAACTCGCGACTTAGTCAAGTCGCTAGGCCAAGCCGCCAATCAGCTTTGTTTTGAAAAACCTGACTCTTCGCATTCTATTCTCACCCTAGTATAAATATTCTTTATACCCAAAAAATGTAGAAAGCTTCCAGAGGGAATTTTGAGAGAGAAACCCTAGAGAAACAAGATTGATTCATCCATAATTTTCACATAGAGACTCTTCAAATTCCTCTACTCTCACCATCTCCATTGTTACATCCTTGAGAGGTTCTTATCCAAATCATTTTCTCACTATAGCCATATCTGTGAGAAGGCTATTTGGTGCTTTGGGAAGCAGTTAGGAAGGGACCAATGACTATTGGTTGATGCTATGGGCTATAGTGGAATCCGGTAAGCTAAAGAAGAAATAGATTCGGCGTAACCTCGTTGGAGTACGAAGCTTGGAGGGCTTAGGTACATTGGGTAGATTAGGCTTGGAGGGTCTTCTGCTGTTCATGTATCCCAACTACATTCTTTAGTGGATTATTTACTGCTTAGAGGTCAGCGGAGAGGTTTTACGCCGAGGGCTTCGGTTTCCTCTTCGATAACACATCGTTGTGTTGTCCTTGTGTTTACATCTCTTTTCCTTTAATCTTTTCTATTTAATTTCTGCTGTGGATGTGATTTTATTTGGTTTAGATTGTTTATTAATTATGTGTTTAGCTTATGTTCATGTTCCTCACATTTATTGTTTGATTATAATCTTGAATTAGTAATTTGTAAATTGGGGGTCTAAACGTTTATAGTGTTTTCAACACTATTTGAACATTCAAAAGTTATTCAAATTTAATTGGCAATGATGTTACAAGAGTTATGTAGTCATGCTTAAATTTGGGTAGATTGCTATCATCCATTAATCATGCATATATTACTTAAATTCCTATGGTGAAAATTCTACGAGTGATAAGGGAATTTAGAGACCTTTCAGCTCTGTATAATGTTATCTATAAATTGATCTTATAAATTAAAAGGTCTTGGCCAATAGACCCAAGGTCTTGATCACATTTTTCGACACTCCTACTTAGTGGCTCTGCAAAAAAGAAGGCTGTCATTTGCAAAAAGGAAATGAGTTAGCCGTGGACCATTCTTGCACAAAGAATAACCTCGAATATCCCCTATTGCAGCAGCTTGGGAAATAAGTCCAAGTAGACCTTTAGTACACAAGAGAAATAGGAAAGGGGTGAAAGGGTCTCCTTAGCAAATACCTATAGAGGGATGGATCATACCCTTAGATTAACCATTTATAAGAATTGAGTAGGTGACTGTTGTCACACCCCAAACCCCAAAGGGTCCAAAGCTTGAGAAAGACGTCTCAAAGTACTTATAGATTTTTCCTTTTTGACAATCCAATCCACAAAAATTATATCAAGTACCAACATCAAGAATTATCATAATAATTCCATTGAATATACTCTTAAAGTAAGTCAGAGCTCTATAACACATTTATGAATAATAACTAAAAATCATGTGCCTCCACATAATATATGAATATATTACAAAACTATGATGATTTAAATGGAAAGTCTCAAAGTTCTCTAAAATATGCAATCCCAACAAAACTCTTGGGCTAACAAGCCTCAAGAGCCCAACTTCTAATAAAATTAACTATTGCAAGCTCCCTTAAGAAAAACTAGATCGAATCACCAACTATTAGTAATGTAAGTCTCCCAATTTAGTATAAAACTCCAATCACTACCGATAAGGCAAGCTCCATTCCCATGATATAGCTAATTAATCTGTAAGACTGTGAAGAATTAGGATGAGCTAAAGCCTAGTAAGTAGCATAATTAATGGGGGTGGGGGAAATGCAAGTTTCATCTTCAATAATAATAATATGACAAGAATGATTTAATAATGAAACACAAAGTTTCTCAAAGTAAATACCTTGAAACTATATACTATAATCTGTGAGCACCAACAATATAATTTCCAAAGGCATAATATCTAACATAAGGTAAATTATCACAAATATACCATACTACCACATAGACCAGTTAGGGGATCCACCCATTCACAATTGGCATGATATTGTCCTCTCTGGTATGCAGACTCTTGGCCCATGGACAGTAGCCTCACCCATACCCTCAAGGTTTTTCTCTCCCCCCATGGGCAGCAGAGAGAGCGTGTCAAAAAGGACCTCTCTTGCATGTGGTCTCTTGGCCCCATGGGCAGTAGCCTCACCCACCCACAATCAAGGAACCTCTTCCTCCCATGGGCAGCAGAGAAGAACGTGTCATCCAAAGTGAAAGGGTACTGACCTGGATTTGATTTTCGTTGTCACAAAGACCACGAAAACCAAATCGGGCGATCGCCAGGAAATCACACATGTCATGTTGTTAAAACTACATAAGCTCACAGGTTACATTATTTTGAAACACATAGTTCATATCTAGGTAGTTTCAGAAAACCCTTAAATAATCTAACTTCTACAAAGTTTGTAAGGTTTCAACTTCATTATTGTCAAGAGATTTTCTACCAATTTCCCACATAGTAAGATAAGATAAGCATCTTTAAATTTTTTAATATTCCATAAAATCCATGATTTCTCTATCAAAGATTAAATAAAAAATGCTCATTTTTCCATATCGACAATTCATGCATTTCCCCAAATGCAATACCAAATATGATGCACTTTTCATATATAATAATATATAATAGAGTCACAACACAATAGTTTTAAGAAAACATATATCCATATATAATTTTCCAAAATGTGTTTGACCCCAAAACAATATTTATGAAACATGGTTATTTTCCAAAAATCCCATTAAAAAACTACTTACCTCACAACAGCAAAAGCCTAATTCTCCAAGCTCCAAAAGAGATTAGCTAGAATCTCAATAATATCAAGCAAACCTAATACAATAAGCATAAAACTTAAACTTGTATCTAGCTACAATTTAGGAATTGCCAAATATGCATTTAATTAGGCAAGCCTAGCATTTAACCTCATCAATAACATATTCCTCTTCCAAAGTTTCTCAACAAATTAATTCACAAGGCATAGACTTCAATTTATAAATTTAACCCATTCAATATCATCTCCAACATCATGACTAGTTTCCATAAAATTTACACTATATCATTGAGAGACCCATGAAAGCAAAATTAAAATATCCTCTAAGACAAGAAATTTAGAACTTCAACTAACTCCAAATAAACCCAATGACAATGGAAAAATTTGATTTACCCACCATCACATGTTATAACTCAAAACCCTCAAATTTTCCACCATACATAAACCTTAGGTAGTCATCATTAGCATAAACCATAAACCCACAAATCAAATAATTTCACCAATACAAAACCCATACATATAAACACATAAATATTACTTCCAATGTTCATAAATCCCATGGATATCATTATTAAAGCTTAGATAAAAATAACCTCAAGTAAAAGCATTTAAACCCACCAAAAAATTAGAAACTTTTACCTCAAATAAAAGATGAAGATACTTAGAGGTTCCTAAAGATTTTTCGGTGACATTGCCGGAAAAATGATGGTGGAGATAGTGGCATGGAGGTACCGGTGGGAGAGTGTGAGGGAGTGTGAGAGGAGTGTTAGACAGAAAATGAAAAAGAAGAAAAAGAAAGAAATGTGGGGTGAGGAGATTTGGCCGGTCAAAGAGATAAAGAGATAGAGTGAAAAAAATGAGTGGTGGGGAAGGGTGGGGTAGGTGGGGCACGTGGGAACCCAAAAATTTGACTTTTCTACTTTTTTTTTTTTTTTTTTTTTGTCCTCTGACTGGGACATTACAATTGTAGTAACACAAAGCATAATTAATTTGATCCATTGGCCACAGAACCCCAACTTCCTCATCATTGCTTTCGAATGTACCCAATCTACTCGCATTGGCTTTGTTCATGTTTAGTTTAACAGCCATAAAGTCATCTTTCCCACTGTGGTTTTGCATACTATGTAAAGATTCAAAAGTAACTAAAATATTATCAAAGATAAGTTTGCTTTTTGTGAAAGCACTCTAGTGCTCTGTAATTTAGGCATAATTATTTTGAGCCTATTAGTTAAAACCTTCAAAAAGATTTTATTTAACACATTACATAAATTGATGACATTAGTATTCAGAAATAGATTCAGGGCATTTAACCTTAAGAATTAAATTAACAAAATTATGGTTAAGATGTGGAGGCAAAGAAACAGTGTTTAGGAATTGAAGAATAGACCGTGTGATATCATTCCCAATTAAATTCCAGTAATTTTGGAAAAAGATAGGGGGCATACCATCTAGACCTGAGGCTTTAAGAGGGGCCGTTTGATTAATTGCTTTTTGAACCTCCTAAGCCAAGAATTGTGTTGAGAGTTGGTCATTCATTTCTGCAGTAATGATACCATGGATAGAGTTGACTATTTCTTTAGGTTGTCGGATTGGTTCTAAGTAGAAAATATTTAAATCATAGTTTAGGACAACTGCTGCCACATCTACGGAATTCAAGCACCATTGGCCTGATGAATCATAGATTTTGGAGATGGTATTCTTATGGTGTCTTTGAGTTGCTCGACTTTGGAAATACATAGAATTTTAATCTCCGTGGGTAGCCCATAAGGATTTTGAACGTTGAGACCACATCTGCGTGTCCTTATCCAGAAGGTTAGTAAGTTCAATCTTTAATTCTTGAACCCGGAAATTAATACCAAGGCATTAAGCTTCCTTCTCGGCCTCAGCAAGCTGTCTCTTTTTTGTCTCCACCTCCCGTCTAATATTCCCAAAAAATTTTCAGCTTCACCTGCTCAATTCCTTACTACATTTCTCAATCTTTAGCTGGACAGCTCGCTTAGAAGGATCAAGATAGTCAGGCGACAACCAAACGGCGACAACCAAATGGCTTTCACAGGCTTTGTACAGCCCTTGTCGGAGAGCCACATCTCCTCAAATCTAAATGGTTTAGAAATACAGGGATGGTCTAACTCGTCTGGTATTATCCAAAGTGGACAATGATTAGAAGAGTTAGCATTGAGATTATGCTCCCTAGTTCTAGTGAATCTAAGAAATCAATCACTATTAGCAAAGGCCTAATCCAATCTTTCCCATACAGAATGACCATCTGCAAAGTACTTTTGCCAAGTAAACTGGGGGCCTATAAAACCTAGATCCAGGAATCCACATTCATCAATGACATCTCTAAATAACTACATTTGAGACTGTCCTCTCATACTACCTCTCAATTTTTTAGAACTTTTGAGAAATTCGTTGAAATCCCCAGTACAGATCCAAGGGAGAGACATCTAGTTGATGAGTTGGTCAAGTAAATTCCACGACTCAAACCTCTTGTGGGTCATAGGTTCCCTATAAAAACCGGTCAACCTCCATGCTTCCTCCTTCCCTTTGTTGATAATAGCATCAATGTCATTTTTTGAGAAAGTATCAACATCAACAACAATTGAATTCTTCCTGTATAAAGCTAACCTCCACCTTTGTTATTCATTTCAACAAAAAATAAGTCTCATTTATTTTTTTATCCTTGCTTCATACACCCAAATTTTGGCTAAGATCAAGACAAAGGGATCTTTTGCCCAAATTAAAACACCAAGCTCCTTCTTTGAATGTAGGGTCCCAAGCCCATGACAATAATAATGTTAGCTTTAATGTAATATATCCACACATCATTTTTTGTATAATGTTATTAAGTTTGGTTTACATTTATAATCCACTGGAACAAATGGAGATTTTACAAACATGGAATCTTCCACACTGGGGTTGTTAGGTTTTTAGACCCCTCGTCACATTATGTTTAACCTAATATTAAACTAAATTGATTAACAAGATTGTTATTCAAGATTAGGTTAAACAGAAATACACATAAAGTAGAAAATATAAAGAACACAAAAAACTGATGACCTAGGAAAACCAAACCGGTAAAAAACTTGAGAAGGATTTGACCTTACTATCCTCAAGGTAAAAACAAATCCACTATAGAAAGAATTGAAGTTTGCATAAGGACTTAGACCACTAACATCCTAATGCTACTACACGTAGCACTTACTGACATGACCACGTATAAGCTCCGAATCCACGAACTACTTTCTTGGATCTGTAGCAACCACAAGTTCTCCTACTTGTGACTTTGAGACTCCACTCAAGGGTTTTGTTGTTCCTTGAATGTTCTTTTATGCAGCAACTAAAACAACTATCAAGTTCTTGATATGAATCTTGATCTTGACAGCTCTATGTGTGTATTTGAAGGTACAAACAAAAGACTAAACAAAGACTTCTAAAATGTAGCTAGGGTTTTTCCTTTTATACTAGGAGTACAATTAACCCTACACGTTATATAGGCTTGGGTTGCGTTTGAAATTTTTGTAGAATTTTCTAGTCTGCAATTCTCGATCGATCGAGCCTTATTTTCGATCGATCGAGTCTTGTAGTTTTACACAGTAAATTCCTGCAAAACACTTGATTCAAAATTACACTTAAAAATACTTTAAGCAAGCCTAAACCTAGACGCATTGTTTTGATCATGGTTTGCCAACATTTACAAAATGAAGTTCTAATACATTTAGTTCCTAAAGTATTAGAACCTAACAAACTCCCCCTTTGTCAATCTGTGACAAAACACAATTCATAAAAATAAATTGCTCAAAGTGTAAAAAGCCCAAATACATAATATTGCCCAATCTTTACAATTCAAACTAACTACTACCTATCAGTTGCAAGTGTAGACAGCAGCTTCGAATGAATCAACATGTAAATTCTTGAAACACTAAATAAACCAAAATAAATTTCTTGTTTTCACAAAATTTAAAATAAAAGACATATACCATGAATAACCTCATAATATAAATCATAATCAATATATCATAGTTTGTGAAACAAGAACGTAAAAAAATAAAAATAAATACAAAAACATATATCCCATATCCCAACAAAAATGTATATCTATTGTTAGGTTCTAAGTACTTAGGAATTATTGTATTAGAACTCTAATTTGTACTGTTGGCAAACCATGATCAAAACAGGTTTTTAGTCTTATTTTAGACTTGTTCAAAGTATGTGTTTTATGTAAAGTTGGAATCGAGCTGCTGCAAAATTCATTGTGCAATTCAGTCTGGCTCGATCGATCGAGAATTAGATTCGACCAATCGAAAGTCGGGTAGAATGTTTTTTCTACAAAATTTCCAACTTAACCCTAAGCCTATATGACGTGTAGGGTTTTATATTTTGCCCTAGGTATAAAAGGGAAACCCTAGCCACATTTTTGAGGTGGCTCTACTTACTGTGTGTGTGAATCTCTTGTGAGATCTGAGAGGTGGTTGCCTTCACACATGCTTAGGATTATCAAGAAGGAGATTTCATTGAAAGCTTGATGATCATTCAGTTGTTGCACTAAAGAGCTTAAAGATATACAAGCGGGAGTGCTTGTACTTGTTGGAGAATCAAGGAAAGAAGTAGTTTGTGGACTCGGAGCTATCATGTGGTCGTGTTAGTAAGTTTTCTACATGAGTTAGTAATAGGATGTTAGTGGTCTAAGTCATTATTGTAAAACTTTGATTCTTTCATAGTGGATTTAGTTTTACCTTGAGGATAGCTAGGTTAAATCCTTCCTAGGCTTTTTACCAGTTTGGTTTTCTTGGGCAATCATATCTTTATGTTCTTTATATTCCACACTTTACATTGATATGATAATATGATTGTGTTAACCTAGATCTGGAATTTGGAATAAGTAATAACTTGGCTTGTTAACTAGGTTAATCCAATTGTGTTTTAAGGGGTCTAAAAAAAAACATCTATATCTCCCCTAACATGTACAAACACATCATCAAAGTAGCACGTCTCCCCCTAAATACAAATATCTCCCCTTATCACTATGTACTCCCCCTTTTTGTAGCATATTGCTAAAGGACAATCATGGCTGATCCGAGGGTGGAGCCAGTGGAGAGGCACCTCTAATGGCAGTAAGCTCAGCACGTAAGGCCGTAACCTCATTGAGCAAATACTATAAAAGTTGTCCATGTGCTGCTTGAACTGTGAGACACGTCTCTAGCATGGTGCGCATAGAAAAATATGTAGATGTAGATGGTGTAGGATCCACAACAGCAGTGGGATCCACAAACTCCTCAACAATAGGATCACTAGAAGGAGGACCTCTAGATGCGTCACCTGTAGAAGACTCGACTCTAGGGCGTTTTGAGTTAGCTTTTAACTGAGTTGCTCTTTGCATAAGAAAGGTGGAACTTATAGGAACGTAGAGGCTCAGAAACGGGAAAGTCCTTTAAACCTAAATTTAGGAGGATCCTATGAATAAAAACTGGGAAGAAAAAACCATGTGATTTAGCAGTACTCCTATGGACCCCTACAAGAGAACGAATAAAAAGATTAGAAAAACTCATAGGAGCATCAGTGATGAAAGCGTACAAAAACACACATCTCTCAATGGGAATCGTATGTATATGAGATATAGGCTAGATACTATGACAAGAAATCCTAAAGAAAAGATAATTGAGCTCAGTAAGCTCATGAGTAGCAATCCTAGGATCAGTTCCCCAACTAATGGTAGTACCGGTGAGAAGTGACATGATGTCATCAATGGGAGGAATTTCTGTGCAAGGACACATAGGCTGTTGTACCAAAGCTACTTTGAGAGTTGTAGCCACTACCTCATGGGTAATGACAAACTCTTCACCCCTTATCCAAGTCTTCCCAAAGTAAATATTGGAGTCATTGGTGTGAATAGAGAGGTTTGAGTAAAACTTTCTAACCAATGCAGTAGGAGGAGGATGTTCTACATCCAGAAGAGATAACCAACCTTAACTCTCAAAATTTCGATGTATTTTAGGATTCACCTCATCTAGAATAACCTTTCTTTTAGCCCAAATAGACCTAAAGATGTTTAACTTCTCATAGGCATCCTGATCTGACTTAAACTGAAATCTATTCCTTTCAAAATTAGAAGAGGAGGAGGAGGTAGTGTTTTTCTTTGCTTTAGTTTTCCTAGCCATGACTCTAAGAATAGGAAGGAAAACAAAAACAAAAACAAAACTCAACATAAAAACTAATGGCAAACTGCATTAGAAAGGGTTAGAGCACAATATATATCAAGAAATTAACAAACTATATGATTCATGTAATGAATGCACATATGATGTATGCTTTAATGCATAAAATTTGTTCAATTTTAAAATTTCACCAACAAATGACCCATACTTAAGAGTTTTAACCAAAAATCCCAAATTTTGAAAATTTTGTTTTTCAGAAAACCAATCAAATTGATCAATTAAACATTATATCATTTAGAAAACAAGTTATAATGTACTAATTAACCAAAATCACAAGTTAATTTAAACCAATTAAGTCCAATTGAACAAAAACGCCAATTTTGAAAAATTTCAGGCCCTAGAATTTCCAATTCTTTTCAAAACACAAAATTAATCAAATTAATGCATGGGAATCATGATAACAGTATACAGGAACAAAAACCCATTGATCTAATTTGGATAAAAACAACTAGAAAATCAAAATCCCCAAAAATTCCTTTGTTAAAAAATTATGAGGAAAATGCATGAAAATTGAAAATAAATGAAAAAGAAAGGGTAAAAGAGTCTTACCAAGACTTTATGAAGAAAACCCTTGAAGATTTTAGAAGAAAAATGACAAAAATATTGAATCTTTGGATTGGTCGAGAGAGAAAAGGACAAGGAGAAAAGTGTTTTTGAAAAAAAATAATGAAGAACACGTGCTGAGTGTTCTTTTTATTTTTCCTTCTCCACTATTTTTAATTGATCGAGTACTAATCGGGTACTGATCGAGTGAGACAGAGAGTTCCTAAATTTGAATAAAACAGATTCGACTGATCGAGAATCAATTGAAAAGCAATTTAACCAATCCGAGACCAAGCTTTAAGAATCAAGGGAATTTCGATCGGTTAAAAAACACATTCGATCAATCGAAATTTTGAAAATTTGAATTTTTGAAAAACTATAGAAGATTATGTAGAACCAACTCAACCCAAGTAATTTCAGGAATGAAATGCATGAGAATGAGTTTTAATGTTTTTCAAAAACATGAGATTTTAATCCAGAACTTCAAAACAAGATTTTCAAACTCATACCCCAATATTTTCAACCCTTGAACATATTTTGTATCAAAATCATAGAATATATAATCTTGGATGGTAAACCTAATTCATACACAATTTCATGTACTATGTTTAGCAAAGAATAACTTGTGAAGTGTTTGCAACTAGTAACAACATTAGATACATGTGGGGTGATATGTAGATAGTAATCAATCACAATTTCTACATTACTCATCACATAAATTTGAAAGTGACTATCACCTAACGAGTTACATCATATAACTCCCACATCTCCTAGAAAACAAGCTTGCAATCATGCATTTTTTTTTTGCCTTATTGTATATAGACATTTTAAATTTTTTTTTTTTTTTTAAGGCTACACCTTATTTTCTTTTCGTGCATGTGTTACACTTTCTCGAGCACAAAATCTTATGATATGCACTAAGGTGTTCATGATTGACTAGTAAACAGTGGTGAGGTGGATATTTATGCCTTTCGCTTATGATTTTTTAGTTCTTACAATCAAAAGCATATGACTTCAAAATCAAAAGCATACAATCAAAAACTATAAACACTCACACAAACATGAACTACATAGCTAAAACTAGCAAAGTGCTGAAAAATAAGCTCATCTAAGCTAAACAAGGTACATAGGCATGTTATGCAAAGATAATATAGCCAACCTTAACTACACATCCATGATGCGTAATACAAAACACATCCTTCCACTTTCCTCTTTCCTCCTTTTTTTTTTTTTTTTAAAGAAAATGAAACAACCTAATATGAAATGCATGAATGTAATGCAATGAAAATCCAAGAAACAAAAGAAAATAAGAAAGCAAAAAAAAATGGTCACAGATGATTTTGAGAAGTTTAAGGGCCATGTTAGAAAGACTCAATTAGATTGAGCCTTTTGCATCCATAACTTCTTAGATGCAACTTTGGTTTTGGAGTTATTATTAAGATTGGAATGATGAGCAACTCCAGAATTGGTATAAAGGCTTAAAGCCTTTACTAATTCATCAATAACTATCATAGGATCTTGTGCTTAAGGCACATGTACTTTTTGCTTAGTTGCTTGCATAGCAGCTTGCAACTTGAAACAGTTTGGGTGAGTATGCCTAGCTTTTCCACAAAAATGACAAACCCACAAAGGTCTATCATGCTTCTTACCCTTAGGTAAGTTAGGACTCTTAGACTTAGACTCTTTAAGATCTACCCTAATTTTCCTAGGAGTAGGAACTTCTACTTTTGGCTTTACAACTTCTATCTTAGATGGGTCAGAAGAAGAAACAAAGTTTGTGGAATTAGTTTTAGACTCAGAGATGCTATCAACAAAACCTAAACCTAGTTTGTCTAAGGGAGACTTCTGAATACTCAACACGTGATCAAGTTTAGAACTAGTAGACCTATTTGACTGTTCTCTAGCAATAGGCAATTCTAGTTCTAGGTTCTTAATTTTTTCAACCAACTTAATATTTTCATCCTTCACCTTATTTATTAGTTCATTAGCATCAAACAAATTCAGCAACAAGTTTTTTTTTTTTTTTTTTTTTTTTTTTTTTTTTTTCTTGTTCAAGAATGACTATCTTCTTTAGTCCTAAATCCACACTCATTGCATCCTTTGCAGCAACCTTGCATAGCTTCTTATAAGCTTCTTGCAAGTCAGCACTCTCAGAGAGTTCCTTATCAGAAGGGTTCTCTTCAACTGAATTACTTTCTTTAACTATAGTAGTAGCTGTGAAAACAAAGAAATTTCCATCTTTATCACTTCCAGACTCGTGATCAGAAACTTTACCATAACTAACGGTTATAGCCATAGCTTTACCCATTATTCTCAAGAATGTTGGACATTCTGATTTCATATGACCATACTCTTGACAACCAAAACATTGTTGACCAACTTTTTTCTAGAAGATTGACCAACTTTTTCTTTTGATTTTTCAGTATTATTGATTTTAGTTGGTTCATTTTTCTTAGAGTTCTTAGGTTCAACATCGTTTTTACTTCTTGCCCTTCTATTGTTATTCCTAAGAAAGTTTCTAAAGTCCTTGGAAAGATATGCAATCTTTATAGAAGGTAGTTTGAAAGTTTAAATAGTGTTGAAGACACTATGAACATTTTGACCCCCAAATTACAAATTATCAATTCAAGCTTATAATCAAACAATTAGTGTGCAGAACATGAACATAAGCTAATATAAGAATTGATAAAAAATTTAAGCCAATTAAAATCACATCCACAACATAAATTAAAAGGCAAAAACTAAGGGAAGAGAGATGCAAACACAAAAATAACGATGTGTTATCGAAGAGGAAACCGAAGTCCTCGGCATAAAACCTCTCCACCGCCCTCCAAGCAGTAAATAATCCACTAGAAAATGTAGTTGGGATACGTGAACAGCAATAGACCCTCCAAGCCTAATCTACCCAGGTACATAAGCCCTCTAGCTTACCGGATTCCACTATAGCTCATAGCATCAACCAATAACCATTAGTCCCTTTCAAACTACTTCCCTAAGCACCAAAAGACCTTTTCACAGACATGGGTGTGGTGAGAAAATGATTTGGTCAAGAACCTTTCAAGGATGTATCATTGGAGAGGAAGAAAGTAAAGGAGTTTGAAGAGTCTCTTAGATGAATATTGTGGATGAAGCAATCTTGTTTTTCTCTAGAGTTTCTCTCTCAAAATTCTCTTTGGAAGCTCCCTCATTTCGTGGGTATAAGGGTCTATATATAGTGGTGTATGTTTGGAATACGAAGAGACAGTTTTTCCCAAATAGGGCTAGCTGGCAGCTTGGCCTTGCGACTTAACTGAGTCGCGAGTTCAAGCCGCGAGGTGACTGCATTGCCAGTCTAGATATTTTGTCCTGTAGTGCACTAGTTGGCATAATGCTTCAGCTTCCCGCATGCTTGACATGTGACCCTCTTCTAGCGGCTTGCCACCTGCGAGCCACCTGTGAGTTCCAATCACGAGTACCTGCTTCTTTGCATAATGAGGAACATTTCTTCACACTCTCTCACACATTGCCCTTACATGAATCCCACCTAAATATAGGGTTTCTAAGTGCTGAAATACAAGTAAATTGGCACAGAATAAAGACAACAAGATGGTTGATTAAATTCAACCTTACAATCTACCCCTTTGGCTATTTCGTGAGAAAACCCTACAACAAACTCTAGACTTAACGCGTGAGTTGGGAACAGTTGAAAAACTCACTTACACCTAACTCTAGAATCTGTGAAGCTCTTGAACCCTAAGAACAAGTATCTCCTGAAACACAACAACACAGTCTTATCATTGTATGTAGAAAACTTGTAATGCAAATGGAGAAAGCATAATGCGATCAAGCAAAATGGAATAAAGCAATAGAACATGGCTTGACCAAACATCCAATCACTATACAATAGTGATCACAATGCTCATTCTCTCAAGGAATGAACATCCGGACATACAAGCAAATAAACTTAATTGCAGAGTATCATTTGCATGTTCAACACTCAACTAATGCATAAAACATATATGCATTTAGGAATAAGATCCTACAAGGGCACAAGAGTGATGTACTTAAAGAAAAAGCATGGCATTTAACATCAAGTACTAGCTACAAAGCATGAGAACATAAACCTTAAAAGCTTACAAAAGCAACATGTACAAAACATAAACTAAGAACCTTAAAAACCTACAGAGGTACCAGGTACAAAATCATAAAACCTACTGAATAAACATCATAATTAAATATATACCAGAGAATCACAAATTTTCCCAAGAGTATTAAAGCCATACTGGAGTTTATAAAAACTAGCAAATAGATTATCTATAAACAAGACAAGTATATATATGTGTGAGCACACAACTCTCCTTTTCAATATGCACACTCCTTCTCATTCTTGTGCTACTCTCCCCCTTACTATGTGCTGCTCTCTCCCTTTTTGGCATGAATGGCTAAAGGCTTTCTTCCAGCTTCTACTGTATAGCATCCATTTATGTCTTAATAGTTGTGAGACGCATTTAAGTTTGGTTGTTGATGGAGTGAAGAAGCCGTTCCAAATCAGAAATCCGATGAAGCACATTTTCAATGAAGTAACTTTGCTTGGGTGTTTGAAAACCAAAGGGAACATATGGAGTGCCAGTTGATAGCACAGGTGTAACTGGAGCATGAATAGTTGGAGTTTCATAGGTGGATGGCTCACTCTTAGGTGTTCTAGAATAATGACTCTTGCTTGCTTGAAGAGTCATCATAGATATTGGTCTAGAACGTGGTATAATCTTTCCATCTGATGGTGTACAAATGCCTTCACAAACCAAAATCTTCATGATGAGACTGCAAAAGGGAAGGCAAGTTCGAGTTGCTGATTGAGCTGCTGCTTTCCTAATGGTCTGAAATATGTAGGCACAAATATCAATCGGTACACCATTAATGAGATCACAGAGAATTTGTGCTCTTCCAAGATTGATGAAGGTAGTGTTAGACAATGGGTATAAGTTGGAGAACATGACCAACTTTAGAGTCATCAGTTCAGGGGAAAACTGTCCAGTGCCTATAGAGGTTCCCTTGCTGACAACTTCATGGTCAGTTCCAAGAACTTGAAGAATGTCTTGAGCCTTAAGTATTCTATCATCATATGGAGTGGTGTCCACGCTGGCTGGTTTTGTGACGCGAAGAACCTTTGCAATGTAGTCTAGATTGATAGAGAATTCCATTCTTCGTACCTAACATTTGAACTCTACCCCAGTGTATTTGGCATTGAAGTAGAACTTCTTAACCAAATCCTCAACTGGATCTTCGAAATTCCTAAACAAATTAGCCCAATCTCTTGATTTAAGGATCCTAGGGATAAATGTTGTCCTCAGAGTATCAAATTTGACTATTCGTTCCACAATGGGAGGAGTCGTTTCAAAAATGTTTGTGTAAGTCTATGAGTTAAGAGGTGTCCTGAATCTCTTAGTGGTAGAGTCTCTAGAAGACTGAGATGAAAGTCATGTTTATTTAGCAACCGGGGTTGATTGATCATTGATTACAATTGTTAGGACATATGTGTTTCACTTGTTAGGAACATATGTCACTATTTTATGTAGTTGGCTAATCCTTTGACAAAACGCACTTTACGTGTATTTGGGTAGATCTAAATTGTGTTTAATACTTGAAGAAACATGTTGTTCAAGTCTAGTATTAAAGCCATGAAGATTGAACCAAGAAACAAGTGAAGAAAAGGTGTTCATTAAAGCTGGACAGATATCTCGACACCTGCGGACAGATAGCCCGACAACTTCTCGACACCTCTCGACAGCTGGCTATCTATCGAGCTCTTAAAGTGTTTTCTTATCTCAATCTCGACACCTTCTCGACAGTTGATGGATCGATTGAGAAATCTTCTGTCTTCTTGATAGCTCCTCGATAGCTTCTCAACAGATAGCTATCTATCGAGGTTTAAAGCTCGACATCTCCTGATCGATCGAGGTTACGGGAATTCAGATTTTTGTTTTTGGGCCAGGCTTTTGTATTTGTGTAGGGTTTCTTTTCTCACAACCCTAGACCTATATAAGGCTTATTTTAGAGGCCGTCACATAAGAGAATACAAGGAGAACATTAGAAAAAGTGACCGATGCCTTATTCTCTCTGAAAGAAGCTACTGTGTCTTTACGCCTTAGGGTTTTGTAACCAAGTGCTTCTTGATCTTCATTGTTGATGAAGTGAAGAACTTTGCAGCCAACATTCTTCTTCCTTAAGTTGGTGAGTGAGTCATGTACTAGGATTCGTGCAAAGGAGTTAGTCACATACTGGGATCCGTGCAACAAAAAAGGTGGTGTTCATATATTGAAGAGTTCAGAGGTTCTGAAGCGGTAGAAGGTTTCTGCTGTGAGTTCATCTACAAGGATTGTAGAGTCTAGGGGTAAAGGTTTTGTACTAGATCTGAAACTTCTCTTTACTATAGTGAATTGCTTTTCGGGAAGGTTTCCCCTCAAGTTTTTTACTGTGAAACTGGTTGGTTTCATTGGTTTTCTTGGGTCATCATATCTTGTCTTATTTATTTTTTCCGCTGCATGATTTTGACATGATATTGATGTTTGTTTGTTTTAACAAGTTTGATTCATAATAAATCTAATTAACAACTTGGGTTTAAAACTTGTTAATTCTATCAACCGGGGTCTATATTTCCCAACAACAATATTTTTGCCTTTAGAGGAACGACGAGTCATCTGCAAGAGAACAAACACATAGCAAAGAACCAAATGCAATACCACAAGGTACAAACATCAATTTGATTAGATTCAGATATAAGAATGTGAAACAGAGAGATTTCACTCAAACACAAAAGCATGAACCAGGTTAACACCAAGAGATCACAAGCAACACTGACATATTTAGTGAAAAAGGCAAACAAATATGATGATGATTAGTAAAAACTCAGAATCTAGTATGCAATGAGCATCACAAAGTCATAAAAGACACATATTGTGACAAAATATCAAGAACATGATATGAATGGAGCAACACATTCATGAAACACATCATAGAGCATAGACTCAATATAAACATTAGAAATATAATCTAATGACAATCAAAAACACTAACACTCAAACAAAGAACACTCAACAAAATAAAGCAAATCCTCGTAGGAACATGATATTTCTCAAAGCATAATGTCAACAACACACTTATAGATTCAAGAAAAACACACTCAAAACATGAAAAATGAAGTGAGACAAAGAAAACCCATACCTTTTTCTTGAAGATTGGAGTAGAAATGATGCAACAATGGATGCTTCTCGAAGAGAGACTCGAAGTGTTTGAGAGAGAGAAATGGGGAAGACAATGAACAGTCACAAAAATTAGAGGGAAAAGTTGAAATTTTTTTTAAAAACTGACTTTAAAATGCAAAACACGTATTTTTCGCAACTGAGTAAAGTCGCCAATCAGTTGCCAGGGTAAGCCGCGAAACACTTTGTAAATAAGATTCTTGAAAAATCTTCTAAGTGTTTTTCATGACTAGAAGGTCTACCCGCGAGAGAGTCACGAGGTGAGTCACGAAAATCTCTGTGTACCCCTCGTGACTGAGCCTTCTACTTGCGAATAAGTCGCCACACTAAACCACGGAAAACATAAAAACTCAAATTTTTGAAAAATTTTCTAAGTATTTTTTGCGACTGAGACCTTAGCTCGCCAGAGAGCTGCGAAAAATCTCGGAGTGGGCTTGCGACTAGGGCATGTGACTAGGCCAACCTACGACTGAGTCATCGAAACAGGACAACACTGTTTTTACAATTTTTGAAATTTTTTTGTAAAAACAAAATATTTTCCAAAAACAAGCTAAAACACTAAAAAATCTTTTTGTGTTTGATCAACAAAGATAGGGCATGTGAAAACATATTTAATCAAGTACAATCATACAAATGAATATGTCATTCATTAAACATAGACTTGTGTGATGTGTGTGGGTATCAAAAATGAGATAGTCCTTAGTCTAATGTGAAACTTCAATGATCAATTCAACTAAGGCATACACAACTGGTACTAGATAATGTGATCCATCTCAATTATAAAAGTATGCATATATGACCTCCTACATAAACTTGAGTACATTTCTTTGAAGCTTTTCATTTGGCTCTATGTACATCATATCATTTGATCATTTTGAATCAATACATCTCATTGTGAGATTGATGCCTGAAATTTTTGATATTTCACTTTGATAAGTCAGTCTTTGGCTTTTTGGGTATCATACATTTTATTTTGGTCGCTTTCCCTTTTTCCTAGTCAAATACTAGTATGTGCGACAGGGTTTTGCAGCTCAATATCTCTTTTCATTTAGAGATTTACATTTGGAGAGCTCTTTAATTAAAAGTGATAAAATAAAAGTGGGAAGATATATAGGCACAAGTCTATGCATGTCTCAAGATTAACAAAACCATTCACTAATCATTCATGACAAGATTGAAGATCTATTTACAACAGTCACATAGATTTCATGATTTCTCCCATAATAATATGAGTGCATAAGAAACAAGCTAGGCTCGTAGATGCACGAGACCATTAGTACAAAAGTACAAGACAAAACATGATTTGAGACAAAACTCAACAAAGTCGATCAAAGTTTTTGGATTTTCTACTTTTTATGTGTTTTTGGATTTTTGACATAAAAGTAAGAAAAGATTGATAAAAAAAAAATGTAAAAACATTTAAAGATGAAATAAATAAACAACCAAACAAATTTCAAAACAAACAAGCAAAAAGTATACAACCAAGCATATTCACAAAGCATAGGAAGAATTAATGCATGGACATGTTGTAATGCTTATGCATGAGTACCCCTCTTCACCCACACATCACATGCATTTGGGGTGATATCCTTGATAGATTGGGTACGAGAGTTAGGACTCTCAAACCTTCTTGTGAAGCTTTCCAGGCAAGTGGTAAAGGCATCGATCATCTTCATTATGTCCATCATTCCGGGATCATGATTTTGACTTCTTGGTTGCTCACCACCCCAAGACCTCTTGTCATTTCTTCTTCCTCATGATCGAGGAGTGCTTGCATTGTTTAACTCTCTCAACTTATGACAGTTGGGTTTGGTATGTCCTTGAAATCCGCAATAGTGACAAAGATGATTTGTTCTAGGACCCCGTTGTGATCTTGGAAGTGATCTTCCTCTAGCTTCAAATTTGGCTTTTGATTGATTACGGGACTTATTTAACACCCGTTGATCAACCATATTCTTCTTCTTTTTAGCCTTAACTTTCTCAAGAATAGGCTCTTCTATAACCGTATGTTTGGCCTTCACAAACTTCACTTCTTTGGTGACATTGGCTGGTGAGTTGCTCCCTTTGGTATATCCTAGTTTGGACTTGTCTAAGGCACGTTTTTAAGATGAAATAACATCATCCAACTTCTTGGAAGAGACTCTTTCTATCTTGGCATGTGCTTGCACTACCTCTTGCTCAAGAAATCTCACTTTTGTGTAAGCTTCTAATAGCTCACCATTTAGTGTTTCAATCTCACACTTTGATTCCTTATTGAACGGTTTTAGACCCCTTAAAACACAACCAGATTGGTTAGTCTTGATTAATTAGCCAAGTTGTTACTTAGTCAAATTATGTAATTCTAGGTTAAACCAATCAAATAATCATATCAAAATAATAAAGCAATGGAATAATAAAAAACACAACGATATGATCACTCAGGAAACCACACGGTAAAAACCTGGGGAGGATTTGACCCACCGATCCTCAAGGCAAACCTGAATCCACTATGAAAGAATCGAAGTTCATACAAAAGGACTACAAGCTCCCCGCTCGACTTCCTAATGCTACCCACCAGTAGAACTTACTGACACGACCACGTGTAAGCTCCGAATCCACGGACTCCTTCTTTCTTGAATTCTTCAATCAAGTACAAGCACCCCCGCTTGTGTATCTTTAAGTTCTTGAATCTGCAACTAAATGATTATCAAGATGTTGATAACCCTAAGTTTATGTGAAGGAAAGCTCCTCAAAGATCTCACAAGAGATTCACATAAACAGCAATATGAGTAACAATACAACTGAAGTAACTCCCAAAAATGTGGCTAGGGTTTAGTTTATATATCTAGGGTAAAAACATAAAACCCTAAATGTTTAATGAAGTAGGGCTGAGTTGGAAATTCTGCAGAATAATCAACCTGTGCGATTTTCGATCGATCGAGTCTATTCTTCGATCGATCAAGCCAGGCCGAAAGTCCTAAGTACTTCTGCAGCCACTCGATTCCAACTTTACAATAATAAACCAACTTTGAGCAAGCCTAAACAAGACTAAATACATTGTTTTGATCATGGTTTGCCAACATTACAAATTAGAGTTCTAAATACATAAAATTCTAAGACCTTAGAACTTAACAAACTCCCCCTTTGGCAATCTGTGACAAAACCCTAATTAAAAGCTCAAGGTTTTACAAGTAAACTGCCCTTTATAAAGAAATGCTCATAAACTTCAAATTCAGCCTAACTACTATCCATCGGTTGCAAGTGTAGACAGCAGCTTAGTTGAATTAACCTGTATATTCCTGAAATACTCAACAAACACATAAACGCATGTGTGATAGAAAAGAGTAAAACAACAGGTATAACATTCTTGTAAGATTCACACAACACAAAATAAAGACATATATGAATGATCAACTCATAAATATAAATCAATAAGCAGTGAATCACAAATCAACAAGAATTAATGAGAAAAAAAAACATGTATATCAATCAATGTTACTCCCCCTAACATGAATATCCCCAAACAATGATATACAAAGTGAAGCACCTAGATACAATCTAAAAACTCTACAAGCTCTTCTCAAAAAGTAACAAAAAAAAAATCTCCCCCTAACAGCAAAACTTCTCTACAAGACAAAACTTCACTTCCCCTTTTTGTGACGGAATGCCAAAGAGCAATCATGAGTCGCCATCAAAAGGAGGTGGTGAGGGTGAATGAAGACGCGCTAAATCGACTCAAAGAGCACGAATCTCATCTAGTAAGTCTACCAAAATCTGACCATGAGCCGCCTGAATGGTCACGACAGTCTCCAGAGTACGACGAACATCAAAGTCGGTCGAAGGAGGTGGAGGAACATCAGCAGCAACAGCATCATCACCAACTGGATCAGGAACATCCTCATCAGCAATACCTGTAGAAGAAGAAGGAGGAGGTGCGCTACTAGACGGCTCAGACCTAGGGTGTTTAGAACCAGCTCGAAGATGAGCGGCCCTCTGTCTAAGAAAAGACGCACCTATGGGAGCTATCACATGAACGGGCTCAGAGGAAGGGAAGTCACTAAGATCAAGTGATATCAGAGCATGTGAGGTGGATTCAGCTACCTGCTCTGATACCACTTGAATGGTTTTAGACCCCTTAAAACACAACCAGATTGGTTTGCCTAGATTAATTAGCCAAGTTGTTACTTAGTCAAATTATGCAATTCTAGGTTAAAGCAATCAAATAATCATATCAAAATAATAAAGCAGAGGAATAATAAAAAACACAATGATATGATCACCCAAGAAACCACACGGTAAAAACCTAGGGAGGATTTGACCCACCGATCCTCAAGGCAAACCTGAATCCACTATGAAAGAATCGAAGTTCATACAAAAGGACTACAAGCTCCCCGCTCGACTTCCTAATGCTACCCACCAGTAGAACTTACTGACACGACCACATGCAAGCTCCGAATCCACGGACTCCTTCTTTCTTAAATTCTTCAATCAAGTACAAGCACCCCCTCTTGTGTATCTTTAAGTTCTTGAATCTGCAACTAAATGATTATCAAGATGTTGATAACTCTAAGTTTATGTGAAGGAAAGCTTCTCAAAGATCCTACAAGAGATTCACATAAACAGCAATATGAGCAACAATACAACTGGAGCAACTCCTAAAAACGTGGCTAGGGTTTAGTTTATATACCTAGGGTAAAAACATAAAACCCTAAACGTTTAATGAAGTAGGGCTGAGTTGGAAATTCTGTAGAATAATCAACCTGTGCGATTTTTGATTGATCGAGTCTATTCTTCGATCGATCGAGCCAGGCCGAAAGTCCCAAGTACTTCTGCAGCCATTCGATTCCAACTTTACAATAATAAACCAACTTTGAGCAAGCCTAAACAAGACTAAATACATTGTTTTGATCATGGTTTGCCAACATTACAAATTAGAGTTCTAAATACATAAAATCCTAAGACTTTAGAACCTAACACTTATATATGACTAAGAGACTTCTGTAGTCCTCCTCGGCTTTCTTCATCTTCCTCACAGCCGCCTTTGCCACCCTTGCATACTATCCCGATTTCTCAAGGACTGAGTTGTAGCTCTCTTGGAGACCAACTGTGCTCTCATCTTCTTCAGCTTCTAATTCTTCAACAATTCCCATTGACTCTTTATCACTATGCTCCCTAAGCTCTTGTACAAGCAAATTCAAGTCCTCCGAGGACTCAACATGAGCAATGGTCATAAACATGAAGTAGTTTCCTTCTCTGTCACAACTATCTTCTAAATCAGAATGTGATGAATCCGAGTCACTTAGAGTGGTGGCATAGACCTTGCCCTTTGATTTCAAGTAATTGGGACATTCTTTCTTGAAATATCCATGTCTGTTGCATTCGAAGCACGTGATTCCTTGTGAAGATTGGGATTCTCTACCTTCTTTCCTTCTGAATTCCCTTTCTCCTTCCTGGAATTCTGAAATTTCCCTTTGTCACTAGATTTCCCATCATTCTTGAGTTTTAAGAACTTCTGGAAGTTTTTCACAAGGTACGCCACATCTTTATCTACATCATCTTCATCCAAAGAGTCATGAGATACTACCCTCTCATCAATTGTCTTAAGAGCAAGAGATTTGTTCTTCTTTTGTGTGAGCAATGACAATTCATATGTCTGCAATGAACCAACCAACTCTTGAACTTTAATGTTGTCAAGATCCTTGCTTTCCTTAATAGCTGTTACTTTGGCACTGAAGCTTTCCGGCAATGACCGAAGGATCTTCCTTACTATTTTAGAATCCTCCATCTTTTACTCCAAATTGAATTTGCCGACAACTACCTTGTTCAGCTTACTATAAAACAAGTCAAAGGACTCATCCTCGTTCATCTTGAGCTCTTCAAAGCGAGTGTTCAACATCTGTAGCTTGGTATCTTTCACTTTCTTTGTTCCTTCATAAGTAGTCTCCAGAATCTCCCATGCTTTCTTAGCAATAGTGATATGTGAAATTCTGTGAAATTCTTCTAGAGAGACACCACAGAAAATAGCATTCAAGACTTTACTGTTAGCATTAGCCGCTGCAAGAGCTACCCTATCCTAAGTGGATTTGGCAGCCTCCGGCTTAGTCCAACCTACTTTAACAGCATCCCACACAACATCATCAATAGAACACAAAAAGGCTCTCATTCAGACTTTCCAAAATGCATAATTATTACCATAAAAAAAGGTGGGTCATATAGAGATTGAGACCTATGCATCTCAATAAGGGGCCAGGGATCGCACTAAGGTGTTTAAACCACAATAAGTGCACCTGCTCTGATACCAATTGAAAGTTCAAATAGTGTTGAAGACACTATGAACGTTTTGACCCCCAAATTACAAATTATCAATTCATGCTTATAATTAAACAATTAATGTGAACATGAACATAAGCTAATATAAGAATTGATAAACAATCTAAACCAATTAAAATCACATCCACAACAGAAATTAAAAGAAAAAGATTAAGGGAAGGGAGATGCAAACACAAAGATAACACAGCAATGTGTTATCGAAGAAGAAACCGAAATTCTAGGCATAAAACCTCTCCGCTGCCCTCCAAGCGGTAAGTAATCCACTAGAAAATATAGTTGGGATACATGAATAGCAATAGACCCTCCAAGCCTAATTTACCCAGGTGCCTAAGCCCTCAAAGCTTCTTGCTCCAACGAGGTTGTGACGAACCTTTTTCTTCTCTAGCTTACCGGATTCCACTATAGCCCATAACATCAACCAATAACCATTGGTCCCTTCCAAACTGCTTTCCTAAGCACCAAAAGACCTTCTCACAGACGTGGGTATGGTGAGAAAAGGATTTGGTCAAGAACCTCTCAAGGATGTATCAATGGCAAGGAAGAAAGTAGAGGAATTTGAAGAGTCTCTTAGATGAAGATTATGGATGAATTAATCTTGTTTTTCTTTAGGGTTTCCTCTCAAAATTCTCTCTGAAAGCTCTCTAATTTCGTGGGTATAAGAGTTTATATATAGTGGTGTGTGTTTGGAATACAAAGAGACAATTTTTTCCAAACAGGGCTAGTTGGCGGCTTGGCCACGCGACTTGATTGAGTTGCAAGTTCAAGTTGTGAGGTAATTGCATTACCAGTTTGGATATTTTGTCCTGTAGTACACCAGCTGGCATAACACTTTAGCTTCCCGCATGCTTGACACGTGACCTTCTTCTGGCAGCTTGCCACCCGTGAGCCGTTTGTGAGTTTCAGTAGTGAGTCCTTGCTTCTTTACACAATGAGGAACAGTTCTTCACACTCTCTCACACACTACCCTTACATGAATCCTACCTAAATACAGGGTTTCTAAGTATTGAAATACAAGCAAATTGGCATAGAATAAACCCAACAAGATGGTTGATTAAATTCAACCTTACATAGTTCATTATCAAATCAATTATCATCAACATCATCAATTGACTTAAGAGCCATTAATTTGGACTTGTTAGTTTAGGGTAGGTCTAACTCATAGGATTGTAGAGATCCTACAAGTTCATCAACAAGGATGGAGTCCACATCCTTTCTTTCAGTAATGACAGTTACTTTAGGTCTAAAGTTCCTAGTTAAGGATCTAAGAATCTTCCTAACTATCTTAGGTTGATCATAAATTTCACCCAAATTATATGCATAATTATTAATACCATTTAGTTTAGCATAGAATTCATCAAAACTTTCATCTTCAGACATTCTAATGCTTTCAAACCTAGTAGTCAACTGTTGCAACTTGTTTATTTTGATGCCTTTGTGTCTTCATGCACAGTTTGGAGAATTTTCCAAGTAGTATGAGCAACCTCAACATTTGAGATTATTATAAACTCCTCCATAGAAACAGCATTAAAAATAGCATTCATAGCTTGCTATTAAAAGCAGCTGCTTCTTTTTGGGCCATTGACCACTCACTAATAGGAGTAGCCAGTTTCTCCCATCTGTATTCAACAGAGTTCCACACTCTCTTATCTATATATTTCAAGAAGGCTTTCATCCTAACCTTCCAATAAGCATAGTTATTTCCATCAAAGCGTCGAGGGATCACAAGAGAGTAACCGTGTTCCATGACAACAGGGGTCAAGGATCAACTTATAGATCAAGAGATCTAATACAAGAGTTAACCTGCTCTAATAACACTTGTTAGGTTTTTAGACCCCTCGTCACAATATGTTTAAGCTAACATTAAACTAAATTAATTAACAAGATTGTTATTCAAGATTAGGTTAAACAAAAATAAACAAAAATATAAAGAACACAAAGAACTGATGACCTAGGTAAACCAAACTGGTAAAAAAACTAGGGAGGATTTGACCTAGCAATCCTCAAGGTAAAAGCAAATCTACTATAGAAAGAATTGAAGTTTACGAAAGGACTTAGACTACTAACATCCTAATGCTACTACACATAGAACTTACTGACACGACCACATGCAAACTCCGAATCCACGAACTACTTATTTCTTGGATCTGCAGCAACCACAAGTTCTCTTACTTGTGACTTTGAGACTCCACTTAAAGGTTTTGTTGTTCCTTGAATGTTCTTTATGCAGCAACTAAAACAACCATTAAGTTCTTGATGTGAATCTTGATCTTGATAGCTCTATGTATGTGTTTAAAGGTACAAACCTCTTAGATCTCACAAAAGACTCAACACACAACTCAACAAAGACTTCTAAAATGTAGCTAAGGTTTTTACTTTTATACTAGTAGTGAAACACTTAACCCTACATGTCATATGGGTTTGGGCTGTGTTTGAAATTTTTGTAGAATTTTATAGTCTACGATTCTCGATCGATCGAGTCTTGTAGTTTTACGCAATATATTCCTACAAAACACTTGATTCAAACTTACACTAAAACAAACTTTGAGCAAGCCTAAACCTAGGCTCATTGTTTTGATCATGGTTTGCCAACAACTACAAAATGAAGTTCTAATACATTCACTTCCTAAAGTCTTAGAACCTAATAGGGGTTAGTCCAACAATGTTGACATAGTAAATCTTGGGACCTAATTTATAAGTGAAAAAGGAATAATTTTTATGTACCAACTTGTGACTATGTGCCACATCTAATGGGGAATAATACATTTATTCAATTAAAAAGACACAATTTAAATACGAAGCCTTATCTCAAACCAAAATGTAATAAATTTGCATACATATTAATTTGAACCTTTCTCAAAAAGAAAAAAAGAAAAAAAGAAAAAAAAAAAACCTTTTTAAGCTGCAATCTTTTTTTCTTTTTTTCTTTTTTAATATTGTTTTCTCTCTCTTTTAATAAGTTTGGATATTCGGTCTAGTGATCTTTATTGCCATAATTCTTTGTAGACTGAAAAATGAAATTATTTCTTGCTGTTACAACCATTATTTTTGTCTTTGATTCAATTATTTCTTTGCATTGAAATGCCCCCAGTAACTAGTAATGGTGTTGACATTGTAAATCTTGGGCTCCAATTTAGAAGTGTAAAAGGAATAACATTTGTCAACTTGAATATGACAATCTTTGAACCGGTTATGAACTAACTTGTGCCTGATGTACGTGTATGTATATATATATATATATGGGGAATGAAATGTTTTTTTTTAAAAAAAAAAAAAATTTAAATAACCATTGTAGATACCATATTTTGTCTGCTCTCGATTTGCATGTCGGACTGCGAAGAATATTAAAAAATATTAATTTTTCTCCATGGGGCCGTGGAAGAATCTAGATTGACATGGCATAACTCATTCAGGCGTCGGAGCACCCAAAGTGCCATTTTAGGTCAAAATGACCAAAATGCCCTCGGTCAACCTAGGGTTGATCGAAAATCAAAATTGGCCAAAATCATCCCAAAACAACATTTTTCATACTTCTACATAAAACCTGAGCTAATCGGAAATTTTTGTCAACTTTGACTCGAGGTTGACTCCCAGAGGTACCAAAAACCCTAATTTTGATCCAACCATTGAAATGGGTTGACACCAATGTCATTGCAAAGATTATTAAATTCCCTTTTCAACGACTATTCATGGGTTGAAATCAAAGTTAAAATGGTTGAGATGTCTTGAAAATTGTGCTAGGCACGTCAGCTTGCTTCTTGAGACCATAACTTTTGATCTAATTATTGGATTTTTAATTTATTTAGTGTTATGAAAACTAGACATCCATTTCTTTCTAGTGACACCAAGAACAGCTCAATCAAAGTTTAGTAAGGCCTTCGAATATGCAATCGAAGTCAAAACTAAAGGGCTAGAGGAAAATGACAAAATTGCTGACGTTAATAGTTTTCACCCAACGGCCACTAAAGGGCCGCTAGCCTGACCCAACGCACCTTAAAGGTGCATCAAGCCTTGGGAAGTTTGCCAAGCCTTAATTTAACCCCCTAGACCCTCAAATTTCAAAAAGAATGGATTTTAGGCATTTTGGAGCACTTTTCTGAGCATATTCTCTCTCTTTCCTCTCTAAATCCTCTCCTAAACACATCAAAAAAACCTTTAATTTCTCTATTTTCTCAACAATCAAGAGGTAGTGTTCTCACACTCTTTTTCCCTTCCTTAGTCTTAGGACCTTGGATTTGAGGTTTTAAGGGTGTAGATGTAGCTTTTTAGCTACTATCTACACCCTTTGCTTTATCTTACATTGTAATATGCTTTATTGCTTTCTATAGTATATCTCTTGCTTTATCTTACTTCCTAGCATGGTTTATAGCTTTCCTCGCATGTATCCTTGCTTCTTATCATGTTTTATTACTTTGATGAAGTTGGCCTAGCCTTCTTGGGCTAGGATATGCCTAAATACTATGTTTGTGCTTAGATCCACATGTTTATGTGCTCCTTGCCGTGTTTATGCCTAGATCTACTTGTTTATGTGCTCCTTGCCATGTTTATGCTTAGATCTATATCTTTGTGTGCTCCATGCCATGTTCATGTGTCAAGATCTACATGTTGATTGCTATGTCATGTGCTTCTAAAGCCTTTTTATCTCTTGTTACACCTTTTTCTTGTGTTTTGGCCCTTTAGGTAGGGTGTAGATCTAGGTCTTTTGGTCTAGGCCTACATCTGTACACTTAGGCCTATATCAAAGGGTTTGGATCATTTCCTTTATACATGTGTATGCTTGCTTGCTTCTATGCTTTGTATCCATGTTTGCCTATCTAGATCTAGGCTTTGCCATGCTTTTTGCCCTTTGTGGGCTTGTTCTTGTTGGTCTTTAGGGCCACTTGCTTGTGTGGTTGCATTCGTCCCTCTAGTGGCTTGTTTGGATGTAACTACTTGTGAGAACACGTCCCCGTGATGTCGGTTTGCTTGATGCATACCCTTTCTCTGCTCCATACGATGTTATGCTTGCCTCTCTTGCTTTGTGCCACACATTTGGCCTTCTTTGCTTCTTTGCATTTTTTGCATGCTTGCCTACGAGTTCATGCATGAGTTTATGTGTCGTCCATGCTCCAATCTCATGGAACACTGGACACCCAATCCAAACCTACATTTGTCCTCCTAGGACACCCTCTTTTGTTTCATAACATGTTTGTTTTCCCCTCCACTTGGCTCTCTTTGATATTTTGTCCTTCAACATGCTTTCCTTCCAGTTATTTCTTTGCTTGTTTACTGGCCCATTTCCTTTGTCATTGCATGTACACGCTCAGAGCATCGACACTTGGAGCAAGGGTGTGACCTCCTAGGCCCAATCAACAAGGGTAAGGATGTAAGCAAGAAGACGCAAGCCCACAAAGGGCAATGTTCAATAGATTAGGAGGCCCAGCCTCCCTGAGTGGTAACATCTTTCTCTCTCTCTCCCTTTTAGCCTTTTCTATAGAGCATATATTAGGGTTCCCCTTCTCCTTGTACCTTCTATTTTTCTTGCTCCTTGCTTGGGCTACATTCCCTGGGTATGGCAATATCTGTTTTACATTTCCTGTACCTTGCTGGGCCATACCTTTGGAACGTTGGCAATGTTTGTTAATTTTCCCGCTCTGTGTGATAGCATTGTGCATGATGTATGTATATTTATATATGCTTGTACATGGGTGATCATGCACTTTGTATGATGGACTTTCGTGGCTACGTGAGCGACCCTCTTTAGCCACGGTGCTCTTGACCTTGTATTGTGGGTATGTGCCCAAGGCATTTGCTATAGGTGCATACTTACACTATATTGTGTGCACAATCATCGTGGTGTGATTGTCCCAATCCATGTCACCAAGTGACATTGGTTTTCTCAATATGCTTGATGCTCTGAAGGGCTCCAACTCGTCCTAGCCCGAGCATGTTGGCACGCGCCGTATACATAGGCATGAAACCCTGCCGGTGCTCCATAGCGCACCAAACGCAAAACTCTATTGGATTTTTTCCGTGAAAATAGGACATCCATTGCTGTATTCTCATGGCAAAAGTTTGGTGAGAATAGTGTTTTATGAGCTCTGATGCTCTTGAGGTGAAGCGCTACTAGATTTCCACTATGAAAATAAGGCAAAATATTGCTGGATTTTCATCGTGGAAATTTGGCACTGATTCCAAACATAGAGGGAAGTATTGATTGAGACCACACCCATTTCGAAATTAAATCTCAAAGCCCAATTCGATTAAAGCCCCAAAAGCTAATGCCAATAGCTTGTTTTTAATTGCCAATGTCTTTAAATTAAGATTTTGCCAAAATAAAGGACTATTTACTGACAGACGTTGTGGGGTACCTAACACTTTCCCCACATGTTACCAGACTTCCAAACTTAAGAATCAAAATTTTTTACCCATCCGCATTAGATTAGGAAAAATGACCTTTTCTTAGCCTAGGATTGGTAATAAAATCAAATAAAGTTAGGTGACCAATCACACCTTAGAAAAAACCAATTGATTGGTGGTGACGTCACTTACCTTCAGTAACTAAATTAAAATTGACTCCTTTTCCGGTCACACACTAGAGGTAAAACCCTCATCCACAGCACCCGAGCTCTAGAGCTTGCACTTGTTCAAAGCACATGATCATCACTACGATGGGTGGTCGAACCACTGGGGGATACTTAGAGAGTTTAGCCTTTAGAGCTATTGATTAAATTTTAATCTTTGGAAATTGGCTTTCAAAAACATTGAAATTGGCATTAGCCTCCAGGGCTTTCTTTTGAAAAATGCTTTTACTATATCCTTAGTAAACTATTTTCAAAACTCAAAAATATTTTTCAAAAATGTTTTCAAATGGTTTTCCAAAAACTAGCTTTGAGGTATTTTCATATGTGTGAAGCTTTCCTACTTTCCTTAGCATGCTTTATAGCTTTCCTTCACATGTGCAAACCTAGGGTAGTAAGATTTAATTTCTGCTACACCTTTATCTGTTCATATATCTATTGTGCTAGGAAGTCTTTCCCCTTTCATGTCAAAATGCATAACATCACCCCTTATATTGGGTCAAACTTGGACTCAGCGTTGAAGGCGAATATTGGATGTGCATACCTTAGATAGTTATTGGGTGCCGACTTGTAGGCACTTCTGGGTTCATAGGTGGATAGGAGTAGATGACCGAGGTCCCTCCTAAGAATGGGACCAACTTACTAGTTAAACTATGTCTCATATAGTTGGCCTAGACTAAGTCAAAACTCGTGACGACTAGGAAGAGCCAAAGCTGAGTGAAAATCCAAGCATAGGATTGCGTTCAAAATGAGTCAAAGGGAAAGTGTCTAGTTTCCGTTTGTAGGTTTGCCCTTTTTGCTTACGTCAAAGAGTTATGCTCTACTCCAGGTTCTATCCATCTTGCTTACACAACATCTGTGATTAACCCCTAGGGAAAAGCAACCATGTTGCTTACACATTATATCATACCCAAACCCTAAGGGTTTTCAACTTTACAAGGGCATGCATGCATACATTAATGGCTCTGTCATGTAAATGTGTATAGATAAAATTTATGGTCAGTAGCCAAAATTCTACATCAAGGAGGACATTGCCAAGAGTCCAAGATCTTCTTCGAAAAGGCGAACCTGTCCAGAATGAAGCCTTTGCATTGTGAAAATTTGAATTTCCATACATTGTAAAAGGCACAATGTTGGATCCATTATATATAACCCACGTTTTGGGAGCATTGTAAAAAGCCAAGTCTTGTAAAGCATTGCTTTTATTTGTAAATCAAAAGAAAAGGGGCCATCTTGCAATTTCAAGCATGATATGAAAGTTCCAGCTACTTGCTAAGATTATGCATTAATTCTGCATCACTATAGAAACTC
The DNA here is from genome assembly GCA_030445155.1 of Quercus variabilis. NCBI lineage: Eukaryota > Viridiplantae > Streptophyta > Magnoliopsida > Fagales > Fagaceae > Quercus > Quercus variabilis. The sequence goes on along the minus strand of CP129448.1, from coordinate 18,533,399 downwards.
ACCATTATAAAAACCTCCTCAAGTGGGTTTAAGCCATATTTCTATAAATGATAGGAGCATGTCCTTAAGCATTTCGATCATAAGGGAACAATTCTCAAATGAAGGTATGATATTTGCCTGCTTGCATAACATTGAGAAACCCTAGGAGGGACGGTCCTAGAAGGTTCCTCAACCCTACAGAGGCATGCATGCACCTTCTAATATCTTTAGCCTAATTGTACAGATGATAAATTGGGTGATAAGCAACTAGATCTTTCCATAGAGATAGGCAAGAGGCCAAGTTTTTCTTCAAAATTGCTAGAGGGATCAAGCATTGTTTTCCATGTATTAAAGGCCTTTGTATCAAGAGAGCTTCGTATTTGCTTTGATTGTTGCAAAAACCTTTGCTATACAAATTGTGCCAAATTTTTTCCAAAAAGGACATGGTGTTGTACCTTAAAATTTCCATTATGAAAAAGGGGTTCATCCCAAGATTTTTCAAAATCTATGCAAATGTTCAGTCACTTGCCGTAGAGAGGTTATGTTAAATTTTGCATCACTTTAGAAACCCATTCAATGACAAGAAGTCCAAATCATGGAACTTTTCCCCCTTAATTGCAAAATGAAGTAGGCACATGCTTAAAGCATTTGGGCTTAAAACTAACATGGGCTTTGGTTTCTTGTTTCCACCATGAAAATATCTCAACTGTAATCCCTACTCCTTGCTATCCCATTCTTTCTCAAGGTGTGAAGAAAAATGCAGGAAGTTCAAGGTCCTTGCATCTCCAAGCTTGCATAAAAGAGATGTGGCTAGAATGAAGAGTGAGTTGAATATTGAATAGAAGCAATGAACCATTTCAGTTGAAAGCCAACATTCTTTGGGGGATTGAAAAATGGCAACCGATTTCTGTCATCTTGTTGCAAACCAAAGTCTTGGTTCATGTATGGGCTCTTTAAAATGATTTGGTTGGACCCGCTGCCACACGACATTTGAAACTAGAAAGGAATGAGTATGAATTGCTATTGAATGCCGGTACCATCATTGTCTTGACATTATGATAGCTCCTTGACATTCTAGTTGATAGAAAATGGAAGACGAGGATGGGGAAACTTTCAAAGGAAGTACTAAAAGATGAAAAGAGAAAGGGGCAACTGAGTGCATTCGCTGAAACTGGAAAATGAGATGATCGAGACATTCCCAGAAATGTCTAAGGCTCTGGCCCACAAGAAGATCAATAGGATCCAGGTCCATGGCTTTTGCCAATCTTATAACCCTAAGGGGATGAACTGAAGATAGTCTGAAGAGCAAGAAGCTTAGGGAGATGTCCTCCTATATGTCACACTTCAAGTGATAGACTAAAATAGTTAGTGCTACCAAGAAGACCTTTGATTGGTCTTTTGTAATCCAAACCAGTTAATCCATACCATCAAGATAGATGTTAGCAAAGTCTTTGGAGTTAGTTATTTTGGCTATCAATGGCATAAACTCCTAAGGGTGCCTAACCCTCCTACCATTTGTCAAGATGATTTCATGTCTAGTATGGATTCGACTATTCTCAGCATTGAAGAATGGACTTTCAAAATTAGCCCTTTGGGCATACGCACTGAAACTCACAAAGTCTCAACCAAGAGGTCACATCAAACCTAAGGGGGGTAAGAGATAGATGAATTAGGTCTAGCACGCCCTTATATTGAGACAGTTTTTATTGGGCTACATGCCTTGTAAGGAGAACTTTGTCAAGTCTTGTTAATCACAAGTTGAAGAGAAATGATCTTAGGAAAAGATCTGGGTTATTCATTTTAAAGGGATTTCCTCTTCAGTACTATTTCAAAAAGCTATGGAACTTCCTTGACATTACTTCCAAGTGTGGGAATTAAGACCCGATGGTGGGCTCTCGAGATCAAGATGATATGTAGCCGATCTTTACTTATAGTGCTTCTTAAGGGACCCTGACTTCACTCCCAAGATCTAGTTGATGTTGTCAACCAGTTGCACAAGATTCTCAAGAAACCCTAAGAATAGGGAGAATGTTAAAGCTCGGCCCAGTCTAAATACTTTTGTGGGATCAAGATCTCCTTTAGAGAGAATGTATTGCTAGTGCTTGGCTCAGATAGACCAAGCAAGTCTTGGCCGTCTCCATTAAGAATCTTTAAGAGGCCATTTAGATGGATGAATAATTGAAAAAATGCCATACTAGGGCAGAATATTTCTCGATTCTTCTCCCATGTTAAAAAAGGGATGAAGCCGATGGTTATGAAAGCATCATGAATTCCTGTGCAAATCCCACATGGGACTGTCTCTACAAAACCGATGGGTCATTTATGTTCTTCAAATTCACCTCAGTTGGGGTCATGATAGAAACCTGTAGAACCATTTCTAAATACACAAGTCATGGGTAGCTCATTCAAGAACTCATTCCAAGGAGTTGAAGATTGAAATAAACCTACTTTAGGTTACCTTGTGGATGCAACATGTCGATCAATCAACATAAGACACCTATATTGAACATGAGAATGGACAATTAAAAGGATGTATTAGGCCACTCTATTGGAGTAGGGCCTAGGTATATCCAATTTTGTCTAATCCTTTTAAGGCCAAGATTCCTAGCTAACATCTGTTCTTTTTAATTTCCTTTTCAGGAATTTGCTTCGCCTTATCAAATATCAAGAAAGAGAAGCACAACTTGAGTTGTCTACTCCAATAATGTTGACGAATTTCCTTCGTGGAAGTGACCAAGGGTCCCAGATTCCCTATCTCAAACATGAGCGGTAGCCAATTCTGTTGAGGCATTAAATGAGCAAATGGTGATATCAATGATCCATAAGACGTCCATAGGGACTGGAAGAAGGCCAAGCCTTTAGCTGCTCTCAATATGATACAAGGGTAGATTTTTAGTGGTCTCATTCCCATAAGACCACTAAAATCCATTTTGTTGAGCCCCAACATTATCCATGAGGGCCAACTACTACAAGTCTAGGAGCGGAATTCAACCAGAAGTTGGAGTCAATCCGTACAACTTGCAAGCTCTTATGTCAATGCATCCCAAAAGGGTAAAAGGAACTCAACATCTCTCAAGCAAGATCATCTAGCTCAAACTTGGCTTTCTTCAGCTTGCCTCAATAGGTTTTTCCTTTGGGTCTTACTCAGAAAAAGCTTTATTTCACCTTCAGGTAGTCTAGGTGGTTCCTTTGGGTCTTCCTAAATGAAATCCTTTATTACCCCAAGTATCCTAGGATGTCTCTGGGTTTCTTGATATGTGAATCCTCACACCCTTCAGTTAAAAATCTCACTAAGTTTCGAAAGTGATTGAAAGACAATGGAAAACGCCACATTGGGGTAGCTTTTTTTGCACGATCTCTCCCCTTCAAATGGACTTCTAGGCAATCATCTTGACATCATCTTGAGCTTTAGCAAGAGGCATAGTCACAATTTCTTGGCAAGATCATCAGACGATCTTGCAAACTGCTTGAAGCATTCCCTTCAAGTTGAACTTTCACATTTATTAAGATTAAGAAATGGAACACATTGGAATCAAACTCTCAATCCCTTAGTGGAGTCGCTATCGTGGGTGTAAGTGCCCGTGACGGGTCATACTTGTTGGATTGGGTGAATACGCCTTAGCCTAGGGTAGAACATGGTGGAGAAATGGAGTTGGCACCTAGATTAGGTCTTCGAGCAATAAATATAGCGTCCTTCATGGAAAGACTGATCTTTCATTAGAGCACGTGTACAGAGTTTAGGTATGAGGATGGGAAGATGCTAGGCACCCAATCCCACCCGACTCGTGGGTTGGCTTCCACTCATTATGTTCCAAATCTTAATCTCATTAAAGGCAAGTTTAATACGTTATTCTAACTCACACACACTTTAGCATGCATCTAAGACATACAAACATGGCATAGTCATCCCAAAAATAACCATTCATCTATCATAGCATTTAAACATATATCTCTAAAGGCAAATACATCATCTAGTTATATTTCCCTCTCTCTCCTTTATTTTGAAACAATAATCTAAATGATCATGGACAATTGGGGTTTCTACCCGGACCACCAAAATAAAAGAAGCCTCCATAATCTATGATATTATAGCAATTGGGTTTCGTCATGAATGTCGTAGTGTCTCGGGGACCCCTTTGAATTTGTAAACCATCAATGACATTGAGATTTTTGAAGAAACTAGCCTTGCGGGGCCCTTCTTCTGCGAACTGGCCACTGCCCATTTGTGTTGTGGTGTGCTGCCCATCTCTATGATAATTAATCACCTCTCCTCCCCATTCAACTCTTGAAGCACTATCAGACAGGAGCGAGAATATGGAAGATGGCCAATATCCAAAGTCTCTGTAGTTAATTCTCAACCACCAGTCTCCCCCTGCATTAACGTCCTACCTCATTGCACATGTCATGCAAATCAGTTCGTAATATTTTGAATGATAAATAAAGGTATAAAGACTATGAAAGAGAAAGCAAATGAATCTTTTTGTGTAGAACAACAGCTTAAATTCACCGTCTTAAAATATAAATTAGGTAAAAAAAAAAATTCGCATAGAAAAAAAAATAAAACTTTAAATTTAAAAAGTTGTATATAAAAATACATAAACTGGGAAATTAGAAGAATTTCAAACATATCTATAACATTTGTTACTGTGAATTTTTCTTGAGGACAAGAAGTACATATGATATTATCATATATGTCTATCCAAAAATTAGAATTATTTAATAAAGTAATTAGATTGAAATATTGTACTACCTTCCAAACATAGAACTCGAGTCCAATTTGGTCACCATCATACTTGGAATAAGGGGTGACTCTTGCACCCATCGCAATCTGGTGGTTAAGTTGAACAAAGCCAGGGCAGTTCAGATTGTAGCAACCTGTGCTTTGATATCCATCATCCTGTGGCCATGATTAAAAAAAAAGACGCTTTCAAAAAAGAAATAGTATATGTAAACATTGCTAGTGCTGGCAGGGAAGTCAAATATTAAAACACGTACAGTCCAATATAGGAAGATTCTAGTTTCTTTATCTCCATATAGATCTTCGCCAACCTGGTTTTCCACAAAATAATTTTGTAACAAAATGAAAAATTATTAGTAATTAATTATTTAGCATGTGCCTAAAAGAAAAGATGATGAAATTATATATACAATCATGCCGGCTTCAATGGAATCAAGATCTTGACCATATTCACCATTTTCCACCCAGAATTGAGATACGCTAAACTCATTTTCTTCCTGGGTATGGGGGTTCCACACGTTCATCTCTGCCGACATTCCATAATACTTACCAGCTCCAGCATCAGTAAGCGTTGCATACTAGAAACTCAACAAGAAAAATAAAGGTTATGAATGTCGATTTGTGTCCTTCATTATAGTAGATACCATTGAGCTCAAACCTATTAATAATATTGGTTAAAAATTAAGTTGTACCTCATGGTCAGTTGGAAGATAATCTTTCTGAGCATGAGGGATGGTATGGTATTTTTTCCTTCCAAAATTTGCTACAGAGCCTGCCCTTAATAAATCTTCTTCTTTAGTTCTTCTTATGGGAATAGTTCCTTCTGGGCACCTTCCATTCAAGTGCCACGGCTGAGTAAATTCAGGCTCGGAATTTGAAGAGATGTCGTTGATTTCATCAAATGAAAACCCTTCTGGGTAAGAACTTGGTCTCATCTATTGCATTTGGCACAGATACCAATGCAAACCCGGTCCATACCATACATACAATAAGTATCAGATTATTCGTGATACCAAATGAAATTTAGTTAATTAAACTAGTTACCTGAATTGTGTGATTTTTTAACAAAGGATGATCAAAAGCTGGCTGCTTGTAGATATCTACACAGTCGATTATATCTCCATCCGGGCTCTGTATCATATACATTTTCTCATCTCACACACATAGATATTAGTCTGAATTCTTAGTGTTGTAATAAAATTACACTGCTATTGTGCATGGCAGTCATGTAGACACCATTACCCACAAAAGTGAATGACTCTTCTAAGACTAAAGTAGAAAATACTAGAACACAAACATGTTAAATGAAGTGATTAATAACCTCGATGGATTTAAGAGCGGGCTTGTTAAGGCGCTTTAATTGCTGTTGAACCTCCAATTTTTGTTTCTTACCAAATATGGTGTTAGTGTTCCTATTTTCCGCTGATGACATTGGTATGAGAAAGAACAAGTAAAAGGTCATCTTTACTACCCTCGACCACCTCCTCCCACTTCCACAAGGTGGAGCCATGAGTGACTAGCTAATATTAGAATCAAGTGGTGGGTTTGCGGTGTACAGAGATGTAATAGCTAGCTTTGATCGTCCCCTTTGCAATACTTAAACGTGAGATGTAATAGCTATCTTTAGTTGTCCCCTTTGCAATACTTAAACATGCATTTGTTCATCCTCTTTGAACTATTTCACATCCTATTTATCAATATATATACACATACAAACTTCTATAATAAAGATCACCCTATTTTAAGTACAAACTTCCTATTTAATTTCCTATTAACAACTAGGATTCTTTCTTTTTCTTTGTCTATTTATAGGATTGGTCAAAATTTAAGGGAAATAATTCATCCTCTTTGAACAGTTCCACAAGCTAAAAATTTTGGAAGTTTGTTGTTTTAAGTTAAAATTAGAGAATTTGAGATAAATGAGAAATTTTGTAATAATTTAATTTTAGGATTGTTTCTCAACAATTTCGGAGGTATAAAAATTTTGGGCTAATTTTGAGGTAGAAACTGTGAGAGAATCTCTTTTTTATTTTATTTTTTTGATTTGAAGAACGAGGAGAGATATGAATGTTTGTTTGTTTTGATGGAAAACCTTGTGTGAAAATAGTTTTCCATGTTTTCCAATGGTTGTTAGCGTAAGAAAAAAGAGTCAAAAGAAAAATCTTTGGTCAACATAAAAGTATGCCTCATTTTTAGAGATTATTTTCCACTATTTTATTTTGGTGGAAAACAACTTTAATCTCATGGCAAACTAAATAAGGGAAATTCGGGGATCATTTTCAAACACATTTAAGGTTGCAACCAAACATAAGAAAGATAGATAGTTTTATAGAACATACTTTTTGAAAAATGACTTATTTTCTAGAAAAAATTAACAAAAAAAAAAAAAAAAAAAAAAACAGGCTGGCGATAGTGGGAAGTGAGAATAGATGAGGTTTAAATTTAGTAAAATAATTTTATTTTACCTACATTAGAATGTAGAAGTTTGAGCATAATAGAATTTCTATTTGACTTAGAAAAAGGTTTCTTTGTCATCTTTGCTTGAATACAATCTCACATTTCTTTTCATCATCATGCTTATATGAAATCATACCATGCTTTGACAAAAATTTCAAGTATTTAAAATTTAAATGTCTTAATCTAGCATGCCACAAATACGAAGAATCAAAAGCATAAGAACATCTAGAAACTTCTTTATTAATAATACTTAGTTTGTACATGCCAACAGTAGCATATCCCTTTCCTAAAAATATCCCATTATTGGACAAGATTAACTTGTTCGATTCAAGTACAACTTTTACACCACTCTTACATAACAAATTGGCGAATACAAGATTCTTCTTGATATCAGAGACATAAAAAACATTAGTTAAGATCAGCATCTTGCCGGAACTCATTTTCACTTCAATGGTGCCCTTTCCAAGAACATTTGCTTTATTGTGGTTGCCCATCAACACTTGTTGTTCTATGGAAGACTCGTCATAAGTCTTGAATTGCTCCTTGTTATTGTAGACATGCACCGTTGCACCCGAATTGAACCTCCAATCAAAAGGATTTGCAATCATAGCCATATGAACTTCAATGATCATATCAATATGTATGCCACTTATCATAGCAACAATGTCCTAAATGGCATTTGTTTCATTGGCTTTGCCTTCTTCATCATTTTTCTTGTTCTTTAGGAGTTTACATTTACAAATGTAATAGCATTTCTTTCCACAATGGAAACAAGCCTGGTTCTTCTTGTCCTTGCTGGGATTCTTAGAGTTGTTCTTCTTGAAACCACTCCTACTCTTGTTCACCTTCAAGTGCTTATCGGTCTTACTCGAACTCCCACCTTGAACATTGCTCACTTGTTCACATTCAGCTTAGAATCAATGTCAGTCCCATCTCTAACCCAACATTCCTCTTCAATTTGGAGATGATGTTCGAATTGTTCTAAAGTGAGATCTTCTGACATATGCAAAAGCTTCTGCCTAAAATTATTCCAACTTGGTGGGAGTTTTGCAATGATTGCTCCCACTTGGAATGATTCAGGAATATTGATTGACAAACCACCGAGTTTATTGACCAATATCTGTAACTCATGCACTTGATCCAAAACTGAAATATTATCAAGCATTTTATAATCAAAGTACTTTTGAATAATAAACTTGTTCGTACCTACTTTCTCAATTTTGTACTTTGCTTCCAAACTTATTGGGTTCTACAAATTGCAATTCTAGAGAATGACCATAGGTTTTCTTGTATTTCTCTCAAACTTACTATTTTCAAGTGAACATAATCCTCTATTTATACCCATAAGGTTATATTTCATCAAAAGGCACGTATTGAGAGTTAAAATGTTTCATAAAACTGTTCACAAAACTTGAAACCTTTTCAAACATTTAGAATAGCTACCAAAAAATTCGGTAAAAAATTTAGTTTTACGAGTTTTGATTAGTCAAGAGGAATCGAGCATTGATCAAATGTACTTTTCGATTGATCGAATAGGAATCGAACAGGGATTGAACCATCTAGTGACTTCCAGATTATTTTCTCCATCATTTCGATCGATTGAGAAAAAGCTTTGATCAGTCGAATATACTGAGTTTCTAATTTCACTTAGAAATTTCAGAACTTGAATTTTCACTTTATGAAACAATATTCTCCAAATTCAAATATCATTATTACAACCTATTCATGTACATACCTATATATACAATAGGATACCACTTAACCCAAAAGCTTAAACTTTATGGGTTTTGGCCAAATTATGTTATATTAACCACTCACTCTTATCATGATTATCCAATGTGGGAATTTACCACTTAAAAAACTACACTACCATACCACTTACACGTGAATATTCTAATAAATCTCCTCCATTTTTCTTCCTTCATTTACAAAAAAAAAAAAAAAAAAAAAAAAAAAAAAAAAAAGAACTCCTCATTCACACGTGAGTCTTCTACCAAGCCACTTGTATTAACACCTCAGGCAATCCCCGCCTTGAGCTGAAGCCTTTTTCTTAACAATCTATATGACATGCATTACCATCAAGTCTAATGTGCTCACCAATAGAATGTCTTTACTCAACCATGGGTGAAGAAAAGATGGGAGTCTTCCTTGCACAACTTTGGGAGCCACCAATACACAATCATTTTGACTCACCACTTAGAGCCTTTAGTCAACCATGTGTGAAGCTAAAATGAAAGTCTTCCTCATTAGCTTCCATCTCTGAAAAATTTGACCATTGAATCAGAATTGCCCTTGTATGTGAATGTAAGAACTTATGTTTTCCATTTGCAGGCTAAGCATGCTTTGTCTGAAGAAATTAAGGAGATAAACCAGCAACTGATAGGCGATGTGGTAGATCTTAGTGATGAAGATACCATTTCAACTGTAGCTGCAATTGGTGGTGGTGAAGGTACCATTGTCAAGTGCTCTGTGTCTTTAGGTCCAAACTATAAGTCACAGCAGCTTTCAGCTCAGATAGTACGTTTTTAAGCACTCCAATCCAAATTATGTTGGAAATATTTTAGTGAATAAACAAGTTTTGATACATAAATAATATCTCAAATAATTAGCAAGAATGTCAATAAGAAATAATAAAATAAATTTAAGTAAATTTAGGAACAATCTCACAGTGTTATAGAATCACGCAAAGAGCGTTGTCCTTAAAGGCTGATTTGTGCCACCCAAAGTAAAACTTGGTGCGATTGGTTCTCTTGGCCAAAGCTCAACCTCCATTAAGAGCCTAAAGTTCAACCTCTAACAATCTACAACTTAATCGGTGGCATCCATCAGGAGTGCGTGCAGATATAGCCCATCCCAACAGGTAGGGATATGGATCCATTAAGAGCCTAAGCTCATCCTTACCAAATTTTGCAACTTAGCACTGTCTCGCACCATAGGGATGGACTCATCACTAATCTCCTTATCGAGATAGCGAAAAACATGTAACAAGTGGCAGTGCCCATGGACCACTAATGAGCTCTAACCATTTAACCTCTTGCATGGAATCACCCATTATAGAGAGGTTAGGCAGTAGCCACAGTGTCGTAACTTGGGTACCAGTCCAATCTCCCTAGATGTCTCACTAACCAGCCTCATTGCTAGTGGTTTAGTCAAAGGATCAGCTAAGTTCCTTTCAAATCTCACAAAGTCCAATAATATAACATCATTATCAATAAGCTACCTCAGCCTTAATTGGATATGTTGACTTTTCCCATTTCACAAAGTTCAATGATATAACATCATTATCAATAAGCTGCCTTAGCCTCAATTGGATATGTCAACTTTTCCCATTATAAACTTTGCTCTTGACACGTGTTATGGTAGTCTAACAATCACAAGGAAAGCAAACAGAGACAATAGAGTTAGTAAAATCAGGCATATCAATTAATATACTCCTAAGCCAAACAGTTCCGGACCTAGCCTTCTCTAAGGCCACTAACTCTGTTTCCATATTAGATCTCACTATACAAGTATTCTTAGTTGACTTCCAAGAGATAGCCCTTCCAGCTAGTGTAAACACATATCCACTAGTGGGCTTTACCTCATCTGTATCAGAGATCTAGTTAGCATCACAATATCCTTCTAAAACAGTAGGATAGCCACAATATGACAAACCAAAATCAAAAGTCCCGTTTAAATATCTCAATAATTTAGATATTGCATCTCAGTGCTCAATACTAGGATTATGAGTGTATCTACTCAATCTACCAACAACATATGCAATATCAGGATGAGTACAATTTGTCAAAAACATTAAACTACCAATAATTTGTGCATATTTATCTTATGAAACACTATCACCACGATTTTTAACCAAGTGCACCTTTAAGTTATACATAATAGACATAGGTCACATATCAAAGTGTTTATATATATATATATATATATATATATATATATTTTTTTTTTCCACAGAACTCGATTGTTATAGTACATTGCAATCATTATCCCTAAGGATCTTGATGCCTAAAATAACATTTGCCTCAACCAAAAATTTTCATATCAAATTTAGAGGCAAGAAAACATTTAGTATCATGCACAACATTCTGGCTAGTTCCAAATATAATTAAGTTATCAACATATAAACAAATAATGACACCTTCATTATTATTTAACTTATTATATGACCATAAGTCACAAATCCATGTGTAAACATCATATATCAAAATTTCCATGTCATTGTAAAGGTGCTTGTTTTAATCCATACAAGGATTTAAACAATTTACAAACTTTATGTTATTGTCTAAGGACAACACAACCCTCAGGTTGCTCCATATAATATATACGTATATATAAATATATATATATATATATAGATATTTTCTAATTCACTTATTAGAAAAACAGTTTTGACATCCATATGATGTATAATTGGTTTGTAAATAGATACAATGACAAACAACATTCTTATAGATGCAATTCTAATAATCGAAAAATAAGTATAAAATAATCAACATGATATTTTTGCTTATAGCCTTTAGCTACTGAGCATGCCTTATACTTATCTATGATCACATCCAGTTATAAGTTTCTTTTGAAAACCTGCTTGCAACCATACAAATTTTGTTTTAAACACCCACTTGCAACCAATAGGCTTAACCTTAGGTGGAAGCAGTGTGATTAGACATAATCTAATAATTTGTTAAAAGCTTCTGATATGGAAGAATAAATCATTGCAGCCGTCATGGGCTTAACCCGTCAGCATGGACTTCGGCTGACGGGCCAATCGCGGTTAACGGACAAAGTCATGCTGACGGGGCCAAGGTAAACGGGTTGAAAGCTCCAATTGACGGTTATTCAAACAGCAAGAAGCTGACGCCCACTTGGCTGAAGGAGAGAAAGAAGGTTGACGGTTACAAGGCCGACGGCTCCATAAAAGTTAAGACTTGGCCACCACGTATAGGTAGATTGCTTGTACTCCACGCCCAGTATCAGAGTCCTATAAGGAAAGGATCCCGCAATCTACGCTTATGAGGATTCCTATAAGGAAAAGACTTCTACTCCAAGGAAAAAAGGTCAATCCTCGACTACTATAGAAACCCCAATACCCTCACAAATCAAGGTATGCATAATTACACCCTCTTTAGCACTCTAGAGTGGAAAGAAGTTCTAACTTGACCTTCGGAGGGTATTTGGCCGGCACCACACCGGTGCTCTCTGTTAGGTCATCTCCTTTTTGTTGTGCAGGTGCTGTTCCGAGCGTGCGAGGACCGTGTGGCTCACTGGTGAGATTTTCGGCATCATCAGTTGGCGCCGTCTGTGGGAAACGTGAAGCAATTAAGCCGCACTATCGTTTCCCGGACTAAAGGGTTGCATGATACTCACTCGTTCAATGACAACTACTAATGACGTACAAGGAGAGGAACCTCCCACGACTGCCCTCGAAAGACAAGTTCGGACTCTCGGCGCCGCCGTGGAGCGTCTTACCAAACGAAACCTCGACTTGGAAGAACAGCTACGCCAGAAGGATGCAGCACAAAATGGCCAACCCGAAGACCAGGAAGAAAATAGCGCTCCAAGGGGGAACCAGGAAAGACCTGAGGGCAGCCGCGCCCCAAGCAGACCGGAAAGGCAGCCCGTAAGCACGCCATCCCTCATGGACGCAATTCCACCACATATCGCCGCCGAGATGCAGGCAATGAAGGAACAGATGGAGGTCATGATGAACGCCCTCAAGGGGAGAGTTTCTAGTGATCTTGACGATCTAGTCAACCGTACCGACTCACCCTTCACTATCGCCGTGAACTCCTTCCCCTTACCCCACAAGTTTCGCATGCCGAATATAGATAGCTATGACGGAGTGAAGGATCCTCTGGACCACCTGGAAACTTTCAAGACCCTGATGCATCTTCAGGGGGTAGCAGATGAGATTATGTGCAGGGCCTTCCCCACAACACTCAAAGGCCCCGCAAGGGTATGGTTCAGCCGGCTGACGCCCAACTCTATCAGCACCTTCAAAGAACTAAGCGCCCAATTCACTACACACTTCATTGAAGGACACAGGTATAAGAAGTCCACGGCGTGCCTGATAAGCATCAAGCAAAGAGAGGACGAAACATTGCGATCCTACATAACGCGCTTTAATAAGGAAGCGCTATTAGTCGACGAGGCCGACGATAAAATACTTGTAGCAACATTCACAAACGGGCTATGAAAGGGCAAATTTTTGTTCTCCCTATATAAAAACGACCCGAAGACCATGTCGAAAGTGCTCTATAGGGCTACCAAGTATATGAATGCTGAGGACGCATTGCAGGCCCGAGAAGAGAAGCCAAGAAAAAGAGAGAGGCAGGAAGACGCCCGATCAGACCAAGGGAGAAAAAGGCCTAGAACGGGGGATCGGAGAGACGAAAGACGATCCAAGCCTCCGGGAGGGAGATTCACGAGCTTCACCCCGCTGACCACCCCAATAGATCAAGTCCTAATGCAAATTAAGGACGAAGGGGCCCTGACCTTCCTTGGAAAGCTGAAGGGGGATCCTAATAAGCGTTCCAGAGACAAGTACTGCCGCTTTCACCGAGATCACGGTCATGACACAGCCGACTGCTATGACTTGAAGCAACAAATCGAGGCTTTAATAAGGCAAGGGAAGTTACAGAAATTTGTGAGCAAGGAAAGAGCGCACCCGGTACCTCAGGAGCACCCTCCCCGGCGAGAACATGATCGTCCCAGGCCTCCCATTGGTGATATCCGAATGATCATAGGAGGAATGGTTACCAGACCGTCAAAAAAGGCTCGAAAGACGTACCTCCGAATAGTCCAAAACGTCCAAGTGGCGGATCCAGCGCGAAACGTAACCCAAAGGGAAAGTCCCGTGATCGAGTTCTCGGAGGAAGACGCGCGACGTATCCACCATCCACACGACGACACGCTTGTTGTCAGCCTACGGGTTGGGGACTACAACTTGCATCGGGTATTGGTCAACAATGGCAGCTCGGCAGACATCTTATACTACCCAGCGCATCAGCAGATGAGAATCAACAAGGAACAACTGGTCCCGACGAACGCCCTACTCGTCGGTTTTGGGGGTGCAAAGGTGTTTCCGTTAGGCGCAGTCACGTTGGCTGTGACAGCAGGTGACTACCCCCAACAAATCACGAAGGATGTAACGTTCCTCGTGGTTGACCATTCGTCCGCCTATAATGCCATCCTAAGGCGGCCCACCCTCAACGCATGGAAGGCGGCCACTTCAACTTATCATTTGATGATTAAGTTCCCAACAGCATACGGAGTCGGAGAGCTACGTGGAAACCAGATTGCCGCACGAGAGTGCTATGTGGCCATGATGGAAATTGACGATCACCTCCAGACCATGAACATAGAAGAGCACCGGAGCGCAACGGAGCCGGCCGAGAGGCTTGAGGAGATACCTCTAAACGACTCCGTACCTGGCCAGACAACAAGGATTGGGACCCTTGCAAACCCCGTCACTCGGCAAGCACTTGCGGCATTCCTCAAGGAGAATCGGGACATATTCGCCTGGAGTCACGAGGATATGCCAGGAATAGACCCTTCCGTCATGGTACATAAGCTGAATGTATCACCATCCTTTCCGCCCATCCGACAGAAGAAGCGGGTCTTCGCCCCGGAACGAGACCAAGCCATAGCCGAAGAAGTCCGCAAGCTACGAGAGGCAAATTTCATTAGAGAAGTATACTACCCCGACTGGCTAGCAAACGTAGTAATGGTCAAGAAAGCTTCCGGAAAATGGAGGATGTGTGTAGACTTCACCGATTTAAACAAAGCGTGTCCTAAAGACAGCTACCCCCTCCTGAGAGTCGACACTCTGGTAGACTCCATGGCTCAGCACCAGCTGTTAAGTTTCATGGACGCTTTCTCCGGCTACAACCAGATCAAGATGCACGAGGATGATCAGGAAAAGACGTCCTTTGTTACCAGCCAAGGCCTATTCTGCTACAAGGTAATGCCGTTTGGTTTGAAAAACGCGGGCGCAACTTACCAAAGGCTTATGAACAAGATGTTCGCACAGCAGATCGGGAGAAACGTCCAGGTATATGTCGATGACATGTTGGTTAAAAGTCAAAGGGAAGAAGATCATTTAGAAGACCTCAGGGAAACATTCGACACCCTTCGCTCTTACAACATGAAGCTCAATCCGGGAAAATGTGCCTTTGGGGTAACGGCAGGAAAATTCCTAGGATTCATGGTGTCCCAGAGAGGCATCGAGGCCAATCCGGACAAGATCCGGGCTATAATGGAGATGGCACCACCAAAAAATGCGAAGGGAGTACAAAGACTCAACGGCAAGGTAGCAACGCTAAACAGGTTCGTCTCCAGAGCAACAGACAAGTGCTTACCCTTCTTCCGCACATTAAAAAGGTCTTTCGAATGGACCGACGAATGCCAGTGAGCATTTGAAGAATTGAAAGCTTACCTCTCTTCCCCACCACTGCTGAGTCCCTCACAGCCAGGAGAAGAACTCTTTCTTTATCTCGCTGTCTCTTCGGCCGCCGCCAGCGCCGCCTTGGTCAGAGAAGAAGGGAAAATACAGAAACCTGTGTATTACACCAGCCGAGCGTTACATGGAGCTGAAGAAAGATATCCACCCCTGGAGAAACTTGCCTTCGCGCTAGTAACAGCGGCACGAAAACTGAAGCCGTACTTTCAAGCTCACACAGTTATTGTCTTAATCGACAAGCCTTTGCGACGGGCAATGAGCAACCCAGATGCTGCCGGGCGCTTGACACTTTGGGCTATAGAACTGAGCGAATATGACATCCAATATCGCCCGCGCACCGCTGTCAAGGGGCAGGTCGTGGCAGATTTCATAGCCGAATTCACGAATGGCGAGGACGAGGGGGCAGAGGAATCCCCGCAGTGGAGCATACATGTGGATGGATCCTCCAACAGGCAGGCCGGCGGAGCCGGTATCATGCTGCAGTCACCCGAAGGAGATACGGTAGAGTGCATGGTTCGTCTCGCCTTCCCCGCTACCAACAACGAGGCAGAATACGAAGCTTTGATTGCGGGGCTCGACCTCGTGAAAGCAGCAGGAGCCGAGAAAGTGATTGTTCATTGTGACTCCCAAATTATAGCTAACCAGATAAGCGGGGAGTACGAATGCAAAGGCGAAAGAATGAAGAAGTATCTGGAACAAGCAAGGAGGAGAGTAAATGAGCTAAAGGTCAAAATTATGCAAATTCCCCGGGGCGAAAACGAGCGAGCCGACCGCTTGGCCAAAGCCGCCTCCGCCGAGCACATGGTCGTCACTAGCAGTACACTCTCCTTCACGCAGCTCTCTCCACTCATCGATACGATCGACATACAGGAGCTCGATCCCCAGAATGATTGGACCACGCCATTAACCTCCTTTTTGAAAAATGGCATGCTACCCAATGATAAAGAGGCAGCAAGGAAGCTGAAGGTTCAAGCGGCGAGATTCGTGCTAATTAGAGATGTTTTATACAAAAGAGGTTTCTCCCACCCCTACCTGCGATGCTTAGGTCCAGAAGAAGCGGATTACGTCATGAGAGAAGTACACAAAGGAATCTGTGGAAACCACTCAGGGTCAAGGTCGCTAGTACACAAGTTAATGCGAACTGGGTACTTTTGGCCCACAATGCAGAAGGATGCCGAGGCTTATGTGAAGGCTTGCGACAAATGCCAAAGGTTTAGCAACATCATCAAGCAACCACCCGAAGAACTAACCCCAATGACGGCACCATGGCCGTTCGCTCAGTGGGGACTGGACATTATGGGACCGTTCCCCACGGCAATACGACAACTGAAGTTTCTAGTTGTCGGTATTGACTACTTCACAAAATAGGTAGAAGCTGAAGCATTGGCCACCATCACAGAAAAAAACGTACGGAGCTTTGTTTGGCGATGCATCATATGCAGGTTTGGCATTCCAAGAGTCTTAGTCTCAGGACAATGGGAAGCAGTTCGACAACGACTCCTTCAGGGACTTTTGCTCGTAGTTGGGGATACGGAACCACTACTCCTCCCCCGCCCACCCCCAAGCCAATGGGCAAGTCGAAGTTACAAACCGGTCCTTGCTCAAAATCATCAAGACCCGGCTTGAGGGGGCAAAGGGCATATGGGCTGAAGAGTTGCCGAGCATACTATGGGCCTACAGGACGACAGTAAGAACACCAATAGGAGAGACACCATTCTGATTAACATACGAGAACGAAGCGGTCATCCCAGCTGAAGTCGGCCTCACAAGATACAGAGTGCACAACCATGACGAAAAGAGGAACGATGAAGCCATACGTCTGCAGCTCGATCTGGTGGATGAAGTTAGAATGTCAGCAGAACAAAGGCTCGCGCGATACCAGGATCGCATGGCCAAGAATTACAACTCCCGGGTCAGGCACAGAAACTTCCAGAAAGGAGACCTCGTTCTAAGAAAGGTAATGGGTGCAGCAAGAGACCCCACCCAAGGAAAGCTTGGCCCGAATTGGGAAGGACCCTACCGAGTCACGGTATGGCAAAGGAAGGGCACCTACCATCTAGAGACGTTGGACGGACGAAAGCTACCACATCCATGGAATGCGGAACACTTACGAAAGTACTACCAGTAGGAGCAGCCGCATCTTTCTTTTCGGAATAAGACTTTTTTAATTACCTTTTTAAGCAATAAGCCCAAAGGGCAGTTCTTTCCTACTTATGTTTTTGCTACAATAAGCCCAAAATGGGCAGATTTTGTTTCTAAACTACCTTTTATATTTATGCATAACGATGAGAGTTTACTCAAAACAGCAGAAGTTTACTTACAAACATGAGAACAGAAATAACAAAGTCCAAAATTGGACAAACCAAAAAAGGCTGACGGTCCAAAAATGGACGAGCAAAACAGCCGACGGTCTAAAAATGGCAAAGTCCAAAGGACGAAAAGCTGACGGTCTAAATGACCGAATCCACAAGCTGGATTGCCAAAAGGCTGACAGTCCAAAAATGGACGAGCAAAACAGCCGACGGTCTAAAAATGGCCAAGTCCAAAGGACGAAAACCTGACGGTCTAAATGACCGAATCCACAAGCTGGATTGCCAAAAAGCTGACGGTCCAAAAATGAACGAGCAAAACAGCCGACGGTCTAAAAAAGGCCCAGTCCAAAGGACAAGAGGCTGACGGTCTAGATTGCCGAACCCACAAGCTGGGTTACCGAAAGGCTGACGATCCAAAAATGGACCAACTGACGGTCCAAAAAACAGCCAAGTCCAAAAGATGGACGAGAAGCTGATGGTCTAAATGTCCAAGTCCACAAGATGGATTAGGCTAGGAAAGCCGACGGTCTAAAAACAACCAATAATGGACAAAATGCTGACGGAATACAAGGACCAATAAATAGGCTAACGGTCTAAAGAAGGCCGAAATCGTCAGTCTGTAAACAGACGACCATGAGGCAGATAACCTTGTCACGAAACGATGGGATTTTGCCAAAACTTTCTACAATCATTAAAGCAAAATGATCAAAAACTGACGGGTTCATTAAAATTGACCGACGGTTTAGTGAAGCTAACGGTGTGAATAAAATAAGAAGGCCCACAATCTTGGTATCGAAACATACAAGAAAACCAAGCAAAATAAGCTACGAACAGGTAATGGAAAACTGATGGATCCAAGCCTAAAAAAAGGCATTTAAAAGGCTGTCAAAATATTACACAACGGTACCCAAAGGGGCACTTAATAAGATTGTCTTCTACATAGATAAAAAATAATAAAAATGGTGATAAACAAAAATGAAAAACACTTCAAAAACTCTTCCTATTTGGTAGCATGCTCCTCTTCATCAAGCAGCACCGTAGGAGGAGTGACGGCAGTCGACGGGAGGTTCGCAGCAGGTTGGGCCAAGACAACCCCACTCTCTCCAGGAGGGGGGGAATTAACCAAGTCGTCAACAGAAGGAGTGACGGCACCTGTGGCAGGCGTCATGGGCTGAGCGTCATCTATATTAATACCAGACAGGTCCAACTCGGGAAAAGCTGACGCCACCTGTTTAAGACAGTCGTCGAATCCCGTGCCATAATAGCTACCACAGGAGTTGATAAAGGCATCTGACACCTTGAATTTCTCAATAGCGTCAGCCCCTACTGTCTCCAACTGATCATAAAGAGCCGTCAGCTTTCCTTCTATTTCGACCCGCTGACGCCTCGCCTCTTCCAGCTCCTCCCTCACCTCTTTCACCTCCTGGTTAAGTGTACGCACCGCCTCCTTGTACTGAGCTTGCTGGTTCTGCATGTTGGCATTATGCTTGCTAACACGCGAGACGACCCCCTCCTTGGCCAAGCATCGCTCCGTCAGCACCTTCACACGGACCAAAGCCTGGACAGAGACATAACCGTCAGCTATCAAGAAGAAAAAGGTTTGGGTACACCAGTCAAAGAAAGAAGTAAAACTGACGGTTTACCCGCAAGAGGTCGAACAAAGCCGACGACCCCAGCTCTTCCGTCCCTAACTGAGCACAAGGATCCATGTCCGTCGGCCTTATAAGTGCTCCGACGGCCTCGACGGCGAAATCCTTGTGCGTCAGCAAGCTCTGGGGTCCCTGCAGGACGGGACCAGAAGAGGTCATGACACCTTTCCCAGCTCCATGACCTGACGTGGGGGGCGACTTCACGGGAGTGATGGTTGGTCTCTTCGACGGACGAATGACCACTCCGTCAGACTTCCTCTTCTGGGAGCCCTTGGCGACGGGTTTGGGGGCAGGCGTAGACGTCGTCTCTCCCTTCGCCTTCTTCTTCTCCCGCTGACGGGCAGCGGCGGCCCTGATCCGCTCCTTAGCAGCATCCATTTTTGCAACAAAGACAAAAAAAAAACATAAAGGAAGTTGACGACTAGAAGTATAGCAACTGACGGATAGACAAAGACTTACGATGACGAGCAAACTCTTCCAACCTATGAGCCTCGGGCGTTGGTTCGGGACCCCCACAGTATGTATAAAGAGTGTCGAGGGTAATCAAGTCCCGGCATGACCGCTTTTCTATAGGTATCCCCAGAACCCGACGGATGAAATCCTCTTGCTCGTCGGTTATAGATGGGCGAGCGAAAGCTGGAAAAAAAAAAAAAAAAAAAAAAAAAAAAAAACTTGACTGCGTAAGTATCTTTTCAAAGGAGGAGTGGTAAAATGACGAGGATAACAAGTGACGACTAGAACCTGGCTCCTTAACAAACCCCCAAGTGTTGTCAAAACAACCAAAGGGAATCGTATCCCATTCGTCCTGACGGCACACCCAGTCCATCCCCTCTACAAAAAAGAACCTACTCTTCCAGGCCCTATTGGAATCTGGCATTTCCGACACCAACCTTAACTCCTTCTCCCTGACGGCGAAGTGGTACATCCCTCTTGATGAAGAAAGGTGCCGAGGCCTATAACAGTAGAAAAATCCGTCTAAGGAAAGCTGACGATGACCTCCGCTTAGACGACCCCATAACACCTCGGCACTTATAAAAATCCTCCACGAGTCTGGGGCTATCTGACTGATTGATATGCCGAGGTAATCAGCCAGCTGACGGTGCAAAGCTGTCAGGGGCAATCTCAACCCGGCAGCAAACATGGCATCATACATGCCAACATCTGCAGTTCTCCCCGTATAACACTTTTCACCCTCCAGGGGTAGACGGATGGGAATATGATCAGGGATTTGAAAACGGGTACGTAACTCATTAAAAATTTTAAGCGTCATCTTTGGGAGAAATTTATTTACAGCCCAGTCCTTGGGAAGGATGAAGGGACGACTACCTTCAGGACCTTCCGAATCCCCTTCACTAGACTCCTCGTCGCCTTCATCCCCGTCACTATTCCCCTCTTCTAATTCAACTTCACTCCCTTCGCCTACTTCCTCCTGGCTGCCGTCTCCCTGACTCCCTATTTCTTCAACGGCAACATGGGCTGACGTCTCCCTCTCTGACGACCAGGAGGAACTCTCAAACTCACTACTTGAGCCTGAACCAAACACTTCGTCGTAGCCCGCTCCTTCGCGGACCGACGACTGGTCACTCGACGCGTCACTCGACATCTACCTACAAGTGACGGGGTTAAACTAAGAACCTAGGATGACGACCCTACTTTAAAAGAGAAATTGAAAGCATGCAAGAAAAGAAGGGAAACTTACAAGTTCTAGAAGTGACGTTTGAAAAAGCGACGGCAGGAACGTTGGTAGAACTGACGGAATGTGGGCGACGGATGTGCTCTCCAGGAATCAGGTAAATGAAATAGTGAAAATGGGAAGAGGGGGCCACATATATATATATAAGTTAAACGCAGGGAAGACGAAGCGACGCCTGCGTTCAGACACGGAGCCAATCCAAGCACGCCACCTGTCCTAGCATTTAATACTAAAAGTGTCAGCAGCAATTATTTTTCGCTCTCTTGATCAAAGTGGCAGGTAGTGACGAAAGCAAACTCCATAACCCGTCAGGTATAGCCGACGGAGATATGGAGTAGGGGGCAACTGATATGGAAGAATAAATCATTGCAGCCGTCATGGGCTTAACCCGTTAGCATGGACTTCGGCTGACGGGCCAATCGCGGTTAACGGACAAAGTCATGTTGACGGGGACAAGGTAAACGGGTTGAAAGCTCCAACTGACGGTTATTCAAACAGCAAGAAGCTGACGCCCACTTGGCTGAAAGAGAGAAAGAAGGTTGACGGTTACAAGGCCGACGGCTCCATAAAAGTTAAGACTTGGCCACCACGTATAGGTAGATTGCTTGTACTCCACGCCCAGTATCAGAGTCCTATAAGGAAAGGATCCCGCAATCTACGCTTATGAGGATTCCTATAAGGAAAAGACTTCTACTCCAAGGAAAAAAGGTCAATCCTCGACTACTATAAAAACCCCAATACCCTCACAAATCAAGGTACGCATAATTACACCCTCTCTAGCACTCTAGAGTGGAAAGAAGTTCTAACTTGACCTTCGGAGGATATTTGGCCGGCACCACACCGGTGCTCTCTGTTAGGTCATCTCCTTTTTGTTGTGCAGGTGCTGTTCCGAGCGTGCGTGGACCGTGTGGCTCACTGGTGAGATTTTCGGCATCATCAGCTTCCAACAATAATGGTGCATCAACAAATTTAATTGCATAATAATAACTTACATGTTCATCTTCAACAATATAGTTAAGAAAATTGTTACCGTAACTCTTTTCCTTCCTAGTTCGGTTACTTCCTCTCAATTCTTGCACATCACAATAAGATCATTAGAAGTATCAATAGGTTCATGAAACATATTTTCCTTATTTTTCAAAGGAAACTCATACTTAAAGAATGTATTTTTAAGATTTAACAATAGTATTAAATTCTAAATACATCACTATTGATGAAGATAATTCTATATCATGAACAATAACAAACATAACCAATAAACACACAATCATGTAGCATGTAGCATGACCTTAGGAAAGTACCCCCACACTTTGAGGTATTCTTCTTTTAGATTTGGGTAACATCTTACCCAACCACCCCCACAATTTGAGGTATACCACATTAGGCTTATGTCATTCTCAACTTCATTTTTTATATTTTATAAAAATTTCCAATACCTCATCTTCGGTTCCTAATACACAAAGTTAAATAAATATAGAATGGTCATCAACAAAGATTACATAAAATCTTTTACCATCTCTAGTCATTGTGTGTTTTAAATCATCCAAATTATTATGTACCAAACTAAGGAGTTTGGTTCCTCTTGTTATGGGTTTGCAAGGTCTTTTTGTTTCAAGTTCATAAAAACCTATCCACCATCTCAAAACAACACATATAGCCAATAAAAATATGTGTATGTATATGTGTGTGTGTGTGTGTGTGTATATATATATATATTTTAATATCACTCTTGCTCTTGGTGGATAAAAGGAATATTTATTCCCACTAAATCTTATCCACTAGCCCAAAATACTAGTTGGATCATTTTTTTTATTTAATATATATAATGAAAATTTTAATTATTTTCCATAATTTCTCATTTCATATATTTGTGTCAAGAGAGGTAAAAATAATAGGTTTTGTACGTAAAGCCAACAGCCTCTAGCTACTAGAAACCACTCTTAGGAACGTCCAAAATTTTACAAGAATAAGACACTTAATATTTTGTAAAATTTGACATCATTATACCACAATTGTATGATACAAACGTTTAATCATCCACAATTTCTTTTTCACATGACCATAAATGATTACTTGAATACTTTAGCAAAGAAAATAAAATATAATTAAATTATAGTATCATTGTATCTTCATTATACAAAAGGAGTACCAAGTTGATATGGCACTATTGATTCCACTTAACAATAGAAATGCCTTCACCATGAAGTCTACACCATTTTTTTTCTCTTTCAGAATTCTACCGAAAAATAAAATTTTATCTCATTTCTCATAAAAATTATTGCTAACATTTTTTTTGAATTCCAAAAAAACATTTCTCAAAACAAATACGTTTTTCTTCAATCTCATGTTCCTCAAATTTCAATAGACGTAAAACAATTAAACAAAATGTAATACGCATATAGTATCACATAATCGCAAATGTAATAAGTTGATATCCACATATCAAGACAACATTATATAATATTATTCACATATTAATTTAGATTAGAGAATCAAAATTACATTTGGATGGACGTCATTTATTTTTTCTTCTAAATATTAGTCCACCAAATTGTTTAGATAAACCATAGCAAAATAAACTCCACAAAAGATATAAGTAATTATATCTAAGAATATAACTACTATCATTTTTTCTTTATAAACATAATATCATATCACAATATAAAATTTCATGATCAATAACTTGTTTATCCATTTTGAAGCAAGAATCAACCTTTAAGATTGTTGGAAATATTTTAGTGAATAAAAAAGTTTTGATACATAAATAATATCTCAAATAATTAGCAAGAATGTCTATAAGAAATAATAAAATAAATTTAAGTAAATTTAGGAACAATCTCACAGTGCTATAGAATCATGCAAAGAGCGTTGTCCTTAAAGGTTGATTTGTGCCACCCAAAGTAAAACTTGGTGCGATTGGTTCTCTTGGCCAAACAATCCCCCAAGATTAGACTATAGCGTTGACCTTTGTGATGTACACACTTCCACTCACAAAAGGTTTAAGAACAACCCTCTATTGCCTTTCCTTAGAACAAATATTCTTGTAGAAAAATATGTGGGAGAGAAAGATAGTAGAGTTGTGTATATCTAAAATATAGAGTAATAAAAAGACCCTATAGAAAATATGTTCTGATGAGTATTATATAGGCTACTTATGAAGATAATAGTCTATAGTTATTGGTTACTAATAACCCTTAAGAGCCCAATGGCTATATTATTAATTATTGCCTAACGGATAAATTTCTCATAATTGCCCAACAGCTATATTTCTCATAATTGCCCAACGGCTATTTTACTCATAAATTTCCAACGACTAGAAAGTAAATAAGAATAAAAGTGTTTGGAACACACTCCCACACCAACAAATTATTCATCAACTCTATGCATTACTTTTTCTATCTCTCGTATTGACTTTGTGTTTTCTGGATTGCTTGTTCTTGCAAATTATCCACATACTTCTCCTATATTCCTAGACAATATGCCAGTGCAAGCCAGGTAAGAGAATATGCCTCTTTATTTTCATTTTGAAAAAGTGATATGAATTGTGCCACCTAGTTGTTACTATGCATAATCCACAATAGTTTACATCACAACTTTCAAGCAATCTTTTTTTCATTCCATGTGACTACTGGCCTGGCCTAGATCCGAGTTCCCAATTTTATTTATTCCAAATATTTTGCAAGATACAGTCTCTCTCTCTCTCTCTCTCTCTCTCTTAAAAGCTCAACTTTCTTATTTTAGTCTCACCAATTTTTAGGTGGAATTGAGACCTATTTTTCACCATTTATCAAGTTCGTTGCTCAACTATATGCAAAGAATTTAAGAATATAACAATCCATGCCCCCAAAAAAGAAAGAAAGAATATGATTATATTCTCCCATATTTCTCCCATACTAATTCACTTGTAATATTTATGATTATATTCCTATGTCCATGAGAAATTAAACTGTATGCATCTCTAAACATGCAAGCATCTGTTTCATGCTTAGTATCCACTATAGAGAATGGAAAAAATGCTTTGGGATGTATAAATATGAGCTGTCATTTTAGATAGAGCTCAGAGGCATAATCTTGCCTTAGGATAAAAGACAAATGTAGGATTCTAGCAAGTGATATTTTGAGTATACAGATGCATTGATAGTGCTGGGGAATGTATACAGTAGGTTAAAGAGTTAGACAGACAACAGTATGTGCCAATGCCAAGGAACTAGATGAGTTGGTGATAAGATAAAACTAAATGCTATTTAACAATGAAATTAAAAGAATGAAGATTGTAATTTAGAAAAGAAATCCTAAAGAAATGTAACTGCACTAGATCTAAAACTCTTTACATTTTTTTAAGCAAATCCAAACTTTTCTGAATGGCAGAAATCGAGCTCAGAATTGCTTATCTTGATTTTTCTAAATTTTATGATGAATTTCTCAATCGATTGTATCAAAACATTTGTAATAGTCATCCTGTAAAAACGTTTATGATGAAGTTCTTAGTATAAAAGTACAATCGAAGTAAGAAATTGGTTTTTGACCAAGTTAATGGGCAACAGAAGCGTGGCCAACTTTTATAAATTTTTTGAGTGATTTTTTTTTTTTTTTTTTGAATAGGAATATAAACATGATATCAAACCTCATCTAATATTTATATCTAATCATATGAAGTATCCATTTGCAAAACCAAAGATGGATAAGGTTTTAATTAAGTGGGAAAAAAAAAGTATTCTTGAAGAGTCTACAGGGGATGGTTCATTTGTTGAATTGGCCGTAAAGTGATTAATATTTAGTGTTGAAATATCTTAATAAGAAATTGGTAAATATGTAAAGATCTCAATATGACTTAAAGTGTTTCCTAAACTGCTTATAATCTTTGGCTTATTCCCAAAATTTGAAAAATGAGAGACATTCACATTTCATGGATATTTGTTGCCTTCTGCCTACTCATAGTTATTAATAGTTTATTTTCTCCACCAACTTATTCTTGACAATTTTTTTTTTTTTTTCTAATCATTAGAGACAAGAAATTTTTTTTCTTGTTCTCAACCAAATATATTCGGATGGAGTTGATCAACTAAGACTCTTTGAAGTATCCACACTTTTATTCTTGGTTGCTTTAACAAAGAGGACCATGAGGATCTTTCAGTAAAGGTGAAGTCAAGGCTCAAGGTGTCCCTCCGAAACCTACTAAAACCTTGGTTGCTTGGGGAAATAGCTATGATGTGGGATCTTTGTGTTAGAGCAGTTATCTCTGAGCTTGCCCAGCAGAGCGGTGGGGGGAGCTTCAGCTCAAAATTTGGGACTTGGGAGAAGTTTATCAGTGCTGCTTGAATCATTTGCATTTGCATATAATCTATTTGTACAATTCCTCTTGATAGGCACTGAGGCAAGTTCAGCCAGAGTAGATGAAATTGAGTATTGTCTGCTAATTGTTTCAGTTGGGATGCTTGTAAAGACTTGTTTATATGTCGATTTATTATTGTTTTTGTAATATAGCTTAGCATGTTGGTGTATATTTGTATAGAACGCTCAGTTTAAAGCAAAGTAAGCAAAGTACTTAAGGTATGCTGACCAAAGCTGTGTGATTCTGGAATATTGATTTGAAACTTAATAACTTTTGTAGGAAATTTTTTGAGAAAACCAACCTGGTCTCACTTTTAGTAATTCCTACAAAGCTTTTGTAGAATAGTTTCAGGGTTGAAACTTGAAAGTACAATGGTAATGGTGGAGCAATGCATCTCAAAAGAATTGAAATCAATAATCAAGCACAATTGTGAAACTTGAGTTTATTAAAAAAAAGGGTGAAACTTGAACTTATGCGTCTTATCAGACCGAGCTGGTATAATCTTATATACTAAGCTGGTAGACTGACAAAAATGCTTAAGGATTTGTCACTAACTTAGAAGTTTGTAGTGCAATGAAATGCCAAAGTTTTCTGTCACTAGTTAGGCAAAAAATTACCATCAGCATACCACACAACTGTAGTCCCCAATAGGCTTCTGTACCTTTTTTTTTTCCCCCCTCAAAGAGGTGTATTGGCTATGAAAAGGTTTATATACACAAACAATTTGACACTTGTTGAAGCGACAGTTTGTTAGTGATATGTAAAAAAATAATATTAGTAGTGGGTTTAGATGAGAACTCATGAAGCTTTGCCAACTCAATAGATACGAAAAAAGTTTTCAATTTTTTGTGTGTATGTAGCATTATTCATTAGCTATTTAGTTCCAAACAATACAATGAATTACTCCTTATGATGGGAAATAGTTATCCTTAGTAATATTTATTCTTTTTTTTTTGTTGGGTAAGTGTTTATGCAGGGGATAGAACCCTTGAGTTGTTAGGTCATTAGGAGGCCGGGTACCACTTGGGCCAGAAGGCCCAGTAGTAATATTTATTCTTTAAACTATTTGTAAACATGTGTATTAAAATTTTACTAAGTTTATATATAATGTATGTATATTTGAAAATATAAATATCTACTAATAAAATAAATAAAGTTTATTTGAAACAAATAAAAAAAATTATTTAAATTGTTATCCAGAAATTCTCAACTTTAGTTTGTCCAACCACTATTCCTATAACAAATAAAGATTTTTTTTTTTTTCTTTTTTGAGAATTTCCAAGTAGAGAATTTAAACCTTAGTTTTCCTTATGAGGGAGACCAAATGCAACCCCACCAAACTACCACCAAGTGGTGAGGAGAGATCAAATTGAATTGGCGAAGAGATGAGCACACAAATCACTAACATGGCTCAGTTTTATAATCGTTAGATTAAATCAACGACTTATGTTAAAAGTCTTCAACTGCCTTTGTGTTGTTGTGACCTCCATATTGTTAGGTTGTATGAATAGGTGAGTGAAGTGGTTTTGGAATCACTTCTCAATGTCCTCTTTCTTGTTCAGCCAAATGCTATACATATTCTCGTTCAAGAACACTTTTGTTTCTCATCCTTCTTTTTTCAATAACTGAAATTACATGGTATTTATGTCTCCATTTAAGATCTAGTCACTTCTAGACTTTTGTGCATGCATTATTTGTTCACTTCTTTGCAAAGAAAAGACATATTGCATTTTCAGGTGTATGCAACGCAGCAACAAGCCTCTCACAACTTGTGAGCCCCGCACACCAATGAGGCTCATATGCTATGAGTGTCTTGCTCATATAGTTAAAACACTAGCTATATATCTTCTTTCAGCTTCCTGTTATTTTTGTAGGTGTAGGAGGCTATCTTTTGTATTTTGCAATTATGCTTTTTTAAATGCAATTTCTGTTAGGTTCTAAAAGTTTAGAACAGTTGGCAAATCGTGAGCACAAACTTGTCTAGATAATGTTCAAGGTGCTGTAAGTCAGAATACAAGAACAAGGAAGTTGCAAGTTTAGGAAATTTGAAACATGCAAAGTTCGACCGATCGTGATGCATTTCTACAGAATTTGATTAAAACCCATCAGTCCGTTAAGCCCATTAAGTGATTAGGGTTTCAGATATAATTCTCCTAGTATTTAAAGGAAAACCTATGCACGTTTTAAAAGATTTAAGAGAGAGAAGAGTTCTTCTTGTGCCTCCTATTGTAGATCTAGGGTTTCTATACCCAATGCTCTCTAAAATCTTCTACCGGTGTTATTCTTTGAAAAACTTATGACCCAGTACTGTAGAAGTTATTGCCATCACAAGATCAACGACTGCTGATGATCTAAGGTTTGGCTGGGATCTCAAAGTCACAAATGAGGGTGTTTGTGCACAATAAATTCAGATAGAAGAGTCTGTGAAATTGGAGTTACTTGTGGTCACATGAGTAAATACTACAATAGGTAGCTTTAGATTTAGGGAAAAATCTATTGTAAAACTTCCATTCTATAAAAAAAAAAAAAAAACTAATCCTAAGAAAGATCATGTAGTTAACCTCTTAAAGGGCAAAGTCACATACACTAGAGCTTTGTAGAAAAAGAAATATCATTATGCATAAGTATTGACTTCACAAGTACTGATTTCATTTAACAGTCAGAGTTCTATATCAAGATAAATTACATGGCACTTCATGATTTCATTTAAATTACAAGTATGTATGTTTAAGAGTCGAGTCGGGTCAGACTCTACGGGTTTTTAACCCATTAACCGGCCATCCGAATCGATTCTTCGGGTTTTATTAGAGAGGAAACCGAAACTGACCCACCATAGACTTCGGGTCCACCCGCTGGGCCTCGGGTCGGTCGAACCCGAGCGATTTGGTCGGGTCTTTTACCCGCTGGACAGCCCTATCTAAAACAATAGTGGCTGGTCCTTTCCCCTTTCTTCTCTTACTTCACTTTCTTAGGGGGCTAAAAGCTAAAACTCCACCTGCTGACTTTCCTCTTATAAGAGATCCTTTTTGAGTAAGTCCAAATTCTTATCTAAAGTCAAGACTTCTCATTCTTTCCCCAAGGTGCTTAAAAGGACACCTCAAAGCTCTGAGGTTTTTATGTTGACTTCTCATAGCTTGTTTCTCTCCCTAAAATGAGGCAGATTCCTTCTTGCTAATGGTGTAGTCGGAAAGGCTCTTGGCCATCTTCCTTCTTGATTCACCTTTTCTGCCTTGCCCGAGGTCCTAGGTTCCTTCAACAAGTGTTGACCTGAAATCACTATCTGCCTCTATCACTCTCTTCTAGGTCATATGAAGCTGATTTTGATAGGACCTCCTTTGCCCTTTGTGTTCCTTTTTACACGAGGATGCCATACCCTAAGCTATCCATGTCCTAGTTAGCGCCTTCTAGATTTTCCCGAGGATCTGCTCTCTAAGATTGGCGGGTCTTGTGCAATCTAGGCCCAGATCCTACTCATCCTTTCGGATCTTCTTAGGTATCATGACTTTCTTATATCCTTGGGCCAAGCCATCATCATCCCTCCTTTTTTGGGGCCTAAGACTTACTTTTCTTCTCCTTATAGGCTAGACTATCCTCTTTCATTTTAAGGCCCAAGCCCTCTTCCTTTTCTCATTTCCGTGGGCTGGATCTTTCTTGTTTTTGTACCTCAATAAGTGCCTACCTATCACCTTTGTGGTGTTGTTTGTCACATCAGACCAAATTGTTTTTTTATTGAGGCATGAACCAAAACTTGAGACTAAATCTACTTCTAGGAATACTGATGTTCCTAAATTTGCTCATGTTTGTCACTTTTGTGGTGTTTGTGGTCACATTCGTCCTAACTATCATAAATTGAGATTTAAGCATTCTGAGTCAGTCTAGGATATGTGATGATATATCTCCAATTACAAGTCCTGATAAATTGTTTTATATGCTTTTGAAAAATTTAAGCTTGTTGGCTTGTGAAAGGAAATTGCAGGATTTTAGTCTCTCTTAGAAGAAGTGTGTAATCCCTTAAATACACTCTGATTTTCATGGATTTTCACCCACAAAGCCAAAGACTTGTGTTGTATGGGTGAAAAAAGATTTGCTAAGGTGAGTGTTTTTTACATGTGTAAAGTTGTGATTTATAACTATGTTTTATGTTGAATTTATTTCATGACAAAAAGTGTTGTAATTACATTAATTTTGTTCCTTGTATTTTGTAGGATTTTATTGTATTGGGTTTAGTATTAAGTTGGTGAAGAATCGAGTATGAAATGAAGATCAATGCAGTTTCACGACTAACTCGCAAGAAGTTGTGAGTAAAGGTTCCCGTGAAAAAGGCACATGAGAAGTACATGTTAGAAGCTGAAGAGTCAAGTGTCAGGCTGCATTTCACGAGTACTTTGCAAGATAAGCCATCTCATGAGATACCCACGAAACATTCTGCCTAGAGAATTTTAAGTGTGACTTTCTTACCCTTCACCCATACTATATATACCCTCATTACCCATAAAAGTAAAGTAGACTATATTTAGAGAGAAAACCCCAAATAGGTTTCTACAACACAACACATCCATCTTTTAGAGAGAGAGCGCTACTCATCCTTTAATGAGAAATCATTGTAGTCTCTTCTTCTTTCCCTCTTCCATTGTCATACCTTGAGAGGAAATGTGTACTCAAACACAACTCACAACTTTTCAGAGTGTTAAAAGTGATTTAGAGCTTGGGAAGCTTTAGGGATTTGCTAAAAGAAGCTGGTGAGGCTTGGTAGATGCAATTGGGCGGTATTACGGGATCCAGAAAGCTAGTGAAGACAAGACTCCGAGAAGTTCGTTGGTAGCAGGAGCTTGGAGGGCTCAGGTACATGGGGTAGATTAGGCTTGGAGGGTCTTGTGTTATTCATGTACTCCAACTTTATTCACTAGTGGACTGGTTTTGACTTGGAGCTTTCAACTTGTCCTTAATTTAATTATTTCAATTATTTATGGACATGTTTTCTTTCATTTTTTTTTTGTTTTTTAATTTTCTTTGGTTGTTTTGATTATTAAAAAAAAAAAATCCAAAAACATTGAAAATTTTCAAAAAGACAAAATTATTTTATTTTATGTCCAGTTTTATTTTTTCTTGAGGATTACATGAATTATAATATCTCTCTCTTGACTTAGAACATGCTTGATATTGTGGAGAAATATAAAAAGTATGTGTTGCATAATTGAGTGCGTGAGCTATTTCTGATTTTGTATAAGTATGCACTTGTTAAGATTAGTGCCCTTAAATCCTATTGTATGATACTATATATGATATTAAGTTTGACATTGTGTATGACATTATGTATGACTTAATATTGTGTTTAATGAATTTGTTTTATTATTATCTGAAATAATGGTAATATGAATATTCAGACATTATCATTTAGTCCATAAGATGCATAGTATGTGATTTATGTGAAAAGTCACAGAAGATATAAATCACAAGTTCTTTGTAAACTCAGAATTATAGTTCGTAGTCGGTGATGAAATTGGGCATTTCATCTACGAAGACTATAACATATCAACCACGATGATTTGTCTTGATCATGAAAGTTGAGATTTTTGGTTGATGTGTTAATATGTTTTAAGAGTTAAGACATATTAAACTAGATCGCTGTAAAATTTATTATTTTCCTAAAGATTGTCATATGAATAATAAATCTCACGACTTGTATTTGCATGAACTCTTAATCCTGAGAGAATAATAGACCTGATCATAAGGTGTAGGTTGCTTTGATATATCAGGAGTGAGATCTATAGTAATAGTCAAAACCTCAGTATGTTGGGTAGCCACATTTAGTGTTGATGGAACATGTATTCTCGAGATGGAATTCATAGTCTCTTAACGGAGATATAAAGTATTCCCTTGAGATAAGTTTAATGAGTTTGTTATTCAAAGAGTTAGGCCTAACCACTTTAGTAAGATTAAAGTATATATTTATGGAATTGAATTTCATAAATATATAATGAATAACATTAAAAGATTAAACTGGGTACACAAGGATTAAGATGTAGTAATTTACAAAGTGGTAGTCTACATTAATGACTTTGTATTACTACAAATATTTAATGAAGGGGTTGCATGTATAATAAAGTCTTGGGATATAATTTATAGATAAGACTTAGAGTGCAACTATATTTATATTGTAGTATTAAATATAGTTAATGGTAACTTTGGACTTGTCAAGAGTTGACAAAAAAGCCCAAAACCCATTGGAGCTAGTGTCTTATTGGTCTCTTTTGGTCCCACTCCAAACCACATACTTAAGCCCAATTGGAAAGGCCCAAAAGGCCAACCTAATTAAATAATTGGTTAGATACAAACGGAAAAACGTACAGAATTTTTTGAGTGAGAAAAACAACATTGTAATAGTGTCGAAGTGAGTGTATGTCACTATCTAACCATCCATTTGTAACCAATTGAGAGTCCACACTTCTTGGGCGTTAGTGGAATTGGAGTGAAGATTAAAAGTATTTCTATGTGCTTCAATCTTCGGTTTTGAAATTCACCGCTTTAAGGTACGCTCTCTTGTTCTCAAATTCTGAAATTTACTTAACTTATGTTGTCAATTTCGAACAATGTAGATCCGTTATTTTTTCGCTGCGTTTACATTTATTTCCATCAGTACTAGTTTGTACATGTACTCATGGGTTAATTAAGAAATTGATATTTCTTATTTGTGTATCCTCTATAGCTTAGTTGAGCCCTGTTTATGAATACATGTTGTCATGCATTGCTTTTGCATTTTTTTTTATTCATTTAGCATAATGTATGCTTTTTTATTTTTGGTCGTATTTTAAAAAACATAAAAGGATTTTTATTTTTTTTATTGCACACCACTAAGTATGTAATTAACTTTGGCCAATGAAATTTACATTTCATGACTGTGTACCTTGCCTAGCTTTGATGAGCTACTTTTTGCACTTTATTAGTTTGTGTTATTTAGTGCTTAATTGTGGGTGTTGTTTATATTCTTTAAACAAACGATCTTGATTTTGATGTTATATATTTTGATTGTAAGGATAGAAAATCCTAAGAGAAAGTCATAAATAACCATCACACCACTGTTACTCGCCAATCATGAACACTTGTATGCAAATCATAAAAGTCATACTCGATAAGGTGTAGCACTTGCACAGCAAGATAAAACAAGATATTTGAAATATATATATATATATATATACACACACATAGACAATACGTAACAAGGTTATTTCTTTTCTATCTCCTATATATCCATGCATTCTTTAATTATGCTCAAAAAGAAAAAAAAAATCAAAAGAAAAATAAAAAAGAATCAAAAAGCTTTTAAATGATTGAATGTTCAAGTAGCATTGAAAACACTATGAACATTTAGACCCCCAATTACAAAATTACCAATTTAAGCTTTATATCAAACAATGTATGTGCAGAAAATGATAACAAGTTTATAACAGAATTGATAAACAATCTAAATCATAAATAATCACAATCATAGCAGTTATTAAATGGTAAAGATAAAGGGAAGAGAGATGCAAACACAAGGACAACATGCGATGTGTTATCGAAGAGGAAACCAAATCCCTCAGAATAAAACCTCTCTACCTCCCTCCGAGCGGTCAATAATCTACTAGAAAATGTAGTTGGGATACATGAACAGCAATAGACTCTCCAAGTCTAATCTACCCAGGTACCTAAGCCCTCCAAGCTTTTTGCTCCAACGAAGTTGTGCTAAACCTTTTTCTGTTCTAGCTTACCAGATTCTGCTATAACCCATAGCATCAACCAATAACTATTGGTCCCTTCCAAACTGCTTCCCTTAACACCAAATGAACCTTCTCACAAATGTGGGTGTGATGAGAAAAGGATTTGGCCAATGACCTTTTAAGGATGTATCAATTAAGAGGAAGAGAGTAGAGGAATTTAAAGAGTCTCTTAGTGAAGATTGGAAATAAGGAAATCTTGTTTTTCTCTAGGGTTTCTCTCACAAAATTCTCTCAGAAAGTTCTCTACATTTCGTGGGTATAAGGGTCTATATATAGTGGTGTGTGTTTGGAATACGAAGAGTCAGTTTTTCCCAAACAGGGCTGGTTAGTGGCTTGGCCTCGCAACTAGTCCAAGTCGCGAGTTCAAGTCGCGAGATAATGGCCTGGCTAGTCTAGGACTTTTGTCCTGTAGTGCGACAGTTGACGTGACCCTTCACCTCCCTACATGCTTCTCACGTGCATAGCAGTTGGCGGCTTGCAAGCCGCGAGTCAGTCGCGAGTCCTAGCCGCGAGTCCCTGCTTCTTGGCACAAAGTTGACCAATTCTTCATACTCTCTTCACACACTACCCTTACATGAATCCCACCTAAATACAGGGTTACTAAGTGTAAATTACAAGCAAATTGGCATGGAATAAACCCAACAAAATAGTTGATAAATTTTAACCTTACAATCTCTCCCTTTGTCTATTCCGTGACAAAACCATATAACAAAATCTAGACTTAACGCGTGAGTTAGGAATAGTTGGAAAACTCATTCACACCTAACTCTAGAATTTATGAAACTTTTGAATTATAAGAACAAGTAACTCCTGAAACACAACAACATAATAAGTTCATTGTATGCAAAAAACTTGTAATGCAAATGTAGTAAACACAATGTGATCAAGCACAATGGAATAAAGTAATAAACTATGGTAAGACCAAAACAAGCAATCACTATAAACAAGTGATCACAATGCTCATTCACACTTGGAATGAACATCAGGACATTCAAGCTGACAAACACAAGGCAAATCACTTGAATGACCAACACTCAACCAATGCATAGTACATGAAATATATGCATCTAGGAATAAAGTCCTATCAGGGCATAAGAGTGATAGTACTTAGTAGAAAATGCATAACATTTAGTTATAAGTACTAATTTAGCAAAGCACATAGGCTGCATAAAGCAAGTTATAGGCCATAAAGCCTACAAAGTGCATAGAAACAAACCCTAAAAGCTTACAGAAGCAATATGGGTACAAAACATAAACAGAAACCTTAAAAACTTACAAAGGTACCATGTACAAACTATAAAGTACTTCTCTTATCATATCACTCCTTCTATCATAAATCATAGGAGATATGATGAACTTAGAACGTATATACTTGTAACCTGAAACACTTCCACAAAACACATTAGACCCTCAATGTAAAGCAAGTAATAAACGGATAAGTATAATGTAGCAAGTAAATTGCGATCAAGTAAGCATGATGTGAAACATGTGAGCAACTTGATCATACACCATACACCAAAACAAAGTTTTCTTATTAACACATTGTTTTCTCCCCCTTGATATATGCATCTTCCCTATGGAAAATCTCTTCCCTTACAAATGTGCATGAGAAATAGAATTTCTCCTCCAAAGGATATGCACAAGAGTCATATAGAGATGACAAAACAGTATACTCTCCCCCTTTTTGACACGAATAGACAATGATAATGATGCATGAGGGGCGCAAGATGAATGAGAAAATGAAGCTCAAACAATGGACAAAAAAAAAATGCTACGAAGCATAAGGTAAACATGATATGCTAGGATGAAGAAACAAGGTATAAACCAATGCATGACAAGGGTAGCAAGGTGTGTGCAAGAGGTGGCAAAATGCAATGCATGGAAAATGCACATGTGGGGCAAGGTGTGATAAAGACATAACCAATGAACCAAACATGTTTCTAATGAGGAAACATGAGAAACCCCAAAGTTTGATACTCATCAGAGTCCAAACAAGTGAGAAAATGCTTAAGAAGCATTTTATCAAATACCTAGCATGCACACTATGAACAACAATGTGAAACAATGTATGAACATTATGAAATCCACCCTTAACACATGATCTTTTTGCCACAATTGGACAACATCCAGAGCAAATCAACAAAAGGAACCAAACCCATACAAAAATTTGACCAAAAAATAAGTTTTTTCCAACTCCTATGATGAAAATCCCAACCAAGAGCACAAAACTCACCAAAACATAATCTAAGGATCCAAAAGAATAAAAAGAGTTTAAAATTACCTTAGAGATGTTAATGGAATGAAAAACCATTCAAATTGATTGGGTTTTGATATAAAAATATTGAAAGAGGGGTTTAAGAGAGGATAGGAGAGGTTTAAAACAAGTTTCCCATGAAAAAACTCTCTAAAAAGCTGATTTTAGGCATTTGTCGACTGGGCGAGTCGCGAACGAGTCACCAATGAGTCGTGAAACCATTCTGTGTGAACTCGCGACTGGGCAAGTCGCCAAAACTCGCAGCTTGGTTTGACTGGTTGCAAGTCACCAAAATGAGTGGTCAAA
Organism: Quercus variabilis; assembly: GCA_030445155.1. Classification (NCBI taxonomy): domain Eukaryota; kingdom Viridiplantae; phylum Streptophyta; class Magnoliopsida; order Fagales; family Fagaceae; genus Quercus; species Quercus variabilis. Next base: position 18,496,464 of record CP129448.1, on the reverse strand, counting down.
AATTCTGACACTTGTTTTTTTAACCCAGAACATGTTTAAATACTGAAAAATAATGTAAGCACTAAGCATGAACACAAAGAGTGATAAAAATCACTTCCAAAAACATATAAAATGATCAAAAATCTTTTTGGATTAATCCATATAAAGATGAGCACACACACATCACATTTAAACAAGTACAATTAAACAAATGAATAATGCATTCATTGAACATTAGGCATGTGTGTTATGTGTGTGTATCAAGTGTGGAATAGTCCTTAGTTTAGAGTAAAGTTTCAATGATCAATTCAATCAAGTCATACACAACTAGTGCTAATACAAGTGGTCTATCTCAATTATAGAAATGAACATATATGACCTCCCACAAGACAATGATTACATATCTTTGAAGCTTTTCATTTGGCTTCTTTACAATTCATAACATTTGATCATTTTAAATCAATACATCTCATTTTGAGATCGATGACTGAAATTTTTGATATTTCAATTTGATGAACAAGTCTTTAGCTTTTGGGAATCATACATTTTCATAAAAGTCGCTTTCCCTTTTTCCTAGTCAAATACTAGTATGTGCGACAGGCTTTTGCAGCTCAATATCTCTTTTCATTTGGAGATTTACATTTGGTGAGCTCTTTAAGTAAAAACAACAAAATAAAGAGTAGGAAGATATATAGGCACAAGTCTATGCATGTATCAAAACCAACATGACTATTGACTAATCATTCATGACATGCTTGAAGATCGATTTACAACAATCACACAATGATGTCAAGATATTTCCCACAAAGATATAAGTGCATAAAGAACAAGCTAAGCTCGTAAGTGCATAAAGCCATTTGTACAAAGGTACAAGGCACATGTAATATGTGCTCAAACATATACGATCAAACTTTTTGAATTTTTCACTTTTTATGTGGTTTTGGATTTTTTACTCACACAAAAGTAAAACATAAAAGTAAAATCAAAACAAAAGTAATGCGTACAAATAAATGCAAAAAACACAAATGCATGAAGATATGACAAACAATGCATGAAAGGTCCTACAAAGATCGAAAGAATTAGATCAAGGACCAAAAGAGCAAAAGCTCAATCATAAGAACCCTTCCTCATCCAAACGGAACAATTGTTTGGAATGAGTGTCTCATGAGAAGTGAGACGAGGGTTGGAAGAATGAGAACTGAAGATGCACATAGTCAAGGAGTTAAGAGCAATAACACTTTCTTTAACAACATGCTATTTTCACTCAAATCCGGTTTAGCTTTCATAGCATAACTTCCAAGAAGCTCAAGTTTTTCTTTTCTTTTAATTCTTTTAAGAGCATAAAACTTAGAGCAGTGAGGTCTTAAATGACCAAAAGTACCACAATGGTGACAAACAATGTGTCTAGGTCCACTAGGCTTTTTGGCAAGGGATCTATGAACATGTTTTTATTCTCTCTTCAACTTAGAACATTGAGGTCTTATGTGACCGATCACACCGCAATGGTGGCAAGTTGGAACAAACTTAGATCCATCCAAAACCTTTGGTTGAGACCTAAAAGGAGGCTTTGATTTAATAGCCTTTCTCTCAACCTTTTGGTTTCTTTTATGTAGAGGAATATACACCGATTTGTCCTTAAAGGTAGAACACACATTAGGCATAAAATCAGGTACCACAACATGATTCCAACATATATTATCATCCATTTTAACAATAGGTTCAGCAATCAAACACTTGGCATGCATCTTAAGAGATTCATTTTTACATTTTAACTCATCAACAAGTTTGTTAGATAAAACAAGTTTAGCATCCAAGTCCATATTCAAACATTCAAACTCTTTTAGCTTTTGAAGAGAATTTTCAGTAAGTTTCTTATATTTTTCAACCAATTTGTTGGATTCATTGAGCTTAGCAATCAAATCATCATTTTCACAAAATAACTTGTTCAAATCCTTTTGAAACTTCTTAGCATTTTTCTTCAAGAGTTTGATGTTAGGAATATCAACAACACCCAAGGATTTATGTAGCATAGCATCACAATCATGAGGATTACCACTCATAGAGGCATTTTCACAAACACGTGGCATGCTACATTCATCAACATCCAAGATATGCATAGAGGCATACAAAGCACAATCCATGGCAAACAACACAAGGAATCAAGGATCACACTTAGGTATTTAAAACATAACAAGTGTATTCGCTCTGATACCAATTGAATGTTCAAACAGCATTGAAAACACTATAAACATTTAGACCCCCAATTACAAAATTACCAATTCAAGCTTTATATCAAATAATGTATGTGCGAAAAATGATAACAATCTTATAACAGAATTGATAAACAATCTAAACCATAAATAATCACAATCATAACAGTAATTAAATGATAAAGATAAAGGGAAAAGAGATGCAAACACAAGGACAACACGCGATGTCTTATCGAAGAGGAAATTGAAGCCCTCGGCGTAAAACCTTTCTGCCGCCTTTCGAGTGGTCAATAATCCACTAGAAAATGTAGTTGGGATACATGAACATCAATAGACCCTCTAAGCCTAATCTACCTAGGTACCTAAGCTTTCCAAGCTTCTTGCCCCAGCGAGGTTGCACCGAACCTTTTTCTTTTCTAGCTTACCAGATTTTGCTATAACTCATAGCATTAACCAATAATCATTGGTCCCTTCCAAACTGCTTCCCGTAGCACCAAATGAACATTCTCACAAACGTGGGTTTGATGAGAAAAGGATTTGGTCAATGACCTCTCAAGGATGTATCAATGAAGAGGAAGAGAATAGAGGAATTTAAAGAGTCTCTTAGTAAAGATTGGAGATGAGGTAATCTTGTTTTTCTCTAGAGTTTCTCTCACAAAATTCTCTCAGGAAGCTCTCTACATTTCATGGGTATAAGGGTCTATATATAGTGGTATGTGTTTAGAATATAAAGAGTCAGTTTTTTCTAAATAGGGCTGGTTGGCGGCTTGGCCTCGGGACTGGTCCAAGTCGCGAGATAACAGCCTAGCCAACCTGGGACTTTTGTCCTGTAGTGCGACAGCTGGCATGATCCTTCACCACCTCGTATGCTTCTCACGTGCACAACAGTTGGCAGCATGCAAGCCGCGACTCAGTCGCGAGTCCTTGCTTCTTGGCACAAAGTTAAGCAATTCTTCACACTCTCTTCACACACTACCCTTACATGAATCCCACCTAAATACAGGGTTACTAAGTGCTAAATTACAAGCAAATTGGCACGGAATAAAGCCAACAAAATGGTTGATAAATTTCAACCTTACAGGAGTTATAGGATGTAACTCTATAGGTGATAGTCACTTTCAAACCAATGTGAATGATAATGTAGAAAATTTGCTTAAATACTATCTACATATCACCTATTTTGTGTTTTGTAAACTTATTGGTTGCACAAACTACAAGCAAATATATGCTAAATTCTATATATGAGATTGTGTGTGTTGTCTAGTCTGGTCATCTTTAATTACATAAAACTTATTGTGCAAATACAATTTTTTTTTTTTTTTTTTTTGGTTGGGAATTTGAAGAAAAATCTGTTTTAGAAGTTTTAATTTTGTGATTTTAACTTCTTGATTGGTTTTAAAGTGAGGATTTGAGTGCCTTATGTTTTTGAAACTTATTGGATCTTGTTCATGTGCATTACATATCATAAAAAAATGCTTTCAAGTTGTTTTTCCTACAAAAATTTCTAGATTTTTCAAGTTTAAAAATTTTTCACTATTCAATCAATCGAACAATTCCCTTGACTGATCAAAAAAGTCCAATTTTTAGGCCAAAACTCTCTGCCTAATTCGATTGATGCCTAATTGATTTTTGACTGATCGAAACTAGAAAATTTTAGTTTTTAGATTAGGACATGCATTGCATTGTTTACTTTATCTATCTTGCATTTATGTAGTCATATTTATCATATATTGTTTTCACACACAACACTCATACACTTTGATAAATTAGGTACTCAACTTGATTTAAAAAATTGATTGATTAATTTTTGAGTACTGTACATTTAAGTATATGCTATTTTTCTTTATGTATGAACTGCTAAAAATTGGGATATTTTTTTTAAGAGATATGGTAGATAATAAATTTGCAAATATTTTCTCTACTCTTGAGTTTGATTTGAGTTTTCAAAATACCTTGACACATGAAAACACTTTGCATGCTAAATTTTTATATCATTGAGATCTATATTGTATAGTCTTAACTAATTTGCCTGAAGTGTTTGCATGCATATGTTTATGAGTCACATAGCGTCAAGTTTGCATATATTGAAAGAGAGAATATTCGTATTCATGTATATCCTCAACTTTTTTTTTTTCTCTTTATTTTTCCCCACCTCCTAAATTTTCCTTAAAACTGTTTTTTCCAAAACTTGTTTCGTTTTCCCTATTTTTATAGGAGGAGAAAGCTGTTTTTTTAAACCTATGTTGTTCTTAGGGAGAGTTATTGCTCTTCAAGGGGGAGTTGCCTCTATTTTCTATAGAGCTTATTTGTTTTATGTTTCCTTGATTCTCTATTTTTTCTTGACTTCTGTTGTATATGTTTTTTGTCTATCTTCTGAGTGGATTGTCTTTGTCAATATGCGACAAAAATGGGGAGAAATAGATGAAATTTAGGAATCAGGTTGAAAAGTTTTTTAGCTATTTTTATTTAGGGGGAGATGAAATTGTTTTTGAAAGATGGAGAAAATAAAATATTTTGATGTATCTAAATTAGGGGGAGAGTTAGTTTGCTTTAGTTTGCTCATGGTTTTATATTTCCATAGTTGTGTTCAACAAAGTTGATATCAAACTATTTGCTTTATGGTTTACAATGCGTTACTCATTTTGTTTATCTGTCTTTATTTCCACACATGCGTTGATGTGTTCTTTTGAATGTTTCAAGAAAGACATGTACATTCGATCAAGACCTTTTGCCTCTTCTTGCAACTTTTGGGATAGAAGTATTAGATTGAGATTTGTGATGTATTTGGGTATTTTATTGTAATATGGCTATTCTTGTATTTGAGCACTTCATTATGTATGTAAGTTTTGTTACGGATTGCCAAATGAGGAGATTGTTAGGTTCTAAAAATTTAGAACAATTGGCAAACTGTGTGCTCAAACTTGTATAGAAATAGATCATAGAGTCTATAAGGTATATTAGGCAATGCTTAAGGTGCTGCAAGCCAAAATACAAAAACAAGGTAGATGCAAGTTTAGGAAGTTTGAAACATGCCAAGTTCGACCGATCAAGAAGAAGGTTAACCCGATCAAGATGCGTTTTTGCAGAATTTAATTAAAGCCCATCAACCCATTAAGTCCATTTAGTGATTAGGGTTTTATATCTAATTCTCCTAGTATTTAAAGAAAACCCTAAGGCATGTTTTAAAGAGGTTTTAGAGAGAGAATAGTGTTTTTTGTGCCTTCTATTTGTAGATCTATGGTTTTTATACCTAAAACTCTCTAAAATCTTCTACCAATGTTATTTTTTGAAGAAACTCAAGATTCAATATTGTAGAAGTTTCTGCCATCACAAGATCAACTACTGCTAATAATCTAAAGTTTTGAGTGGGATTTTAGAGTCACAAACGAGGGTGTTTGTGTGCAACAAAAACTCTCTACCTACAAAAGCAAACTTGTTTCAGCGCAAGATAACACCTGATGGACAATGTGAGATATGCAAAAAGGAAGATGAAGATATAATGCACGCATTCTACTGTTGTCTCGCCTTGCAATCTCTCGAAAATTCCATACCAGCATAGAATCAAGGCTCTCTCAAATAGAGCACATGCTTCACTAACTTTATTGGTTTTATTTTTGTAGGTATAGCAGATCTGACTCTCTTTTCCTTGGTGTTATGGAACCTGTGGAATCGGCGAAATAATCTCCGACTCGGGAAACCAACACTCCCATTGGACAAGGTACTAGAACACTCTCGGGAGTGACAACTTGAGTCCCATTCCAGTCCCATGACGTCCATAAAACAGAGAAGAACACAGACAGCAACATGGACTCTGCCCCAAGATAATTTGTACAAGATTAATTTTGACAATACCACATTGGCCGATGATAGAAGTGCAGGTTTGGATGTTGTCATACGAAACAAAGAAGGCCGAGTTATGGCATCGTTGTCTCAAAAAATCCCCCTACCAATGTTAGTCATCGAGGTCTAGGTTCTTGCAGCACGAAGAGCTCTTGAACTTGCTGTGGAGCTGGGTTGTGACCACATCATACTTGAAGGGGATTCTAAAATTTTACACAAGGCTTTGCTAGCAGAAGGCAGGAACTTCACACCCTATGGACATTTAGTGCAAGACATTGTATACCTTAGTAGTTTCTTTTCAGCTTTTAAAATTTCTCTTGTACGCTGCTCGGGTAATAAGTTATCCCACTCTCTAGCAAGGAACTCAAAATCCCTCAATCATATGCAAATTTAGATGGAAGATGTACCACCAAATCTATTACTTGTTGTTCAGGTTGACCTTACTAGCCTACCTTAATAATATTTAGTGACCTTTTTCTCAAAAAAAAAAAAAAAAAAAAAATGATAGAAGAGTCCATGAATTCGGAATTGCGTGTAGTCACATGAGTAAGTACTATAAAAGGTAGCTTTAGATTTAGGGAAAAATCTATTGTAAAACTTCCATTCTATATAGTGAATTTGTTGCCTTGTGGATTTTTTAGGTTAAATCTTCTTCAAGTTTTTTACCTTGAAAAACTGGACGGTTTCATTGGTTTTTTAGAATCATCATAACGCTTGTCTTCTTTACTTTTCCGCTATTGTGATATGATTGTTTGTGTTTAACCTAGATTTGAATAATAAACCTAAATATCAACTTGGTTAAATAATTAGGTTAAACAATTTTAGTGCACAAGGGTCTAAATTGTAAATCTTCCATTCTATATAGTGAATTTGTTGCTTTGTGGATTTTTTAGGTTAAATCCTCCCTAGGTTTTTTACCTTGAAACTAGGCTGTTTAATTGGTTTTCTTGAGTCATAATATCGCTTGTCTTCTTTTCTTTTCTACTATTGTGATATGATTGTTTGTGTTTAACCTAGAAATGAATAATAAACCTAAGTATCAACCTGATTGGACGGTTTCATTGGTTTTCCTAAGTCATAATAGCACTAGTCTTCTTTAGTTTTCCACTATTGTAATATGATTGTTTGTGTTTAACCCAGATTTGAATAATAAACCTAAGTATCAACTTGGTTTTTAAATTAGGTTAAACAATCTAAGTGTACACAGGCCAAAATAAACCAACAATTTCCTTTTCTTGTTGTCCAAAAATTGTTTTATTATGGATATTAATTCTGTCACACTCATTAATGTACATCATCAGTACATATCACCCATATCACTTTTTTTTTTCAAGCTTGAACATCAATAAAACATTTGTATATCACTCGTGAAATTATGAAACTTGGATGTACGGAGTGAACAATAAATGTGAACTAATATAGTCTGTTCTAGTCTTCCTTTGACTTCACGGAGTTTACTCATTAGGTGTAAAGCGCAGGAGCCCTATCTTCGTTCCCCATTCTTCTTGAATAACATTCTTGCATTATCTGAAGGGTCTGTGGCGAAAAGGAGACCCCTATTCTGTTTCCAAAAGGATCGGTCCATAATTTGAGCAAATCATAGTTTAGTTTTTGACTAAACAATTAATTTGGGGTAGTATTCCATCCATTCAAGGTTGCTAAAAGCTCCATTACAAAATTAGGTCCCGACTTTTATTCATCCCAAGTCAAAAATGCCTTTTGCTTCAATAACAAAGAGCCCCAATTCAAAACTAAGTTCTGTAACTCGTGGGTACCTACTACCTAGAGTGGAAGATTCTTTGAACGAGAGCTTGTCTTCACTGGTTCGGATGTGATTGAAGTTGCCAATAGAGTCCTTTTGATACATCAAATAGTGTAAGTACAATGTACCATGGTTCTCGTTATCAAAGTAGCTTTTTAATTTTTTCCTGTTAATAATGAAGTAGTAGAAGTATCAATACTATCAAAGTAAAAAATATTGGCCCATCATTAGACAAAAATATAGTTGAGATGATTTCATGAACCAATTATAAATTACAAACGAGGGATAACGTGACCTAATAATGGTTTTCAAACACTTCCTTGTATATTTGTGTTGTGCGGTTTCAATTAAGTGTCAACTATCAAAGGCTACGTTATATGATTTGCAAATTCTAGCAAATTTTGGTTCATGTGTTATAGCATATTTATCCAAAAAAATAAATGTTATAGCATGAAACATATATATATTTCATTTAGATTTTAGACCTAATGGTCTCTTAAAGGGCATTGTTATAATGCATGGATCCATATGGTACACAAATTCAGGGAGATTTTACATTCAGATTAGAACCTACTAAGCTAGTGGACCTCCAAACATAGTACAATACAAGATTACAAGACATACAAGCATGAAAGATTAGTATAATACAATGACTAAATACATACAATATTTTATCATCTAAAACTATAATAAGACCCTCCCTAATAGCCTAATATCACCTAGGCAAACTTCTTTGCTGCACTGTGATGCGTCCCATAAGTCCGCTTGAAATGTGACGAATGGAGTAAATTACCTCGATATTCTTAGGCAAATCCACCTGTATGTAAACATAAGAAAGTGGCGTGCAATTATAATTGGCAGAAAAGCCCATACGATGAGAAATAATCAACCAAGAAAGTGTGGCAGAAAGATTGAAGCCAGTGACACTGATGCGAGGGCTCCTGAAATGAAAAGAACATTGGCAAGGATTTAAGAATAATTTGCCCAATGAGTCTGAATCTCCATTTTGGTTAATGCAAGTGACAAGCAATATATGCACAAGGCTGTAAAGAAGATCCATGTGTTTATAGGGTGTGTGTCAAATGGGGACACATTTTTGCTTTGATCCTTCAGTTGGAGTAGGTTAATCAGTGATGGAATCAAAAATACGAAGACGACATGACTTGGGGTGGAAGGAAGTATACGGTGCTCACTTGCACTAGCAAAAAAGCAAAACACAAATACTTTAGAGTGCGCACCTATGAAATTATTGTGAAAGAGTCTTTAATTAAGATATTGTTTGAAACTCTGAATCCTTATACGAGATCATTTCTTGATCCCTCATAGCATATAAATTAAATTACGCCATGCACCTAGGTGCCATGCACATCAAAATGGATATTGGATAATTTGGATGTATCAAATAACCAGAAGAGAGAGGGGATGATAACAACACAAAAGAGAGGAAAATACATTCAATGAATAATGCTACTTTGTTCTTGCATGTTTTCGTTTCTTTCTCTCTTTCCTTTCTTTTTTTTTTTTAAGGGTTGTGTTCATTTAAAATTTGTATCTTCATAAACGATTTATAGAATTAGCGGATATATTTGCAAAAGAAAGGAGTGCATAAATGATAAAACAGAGCTCCATTTCAATTTATTATACTTTACCAATAAAAATGTCACTTTATTTGTGTTCCTCTCTCTCTCTCTCTCTCTCATAGAAAAAGCAATTATATTGTCTGCTCCAATTAATGGATTTCTTTTAAATGGGTGACAACGGAATCATTTTGTTTCAAAATTTGAGAACAAGATTGTTTTGCTGTGCATGCCTATGACTTGTAACTTTAAGCCATATTGAGAGCCAACTGAGGACTAAATTTTATGTTTTTAAACTACACGTCATGTGAAGAAATCCATCAATTAAGATGGAAAATATCTTAGTTCCTTCTATCAGTTATCTATTAGTGTGTAACTCCGTGTATATGTATAGGTATAATTAAAAATAATTATAATTATATAGTTCAAATTATACTTTTTTTTAGAAGATGTTCAAATTATATATGATATTAGTTTACACTTTTTTTTAACCAGACATTTTTAAAATATGTAATGATTTCTCATTAAATATATATATATATATATATATAATTTAGAATTTAATTGGTTTTAGACACTTCGATTTTTATACCTAATAATTCACTTGTTACAAAAATTAAAAACTTAGATGGACACATGGCAAAAAATTGGACTCCAATTAAAATCCAATTTAAAATTTAATTGGATTTAAACTCTTTAATTTTTACACTTTATAATTTACTTTTACAAAAATTAAAAACTTAAATGTACACGTGATTGAGATTGACACTAGGAATAAAGTCCAAGACGGTATATTTACCATGAACTGAAAAAGGTAAACATAGATAGAGCCAACCAGCCCATTCTTTAAGAAAGCTCAAATTTTTTCTTCACCTCATAGTCATAGACAAAGCCACTCTCTAAGGTTGAGCCCAAATCGTTAAGCTAAAAGTGACCCATCACATTAATTTTTTAGAGGAAGGGCCTTTTATGCATAATCTGGAAAAATATATGGCACTAAAAAATGAGTAGTTTTAGGACTACAAATAATTCCAAATTTTTTTGTCACAATTCTAACGTAGCAAATTATGAGTGGTTAACCATTAATTATATATGGGTGTACCATTTTTTATTCATCAATCATACTCTGTCACATTATAATTTTTTACCAATCACACTTTGTCACATCACTTATATTTGGTTAACCATCACTTATAATGAGTTGCATAGTTTGAAACTATTGTAGGCTTGGAAACCTGCGAATAATTTGAAAACTCACCATTATTATAGTGGGAGAAAAAGACCGACTGCATTCTCTGTTCCTAATCCTTTAACATTGCTGGATAAAAGCCGGTTTGAAAGATTAAGATGGGGTGGAATGATACGGTAACCATTTTGTTTTGTTTTGAGGAAATATGTGGGTCGATGTTGGATCATGTATAATAAATTCAGCATGCATATATGGGAGCATAATTTTGATGGCATGCATGCGCTATGTTCCAATTGAATGAGAAGGCGAAGATATGCTGAAAATAATTGCGACTGTGGAGTAAAAGGAATTTTGGAAAGTGTTAGGAAGGAAACTGCATGCAAGGAAAGGAAGACCATGCCTCTTCAACACGCATGTATTGAGTGGTGGAGATTAAGAGACGGTACGCATTCTTAAGACACGAGTTCTGACGGTTTGTCGGAGAAGGAAGTAAATGACATAATTCTAAACTAGCAAGACTGTTGTAGCTTCAAGGGGGTGACCAGAATATGCGGTCTTTTCAAAGTTCAAAGTAAAGCAACTCTATATTAGGGTTTGAGAGATGATGATAGCATTTTCGGTTTTACTATTACCAACGATTCTTTGAGTCGTCTAGCCCAAGCAATTTCAACCAAGATATATAGGGAGTAAACTGTGTAATGACAGCAGAGATCAACATAGACTTAACCAGTGACTCAGTGAGTTCACTTCATATGTGATGACGGAGGTTGCTCTAAAACAAATGGCTTCACTTAGAGCCCTAGGCCCGGACAGTATATATGCATGCCTCCTCTTTTTATTTTATTTTGTTATATTTTATCGAAGTTATTGGACTTTAATTGGCAATGATGTCACAAGAGTTATGTTGTCATACTTAAAATTGGGTGGATTGCTATCATTCATTAATCATACATATATCACTTAAATTCCTAAGGTGAAAATTCCATAAGTGATAACCGGATTCAAAGAGCGTTCGGTTCCGTGTAATGTTATTTATGAGTTGATCATATAAACGGTCTTGGCCAATTGACTTAAAAAAATCCTCCCACTAATAATCTCAAAGTCTTAGGTTGCATTTGTTGTAGAGAGGTCGATAACATATATTCTTATGCCTTTTGAAACCTTTAATCACATGAAGACACAAAGCTGAGATAGAGTAGGTCATATTTTTACAAATGAGGTGTCAACTCATCATAGGTCAAAATAAAATAAAATAAAATAAAAAAGATTATATTGAGACACACCACAAATCAAAACATGTGTTATGAAAATTTTGTGAGATTTTGTCATATCCATAAAATTTTTCGATTAAGTGTGTTTGGGACAAGTTGAAAATTTCAGTTTATTTTTGCTACTATTCAGGAGTTTCATTGCACTTTTTAGTACTATTCATGAGTTCCACTATACTATTCAGCTAACTTTCATACTTATCTACAGTACTTTCAGCAAAAAATTTTCAGTTTCAGCTAAATAAACTATTCCCAAATTGACACTAAGCTGAACTAGGAAACCAGTCACCTCTTCACCTAAAAAAAATATTCAATTTTCCAACCATAATGACTAAATTTGAATAATAAAGCAAAGATGGTGAAGCGAGAGAAATTATCTTATCAAAAATTAAGAGCATTTGTATTAACTTGGACAAAAAAATTTATCTATTTTAGAAAAGGGAAATTTTTTTTTCCCATTTTATATACTCACTTTTCAAAACATCTCATAATAGAATTTCTATTAAAATATAAATTTTTATTGATTTTTTTATAATTGTTTTTCTTTCTTCACACACGACACCCACAATCCACTTTCTTCCTTTAACTTCAAGATACATAAAGATAGAATAAAAAAGTAAATGTAAAATGAATAGTGTTAGTGTAAATCTATCTACATTATTTTCAGCAAAAAAAAAATTCAGTTTCAGTTAAATAAGCTGTTCCCAAATTCACACTATGTTGAACTAAGAAACTAGTCACCTCTTCACCTATAAAAGATATTCAATTTTCCAACCATAATGACTAAATTTAAATAATAAAGCAAAGATGGTGAAGTGAGAGAAACATATCTTATCAAGAATTAAGAGCATTTGTATTAACTTGTACAAAAAATTTTGTCTACTTGAGTAAAGATTGATAAAGAATGAGATTCTTAGGTTCTTACCTCAAGTGTGCAGTTAATCCTTCTCTACTTGAGTATTTTGGGTAGTCTCATATCTCAAAATATATGTTATTATATGCTTAATTAGATTATATATAGTTAGGGTTTCAACCTTATTTTCTAAAAACCCCCCTTCGTAATATTAATCATAAAATTTACCCCACAAAAAGATTTACTTAAATACCCATCCTGTAAAGTCCTTTTTTTTTTTTGGGTGGATGTGTGTGTGTGTGTGTGTGTGTGTGTGTGGGGGGGGGGGGGGGGGGGGGGGTATTACATTAACCCCCACTTATAAGAATTTAGTCCTCTGAATTCATCCTAAGTTGAATCAATTTATCATGCTTCCACTGCGTGACAATGAGGTCACCATTGTATCATCTCTAAATATTGTTACTCATCACCATAGAATGAGGTAAGAACCTAAGAATCTCATTCTTTATCAATCTAGGCTTTATTTGGAATTAGAGTAATTTGGGTAGTCTCCTCTCTTGAAATATCTGTCATTATACATTTACTTAATTAGATTATATATAACTAGAGTTTCAACCTTCTTTTCTAAAAGCCCCCTTAGTAATATTAATTATAAAATTGACCCCACAAAGAGGTTTATTTAAATACCCTCTTGTAAAGTCCCCCCTTTTTTTTTCCTGGGTATTACCCACCTAGTTGACACTTCTTTGACTTGACCCAACTATCGAACTATTAACGAAATAAAAATTTGAGAGTTGAGACTAACCTCGGGAATTTGCCACCAATGACCCTCTGTGCTACCACTCAAGCTTTACGAACCCTGAAGGGTTTTGAAGCCGCGTTTTTTTGAGTTGTAGCCACATTTTTGGGGGTGGAACTATGGCCGCGTTTAAAACACGCTGCTACAGGACCTTCGTATTTAGTGTTTTTTGGCAAACCATTTTTTTTTCCTTAACTATGGCTGCATTTATAAAATGCGGCTCTAGCCTGCCTAAAGCCACGTTTTGTAGATGCAGCTTTAAATTTGGTCTGAAGCCACGTGCTTCAAACGCGGCTTTAAATTTCGTCTAACGCCGCATGTTTGAAACACGGCTTTAGTTTGGGATGGGGCTGCATTTCTTAAACGCAACCTCAGATTTTGCCTATAGCTGCGAGTGTTCCCAGTGAGTTTGAAAAAAGTTTAAAATTGGGTCTTGTTTTACTTTTTGACTGCATGTTGTTCCCGATGATTTAAGGGTGTGTCTCTGTTGAAAATTTTAGTTTTGTTTGGTTGGTTTGATCTATCTCTCTTTGAATGTATGCATGCGTGTGTTGGTTAAAAGCAATATTGCTTTTAAACAAAAATCTAATAGTCTGGTTAAAGTAAATATGGTTCTTTTTTATTGAACTTGAGATTCCCTTTAACTATTTGCATAAAGTATATGTAACTAACGTTTCATCTTTTATCGTAAATCAAATGTGTGACAATTGCCTTGTAGCTTAATAATATTGACTGATCTCTTTTATTAGGACAACAAAAGTTCAAACTCTCCACCCTCATTTGTAGTATTGCACGAATTATTATTAAAATTGCACTAATATATGTGTTTTAAGCCTCAAGCAATCGCCATGGCATATTTATGTAAATACTAAATAGCCTAAAATAAAAATTTAAAACTGTCCAAATATATAAGCATTACAAAAAAATCAAAATTAAAAATAGAAATCACTATAACATTCTCTCTCTCATACATACATTAAAAAGCCACATTCAATAATTAAAAACAATCCAAAATACAATAGAAAGCAAAGTTAAGTAAAGAAAGACTCATGATAATCAAATTAATCGATGCAACTAGATAAGTTGTCCTTGAAAGTAGGCAAGTGAACTCAGGTGAGTTTCACACAATAAGAAAAATAGAGGATATATAAACTTGAATAAATTTCATTAAATAAGGGATTTCAAATTGTTATGAAGTTAAGATTTTTAATCAACTTAAGGACTCAAATTTTATCCTTTGTTGATAATAGAGTCATCAAATGTCTGTTGTAATTGATTTTATCTCTACTCTTCCATGATTGGCAAATGATATCAATTGTTTTGCTATTCAAACTAAGGTTTTTCCATAGTTTTTCATGGCACTTGCCAAGACATAAAGTGCTTAACAAGAACCGTAACTTATAAATAATAATAATAATAAAGGATGAAGAAGAAAAAGAAGAAAAGGGAAGCATGAAAGTTGAAACTAGGAAAAAGCGGGGGAAAAAAGTGTAAAAAAAAGAAAAGAAAAAAAAAAGTACTAATACTAAACGCCCATTTCGGAAAAAATATTTTAACAGTACCATTTGAGTAGTAGTGTAATGTTTCACTGTTAACTACAATTTGAGTAGTAGAGTAATCCAATAAGAATAATTAAATATATATATATATATATATATATATAAAGAAAAAACAATTAGTAAGAACAAGAGACTCATGTGTTAATCTCTTCTTGTCGAATGAGAGATCATAAATATAAGTTCTTGTAAGGTTGGAGGCAAGAGTCGGAGTTTAAATCTACGATAAGGAACTTTACATACATATACATTTGGATTATGTTAGAATATATTTATATCTAAACTAAATAAATAAATAAAAAGAATAAACAAAAACCTCCCCTTATTTTTGTAATTACGCACACCCGGTATAGTACACTATGTTCATAAAAACACACAAACACACACTCACGGATCTACTAACATACAGGCCATACATCACGGCTCCTCCACTCAACCATCATATTTGCTTGCAAATCAGGCTCTAACCCCAAAATCCAAGCTTCCCTGGCCCATCCAAAGACAAGCCCATTTTATGTCATTCAAACCCGTACAAAACCAAATGAGCCCATACCCATTAAAGATTAAAAAAATCAAACTTAGCACAAACAATCGTAGCACTTAATACACCAGCACTGAAGACTTGCTTATTTTCCAAAGCCTATAAACCGGGCTTAAACTTCCATGACAATAAGAAAAATAATTGACTGCTTAAACATGAACATATATAACTAAGGCGAGTTGATCATCAAGAAGTGCAGAAGATTATCAAGCCTTGGAGTCCAAAGCCATAATGGTGCTGAGATTCATTGGGTGCATGTACTTTGTGGATCCAGTCATAAATGTTTGTACTATCAGTCTGTTGGTCCTTTCAGATGGATGGAAGGGATCCCAAAATGCATAAACATCCCTGTTAGGGCACAAATTTGATAAAGGTGTGCATAGTCCAACTCCATTGTATGGTCCTTGTCCACAACATGCTACCTTTGACGTAACAAATCTTGCAAAACCATGACACTCATGTTAATTACTACTCTCTTTTTAGCTTTAAGACTTAGAGTATTTTTAATCACAGGAAAATCCTCCTTCTGCAGAAAGTGGACTAAGATTATATTATTTGAAGCTTGCAGTTACTCAAAATGTTGTCTAGCTAGCGCATAGCATTATTGGCATTTAATCACATTTCACCAAAATTTTCAAGTAATATAGAGAAAATAAAACAAAAAATTGGGTTAATTTGTTGACATCTTAAATATTTTAAAATTATTCACGGTTTGTTATTAAATCCAGGTAGAAATTATATCAACAATTGAAGAATTAATTATATCTCTATATCATAAAAACATTGATAGATTACTGTAAGTTTTTTCACAATTGGGAGATATTTCTTTCAACAAGGTGATATAAGGTTACCCTAGTATATACGACTGCCCTATCTTATTATGATATTTACTCCCAGTGGTCCCATGAATTTTCTATTGAATATTATTGCCTTCCTGTCTGGTCACCAAATGGCCATGGGTTGTTGCATCTACCATTCCTGAATGACGTTTCATTAAATACATGGATAAAGTTATCAGAATTGAGATGATGAAGAGTTAAATAGAAGCATTTCAAGATGAGTCATCAGATCAGGCAGAGAGGCAGAGTGCTGAAGCAGAGCATCTGTGCATTGCATCAGTTAGAAAAGCAGAGCATTTATGCTATCACACTAAATGACTATTGATCCAGATACGACCTGTAGTTTTAGTCTTGAATTAGTTGGTTAGTATACATAGACACGTGTAATGTGATGATCAGTGGTAGTTAGTTGATCCGCATATTTTGGGATTAGTTTAGAGTTGGTTATTTTATTTTCTCTTCTGATTCTGCTATATAATCTTCTTGTAATCCATTTCTTAATGAATTAATGAAATATCTCAGAGTTTCTCAATCTTGATTCTCCGTCTATCTCTCTCTCTAGCTTCATCGCATTAAAGCTCTCTGTTCTCTTATACGGTATTAGAGCCTCGTGCTTTCATCAATGGCGAATCAGGATCAAAACTCTTCATCTTCTGCTTCTCACTCTACTGCTCATCGTGAGCTTACTCCAATGGAGGATCCGAGAAGTCCTTTCTTTTTGCACCATGAAGAATCACCAGGTGCAATTCTAGTCACTCAATTCTTAACTGAGGACAATTATCCCAATTGGGCTAGGGCTATGCTTATGGCATTAGATGCGAAAAGCAAGCTAGGTTTCGTGGATGGATCTATCACAGCTTCCATGGCTATCACGCCTCTAGAGAAGATTGCTTGGTCAAAGAACAATTCCATGATTTCTTCATGGATCTTGAATTCTGTTTCATCTCATATCACTGCAAGTGTAATCTACAGAAACACTGCAATGGAAGTTTGGAATTTGCTCAGAAACCGTTTCTCTCAAGCCAATGGTCTACGGATTTCACAGCTTCAGAAAATGATCTCAACAATTATGCAAGGAGATGCAACAGTGACTACCTACTTCACTAATCTTCAAGCTTCTTGGGATCAATTACTCAATCTCAGGTCTTTACCATCTTGTTCTTGTGGTAGATGTGTTTGCGGAGTGAATGATAAAATCACATTCTTCAATCATCAAGATACATTAATGGTGGTGCTGTGTTAGTTGATTCAATAGCTCTTGCAGTCAAGACTTAAGGGTTCAATCAAGGTGGGAAGAACAAAGGCAAGGGCAGACCCGTGTGCAGCCACTATGGCAAAATTGTCCATTTCGTGGAAAAATGTTACAAACTAGTGGGATTTCCACCAGGTTACAAGCAAAAGGGCAAAGTTCCTGTGGCAAATCAAGTAACTTTTGATGGTGAGATTGGTTAGTCCGAGGCTGCATCACAACCAAGCTCTTTTCCCTTCACACCTGAACAATGCCAGCAACTGTTATCGATGCTGAGTTCCCATGCATCTTCTGCTAACACTCAAGATGCTATTCATGTAGCCAATTCAACTCTCTCGAGTATTTCTTGTGCCTCTTTCCAGGATTCTGTTAGCCTTAATTTGAAGAATTCAGTTTTTGCTAAGAACCCTTCAAACAAAACAATCCATAATGCAAAAACTTGGGTTATTGACAGAGGAGCTACTAATCACATCATTCATTCCACATCTTTATTCACCAATATAACTAGTTCAGTATCTTCTTTTGTTCATTTGCCTAATGGTGAAAAGGTTCTTGTCACACACATAGGCACAGTTCAACTCACACCAACTTTGATTCTTGAAAATGTGATTTGCGTCCTAGCTTTTTCTTTTAATTTGATTTCAGTAAGTAAGTTAACCAAATCCTTGTCCTGTTGCTTGGTTTTTCTCTCAACCTATTGCTTCATACAGGACCTTACCTATTGGAGAGTGATTGGATTGGGTAAGCTTCACAACAACTTATACTTGCTGCAAACTTTAGAGAATTGCAAGTATGCCTCCAAAGCCAATTCTATCCTAGAGTCAGTCTTTAAGTCCTTTGCTCATTCTGTTTCCAACACCTCTAATGTAAGCCTTACTTGTGGCATCTTAGATTAGGACATGTATCTGATGACAAGTTGCCTTATTGTATATCAGATGTATCCTCTTCTAATTCCAATAAAGATTGTGTTGTTTATCCTATTGCAAAACTCAAAAGATTGCCATTCCCTAATTCTAAACATATATTTGAGCATGCCTTTGATTTAATATATTGTGATGTATGGGGACCTTTTGCTAAAGCAACTCATGATGGTTTTAAATACTTTCTTACAATTGTAGATGATGCTACAAGGTCTACATGGGTTTACCTCATGAAATTCAAAACAGAAACTAGGCCTTTGTTAATATCATTTTATAAAATGATCTTTACTCAATTTCAAATCAAAATCAAAGTAATTAGAACTGACAATGCTTATGAATTTTTTCTCAAAGACTTTTATGTTGAACATGGCATTATCCATCAACACTCATGTATTGCCACTCCACAACAAAATTCAGTTGTGGAGAGAAAGCATCAACATATTCTAAACATTGCTAGAGCATTAAGATTTCAGTCAAATATACCACTTTGCTATTGAGGGGATTGTGTTTTGATGGCTGTTTATATCATTAACTGGCTGCCTAGTAATGTTTTAGACAATAAAACTCCTTTTGAAAAACTTTATTGCAAAATTCCCTCTTATCATCATTTAAAAGTGTTTGGCTGTCTTTGTTTTGCATCTACACTTGCTCACAATAGGTCTAAGTTTGCTCCTAGATCCATTCCTTGTGTCTTTCTTGGTTACCCTTTTGGTGTCAAAGGTTACAAGCTGTTAAATTTGGTCACAAGGCAAATATTCATTTCAAGGGATGTTTCATTCCATGAAAATGTATTTCCCTTTGTTTCTTCTGTCACTTTAGCTCAGTCATCTTTTTCTTTTCCTCACATTTGTCCTAATGTGGCAATCCTAGTTGATACCATGGTCCTTGATCCTATTGTTACTTTAGACCTTCCTTCTTCCACTTGTAATCCTAATCCAGTTTCTAACCAAGTTTTAGATCCCATTATCCCTATTATTTCTGATTCTGTTATACCAGAAATTACTCCACCAGATTCTGCAATTCCAGAATCTGTATTATCAGATTCTGCAGTACCAGAATCTGCAGAACCTGATTCTTTACCTGTTCCACCTGCTCCCATTCCTTCTTTGAGAAGATCCTCTAGATCTTCCAAAGCACCTGCATACTTGCAAGACTATAAGTGCAGCAATATCATTTCAGATAAGCTTTCACAGTCCACTTCACTCAACAACAAGTCAAGTACTTCCTCCATTACACCAGGAGCTAAATATCCTCTTTTCAATTACATTGATTCTTCCCTTTTACCTCCTTCATATGCCCATTTTTGCTCTCTTATTACCTCAATTCCTGAACCAAGATTTTATCATGAGGCTATTAAGGATCCTAAATGGAAAGAGGCCATGAATGCTAAAATTGAAGCTTTGGTTTCCAATCATACTTGGACTCTTACCCCTTTACCTTCTAACAAAAAGGCTATTGGATGCATATGGATCTATAGAATAAAATACAAGGTAGATGGGTCAATGGAGAGATATAAAGCAAGACTAGTTGCAAAGGGGTTCACTCAGCAAGAAGGATTGGATTTTACTCACCAGTTGCAAATTGGCTACTGTTAAGACTCTTCTTGCCATAGCTACTGTGAAAGGTTGGCATTTGGTCCAATTATATGTCAACAATGCTTTCTTAAATGAGGACTTACATGAGGAAGTCTATATGCAACTCCCTCAAGGTTTTCACAGCAAAGGGGGGAATGTTGTTTGCAAATTAAATAAGTCTCTATATGGACTTAAATAGGCCTCAAGACAATGGAATGCAAAATTTTATTCAGTCCTTAAAAAGCTCGGTTTTAAGCAGTCAAAGGCTGACTACTCATTGTTTATAAGAAAGTTAAACAATTCTTTCATTGCTTTGGTAGTTTATGTTGATGATATACTCATAGCTAGCAACAAGGTTCAAGAAGTTGAAGCACTCAAGGTTTCTTTATATCAACACTTCAAACTTAAAGACCTTGGAGGTTTGAAATATTTTCTTGGTCTTGAGATAGCTAGATCAGATAAAGGGATTAGCATATGCCAAAGAAAGTATGCTTTAGAGATCCTAAAAGATGCAGGAATGTCAGCATGTAAGCCTAGTAAAATACCAATGGAACAAAATTTGAAGTTGAGCAAACTTCAAGGTACATTGTTACTTGATCCTGGAGTGTACAGAAGATTAGTGGGTAGATTGTTATATCTAACCATCATTAGACCAGATATAGCATACTCGGTTCACAAGCTGAGTCAGTTCATGTCCAAACCTAGGAAGCCTCATTTAGATGCAGCTTACAAAGTTTTGCAATACATAAAGGGGTGTCCAGGTCAAGGAATTTTCTTGTCTGCATCTTCAGATTTCCATTTGAAAGCTTATACAGATGCTGATTGGGCATCTTGCATAGACACTAGAAGATCAACCACAGGGTATTGCATATTTTTGGGTGATTCTTTAATCTCTTGGAAGTCTAAGAAACAATCTATAGTTTCTAGATCTTCGGTTGAAGCAAAATATAGAGCTATGGCTGTCACAGTGAGTTAATTGACTTGGTTGCTAGCATTGTTGAAGGATTTGGAGATCTATCATCCTCAACCTGCTCTTTTATTTTGTGACAATCAAGCAGCCATTTATATTGGAGAGAACCCTATATTCCACAAGCGAACCAAACACATAGAGGTTGACTGCCATGTTGTCAGAGATAAGGTGCAAGACAATGTGATTAGATTGTTCTTTACTCCTACACACACACAAATAGCAGATTTACTTACTAAGGCTCTCAATAGTTCACAGCTGAGATACTTGTTGAGTAAAATGAATGTCATAAACATCCACAGCTCAAATTCTCATCCAATGGGGGAATGCAAAGTTTAGGTGATAAAGGGACAAACGTAGGCAACAATTCAGATTCTCATCTTAAGGGGGAATATCAAAATTGAGATGATGAAGAGTTAAATAGAAGCATTTCAAGATGAGTCATCAGATCAGGCAGAGAGGCAGAGTGTTGAAGCAGAGCATGTGCTGAAGCAGAGCATTTGTGCATTGCATCAGTTAGAAAAGCAGAGCATTTATGCTATCACACTAAACGACTATTGATCTAGATACGACCTGTAGTTTTAGTCTTGAATTAGTTGGTTAGTATACATAGACACGTGTAATGTGATGATTTGTGGTAGTTAGTTGATCCGCATATTTTGGGATTAGTTTAGAGTTGGTTATTTTATTTTCTCTTCTGATTCTGCTATATAATCTTCTTGTAATCCATTTCTTAATGAATTAATGAAATATCTCAGAGTTTCTCAATCTTGATTCTCCGTCTATCTCTCTCTCTCTAGCTTCATCGCATTAAAGCTCTCTGTTCTCTTATAAAAGTTGAAGTGTTCCTAAACATTTCCCTCGATTTCGTATCCAAGCTATAGTATCTAGTATCATATGTAAATTAAAGATAATCTTTCAATAATATAATTATAACGAAATAATACTAAAATGAATTTTCAAATAATAGATTAAAAATAATTTTAAATTACAAAATAGAGGTACATCATGTAAATCTAAGTTCTAGCCAACTTCAAAAATAATAATAGATTATAAATAATTGAAAAATAAATAATAATATATCAATTAAATACCTTGAAACTTTTGGTTTTTGAGGTTTAATTAGAGTTTGATACTAGTATTTAACTTTTTTAAAGAATTTGGAAATAAAGAGTTTCCCTTAAATTAACTATGTTAATAATTTTACTTATGTTTATGCGACTTGTAATACTTATATTGAGACACATTGTCATGTAACTTATAATATTTATATTGAGCTGTATAGTGCACACGTTGTGTATACAACCTAGCTTTTATATTAAACGATAAAATTATTGAAGATTATTTAAAAATATGAATAGATAATAAAAATTATTTTAAATATTTAGATGCTTAGGTCGTATAACATTAATTGGGTAGAGTTTTTTTTTTAAATTAAAAAAAAAAAAAAAAAAAAAAAAAAAAAAAAAAAAAAAAAAATAACTCTGAGACTATAGTTTCACATTGTTTTCGATGAGGTATTATAGTTTCACTTACAAAAACTTGTTCTTTATTTTAATACTTTATACTCATAGTAGGTAGGTTATATGACTTTAAGGAGAGAAGAGAAGAAATGATAAAAAAATTAAGAGGGCATCCACTTGGTAGTTGGTACAATCAATGTGTGTAGGACGCCATCTTTATTACATATAGTGTATCAAAACTCATAGTAGAATATATTTTTGATATTTTGAAGTTTGTGAAACAACTTTTCTAGAAAGTATGACAAATTGTTAATGACTTTTCTGAAAACTATAATAATTTATTTATGGAGGTTGACATACCATGTGCTTGAGGCTAGGATCACTAATGAAATCCGTTGTCATTTCGAAAGCATTTGCAGAAACAAAGACATCTGAACCAATCTCACTATTAAGTTGATTAAGCAGTTGAACGAGTTGTGGGTTGAACAATGCCGCAGCTCTTTGTAGCTCAGCTGAGCACTCGCCATTTCTGCTACGCATGGCCAATTCTGCTGGTACACAACCCAATGGTCCAGTACCAGTCACCAAAACCCGCCGTGCTCCCAACTCATATAGCCTCTGCATGCATTATTTTTATATATAAGTCTATTTTTTCTTTGATAATTCAATAGTTGAAGTAGGGAGATTTAAACCCCTGAATGTATTTAGTGAAAATATTATAAGGTGTCAATTGAATTATACAACTGCCAGCAACTTAAACTAGTGTTTAGTGCAAGGAAAGGTAGTATTTTGTCGTAAAAGGAATTGCATGACATTAATTAGTTTCCTATTAATTTATATATTTTAACATGCCTAATGTAGGAATAAAAATCCGCACATGAAAATATGATCATTTGCTACTGACTTGTGGAAATTTGATAAGTTATAGAGAATTTATCTCTAGCTGAAAGTTTTATGATATATGCTAAATATATACGAGTATGTCCCTGTGAAATAGACTGATAATTGGACAATGGTTAATGGGTCAAATAATATTAATAGGAAATCTGACCTGCAGGGAAACTAATTTACTCTGATAGTTGATTTTAGGATTTGCGATCTGTTAGTTGATTTTAGAAATTGTGAATATATTTGAATATAAGAAAGGCAGAAATACCATTTTCATCCCCACATTTTCACGCAATTCCCACTTTGGTCCCTAAATTTTTTTTTCACTGATTTTAGTCTCTGTCCTGAAAAGCGCTTCTCGTTTTAGTTCCTAACGTTACATCTGAGACGGAATTCGCTAAGCTGGCAAACGGCACAAGTGAAGAACATTAAAATATTGTCCACTTAAGCCATGTGGCTTTCTCGGCCTGCTAGTTAGTTACGTGGCACTCAAACCCCAAAGCAGCTAAAACTAAAACCAACAAAAAACACCATAGACCTAACAAACTAACTAAAAAAACATAAAACTAAGAACTTTACCCTAACCTCGCTGAAATCACCATAGACCACAAAAAAACCCCAATTAGCAAGCACAAAAAACCCCAAATCAGCAAGCACGATCCCTAGCTTTAGAGTGATTGTAGCAGCTTCGTGTTGTTTGTGAAGGTTCTATCTCTGTTTCACTTTGTCTCTCTCTCATTATATCTCACTCTCTCTCTCATATGAATGCTCTTTTTAAGTGCTGGGTAATCAGTCTGGGTCTCAATCTCAGCTTTTGGGTTTTGAGGATTTGGGAATTTTGAGATGTTGTGTTTTGTTCTTGTTCTTGCTCTGGGTAATTGGTCTGGGTCTCTATTTCTCTTTCCCACTCTCTCTCTCTCTCTCTCTCCCTTTATAGCTTTTGTAGTGGACATAATATTGACTGTGATAGTGGAATATTTTTGAGATTTGCATTGTTTGGCTGTTTACTTTTGTTTATAGCTTTTGGTATTTGCAGTTGTGCTTGTTTTAATTTTGTTTATCAGGGCCACAATATTGATTGATAAACAATGGAATATTTTTGTTGGTATTTGCATTGTTTGTTTGGGTCCATGTGTTCCCTTTGTCGTATTGTATGTTTCTTAATTTGTTTATTAGTTTATTAGCCTAACAAAGTATTATTAATTTCAGAAAGTGAATATCTATTTTCATTTTGTTTTCTTTTTGTGACTTGCATGTAGGATGGACAAGGGTTTTACTCTGCATGGTGGGCATTTTACATGGGACCCTCAAGCTTATATGGGAGGGACAGTTGATATAGTGGACAACTGTGATCTAGATAAATGGTTAAAAGTAGAGATTGAGAGTATTTGTAGGGATTTTGGGTACACTGCAGTGGATAAGCTATGGTTTAAAATGCCTGGTGTGAACCTAGAGCAGGCACATTTCTATGAGGTGGTTGATGATGATGCTGCTGTGTTCATGACCAACTTGGTGAAGGGATATGGGGACATTCATGTCTTTGTGGAGCATCCAGTGAATGAACCAGTTGAGTTACCAGTGGAGGATCTAAAGCCCTTAACTGTTAGACCACCTGGTAGTGAACCAAAAAGAGTAAATGAAGATGTGGTTTATTGTGTTAGCAGTGGGAGTGAGCTTTAAAGTGATCACTTTTACGAGTATGCTAAGTATGAAGAGGATGATGATAATGAGAATGATGATGGAGAGTACAGAGCTGATTTTTCACAATTTGGAGGCCATGATAATGCTGAAACAAATAATGTTGATGAAGAGTACAGGCCTGATTTTTCACAATTTGGAGGCCATGATAATGCTGAAACTACTAATGTTGACCATGGTGAGCAGGTTTGGGCTAGGAGGGTTGGCAAAGCACCAGTTGTTGATGACCAAGTTGAGGAGAGAAGTGAGGCTAAGGGGAGTGACTTAGAAGAAGAGCCACACATGCAACCAATAGACATTGGTGAAGATAGTACTGATAGTTGGGATAATCAAGCTGAAGATGATGAGGTTGAACCAGGACAAATGAGTGGTGGTAGCATGAATTCTGACTATGAGAGTGAGGAGTTGCTTAGTCTTGATAAGAGTTCATCAAGTAGTGAGCATTGTGAAGTTTCAAGTAGTGATGGTGAAACCCCTACTGCTCAAGTAGTGATTGAAAACACTGAACATGACTCACACATGTACCAAAAGTTACAAAAATCCAAGGTGCATAGCATCATACATTAGGAAGAAGTTAATGAAGAGGGTTAGGAGACAACCTGTTATCTATTGTACTTAACATATTTTGAATTTTTTGAGCTTTAAACATGGTTGCTCAAATGTCAGTAAAGTAAAGTATAAGATGCAGGTTTTTTTGTTTTGTTTTTTTTTTTTTTTTTTGTTAAGAATCTCAATCAATAAGAAAACTCTTATATAAGAGTGTTGCTTGACTTGTTGTTTGACTTGTGTCATTTAAGTAGGTCTGTGCAGGTATGTGTGCATGGTAGTGTAGGTGTGTGTGCAATGCAGGTGTTGAAGTGGTGTAGTGTAGGTTTGTGGGCAGGGTAGTGCAGGTGTGTGTGCAGTGTAGGGCTAAAGTGGTGTAGTGCAGGTATGTGTGCAGTGCAGGTGTTGAAGTGGTGCAATGCAGGTTTGTGGGCAGGGCAGTGCAGGTGTGTGTGCAGTGCAGGTGTTGAAGTGGTGCAGTGCAGGGCTGAAGTGGTGCAATACAGTGCAAGTGGATTGTATGGGATATATGGGACATATGGAAGTTAGATAGTTAATGATCAGTGTAAGGGATATATGGGATTGTGTGTGATCAGTTTTAAGAAGTTAGTTAATGAGGGAATCATATTGTATAAAAGGATTGGTAAATGGATTGTATGAAAGGATTGGAAATCAATTGTATTTGCAATTCTTTGATAAATGGAATACTTAGCACTGCACTGTTTATTTGGTCTATCACTTGGGTGTATCAGTTAGCAAGTTCTTATCATCTTGAAATATTGATCATTTTTTGCAATTCTTTGATACATATTAGGCATTCAATATCATGAGATTTATGAGTTGACCCTTTCCTTTTTCTTTATATGCCAAATCATATATAAAAGTCCTTAAAGATGGAAATCATGAAGCCTGCACTGTTTATTTGGTCTATTAGATATGGCTCTATTTTTTTTTGGTTTTTAGCTTCTTATGCAGAGTATGCAGAGTACACAAGGCACAAACAACTCACAACAATGCAATAAAAAGTGATGTTCCATTGCTAAAGGAGAGAAATTACAGAGAAAATTACACCAAAACACAGACATTTTCCCACTAATACATACCAACACAAATTCAGGCCAACACATACCAAGGCAAAAATTCTGCCAACACCTACCAAAATACATCAAAATTATGGCATTTTTACACAAACTATGGCATTTTTACACTAATACCTACCCACCTATAATGTTCCATTTTTCCTCCACCTATTTGGCCAACCAAAAGAAGTATCAAGCAGAGTAGCATCCCACTTATCAGCAGAGACAGCCCCAGGCAGATGACCAGCCTCTTCTCTCTCTTCCTGTAGCCTACAATGTTAACTTCAAGGGTTAAAATCCGTTGCCTCTGCTCCTGAATCAGCACCTTGCCACGCTTGCAGATTTCATCATCATGCCATTTAAAAATTTTACACTTGCATCCAACCTAACACCCAGGAGCCAGATAAAACCCATTATATATTCAACCAAAATCATGAAAAACAACAACAAATAGTAGTATTAGCAAAATTACATCATAGTCAATCCAACAATTGTATTAGCAAAATAGCAAAACTGCACCTCGAAACTAAAAAAGACCCACTTATAGAATCCAACCCAACCAATCCCTTTTTATTTTCCATTTTTGATCAGTCAACTCCTAATCATATTTATGCTACTTGTGTAAATTTTTACTTGATCTCACAAATAATGCAGAACCAATTGCTTCCTAAAACAAAAAAGAGAATTAGACTCAATTGCTTTAAATTGATTCAATTGCTTTATTTTCCTAAAATCATGCTACGACATTTCATTTAAAAAAAAAAAAGCTTCCTAAAACAATTTTCTAGTCAATTGCTTACCACTTATAATGAGTTAAAGAAAACCCCTTTTTATGCTTAAAGAAAACCCCCTTTTTATGCTTAAGGAAACCCCTTATAACTGAACAGAATCTCACTTAGTTTTTTTCCCTACCCAGAATTTAAAAAGTGTACAAAGAAAACCCTTTATATAGATACTAACTTACCCAGTAATTTGGACACCCATAGAACCTTCTTCCAGGGTTGTCAGGTGTCCACGAAACAACCAAAACCGGTTTCTCAGAGCAAAAGCATCGGGTTGGGCCCCTTTCCCTCATGCTTCCACTTGATGACATCAAGCTTGATTCCATGAGAGTAGTTGTGAGCGAGGAGCTGAGCTTCGTGGCGAGGAGCTGAGTTTGGTGAGGAGCTGATTTGGGATTTCTAATAAATTTGTTAGGGTTTTAATTTCTGAATTTGATGAGCTAAGTTGATTATGTAGTTTATAAAGTCACGTGAGGGGCACGTGATCTCTTACAGGCGGGAAAGGGACTAATTGGCAGGGCGGGAAAGCCACGTGGCTTAAGTGGACAATATTTTAATGATCTTCACTTGTGCTGTTTGCCAACTCAGCAAATTCCGTCTCAAATGTAACGTCAGGGACTAAAACGAGCGGCGCTTTTTAGGATAGAGACTAAAATCGGTGATAAAAAAATTAGGGACCAAAGTGGGAATCACATGAAAATGTAGAGATGAAAATGGTATTTCCGCCTATAAGAAAATATAGAAAGTTACCCTTTTGTTTGGTTGCTAAGAAAGTTCAGTGATATATGTGTGATGTTTTGAATTGTATGTTTTGTCTGTTTGATTGGATTTCTTTTGGACTCGTTCAGGGTCTGTTTGGTTGTTCAGAGTCTGTAGTGTTCTTTTGTGGAAACCAATCATCTCTGCACTACCAACTTTCCTTTTGCATCTCCTTCTACCTTCGTTATGGTCTTTTTACAGATTGCTCTACCTATTTTCAATATTAAATCCCTTAAATTTGATGAAACTAGAGTATGTACTGGAAATCATTTCACTTTTCACCTTAAGTAATATTGATAATTTATACTAAACTCATATATAGTTTGACTGATATTCGTTTTAAAGTGAAGTTAAGATTTTGTTCTGTATGATGCACGTTTCATAAATATCACCAGGAAGAAAATTTCCACCAAGCCTAATGGGTAATGTCATTTTTGTTATGTAAAGAAGGACGAGATTGATGCTTTATTATAATTGTAGTCAGGTAGAATAGTGAAGAAGAAATAACATGTGATAAAATGACTAATGAGGGAGGACCACTGGTCCACTAGTACTGCTTTATGCACAGTGGGTTTAGAAAGATCTTACAAGTGTATGTGGTAGCTAACTTTTTCATTTTCAAATGGCTTTTCATTTTCATTGCATAGTTTTTCTATAGATTGACTCGGATTCTGTATTTGGAGATATTGTTTGAATTCAATATGCTGTGGTTTGAGTTTATATATATATATATATATATTTAATTTTTTTGGTTCTTTTTTTAATTTTTATGTTTATTTTAATTGGTTTGAAATTCTATAGATCAATTCGTTAGCTTTGTGGTGGAATTTTAGCCTTGTTGGAGGCGGCGCAGAAGTTGAAGATCGGAATTTACTTCGCTACTTGGTCGGCAGTGGGTGGTGGTGACAATTTTGAGGTTGGTTCTCTGATCTTTTATGTTACGAGATTTTATTTTGGTTTGTTGGAGTTTTGCTATGCAATCTGAATTAACATGCACAATTTTTTATTTCTTTGTTTTGTTTGGCAAAATTCATGTTTGTTGGGATAAAGATAGTTCTTAAACCCTTCTGTTTTGATAGTTGGCAAAGGCTGTTAAAAGTTGAGAATTTTGGGTATCTTGAGCCATTTGGGTTTTATCATTTTTTGTAAAAAAAAAAAAAAAAAAAAAACCCTCAAATTCATATGTTTAAAAAGATTAAATAATAAGGTTAGATATGTGTAAAAAGATTAAATCATAAGGTTAAATTCAATGCAGCTTTATTTAGGATAAATAGGTGAGAATTATCGCCTAAAGCTACAGAATTATGTTGAGGACAAAAACTAAAAAATTACAGAATTATTTGCGGGTAGATAATCTATATCACCTAAAGCTCCAAAATTATCACCCCCAAATGTACATAGATTACATAAAACAAATTATTGTTGATGCCTAGTTATATGTACCTAAAGCTCCAAGGTTAGTTCTTTTTCTTGGCCTACATACTTTGAACTTGAATCTCCAGCTCTTGTAGCAGCAACCCTTGCTTCTCCAGCCCTTCTAGTAGTTTTAGTTACAAAAACAACACTTGTACTAGCAGCAATCCACCCCCAACACTTCTTGTACTTATTGTAGCCTTGTAGGTGTCTTCTGACCGCTAGTAGACAATGTATCCTACGTTATAACACACAAAACAATATATACATAAGC
This sequence comes from Quercus variabilis, assembly GCA_030445155.1. Lineage (NCBI taxonomy): Eukaryota > Viridiplantae > Streptophyta > Magnoliopsida > Fagales > Fagaceae > Quercus > Quercus variabilis. The sequence continues at coordinate 18,466,439 of CP129448.1, read as the reverse complement.
ATCAAAATATTAATCCCCCCTAAAAAAATAACAATAACTTAGAGCACATAACTAACTATGCCTCATTAAGATTCCTGAACATGAATTAACCTATTAAGATTCTTGAACCTTCCCTCATGATGAATCTCAAATTTTAAATCATCTTCCTCCATGTTGTTGTCGTCTTTGTTCTGCATTAAATATTAACTTTAGCAGAAAAAAAAAATTATTAGAACCTTTCTCATAGGCTTTAGATAGTGGTTTCAAATTTGGGAAGAAATATACCATTTCATTCCTCACTTGGACAAAATTGATCATTTGACTGAGCATCTACTCCAAGTATGTTGTATTTAGTAGCTTTAATCCCTCTTTAAGGGCCTAATCAAGGGACTCAATTAAGTTTCTTTCTTACTGAAAATAGTATAACAAAGTAACGAAAAAGGAATGTACTATTTGCCAATAAAATGAATGAAATTTAATTCTAATATCTAAAAGAAAAAGGAAAAACGGGGGAAAAAAAAAAACTAAAAGAATAAGGTATATATATAGCCATGAATATCAATCCACCTGAATTGTGATTCTCACTTATTTGAATGCAAAAACATTGCTCCAATATCAGAAGACCTTGTCTGTGCAAATCTTCTACAAATTACACAAAACCAATAGACAAAATCAACATGCCACAATTTGTTGATAGAATTATATAAGAAATCGTAAAATCTAAAAGAAAAAAAGGAAAAAAAAAAAAAAAGGAAGTAAACAAAAAAACTAAAAATTTAATAAGAACATGAGAGGGAGAGAGGGATGCATAGCATATAAATGAGATAGACCAACAATTGTATGAAATCCCTGCCAATAAATTTCCACCTACACACCACCAAATTGAAACAAATAAATAAATCACAACCTATGAAAACTACAATACATAAAACTAAAATGTCAATAACAAAATACATAAGGATAGATTAGAGTACCCACCTTTTATTTTTTTATTTTGAGCGATGGCCGTCTTTGCAGGTTTCTCTGCAATTTTTATTTGCAGCAATTCTGGCTTTCCTTAACCGTGCATGACTGCATGGTATGTCATGTGTTTGTTTTTCTATCTTTTTTTTTCCTTTAAATTTTAGCTGCTTAAAAAAAGAAATGGATAGCACATTCCGATTGATTGAACATAGAGTGGAACACAGGAATTGAAACAAGGGTCTTTTTTTTTCCTTTCTCTTTAAAAATAGCATGTCGGCTAAAACATTTTCCATTTCTTTTGTAATTAACGTCTGAATCACCAAATTAGTTGGGAAACAACCTTGTCTATATTCAAATTACTAGTGCATGTGGGGGATGTGAGAAAACATATTCACTTTATTAGGTTGTGCCATGATGAGTTTGATGAAACTTCATAATGCTTTGGATTACAACAAACATGGGAGAAAGGAAATTTCCACTAATGATACAAAAGAAAACTTAAATTCCACGATTTTCCTTCCATTTCTTTGGATCTTTCTAATATGCATATTGATGAGACTAGCGTGGTTCATGTGGAAAATGCATAGGAGTAGAAATCTTTTTGGTAAGCGGAGTGAAAGCCTAATACAAGCTTAACTTTATTTTATTCTACGATTTTGTTCTTTCCCATTGCATCTAATCTCTAGTTCATTTTAATTGTTCTTTCATCTATGCTAGCATATCACCAATCCACATCACTCAAATGAAACATTTAACATCTTGTGCTTTTCTTTTCTTTTTTTCTTTTTTGATGATATTATTTAGTTCTATTGACTCGAAAGCGAAAGTCAGCATGCGCCAATGAAAACTATTCACCATCCACTCCACTTGGAATGTTCCAAATAGGTCAATATTTCTAGTTTTTAAAACATCATACAATAATAGTATCAATCATAGTTGCAGATTTAATAGGCAAAACACATCCATGCCTTCTCTCTAATCCACCTAGATAGTGTTCGAGAAAGCTTCTAATGTGAAAGCTCTTCTTTTGGTTTGATTCTCTCACAGGTCAAGAATTTATTTGACTGGTTCTAACTACTAAAAATTCGATTCCACTTTATTTAAACTGATGCTAATTTCTTAAGTTGAATTTTCTAATATTATGCCCTACCATCTACTAACTAGTAAACAGGAAGATAAAGAAAGAAAAGACCTTTGTTTACAATTTGTTTTTTATTTTTTCAATTGTTGATTGATAGAGTCAGCAAGTGTCATTAAATTGTAACAGTAAAACAAACTTCCATTAGCAAACTTCCATTAATAATGGAGATCTTACCTTCTGAATTCCCTTCCAAATTGATGATACATTGACACTTCAAGACAGACTATCACCAATCCACCTGAATTTGTATGTGCATTTTAGAACTTCACTGCATATAATATTTTTCCAATTATAAGCATCCAGTCCATTTTTGCAAGCAAGGCATGATTTATATCCTTGAATCACTTGGAGCTAGATGTGTTGAAGGAATTGAAAAAAAAAAAAAGATTACACTGATTAGAACTGACCGCCTTTTTTAATTTCTTAATGCTCAATCCAACCCAACTCACACAGTTAAACAAGAGAAGGGATGATTTTTCTTTTTTCTTCTTCTTATTACAATATGTGGAAGGGGGAGGGGGAGGGTAAGCTTGTAGGTTTGTAAGTATCCGATCAATTTATCTATTTTCATAGTCTCTAGGAAGCAAACTTAATCCCAAAAATATTACTCAACAATAACAAAAATAAAAATAAAACAATTATATGATAATGTAATCCTCATACATTCTGTAATATATTGTAAATTTTATTTATTTTTCATACCTAGGTAATTTAACTTTAAAATAAAATTATATATATATATATATATATATGAAGACATCAAAATCTTGTGGGTTAACAGTATTTTTTTTTATAATTATTAAGTGATAAAGATAGAATCCTAAGTTTGGTTTTAACATGAGTAGGACATTGCAGAGTTTGAAACCCATTATCAAATCTTTGTATAATGTGTATTTGTAGTTTGTGTTTTAGTAGGTTATTTTTTATTTCTTATTTGTGCAGTTTATGAACTTGTGTAACTTATATTAGAGTATTAAATTATTAATTATAAAATCTGTACAATTTATTTGGTTTTATACCTAAGTTGGATCTCTAATTAAATTTAATCGCATGACTATATTGACTAATGCAGTGCAGACAAAACTATTTTTCTCGTAAGTTCCTGGAAAACTATACTAAGCTTTACCCCATTATTGATAGGTCTTCTTAAATGTCTCACGCTGCTCAAGGACGTGGCCTATAGCAAAACATAGTTCTTTGTTTTTGATTTTTTGTTTTCCTCATAACTTTTATTTAATTTACCCTATTCAACTTGGCAGACTTGGCAGACTTCTAAAAAACTAAACAAAAACAAAAGCAAATGTGGCCTAAATTTTGATTGGTGAAATTTTAATTCTTTAATTGAGGACCAAATAGCAATAGAGTCCAAAATTTTTGGTTCCTAAAACTTTCATTGCAGAAATTTTAGTGGTTTAATAGTGGCGCATATTCAAAATAGACCATGGTCATCAACGTGTAGCCCGGTTTTTTATTATAATAATAATAAATAAAAAATGAACCCCTAGCCCAAACAGGCAACCCATTCTGATGTTTAAAAATTCAAAAATTTAAGCTCAGCCCATCACTATCAGTTGGCCCAACCAATATACCAGACCTCTCGGGCTCTTAACGTAGCAAAGATATATATATATATATATATATATATTTTTTTTTTTAATTTGAATTTGCAGATGGGTCGTGACAATAAGGATAGACAGAGCTAAATAATATTCTAACTGCTAGACTTTAAGGGAGTGTTTGGTTTGTATTTTTAAATAATTATTTTTAGTTTTTAAATAATATTTCACGTATTTTTATACATTTTTTCACACACATGTATTTTCATAAATGTTTTTAAATAACAATTTTTAGTTTTTAAATACATATATCAAAACGGGTCCTAACTATTTGATGATAATGGGGAGTTAAGTTTTCTTTTTTCTTTTTTTCTTTTTTCTTTTTTATATGAGGGGAATTTAAAACTTGTGCGTGGGTAAAAGATGGGCATCAATTTTTAAAAGTTTTTTTTTTTTTTTTTTTTTTTTTTTTTTTTTTTTTTTATTTGGTTTAAAAGATAATTGGATTGAGATAAGAATTGTGGTAACATTTGCTCTTTTTTTTTTTTTTTTAAAGGTAATTGAATTTTTATTTTTTGCAATTACGGCAGATGTGTCGTGTGTTGTTCTTTTTTCTTTTTTCTTTTTATCAATTATCATGGCAGATATATTCACAAACAAACATGTGTTTATTTGAAATTTTTATTTATTTTATTTTATTTTTATATGAGCGGAGCTTAAAATTGTACGTGGTAAAAGAGTGGATGAATTTTTAATAGTGTTTATTTTTATTGTTCATAAGATAATTATTGTGATAATTTGATTGAGATAAGAATTGTAGTAACATTTACTCTCTTCTTTTTCATAAAGGGAATTGATTTTTTTTTTAAATTATTATTATTATTTTTTGCAATAATAGCAGATGTGTGTGAGTGTGCATTTATTTTATTTTATTTTATTTATCAATCATCATGGCCGATGTATTCACAAACAAACATGTGTTTGTTTTAATTTAATTTTTTTACAAATAGATAAAGTAATTTGAAAACCATTAAGAGAGTAGTACGTTCTATTTGTAGGCAATGTTTTAGTGCCTGTTAGATTGAGTTCATGCTAGGGAGGTTAATTTAAAAGCTATTTTGGATCATACTGTTTAGTTAAATTGGTTTAATTAAATATTGGTATGATCAAGGATTTATATGTGAATGGTACAGAACAATATACGAAGGCTTTGGTTCTCAAGGTCTTAGGTGCAGCAGCTCTCTTCATTTGCTGATGCATGTGCTTTGCAATTGCGGGCAATTTGGTGCATCATATAACAACCATAATAATAATAAAATAAAATAAAAGGCTCATGAGTGGTTTCTGTCATTAACTTAACAGTAACAGAAATTGTGAATGTCCAACCAGCAGTGTTTACTTACAAAAACCAATGAAAAAAGAAATAAGCAGATACATAAGCAAAATATTTAGAAATAAGCAAATACCTTTTTTATTTTATTTTTTAATTTTTTTAAGAATAAGGAAATACCCAGCACAATATATAGAAATGAGCAAATACTACCTAAGCAGAAGTCTTTAAGGACCCCCTTGCTTCCCTGCCTTTTAAATTGTTAATTTTTCATGTCTAACCCTACTATTTAAGTTTTACAAATTGGTCAATTTTAAGGTATTTTCAACATCAAAATTAAGGAATCTAAACAAGGAAAGCTCTTTAAATAGTAGTATAGATAATAGTAATAATAAAAAGCAATAAATATATATAAAATAATATTCTATAGGGTGCTGTTGCTTTTTTCTTTTTTTCCTTTACAGGTAGTGTTCTAAATTTCTAGAACTGTTGAAGGGGTCAGGGCTGCAAATTGGTTGGGTTGGTCTTAGTCATTCCTCAATTTCTAGCTCCTTTAATCCTTTTGGTAAAGCATGTTCTGCATTAATATTATAGTTTGCTTTAGACCTTAGACTACTGATCACCCTCTGTATTATAAATAAATTTGATTTGAGTGTTTGAGAAAAACCATACTCAGTTAAAAAGAGATTGACATGTGTCATTTGCCCTCCACTCCTCACCTCATCTATGATACAGAATGCATTAAGGATTTTTGGCTGACATGCCATTTCACATCCACTTCGTTTTACAATTGTTGGTCATACCATTCTACTAGTCTTTGGGCGCTTGTTTATAGAGTCTTCGATTTTTTTTTTTTTTTTTTTGTAAGAGTTAATAGTTTTTATTCATCATAATTTTAATAAGATATGAATAATGTTCTAATTTTTAGCAACTTTAAAGGCTATGGCTTGGAAGTTAGCTAAGAAGCCCCCATATAAAATTTAATCTCTAATTTTTTTTATTAAGGTGTGGAGAGCTCAATAATCTTTCAAGGAACAACCAATATCATCAAGCTTCCACATCGCAAGCTTCTCGGTGAGATTCGAATTCCTTAATTCCTTAATTAATTAATTAATTATTTATTTATTTATTTTTTGTAGTGGGGTTTGAGGATTTTTGGTTTATTTAAATAATTTTTGGGATATTTATGAACAAGGTGACACTGCTTTTGTTTTAAACTAAAGGGCATATCCCAATTGTTTTATACTTAGGGAGGTGCAATGTGCCCTTTTGTTAATATTTGAGGCATGGTTCTTTGTCCTTGAACACTCTTTTTTATTTATTTATTTGTATTTGTATTTTTATCTATGATTTGATAGTTACAGTTGGTTTAAGTAAATGCAATTAGTCCTCTGCTTTGCATTCTCAGACTTTTTTTTTTTTTTTTTGGTTAAGAGGGATCTGCATTAAATTAACTAGCCATTAAAGGTGATGTTCTGGCTAAGAGCCTTAGAGTATACAAACCATCAGCATCCGCATTTAAAATATTACATAGACTGTCATTGGGCGGAGCATTAAGTACAACAAAATTTCCAGAAAAAGAACAGCCTGCTCTAGCAAGATTATCGGCACATCTATTTGCCTCCCTAAACACATGGGTGACCTTGACATGCTGGAATTGCTCCAGGAGGTACCTGCAATCATTGAGTAGAGCAGCACATGAGTTATTAATAACTTTCTTAGACAACACAAGATTTACAACAACTTGGGCATCTAATTCAACATGCAGGTGCTGATATTCCTCATAAACCCCTTAACCCACTTCCCATCATGGTCACGAATGAGACCACCTCCACCAGCACGTCCCGGATTTCCCTGCGATGCCCCATCAGAGTTCAACTTGAACCACCCATGTTCTGGTTTGTTCCAGCATATCGGGTTGACATAATAGCTCTTAATTTTTTGTCTCTTACTCACACAATAGAAGTATTCACGTGCTAGCTGGATACACATCAAGTGTAGGTTGGGATTAACAAGGGCATTTTCAAAAACTACATTATTTCTATGCCTCCATAAGCACCAGATAGCAAACGAAAATTGAATATTCCAAGAAAAGCCGTTAGCAAGAATTTGGTTGCTACATAAACAATTTTGCTTGATCTAGTCCAGTAGATTCAGGTGAAGAAAGTTAGAGAAAATCTGGGGCGTACCTAAATCCTTCCAAAATTTAATCGCAAAGGAGAAATCTTTTAAGAGGTGGCTGATGGACTCTTCCTGATTTTGACAAAGAGGGCATGTCGTGTGGCTAGTGATGCCTCTGTCAGCAAGAGTTTTCTACACCAATACACTGCTGTGATAGCAAAGCCATATGAAATATTGGATTTTTGGTATGGTGTCAATTTTCCACAACCAATCTCCGGAGAAGGCGTTGGGCCTTGTTTCTTCATTTCTTGCTAGATCATAAGCCGAAGCAGCACTAAATTCCCCATTCTAGGAAAATTTCCAAACAAGTGTGTCCTCTTTCTCACCAAACATTTGCATAGGTACAGCTAGGATTTTTTCCACCACTTCCTTTGGTAGTTCAAAGGAAAGTTTCTCCCAACACCATCTGCCGTCTTGAAAAACATTTGCAACTGTTAATTTCGGATAAGTTTTTGTGAGTGGAACTTCAATTAGCTCCCTAACTGAGCCCCTTTTCATCCATTTACTTTCCTAAAAAATGAAGCTTTGAGTTGGTGCCAGCATTCCAACAAACCCCTTTTTCAAAAATAGGAAACCCCGCCTTGATGGCAGTCCACACAGAGGAACATGGAAGCTTATCTGGATTTTTGGAAATCCTTCTTGCCTGTGAGCAATACTTTTTTAGAGTAACCTTCGTCCATAGTGCATCCTTCTCATGATAGAGTCTCCAATTGAGTTTAGCAAGGAGGGAAATATTATTTGCTCTAGCCTGTTGTATGCCAAGACCACCTTCCTCCTTTGGCATGATAATCTTGCTCCAGCCATCAAGATGAAGTTTTTTCCTATCTATAAATGAGCCCCATAGAAAGTCTCTGCTGATTTTATCAATTTTTTCACATAAATGAATTGGCAAGGCTATGCCTTGCATCACATAATTGGGAATTGCTGTAAGAACAAATTTGACTAACACACATCTACCAGCAAGGGAAAGAAATCTATCTTTCTAGCTAGCGAGTTTAGAGAGCATTCTTTTAGTAATATAGTTATATTTAGACCTGGCTACACCTTTATGCCTTAAAGGCATTCCCAAATATTTCCCTAAGCAAGTAGTTGCTTGAATGCCCAGAGAAGTACATATCCTATCCTTGAGACCTTCATGAATGTTTGGTGAGAAGTAAACCCATGATTTTTCTACACTGATCAGTTGTCCTAATTCATCACAAAACTTAGTTAGCACTTCTTTGATGGTTTTGGCTCCTATTTCACTAGCTTTAGCAAAAAGCATTAGGTCATCAGCAAAGAATAAATGCGAGACCTCCACATTTTCTTTAGATACTTTCATAGGAACCCATTTCTTTTCCATGCAGCCCTTGTTAATGAGGAAGCCAAGATACTCTATACACAAAATGAAAAGGAGTGGAGAAAGAGAATCCCCTTGCCGAAGCCTTCTTGAAGGTTTAAAGAAATTCAGTTTCCCCCCATTGAACAAAATTGAGATGCTTGTTGAGGATATGCAACCCATAATCAAGTCTATGAACATATGAGGAAATTTGAAAGCTTTGAGGACCTTGTGTAGGAAAGGCCATTCAAGACGGTCATAAGCCTTAGCAAGGTTGACTTTAATGGCCATGAAGCCCACCTTGCCTTTTTTGTTTTCCAAAGAATGGATGAGTTCTTGAGTGATAGGAAAGTTATCTAACCCCCTTCTCCCAGGAACAAAGGCTGCTTGATTAGGGGCAATCAACTTATCAAGAAAAAGGCATAATTCGCCCCACTATGATTTTAGTAATCACTTTGTAAATGGTATTACAGAGGCTGATCGGTCTGTAATTATTGAAGCTCTCTGGATTCGGGAATTTCGGAATGAGGGAAATCAAGGTCTCATTTAGATATTCCGGAACTACCTTAGTCTTAAACACATCCATGACTTCCTTACAAACTGGGCCTTTCACATCCTCCCAGATGTATTGAAACAATCCTGCATGACGGCCGTCCACTCTCGGAGCTTTAAAAGGCTTCAAGGACCATAGACCCTGTCTAATTTCCTTAACTGTGACAGGGGTACTTAAACAACCCTTATCTTCCTCAGAAAGGGTACAGCAAGGAAAATTTTCAAGGTCTGTTGGGGGGTTTTAACTAAATAGACTAGTCTCAAATAGTTTTTGATATTCCGAGAGAATGAAATTTTTGACACCCTCTTCATTTGTTATCCACTCTCCCACAGAATTTTTGATGCTCCGTATCTTATTCCTATGTCTTCTAACAAGAGTTGAGACATGAAAAAAGGACGTGTTGCGGTCTCCACATGCAGCCCAATTAAGACGAGACTTGAGGGCCCAATATTCCTCCTCTTGTTGCATAATTGCAGCATATTCCTTCATGAGATCCTTTTCAAGCTGAATGAGGAAATGATTTGGGCCATTAGACAGGGCTTTCTGGGCCCCATATAATCTTACCAACACTCTTCTCTTACGTGCAAAAATATTTCCGAATACTTCTTTATTCCATTTCTTAGCTTCCTCTGTAAACTGTTTTATGGCCAAACCTAAGTTTTGATGCAAGCCCCAAGATCCCTTCACAACCTCAAGAAATTCAAGATGGTGTAACCACATGGTTTGGAACCTGAACGACTTGTCAAGCTTAACAGGGGGGGTTTATAGAGCTCAAGGAGAACCAGGCAATGGTTGGAAAACAATCTAGGCAAATGGGTTACAGATGCTTTCAGAAAAAGAACCCTCCACTCAGAATTTGCAAAACACCTATCAATGCGCTCCAGAACCAGGTCAATAATTTGTCTTAAGTTAGACCAAGTGAATTTAGGCCCAAAAAATCCAAGGTCCAAAAGATTACAAGCATCCAGACAGTCTTTGAACTCAAGGGCTCTATTCAAATTAACCTTCCTACCCCCAAATTTATCCTCGCCATAGAGGACCTCATTAAAGTCTCCAAGTAGTAACCAGGGCAAATTATGAAGTTGTGCAACCTTAGATAAGTTAGACCACAATATTTTCCTCTCAGCCAAACAAGGGCTAGCATATATAGGAGAGATAAGCCAAGTAAGATTAGAATTGCGTACGTGAATGGTTGCATGAATCTCTTGTTCTATTGCTGAGAGTACACTTACATCAACCTCATCTCTTTTCCATAGGAGCCAAAGACCACCCGCATAGCCAATAGTCTTTGTTGTGAAGAACCCATCAAAGGGGAGATCCTTAATGATCCTGGCAGCTCGGTCACCATAAACTCTAGTCTCCGTGATGATCAATGTAGATGGAAAGTGATTCACCATCATTTCTAACACACGTCTCTTAAAATCCATCCCCAGAGCACCTTTACAATTCCACAGTAATATATTCATCTTTGCACAGTGGTTATTGGGGATTTCTACCGGCTCAGTTCCCATCCTGGCTATGGCAATCATGCTCCATCCCAACCTCCTCAGCAGGTCCTTGGATGCCACCCACTCGAGCTTCCACATCGTCATATAAGTTAGGATTCCCTGAATGTCCTCTTTGCAACACGTAAGTAGAATGCACTTCTTGGCTTGGTTGAGAGTTTGGAACAGCTTCAATGTGGGAAAATTCCCCAGGTGAGATACAGCCAAGCCCCTGAAGTCTATCACTTTTCTCTCCTGTATCAACCACTTGAATTCGTCCAGGTGAGGCATTACCAATGGCCTCCTGAGCTCATTCAACTCTTGTGCTTCCTTCATCGAGATTAATGGCGCATCCGTAAGGAACTTCCACCATGGATTCGGAGTTGCTTCCCATGTCGGATGATCCAGCCACAAGTTCCCAGTTCTTACACTTGTTGGAGTTATCGGAAGAATGTCCTTCCATGCTGCGGTTAGCTCCTTGTTGAACCACCCCAACGTGTCCGACAGAGCAGCTCTAATCTGACCTATCACCTCATCTGGGATGGCTATGGCTTTGTTTCTGTGCCATATCACACACCCCGTTGAAGGCAAAGGGAGAGAAGGATGATCGGAGTGAGACATTTGCAGTGTTGGAACTACCCTCCGATGAGAATGACTTTTGGCTAAAGAGTGGGTCTGGGTTTGGCCTCTTCAAAGATTTTTTTTTTCCTTTCACATGTGAGCTTTTTTTATCATAGGACGACAAAGTGGTTTTCCCTTTTCTATTTATTGGATCTGCCCTCTGTTCCAATTGCATATCATGCCCACGGCTCAATGCATTCAGACTGACGTTGCTGTTGTACTTGACACCTTCAACACGTCTATTAAGCATGTAAGATCCTCCAAGATCACGTGGTTCAGATGTGTTACCCACAATTTCAACGGCTCCTAAGGCCTGACCAGCTTTAAATTGAAATGTCAACTCAGGGCAAAAAGTCGTTTGGTTACTACTGAAAGAGCCTTTATTACCCTTAGTTGGCCTAGAGTTAGCATCAGGTTGCAAACCAGGACTTTTATTCCTAGTACGTCGTCCTGTATGAACTGGTCTTTTCCTTTTTGTGACTAGCATCCATTCTCCGTAGTTAGTGTCTTTAGGTTAATCCAAACAACTCTCAGCATCATGAGAGGCCCCATGTGAGAAGCCGGATCAGCCACACCAGTCTTCTCCGTTGGCTGAACACGATAACTACAATTCTCCAGTTTATGCCCTAATCTACCACAACAGAAGCACAGTGATGAGATTCCTTCATACAAAACCTTTTGGCATAATTTGCCTACTCTCACGACAATAATCAACGGTTTGGTGAGATCAACCTGAACACAGAGACAAGCATAGCTCACCCTCGTGCCCATAGCAGTGTAGGAATCAATCCTAAGAACAGGCCCAATGGCTCTTCCAATTTCTTTAAGGACAGAGGAGTCATAAAACTCTATAGGAAGCTCAAGAAAGCGAATCCACATAGCGACAGCAGAAAAGGTGGCTTCTGAAGCCTTGAAGTATGGCTCCCAAGGTTTAATGGCAAGAAAGTGCTCACCAATAAACCAAGGACCACCACGGAGCACTTTATCATAGTCTGAATCATCACTAAATTTTATGAGGAAAAAATCGTGCCCAAGATTAACACAGTCCATCCTAGCAATAAGTTTCCGTAAGGAATTGATTTTGAAAGTGAGATAACTGTATCCCATAGATTTACCATACACTTTCATAATCAACGTCTTTGTCCATGGAGATCTAAAATGAGTTTTAGTTTCCTTTGAGAGTTTAACATCTACCATACCCTCAACAAGATCATCTAGTTCCGAATCAGAATCTTCATCAATTTCTTCAGCTGTATCAAAGCTAAAGGCCTGTGCATAAGCCCCAGGGATGTCACTGATTAAACTATCTTTGTAACTTACCTGTCTACGAGGAGGAACGAAAGGTTTATCTCGAGAGTCATCCTTAAATTTTTTTACACTCTGTACTAGCTCTGCTTCTTCTTCACTTGAACACTGTGTTTGCTGCTGAAATTCCGGCTCCATCTCTCTTTCGTTTAGACTTCCTTTTCTAACTAGTTATCATCTATCTTTTGTTTTGTTTTGTCTTGTGCAATTAGTTTTTTTTTTTGTTTTTTTTTTCTTCTTCTTCTTCTTCTTCAAGTAAATAGTGCAATTTTGGATGCTTTCAATGAAACCCTGTCACCCTTCTTAGAGTGCCTTACTTAGTTTAAAATATTACTTGTATTTTTGAATGTATTTGGGTGTGACTTTAAAGGATGAACATGTGAATGCTTCTTTCTCAGGTAGGCAAGCTTCTACACCATTCTAATAGTTGTTATTTTTTTATTTTTTATTTTCTTATAACTGTCTTAGTGCTTTGTTTTACCTCTCTAATAGCATTAGTCTAGTGATGCTTTTGTATAAATTTTTTGAATTTCAGTGTATAGATGCTTTGTAGAAACTAGAAAGTTTCTCTTTTTCTTGAAATATTTTTGTTATTATGATTGTCCTGTTGCTGTTTGAAGTGTGTGCATCAATTTTCTGTTTAATTGTTGAGAAAGTGTGGGAAAGTTAAAGGAAAAAAAATGTTCTACTGTAATATTACATAAAAATTTTCCTGTTCTTTAATATTAACTCTTTCTTAATTTCAGGTGTGAACAGCTTACAAACAAGCCGTGTTAAAATTTCATCCAGACCGGGCATCAAAAGCTAACATTCGCTAGCAGGTTAAAGCTGAAGAATAATTTACGCTTATTTCCCGTACAAAGAGAAATTTTTAGCAACTTCACGTCACTAAATGCATGCTGATGGAATGGTTTTTATTTTGTTTAGGAGTTCTGAATTTTGTTTGGATATTTAGTTGTCTTTTTTTGTTACAGTACATGATTTTTTGTTAGGGATGGACCTAGTAAGAGGCCCGCGCCCCCCTTGGCCCAAAATATTTTTTTTACTAGGTATATTTTATGTTTTTAATAGTTGGGCCCCTCTCTCCCAAAACCTTGGCCCCCACTTGCCTACCCCGCCTTGACAACCTATAGGACCCTTTTCAAATCTTTGAAGCAAGGGAGATTTAGGTCTAGGCCTAGAGTTGGTCATGCATATGCTTGGTAGTATTATTTTTAGGGAAAAACCTAAGTACAATATCTTATGCAATGCATTAGATTCCCAATTAAACACATTTTTGCATACCATATAAAGAAGAAAATAATGTTATTTTTTCTAAAGATAATTAAGTTCAATGTAACTATGCCTTCATAATTTATCTTATTCATGTTATCAGAGTGTCCAAACCCATAGATGTATCACAGTGGATTTAGTTAAATTACTTGATTAGTTGGTATTATAAAGTGCCTATAATGCCAAGATTTTGCAGTAGATTTCTATGTCTCAACGACCTCAATGATAGTTGTCATCTAAGCTAATGTGTAGTTAATGTTCTATTGGTTTTTGTCTTTGCCATGTGGTTAAAATGGTTATTGTGTTCCCTATATATGATATAATATATAGGGAACACCTAATGCGTAGTGGACATATTGTTCATGTTACATTGAGGGATAAAAGTTTGGTCTGGTGTTGGCAGTTGGCATATATGAGATTACATGACAAACAAAAAGTTCCTCAAATCTTGGTACATAATCAAACTACCTTATCTATTGGAGGTATAACCAAAACTCTAAAGCCTCCATCACACGTGTTAGTTTGTATAGGCTTAAATTTTTGATCTTGTTTGCTTAAAGGCTTATTATTATTTTTGAAATTCAGAGAGAGAGAGAGAGGTAGAAACAAAAAAAAAAAAAAAAAGATTTTTATTGATAGAGGAAAGACCACCATAAAATTAGCAAGTAGGAATGCTGAATACATATATAGATGGAAGACATTATAATTAGTAGTAGCAAGTTGAAAGTTGAAAGAAGTAGAACTTGGAAAACATTATATGTTAACTAAATCTGCTTTATTTATCATCCATTTGGAAAGTCAAGTAGACAAGGCATGCGGCTTCTGAAATAAAAAGTAGTCTATAGTTAGAACTGCAAGAGAAACATTCATTAACCCACATTATATACAAACTAAATTCAGAAAAAAAAAAAAAAAAATAGAGAAGTCGAGAGAGAGATCGAGAGACGGATACTGTACAGAATAAAGCCAGCCTAGTCCAGCCAACTCATGTAAATCCTCAACCTAAATAATGCAAAAGTTGTTAAAAAATGATACAAGGATTGTATCTCTTACAAATCCTATTCATTGGACATTGACTATTAAAACCAAACTATGACATGGATCGCATATATCTTTTGAATTGTAACATCATGGTTGGTGTCTTGATCTTTGTTTAGAGTCCTACGTTCAAGTTTTTATTTTCTTTCTAACTCAAAGGTTAGAAAAGTCTTACCATCTTGATCATAGCATCTCTAAAAGGTTAACGCTTTTTTCTTTTAAACTACCAAATCAAAATAGATAAATAATTATATAATGTAGACAGGTCAATTTAATGGTAATATTAGTATATAATAATTTTTTTTTTTTTCATAATACTAGGAAACCAATAGTTTTAAGTCTTATAATTCTGCATTGTAATAATAATGTCATAAATGGGTTATGAGGTGGATTCACCAACTGAATGGACCAACTTTTGTGTTTGTTATCCACTTGCATTTTTTATGTTTTGTTTTGTCTTCTATTGTTAATAGGTCCACATGCATTGTACATATGGGCCAATCATCTCAATTACGGGCTTCCATCAATCACAGTAAAGATAGAGGATTAGGTGAACACAAAAATACTTGTAGATCTCTTATCTATACAAAATAACAATAAAAAACAGCCCCCTATTGAGTATAGTATATATAATGCCTGTGCCAATTGCAAATGTGGCCTATCTAATAATCCTTCACCACATCTTAATTCGTACTGAACAATGTTAGCTACATATAATATAAACGAAGAACATAATTAAGAGACATTGGCTTTATGCTATTTCTAGTCTAGCTATTTAGAAATTAGAACTACTACAAATCAACTCAATACAAAAGGCAGCCTTCTTATCTGACTGGAAAAATTGTTCGTTTGGACATATTGTTGAGTATGGTATAGCAGCCCTCAACCTAGTATGCTTTTAATTCTTCAATATTGGTTAAAAGATGGTGGGAGTCAATCCAGTCATTATAAAAAAAATTTAAAAATAAAGTTAGTGCTTGAATTGGATGAATGCTTGGCAACAATAATATGTGTGATGGAAATTTTGTGGATTGCAGGTTGGGGAAACACTTTTTCCTTTGAGTTAGACAAGAACAACCATCTGGTATGAACTAGTTTCCTTTTCAAAACTTGCCAACTTTTTACATGTCATTTATTGGGTGTCATTGCATTATTTACTTTTGTGATGACACCGTGTAAAACAGAAAGCAAAGAAAATGAGTCCTCTATTTAGGCATTGCTGATGGATTACATTCATATAGTTCATTTTGAAGCACATGTTTGGTACGAAAGAAAGATCACACTCTTGCATCCACACTGGTTTCTCGGCACATATTCAAACAATAGCATTGTAGTTTAAATTGTCAACAAAACTTCTTTGAACTCACTTTTGACCAATGACCCAAGTAATTGAGCATCATGGTATTATGGACTTAATAATTATTACGGATTTAATAATTATTAAAATTACATGAATTGGGTATTTGTTAATATATTTTTAAAATACTTTTGTTTCACTACTTTTACAACTTATCACACTGAGTTAGTCTAGGACAAGTGCTATATGTTCTAAGAAAATTTAAGCATACTTGGGTATGTCCATTCTTAACAAGTCACAAATGACTGTAATTATAATAATTATTACCTGTGTTGTAACAAATCTTGGTGTAGGTAAAATTCTGTAAATATTGTATCGCAATGGATAAAAGTTGGATCGACAAGAGGAGGGGTTCAAGGGAATATTTTGAAGGTGTAAACCAATTCGGGGAATTTTCCTCTCTATCCACGCGTGATAGGAAGATCTTATGTCCTTGTGCGAAATGTGTGAATTTGATTTTACAACCGGTAAATGTGGCACGTGATCATTGTTGGGCTACAGGGATGCTTAAAATTACAAAGTTTGGAA
Source organism: Quercus variabilis (assembly GCA_030445155.1). NCBI lineage: Eukaryota > Viridiplantae > Streptophyta > Magnoliopsida > Fagales > Fagaceae > Quercus > Quercus variabilis. Next base: position 18,449,813 of record CP129448.1, on the reverse strand, counting down.
ATTTCATAGGGAATTGGCGGCTGCTACACCGGCTACCGAATGTGGGAGCTCTCGTGTGCAAGAAACCCGAAATCTATATGGTGATTTTCGTGGGATGTTGCACGATTTGTGCCCCCCGCATGGAATGGCACCTGAACCAATGGAAGAAGGTCCAACTCGCAACATTCAGTTGATGGTCCAAATGTTGAGGCCAAGAAGTTTGCCAAGATGATATATGATGTAGACAAACCTTTATATGAAGGTTGTACAAAATTTAGCATTTTCTCAGCCATTGTCATGATGTTCTAGTTGAGGACTCTATGTGGTTGCACAACAAGTCATCAACAAGCCATTTACTATGTTGCTTCAAGTCTTAATGGATATGCTTCCTTCAAACGCTAAGTTGCCAAAGGACTATTATGAGGCTAAGAAGATAGTTTGAGATTTGAGTTTGGGTTATGAGAAGATCCATGCTTGTCCCAATGATTGTATGCTGTTTTGGAAGGAAAATGTTAACCTCGAGGCGTGTCCTTATTGTAACGAATCAAGGTGGAAAACAAATGAGGCATTTGTTGCTAGTAAAAATGCTTCATCCAGTAAGGGGAAGAAGAAAGCCGCAAAGATCCTATGGTGGTTCCCTTTAAAGCCTAGATTGTAGCGACTATTTCTTTCACTCGATCTAGCTAATTCTATGAAATGGCATGTTAATGGTCGTACTGATGATGGGGTTATGCGGCATCCTGCTTACTCAGATGCATGGAAAATATTTGACAGTAAGCATTTAGAGTTCTTGTCTGACTCTCGTAATGTCAGACTTGGATTAGCTACGGATGGGTTCAACCCCTTCGGAATTATGAGTTCCAGTGACAGTACGGGCCTGTCATGTTGGTCCCCTACAATCTCCCACCTTGGCTGTGCATGAAACGGTCATCTTTGATTCTATCATTAGTTATTCCTAGTCCTACCTCACCAGTGATTGCTATAGATGTGTACTTGCAACCGTTAGTAGAAGAACTAAGAGAGTTATGGGATGTTGGAGTACAAGCATACAATGCATCTTCAAAAGAAATATTCCAATTACGTGCAGCATTGATGTGGATTGTAAATAATTTTCCTATATAGGTAGATTTGTCGGGTTGGAATACCAAAGGTGGGTTGGCGTGTCCTTCTTGTGCCGTGGAGACCGACTCTCGATATTTGAAAAATGGCCACAAATTCTGTTACATGGGACATAGGCGATGGTTAGATGCTAACCATGATTTCCAAAAAGAAGGTATGTTATTTGATGGATCTAATGATACGCAATCAGCTCCTAAACCACCAGTCGCATCAGACATTATTCTGGAAATTGAACATTTAGTTGGATGTTGTCTGGGAAGGAAATGTCAACTTGCTTACAATAAAAGAAAGAGAGGGGAGGCAGACCATAGTGGTTGGAAGAAGAGGAGTATATTTTTCACCTTGCCTTATTGGGAGGATCACAAATTGCGACACAATCTTGATGTGATGCATATAGAGAAGAATGTGATGGACAATATACTTGGCACACTGCTGAACTTGAATGATCAAACAAAGGATAATTACAAGGCACGCCTTGACTTAGCGGACATGGGGATAAGGAGTGAACTCCACCTACAGCAAAAAAGTGTTGATAAGTATACCATATCGCCCGCTTGTTTTCATATGACTTCATCAGAAAGAGATGGTTTCTTGCAAGTTTTGTAGGATGTAACAGTGCTTGATGGGTACACTTCCAATATCTCACGTCGTGTGAATATGAAAGAACATAAGATTTTTGGTTTGAAGAATCAAGATAATCACATCTTGATGTAGCAACTTTTTCCCATAGCATTACATGGGTCTTTGCTATCCCATGTTACTAGGCCTTTGATAAAGTTAGCTTGCTTCTTCAGAGAAATTTGTTCCAAAACCCTTAGGGTTTCAGATATTGCGACTGTTGAGGCAGACATTGCAGTAACATTGTGTGAATTGGAAAAGATATTTCCTTCATCCCTCTTTACAGTGATAGTACATTTGGTCATGCACTTAGCTGCTAAAATTAAGATTGGTGGTCTAATGCACTACTATTGGATGTATCCCATTGAGAGGTAAAATGTGTGCAATATTATTGATCAACTATGAGCTTCATATGCGCGTTCAAATTACCATTGCCAATCATTAATCTTAGCATTCCTTTATAGGTACCTTTCATGCCTTAAGTCTTACGTACGAAATAGAGCTGCTCCGGAAGGGTCTATTGCTGAAGGATATATAATAGAGGAGTGCTTAACATTTTGTTCACAGTATATGGAAGAAGTTGAAACTATATTCAATCGACCAACCAGGACAATTGAGGAGTCAACAAGGGTGGTTTCGATCGTGACACTAAACATTAAAGAGTGGACCCAAGCCTATCGCTATGTTTTATTCAATTCCAAAAACATCAACCACTTTCATGAGTAAGTACTACATATACAAATATGATTTCATGTCAATCTAATGTACTTTAGGTCTATTAATCCTAATACAATTGCCTGCACAAGATGCACAAAAGATTGATAGAGGACGAACTCCGAAAAGGCCACCATTGTTATTCTAAGGCCATTATATATAAGTACCACATGTAGAAGTTTTGTAGTTAGTTTAGGGGTCACGTACGTATGAAATTTTCAACTTATTAAATTTGTAACACTATCCCAACTATGATTACTTGTGCTGATATGAATAATTTTGTTTGGATATGTTAGGTGATGTCATTGACTAGTGCTGATAGGAAAAGGGAGGGAGTTAGTGATACCCTTGCTACACTGTCCAAATGGCCATATATTTATGTAAAGAGTCTGAAGCATTATGTCATAAATGGCTTAAAATTTAGGAGTGTAAATGATGAGGCAAACAAGAAAACACAGAATAGTGGAGTTAGTGTCACTACTAATGGTGGCATTACGTACTATGGTGTTTTAAGGGATATAATTGAGTTGAATTATTTTGACAATATCAAACATGTGTTATTTAAGTGTAAATGGGTTGATGACCAAAATAGGAGAGGATATAGGACTGATGAATTTAGGTTTCCTATGGTGAACTTTACACACTTCATAGATGGTGGGGATGACATGATGGATGAACCATATGTCTTGGCATCTCAAGCTACTCAAGCTTTTTATGTGGAAGATTAAAGACACAAGTGTTAGGTCACAATTCGAATGACCCCTTGTGATAAACCCTAATTAATTAATTAATTAGCCAAGTTGTTAATTAATCAATTAAGCACGCAATTGCGTGGAAGCACAAACAAATCACCAAATACTAAATATGCAGCGGAAAATAAATAACACGGTGATTTGTTTACGAATGGGGAAAACCCTAACGGCAAAAACCCCACCGGGTGATTTTCAGGTCACCACTCCCGAAACTCCACTATTATCAAATCAAGCGGTTACAAGAAAGGAATCCCAAGTACCTTACCAACCTACAGTTGAACTCTTACCCCAATACCCAATTGGACTTGATCTGTAGCGACAATTTCCACCTTTGTTGCACGACTCCCAAGTACGTGACTAACCAATGCGCGAATCCCAATATGCGACTTCAGAATACCAACTTAAGGAAGAATGGTTGGCTGCAAAGTTCTTCAGTTCATCCACGTGATGAATAGCAGGAAGATGCTTGGTTACAAAACCCTATGGTGCAAAGACACAGCAACTTCTTGATGAAGGATGAACTAGGTCAAGAACTTCGTCTGTTGAGCACAATTTGCATGAACAGAGATTGCTCAATGATAATGCAACTTATGTCTCTCAAAACGGCTCTTAAAATAATCCTTTTATATGTTTAGGGTTAGAAGAAAAGAAGCCCCAAAAACACATTCACGGATCCCAAGAAAATCATATTGAAATTCTGACTTTTTAATTCTCGACAGATAGCAGGTGTCGAGGTAGCTATCGAGAGGTGTCAAGCTTTAAAAATTCTGCACTTCAACTTGCTTTTTCTTGGACAGACTTGATGACTTCAACACTTGACCTTGAAACATGGTTTCTTGAAGTATTAAAAACACCTAGATCTACCCAATTACAAGCAGAGTGCGTTTTGTCAAAGGATAAGCCAATTTACATAATTAAGTGACATATGTTCTTAAACAAGTTAAAACATATATGTCCTAACAACAAGGATTGGTACGTTGTTGTCAAAACTAAAGCTAGGGATATGTTTGATGCCGATATTGGTCCCTAACGTGACGAGGATGACACATATAGTTTTTCTGAGAATGTTCCGTACAATATAAGTACTAATAAGGTTATGAGTGACAACCTTGGTTGGGCTTGAGATGATGTCGAGGGAATGACAATTAATGCCTCTATCATTGCTAAAAGAGATCTTCATGAAGTAAACAACTTAGACAATTGTGAGTTTATTGACGATGAGTCCGACAATGAAGATGACAACGAGGACGAGTACAGTGAAGATGAGTAGTGTAATAGTTTAGTGGTGTATTATCCATTTGGATGTTACAGTTATTAATGAAAACATATCCATTCATGAATTAGTTGGAATGCCCATGTGTAGTATTTGATGAATTTGTTAATTCCTCTTAATATTGTTAATCCATTTTGTAAGGTTGAATTTAATCAACCATTTAATTGGCTTTATTATGTGACCAATTTGCTTGTAATTTAGCACTTAGCAACCCTGTATTTAGGTGGGAAAATTGTAAGGGTAGTGTGTGAGAAGATGTGAAGAAAAGCTCAAGTGTGTGCAAGAAAAATAGAGTCTCGCGGCTAGGGCTCGCGGGTGGATCACGACTGGCAAGCCGCAAAAGGCAGGCACGTGAGAGGCACACTGGGAAGCTGAAGGGTTGCGCCAGCTGTCACGCTATAGGACAAAAGTTCCAGTCTGGCCAGGTCGTTACGTCGCAACTTGAATTTGCGACTTGGTCAAGCCGCGAGATCAAGTTGCCAACTTGCCCTGTTTGGCAAAAACTAACGTTTTGCATTCCCTTCTCACCCTACTATATATACACCCTTATACCCATCATATTGAGAGAGCTTTCAGAGAGAATTTTGTGAGAGAGAACCCTAGAGAAAAACAAGATTGATTCATCCCCAATCTTCATCTAAAGAGACTCTACAAATTCCTCTACTCTCTTCCTCTCCATTGTCATACCCTTGAGAGGTCATTTACCAAACCTTATCTCACCATACCCACGTCTGTGAGAAGGTCCATTTGGTGCTTTGAGAAGCAGTTTGGAAAAGAACCAATATACATTGGTTGATGCTATGGTCAAGTATTAGAATCCAGCAAGCTAAAGAAGAAATAGGTTCGGCGTAACCTCGTTGGAGCAAGAAGCTTGGAGGGCTTAGGTACTTGGGTAGATTAGGCTTGGAGGGTCTTCTGCTATTCATGTATCCCAACTATATTCTTTAGTGGATTTTATCACCGCTTGGAGGGCGGTAGAGAGGTTTTACGCCGAGAACTTCGGTTTCCTCTTCGATAACACATCGTGTGTTGTCCGTGTGTTTGCATCCTTCTTTCCTTTATCTTTGCCTTATATTTACTACTGTGGATGTGTTTATATTTGGCTTAGATTGTTTTATCAATTCTGTTATAAGCTTGTTATCATATTCCGCACATTGATTGTTTAATATAAAGCTTGAATTGGTGTTTTGTATCTAGGGGTCTAAACGTTCAAGGGTATCTCATACCCATATTGAACTTTCACCTTTAATTTTTACTTATTATGCATCTAGTTCCTTCCCCTGTTCGCTATTGGAATTGAAATTCATTTCCTACAAAGTTTGGATATATGTTCGTGTGGTGTTAGGGTTTTGTTTCATCGTCGTTGTAGTGTTTGGCAAAAAGAAGCTCTTAACTTGGATATATGCTTGTATATATTGTTAGATATTAAAATGAGTTATTTTACTTTGTCTTTTTCAATTAAATTGTGTGCAATTGATTGTTGTCTAATATTAACATTTTCTTTGTGTTGTAAAGTTGTTGGACGCAGGAATGGGAAAGAAACGTCAATTACCACTTGTACAAGTTGGCGAAGGACCCTCACGTTCATGATAGAGGGGGGAGGAGGAGCGCGAACTGGCCATATTGTTGAGCGGGCAACAATGGCTGCAAGTGATGTTGGGACACAACCCCCAAGTAGTTTACATGTCTTAAAATGTAACGTTTGATATTTATTACTAGATGCGTAATTTTCCTGTTGGCCGTAGGAAGGTGAAGGGACCGTGGATTGAGGGTTGTTGAAGTTGGCCAAGGATCGTCACATTCACAAGAGAGTGTGCAGGCAGAGCTAAGGGCCACCCTTGCGTTTGACTAGGCAAGAGGGGAAGCAAGTGATGATGATGAGACGCAACCCCCTTCTCTAGGTAGTTGACATGTCTTGAAATGTAACATTTGAGAATAAATACTAGATGCATATATTTTTTTTTTCTTTTAAGTGTAGTCATTTCGTCCACTTCTCATTATAGAATTAGCCGTCAAGTGTCCGAAATGATGTAATTTTGGTAGTTTGCATTTTCAAAATAATGTCTCTTTAAGGATACCTAATGATACCATGTGATTGTGACAAACTTCACATAAGAATTACATTGAATAAACGTAAAAGTTATCGTATTGACTTAAAAAGACCGTAGAAGTTAGAAGGCTAAATTGAATTTATGACAAAACTAGATGATGTAATTTGTAATTTATGACAAAAGTAGGCTTGAAAATCTAGATTTTTGTAAGCCACTTGAAAGTATTTTCAAAGTTTCATTTGTGGAAAATGATCAACATATTTAGGCTAAGGAGTTAAGTCGCGAGTTAAGTCGCCAATGAGTCGCCAAAGTTTCTGGATGAATCTCGTGACTGGACAAGTAGCCAAAACTTGCGACTGGGGCAAGTCGCCAAAACCAGTAGCCAAAAATTCAGGCACCTATTTTTCACATAAATAAAAGTAAGGCTATATGATTAGTTTTATAGTCCTTAAAAGTTAAGGACATTTATTAATCATTATCTAACTAAAAGACCTAATGAGATCAAAGATGTTAGTTAAATAGAACTCTTAGTCCTAAATTGTTTTATCAGTCCTTAATTTATTTTAATTAGAGGTTTTTAATGAGATTAAAATTCTACTTAAAAGGTATATAGTTTCTAATGAGATTAGAATACTTTATCTAGTAAATTGAGGATAGAGTTCTATATAACTAATTTTTGATTCATTATTGTTTAAGGAATCCTAAATAGTTTAGGACTTCCATTTTAGTTAGTGATTCTAATGAGGTTAAAGTCTTCAATAAGTGCAAGGTTATTAGTTGTGATGGGATCACAATTATTTCAGAAAAACCTAAATAATGAGTTTGTTAAGTTTATTTTAATGTGAATAGATACTTTGTCTTGACTTCGAGTCTTGCATTCCATGCGGAGGATATTTTACTTCATGAATTACAAGGTTAAACTTCTTTGTGATGATGGTGAAGGATCAATCCTGAAGAAGGGGGAGGTTGAGGACAACATATCACAAGATGATGATATTGAGATAGAATCACCAGAAAAAGAGTCCACACCCCCTATACCAAGAAGGGAGACTAGATCAACAGAAAGGTCCTCTAGCCCTCTCACACCTCCAGAAGTTCACCCTCCGATCTCTCGAGATGAAGAACCTTCTACCTCCAAGAGATTGTCATCAAGGGTAACTCTCAATCATCCATCAAGTAATATCATTGGTGATGTAAATGAGGGTCTTCGTTTGAGAAAAGGTCCAAAATACAGTGCAAATCATGTGATGTACAATTGTTATCTTGCTCAATTCGAACCCAAGAAGGTAGAGGAACTTCTTAGAGACGAGAATTGGATAGAGTCCATACATCAAGAACCACATCAGTTTGTTAGAAATGATGTATGGGAGTTGTTTCCAAGGCCCAAAGATACCCATGTGATCGGAACCAAGTGGATCTTCAAGAACAAAACTGATGTGGATGGTAAGGTTGTTCGAAACAAGTCCAGGCTGGTAGCTCAAGGATATACTCAAGTGGAAGGCATAGATTTTGATGATTCGTTTGCACCAGTAGCAAGACTAGAGTCGATTTGTATTCTACTGTCTATAGCATGTGTTATGGATTTCAAACTATATCAAATGGATGTGAAAAGTGCATTTCTGAATGGCTTTCTAAATGAAGAAGTATTCGTTGAACAACCAAAGGGATTTCAAGATCCTCACTTTCCGGATCACGTGCTAAGGTTGAAGAAAGCATTGTATGGGTTGAAGCAAGTACCAAGAGCATGGTATGATCATCTCACAACATACTTGTTGGATCGTGGATTCAAAAGAGGCCAAGCTGATCGAACATTGTTTGTAAAGAGAGATGAGAAGTCTCTTCTAGTGGCTCAAGTATATGTGGATGATATTGTCTTTAGATCAAAAGTTGATCATTTGGCTCATAAATTCTCCAAAGAAATGAAAAGGGAGTTTGAGATAAGTATGGTGGGGGAGCTAAACTATTTCCTAGGGCTCCAAGTGAAACAACGGAAAGATGGGATATTCATATCTCAAGAGAAATATGCCAAAAATCTTGTTAAACGATTTGGTCTAGACTTTAAGAAACACACTTCCACTCCAATGAGCTCCTCATCAAAGCTGAGTCGGGATGTAGCAGGTGTAGAAGTGGATCCAACACTCTATCGAAGCATGATAGGCAGTCTCTTATATCTAACTACTAGCAGACCAGACATTGCCTTCAGTGTAGGCGTATGTGCTCGATTTCAGGCAGCCCCCAAAGAGTCATATTTAATAGCAGTCAAACGAATTATCTACTACATAAATGGCACATCTAATTATGGAATTTGATACTTAAGAGACTCAAATGAATGCTTAGCCGGATATTCTGATGCTGATTGGGCCGGTTGCACTGATGATAGAAAGAGTACGTCCTGTGGATGTTTTTACCTTGGAAAAAACTTGGTGTCATGGATGAGCAAAAAGCAAAATTCAGTCTCTTTATCCATAGTCGAAGCTGAATACATTGCTACTGCAAGTTGCTGTGCTCAATTACTATGGATGAAGAAACTTCTTCACGACTATGGAATCACTCAAGACACAATGTGTGTATATTGTGATAATACAAGTGCCACAAATTTGTCAAAGAATTCAGTTCAACACTCGAAATCAAAACATATCAAGAGTCGGTATCATTTCATTCGAGATCTGGTGGAGGAGAGGACTGTGTACTTAAAGTTCATCAACACTAAGAATCAGAAAGCAGACATATTTACTAAACCCCTAGATGGCCCAAAGTTTGAATCTTTGCGTAAGACCATTGGTGTCGGTATCATTCCCTGAACTCTATCTTTCGTGTGAACCTATACTACTCTTTGTTGCATATTTGTCGTTGTGGTTCCACTTGTTTAGTTTCTAGAAGTCTTTCTTTTATCTGTTTTGGTTTGTACCAGCTGTTTTCTTGTTTATCTTACTTTTCTTGTTCTATTTTGGGTGTGTTCAAAAATTCAAAAACCCATAAAAATTGAAAACTCTCAAAAGTTTGTTCAATTGTTTTATGTATGTCACATGTGAGTTTGGCCTAGTACCTTCGTACTTATGGCGTAGTGCATTTACGATCTTGACTTGTCACGTATGCACTCATTTCTTTGTGGCAGAAATCTAGAACACTAGGTGTGGCTGTTGTAAATAGATCTTCAAGCTTGTCATGAATGATTGGTCAATAGTCTTGTTGGTCTTAATACTTGCATAGACTTGTGTCTATATCTCTTCCCACTTTATTTTTCTGTTTTTGCAAAAAGAGCTCACCAAATGTAAATCCCCAAATGAAAAGAGGTATTGAGTTGCAAAAGCCTGTCGTACACACTAGTATTCGACTAGGAAAAAGGAAAAATGACTCTTCTTAATGGGTTCTACACGGTGCTCAAAAAGCCAAAGGCTAATCATCAATGTTGAAATATCATAAATTTCAAGCACCAATATCAAAATGAGATGTTTTTGTCTAAACAAAATTAATTGGACCAATTGTTATGTCTTATGCAGAAGCCAAATGAAAAGCTTCCAAGTTTTGTATTCAATGTGTGGGAGGTCATATATACTCATTTCCATAATGGAGATAGTCCACTTGATTTCATATCAGTTGTGTATAACTCGATTGAATTGATCATTGAAGCTTATCTCTGGTCTATAGACTTTTTCATATTTGATACTCACACACAACACACAAGACTTTGATTCAATTAATGCCTATCTCATTTGTATGATTGTATATGTTCAAATGTGATGTGTATTCTTAAGAACTGGTTGATCAAACCTAAAAAGATTTTTGAGTGTTTTATTTGTTTTTGGAAGTGATTTTATACTTTCGTGTCTTTTGTTTTTGTTCAAAATAAATTTGTGTGGTTTCCTTCAAAAACTGGTTCAGGGGTTGTTTTGCGAGAAGCTCACGACTTAGAGCTTCCCATAAAAGGGCTTGAGGGGAATAATTTTTGAATTATGTCACACAGAAACTCTTGCGACTGTCTTGTGACCAACAGCTTCTCGCGAAATACTGTTTGGCCAAAAATTGGATTTTTTTCAAAATTCAGACAGAAGGTATCGTGACTATCTCGCGACTGTTTCGCAACTTAAAGCTTCTCACGAAAGCTTTTGTGCTTTAGTGGCCATTTTCACGATTGTATTGCGACTATGTTGCTACTCTGTAACCTGTGAAAAATGCATGTTTTTTCTTTATATGTAGCCGATGTGACAGTTTTTCAAAACTTTCTTATTTCCCTCGCCCAACCTCTCTCGAACCCTCTTTCAACCCAAAATCAATTTCTCTCTAAAACCCTTTAATTTCAAATATCGTTTCTGCATTATCAGCTTCTAGGTATGTCTTCTAAAGCTTTTTCCTACATATTCTTCTTAGATTTTGTAATATTTTCTTTAGGATTTCAAAATTTTGGGGTTTTTCAAAACTTTGGGTTGGTTTTCTAAATTGGGTGTTAATTTGTCAAATCTTTTGTTTGGGCTGTGTCCCATTTTATGGTTATGCATCTGTGTTGGCCCTGTGTGGCATTTTAACATGTATTGAAGGTAGATTTTCTCATGTTCATGCATTGTTCATGCTTAGAGTTCATATGTGTATGATAGGTGTTTGATAAAATGTCCGAGTGACATTTTCGTGCTTAATTGGATTCATGTGAGTTCCAATTTATGGATTTCCATATGTTTAACCTTACTTTACTTGGTTTGGTCTTTTATCAAGTGTTTCCTACACTTTGCTCATGATGCACTCACTTGGCACCCACCTAGGCACCCTCTAGGCACACTCCCATACATATCTTGCTACACACAAATGCATCAGCATATGCACACACATGCACACACATGCATAGTTACTTACTTTCATGCACTGTGCCTATTTTTTTTCCTTACTTTATATGTTGTTGCATAATCCTTGAGTTGGCTATGATCTGCTTTAGGATAGCTTTCATGTGCTTTGGGATTAACTTGAATCTAATCAAGTTCTGTGTTTTGTTTTGTGTGGTGTGCACATGTTTCCTGTTGTTTTTGTGTGTTCCATTTCTCAAATGTCTCCATTCAAGTCTTCAGCTGTGAAAGGTGGCAGCAACAAAGGAAAAGAGTCGATCATTGATGTTGATGACGATTCCCCTAGAACAAAGAGAGGTCGTTTTTCAACGGGAATTTTTGATCCTAACTTTTTTAGGTCTTATGCTGCCTTCGAATCTTATAAGAACCTTTTTCAAGATGCTCCCTTGTTAGTTGAAAGAGCCGTTGATCAGTCATCTCTTTTAGATACCAAAATTCCTACCTGGTTTGCCAGAAAAGACTGGAATTTTCTTCTCTCTGATCTTGAAGATGCCTATGAAGACATGGTGAAAGAGTTCTATGCCAATGCTATTGTAGAAGGAGAAGAGATCAAGTGCTGGGTTAGAGGAAAGCGGTTCTCAATAACTCCTATGTACCTGTCTGATATTTTAAACATTAACCGACTAATTCTTCCTACACCACCTGTGTATGATGATCTAGTTCCGGATCAAGACACACTTCGGGGACAATTAGGAGCTGATTTGGAATTCTCTTCCAATGGAACGTCAATCAATGTGGCTACACTTTCTCCGGAATTGAGGCTCATGTCTACAATCATGTGTAGCAATCTCTACCCATTGTCAAGCACCAACTACATCAACCTTGGTTGAGCATTATTTCTTCATGATCTGGTATCTTATGTGGAGATCGATGTCTGCTCTCACATCTTTCACATTTTGGTTAAGATAGTTAACCGAACTGCTTCGAGGAATTGTATTCCATTTTGTCGTCTCATCTCTCGGATTTTGAAGCTCAAAGGTATGTGTCCTTTTGCAGATGAGCACCCTCACTCTAGGCCAAGTCCAATTAACGGTCATACTCTTCAAGCAAGTATGAGTCACACCAAGAAGCCTGCCAAGCAAGAACATCATGCTCCTCAAGAAAGCTCTAGCTCTACTTCTTATTCCTATGATGAACAGTTCAATAATATCTCCACTGCTCTTTAAGAGCTTAGTACAAAGATGTCCAGACTAGCGACTATCATGTATCATCACCACAGACGTCTTAACTTGCAGTTCACATCACTCTAGACTCAATTGGACAAAATTCAATGGAAGCTAGAAGCAAATGACTAGTTATTCCCTGACAAAAAGCGGGAGATGATGTCAGTGATAGGGGGAGAAGAAGCCACCTATTCTATCCTGTTCTTATGTTTATGTTTAATGTTTTAGACCTAAATATTCAGTATTATTTCAGTAATTTCTATAGTTTTTTTTTTTTTTTGGTGATATTCTCTATGCTTTGTAGCATGCTTTGTTTGTACCCATGATGCTTTTGTAAGCTTTTAGGGTTTGTTTCCATGCATGTTTGTAGGCTTTTATGGTTTGTGCCATGCATTTGTAGTACCTTGTTTTTGCAGTCTTTTGCTTGTGTACTTGATGTTTAATGTCATACATTTTACTTCAGTACAACACTCTTGTGCCCTTGTAGGATTGTTCCTAGATGCAAATACTTCGTGTATTTCACATTGATTGAGTGTTGGATTTGCAAATGATACTCTTCAAATAAGCTTATCATTTTGCATGTTTGGATGTTCATTCCTCGTGTGAATGAGCATAGTGATCGCTTTTGTATAGTGATTGCTTGTTTGATCTTACCATGATCTAGTGTTTCATTTCATTTTGCTTGATCATGTTTTTATTGCTCCATATGCTTTTCAAGTTTTTCTGCATACAATGACGTTATTGTGTTGTTGTGTTTCAGGAGATACTTGTTCATATGTTTCAAAGCTTATCAGAATCTAGAATTAGGTGTGAGTGAGTTTTGCCTTTATTCCCAAACTCACGTTTAAGTCTAGAGTCTGTTTTAGGGTTTTGTCATGGAATAGCCAAAGGGAGAGATTGTAAAGTTGTTATTTACAACTATGTATTTTGTTGGCTTTTATTCCATACCAAATTTGATTGTAATCATTATCAATCGTTTATACACTGTATCTATTGTGGGATTTGTTGTAAGGCTGAAGAATTCTCGCAGGTATGTCGCAACCTAGCTTCCCACGAAATGAATCATATGCCATGCACATGCTGGACTGCGAAGAGTCAGGCCAGGTGGAGACAGTTGTGTCTCGCAACTATCTCGCAAGTAAGGCCTTCCCGCGAGACACCCGCGAGGCAATCTGTTTTGTTAGCTTGTACTGAATGACTCACACTTTCTGTACCTATCCTATATATACCCTCATTACCCACAAATGTTGAGGCATGATTTAAAGAGAAAACCCTAGCCAAACACATTGGGAATTAAAGATTGTCATCCCCACCTTTCTCTATACACTTGTTTGTGGTATCTCCTCAACCCTTTCCTCTCCATTTCCACACCATTAAGAGGTTGATAGCCCAAACACTTACCACACCCTTTGAGAGTGTTGTGTGACATTTTGGTGCTGCTGGGAAACATTGAAAGACGCCTAGAATGGCAGATGCAACATGGAGCTTGTTGCGGGATCTGGGGTGCTAGACAAGACACGGTTCCAAGAAGCCTTGTTGGAGTAGGAGTTTGGAGGGCTTAGGTGTGTCAGGTAGATTAGGCTTGGAGGGTCTCTTGCTAACCCATGTATCCCAACTGATTGTCTAGTGGATCGATTTCCGCTTGGAGGGCGGCGGAGAGGTTTTTTGTCGAGTTCTTCGATTTCCTCTTCGAAAACACGTCTCGGTGTTTTCTATGTTTGCATCCTTCTTCCATACTCTTTTATATTCCATTATACTGCTGTGTTGCTTAGTTTATAGATTAGAGTAGCTTATTTGTTCATCCGTTCGCATTTACACTATTCCGCACTTTGTAGTAAGTTAGTGTAAAATCTATCGAGCTGTAACTTTAATTGGAGAGTCTAAATAGCTCTTGTGTTTTTCAACACATTTTTGAGCTTTCATCTATTTTGTGGTGGGCATGGTAAGCAAATATCAATTGAATCAAAGATCACTTAAGTTAGTAGGAGTAAAGCATATACTCAAATATTTTAGGAGAATGAGGGGTTATATGTGTGTCCACCAAATTAAGGTTTTGATGGTTGTTGGATGCATAAATACTGACTTGTATTTTGATTGTGATTCATGAAGTTGGACTTCAAGATATGTGTTTATCCTAGGTGATGAAAATACACATAAGCGTAAGTATCATCTTATTAGAGAGATATGAGTACGTGAGAAGTAGTAGTAGTAGAAAAGATAATTTATGCAGTAAACCTGATTGAAACTTGTTTCCAAACCTTGCCTTAGAGTGACTATGAATTACTCCAAAGGGAAATAAGTGTTGGATATATTGTAAATTGTCTTTAAAGGCAAGTGGGAGATTGTTAGGGTTTATGCCCTGAAATCCAATTTATTGGCATGTGCGAAGGACCCTTTCCCTATGCCGAAGATTGATCAATTAGTGGATGCTACCTATGGGCACCCAATGATGAGTATTTTGGATGCTTTTCAAGGCTACCATTAGATCGCCTTAGTTGCTAGGGACTAAGAGAAGACAACATTCATCTCCTCGGACGCTAACTACCATTACACTATGATGCCTTTTGGGTTGAAGAATGCCAGGGCAACATATCAGCGAATGATGACTAGACTGTTTAGGGACAAGATTGGGCGAATAGTTGAGGTACATTTTGATAACATGGTGGTGAAAAGTAAGCAGGAGGCATGACATATAGAGGATCTTTAGGGGGTATTTGAAGTTCTCCGGAAACATAAACTACGCCTGAACGCAGACAAATATGCCTTCAGGGTGGAAGCCAGTAAATTCCTTGGTTATCTGATCACTAGTTGTGGGATAGAGATCGACCCTGACCAAATCGACGCCGTGCAGCCCAACGGAGGTATAGATCTTGATCAGAATGTTAGCTGCCATTAATCAGTTCATCTCTAAGTTTGACGATCATTGCAGTCCGTTCTACCAAATTCTAAAAAAATGGAGGGGATTTCAATGGAATGAGCAATGTGAAAAAGCTTTCCAAGACTTGAAGGAAATTGCCTCATTATTTTCAAGCTCATACTATCTATGTCCTAATCGAGCACCCTCTGTAGTCGTTATTAAAGAGGTCAGACTTCATGGACTGGATAGCTAAATGGGGGACCCAACTAGGGTCCTTCGATATAAGGTACAGGCCAAGGAGTTTGGTGAAGGGCCAAGTTCTTACTGACTTTGTTGCAGAGTTTTCACCGAAGAACAAGGGGGAAATGGTTTGCCATGTAAAATGTTAGGACATATGTGTTTTAACTTGTTTAAGAACATATGTCACTTAATTATGTAAATTGGCTAATCCTTTGACAAAACGCACTCTGCTTGTAATTGGGTAGATCTAGGTGTTTTTAATACTTCAAGAAACAATGTTTCAAGGTCAAGTGTTGAAGTCATCAAGTCTGTCCAAGAAAAAGTAAGTTGAAGTGCAGAATTTTTAAATCTCGACACCTCTCGATAGCCACCTCGACACCTGGCTATCTGTCGAGCTCTTCAGCTGATTCTTATCGCAATCTCGATAGCTTCTCGATAGCTGGTCGATCGATCGAGAAAGTTTTTGTCCCCTCGACACCTCCTCGACACCTCTCGATTGATCGAGGTTAAGATTCATTAAATCTCGACACCTCCTCGACACCTCTCGATCGATCGAGGTTACGAGAAATCAAAATTTTAGCTTTTTTGATTTTTGGGCCAGGTTTATGTATTTGAGTAGGGTTTCTTTTCTCACAACCCTAAACTTATATAAAGCGTATTTTAAAGGCCGTCACATGAGAGAATACAAGGAGAACATATGCAAAAGGTGATCGATACCTTATTCTCTCTGAAGGAAGCTACTGCGTCTTTGCGCCTTAGGGTTTTGTAACCAAGTGCTTCTTGATCTTTATTGTTGATGAAGTGAAGAACTTTGCAGCCAACATTCTTCTTCCTTAAGTTGGTGAGTGAGTCACGTATTGGAATTCGTGCAAAGGAGTTAGCCACGTACTGGGATCCGTGCAACAACAAAAAGGGTGGCGTTCATATATTGAAGAGTTCAGAGGTTCTGAAGCGGTAGAAGGTTTCTGCTGTGAGTTCATCTACGGGGATTGTAGAGTCTAGGGACAAAGGTTTTGTACTAGATCTGAAACTTCTCTTTACTATAGTGAATTGCTTTTCGGGAAGGTTTCCCCCCAGGTTTTTACTGTGAAACTGGTTGGTTTCATTGGTTTTCCTGGGTCATCATATCTTGTCTTATTTAATTTTTTCGCTGCATGATTTTGACATGATATTGATGTTTGTTTGTTTTAATAAATTTGATTCATAATAAATCTAATTAACAACTTGGGTTTAAAACTTGTTAATTCTATCAATCGGGGTCATAAATTTCCCAACAAGTGGTATCAGAGCGGGTTCACTCTGATTGGATTAATTTCCTGAGTGTGATCCATTGACCCCTGTTGTCATGGATAGAGGACAATCTTTATTTATTCCTCCTTTATTTGATGGAACTAATTATGCGTACTGGAAAGTTCGTATGAAAGTGTTCTTGCAAGCTCTAGGTGAACAGGTATGGCAAGCTATTGAAGTTGGCTGGATTAAGCTGAAGGAAGCGCCTGTGGATTGGGATGATGCAACAATTGTAGCTGCAAATTTCAATAGTAGGGCCTTGAATGCTTTGTTCTGTGGGGTGATCAATGAAGAATTCAATAAAATATCATCCACGGAAGTTGCCAAGGAAGCATGGACCATTCTTGAGACCACCTATGAAGGTACCAAGGTAGTAAAGACTGTGAAGCTTCAACAACTCACTAGTAGTTTTGAAGAAATAAGAATGGAGAAGGATGAGACCTTTGATGAGTTCTATGCCAAACTCAAGGATATTGTGAATTCTGCTTTCAACCTTGGAGAATGTATTGTAGAATCCAAAATTGTTAGGAAAATCCTTAGGTCCTTACCTGAAAGATTCCATGCCAAGATCACTGCCATTGAAGAAGTCAAGGACATTGATCAAATTCCTTTGACTGAGCTTGTAGGGAACCTTCAAACCTATGAGATGGGATTAGGCTCAATGGGAAAAGGTGGAAAGAGCAAAAACTTAGCTCTTAAAGGTATAGAGGAAGAGATTGAGGACTCTGAAAGTGAAGATGAAGATGAAGATGATGATGAGGATGAAGATCTATCCTTCATAACTGATGAGATTATCAAGCTTCTTCAGTTTAGGAAAAAGGATAAGGACAAACCTCCTAGGAAACCTAAATCCTCTAGGAAAGGCAAGAATGAGAAACCCCTCATCAAATGCCATGAGTGCAAAGGTTTTGGTCATATGAGAATAGAGTGTCCAAACTACCTCATGAAGGAAAAGACCAAGGAGTCAGAAGATAAAGGGTTGGTTGCTACTTGGAGTGATACTGAGGATGACTCTTCTGATGAGTTTGTGGATGAATGTCGTCAAGTTATGGCCTTTGCTGCCACAACCGATAAGGTGATTGTGAAGAGTGCTAGTGACAGTGAGTATTCTTCTGATAATGAAGTACCTAAGAAGATGACCCTTCAGGAAGCCTCTGATAAGACTGGCTTAAGATATGCTGTTTCCTCCAGCCCCTCCTCATCCACAGCTTCTAGATCAAGGACTATCTTTGTGCCACAATTTGAAAAAGGTAATAGAGGTATGAAATCCAAAACTAATCTGGCTAATTCTAAATCCTTTGTTAAGCCTTGTGTTTGTCATCATTGTGGTGTTGCTAGACATATTCGTCTTAATTGCTTTAAGTTGTATCCTCATAAGCAATTGTCCAAACGGTCACAAGTTTCCTCTCAAGCACCTACACCTTTGTTTGGAGAGTTATTAAAAGTCTTGAGCTTTTTAACTCAATTTCAGGAGAATTTTATTTCTTCTATGTCCTTTAGTAGACATACTAGGACACGTGCCTTTTCATCTTCACGGCCAAAGACTCGTGCTGTGTGGGTGAGAAAGGAGCCTAAGACTTAATTGTTTTTTTTTTTTTTCCTCTGCTTTAATTCTTTCTATCTAAAGTAGGACTTTCTTGCTTGATCTCTTATCTGTTCTTGGAATTATGCTTTCATACATCTGCATATTTCTATCATGTTTTCATGCATATGCATCTTTCTTTCATGCATACATGTTGTTTATCTGTTTTTGTTTGGTTATTTAGTTTTTATTTGGTTTTGTTTTCAAAATAAAATAAAAAAGGAAAAATTAGAAAAATACAAAAACAGTGTGTGTTTTGTGTACATTGGTACTTGTATACCTTGGATGGCCAATGAAACAAAGTTTTCTAAACTTTGTATCTCTTGTAGCTTAGATGAGCATCTCTATGCACAACTAAGCAAGTGAGCTTTGTGGCTCTTGTTTGTGATGAGTAAGATTAGGTTATATCTTAAAACTTAACACTCATATCACTCTTTTTGACGGGTAGTACTAGAAATCCTAAGAGAAAGGCATAAATAACCATCTCACCACTGTTGCCCGCCAATCATAATATGACACCTGTATGCTTCGGCATAGCAAAAGTGCTGTGTCAAAGACATTCGTATGCTTCGGCATAGCAAAAGTGCTGTGTCAAAGACATTTGTATGCTTCGGCATAGCAAAAGTGCGATGTCAAATGCTTAACATCTTGGGTATTTCTTTTCTCCTTTTTATGCCCATGTATGATATGCTAAAATAAAAGAAAACATGCAAAGAAAATAAAAAGCAAAAAGATTAAAAATGCTTTAAATATGGTTGCAAGCGTGTATTCTAGGAGATGTGGGAGTTATAGGATGTACCTCTAAGGTGATAGTCCCCATCAAACAGTTATGATTGTGTGTGAGTTAAAAGTTATTTTCTCATATCTCAGATCGTCATAACATGTATACACATATGCAATCTTGCGATGTTTTTCACACACAACACGTAATATTCTTTGCTACTTTTGATACATGTGCAGGTACAATGTGATTTGGCCATCACAAAGGTTTTACATGTGCTAATGTATGCTCACTAAACTGTCTTGACTTATTTTTGAAATATAAAATTGGTTAGACTTGTTTAGTGTCTGTGTGTGCGTGTTTTGGGATTTATGTGCTTAACATTTTTCTTGTTTTTCACATGTTTTGCATCCTTCTATTATCTTGTCATCCATAGCATCTCGTTTCATTACATTCATGCATTTATATGAATTTCTTTGTACCCCCTTGATTATCCTTGATCATCTTTATGTTTCTCGGGTTAGGCTTTTTAGCTTCTTGTACCCTTTATCAATCATGACAAAAAGGGGGAGAGAAATTTGTGACTTTGTGGTTTCTTTTTTAAGATTCTACAAGTTAGGGGGAGAAATACATTCCTTTGTAAGGGGGAGATGTGTTCCATTTTGTTAGGGGGAGTGCTTACTTCCTTGCTCTTGTACCTTGGGTCTTGTGACCATATTTACATACATTGTGTTTATCTTCTTTATATGCTGATGTATGTTTCTTTCACCTACCTTACATGTGTTGTTTCTTTTCTTTCTTCATACACATGTTTCTTATACTTGTATGCAATCTAATTATTTCTGTTTCACACAAGATGCCTTGATGAGTTTTGTTTTAAAGTGTTTCAGAAATACAGGTTGTCAAAGTCTACTTATCATAAGCTCTCTTCTTACAAAGTTTTTCAAGAGTTTGTGTTAGGATAGATTTTATTGTATTTAACAAGTGAATATGAGTTGAGTGATTTATGACTTCTCTCATATGCTCATTTGTTTGTTGTGGTTTTGTCACGGATTGCCAAAGGGGGAGATTGTTAGGACATATATGTTTTAACTTGTTTAAGAACATATGTCACTTAATTATGTAAATTGGCTAATCCTTTGACAAAACGCACTCTGCTTGTAATTGGGTAGATCTAGGTGTTTTTAATACTTCAAGAAACAATGTTTCAAGGTCAAGTGTTGAAGTCATCAAGTCTGTCCAAGAAAAAGCAAGTTGAAGTGCAGAATTTTTAAATCTCGACACCTCTCGATAGCTACCTCGACACCTGGCTATCTGTCGAGCTCTTCAGCTGATTCTTATCGCAATCTCGATAGCTTCTCGATAGCTGGTCGATCGATCGAGAAAGTTTCTGTCCCCTTGACACCTCCTCGACACCTCTCGATTGATCGAGGTTAAGATTCATTAAATCTCGACACCTCCTCGACACCTCTCGATCGATCGAGGTTACGAGAAATCAAAATTTCAGCTTTTTTGATTTTTGGGCGAGGTTTATGTATTTGAGTAGGGTTTCTTTTCTCACAACCCTAGACTTATATAAAGCGTATTTTAAAGGCCGTCACATGAGAGAATACAAAGAGAACATATGCAAAAGGTGACCGATACCTTATTCTCTTTGAAAGAAGCTACTGCATCTTTGCGCCTTAAGGTTTTGTAACCAAGTGCTTCTTGATCTTCATTGTTGATGAAGTGAAGAACTTTGCAGCCAACATTCTTCTTCCTTAAGTTAGTGAGTGAGTCACGTATTGGAATTCGTGCAAAGGAGTTAGCCACGTACTGGGATCCGTGCAACAACAAAAAGGGTGGCGTTCATATATTGAAGAGTTCAGAGGTTCTGAAGCGGTAGAAGGTTTCTGCTGTGAGTTCATTTACGGGGATTGTAGAGTCTAGGGACAAAGGTTTTGTACTAGATCTGAAACTTCTCTTTACTATAGTGAATTGCTTTTCGGGAAGGTTTCCCCCCAGGTTTTTACTGTGAAACTGGTTGGTTTCATTGGTTTTCCTGGGTCATCATATCTTGTCTTATTTAATTTTTCCGTTGCATGATATTGATGTTTGTTTGTTTTAATAAATTTGATTCATAATAAATCTAATTAACAACTTGGGTTTAAAACTTGTTAATTCTATCAATCGGAGTCATAAATTTCCCAACATAAAATGTCGCCCATGGAAGGTATTTGTGGATGGTGCATCAAGTGCTATTAGGGCTGGTGCCGGTATTGTCATTATCACTCTAGAAGGAGTATGATTGGAGCATTCTTTTAGGTTGGGGTTCAAAGCCTCTAACAATGAAGCTGAGTACGAGGCCTTCCTCGTTGGATTAAGAATCATCTTAGGTATGGGTGCTCAAGACGTAGGGATTTATTCAGATTCCCGGTTGGTTGTTAACCAAGTGCAAGGCAGTTTCGAAGCACAAGATTCCCGAATGAAAGCCTACTTGTAGGTGGTAAGGCAACTAATGAATGAGTTTTGTACAACAAAGGTGGCCCAAATATCTTGGGCACAGAATCGACATGCTGATTCACTGGCTACGTTGGCATCATCGATGATAGGGGAGTTGCCTCGGTTGATTAAGGTAGAACTCATAGAAGAACCGAGCATTAATACGGCGATTGGTGCTAATGCTAATGAAGTCAAAGTGGCCATGATTTTGACGACCAGGTCATGTTGGATGGACCCAATCATTAAGTTCTTAGCCAACGACCAAAATCTAGATGATGAAAAGGAGGCTAACAGGGTTCGCCGGGTAGCTGCTCAGTACTGGTTATCGGTAGATCACAAGTTATACTGAAGATCTTTTAGGGGGCCATACCTTCTATGTTTGCACCCTGAGAAGGTAAGCGAACTCTTGGCCGAGTTGCATGACCGAGTTTGTGGCAATCATGTAGGAGGATGTTCGTTGGCACACCGAGTAATGACTCAGGAATTTTGGTGGCCACAGCTGCAAAAGGATGCCGTCGAATATGTACATAAGTGTAAACAGTGCCAAAAGCATGCCCCTTTGATCCATCAGCCAGCTGGTCATCTGAATCCAGTCAATAATCCCTGGCCCTTTGCACAATAGGGGTTGGATATTCTTGGCCCATTCCCCCATGCAATGGGTAATCAGAGGTTTGTATTGGTGGCTGTTGATTACTTCACCAAGTGGGCAGAAGTAGAGGCTTTAGCTAATATTCAAGACATGGACATCAACAAGTTTGTGTGGAAAAATATAGTCACGAGGTTTGGAGTGCCAGATTCACTGATATCTGACAATGGACTACAATTTGACAGTAGGGCTTTTCATGAGTTTTGCAGTGATCTCGGCATCAAGAATAGGTACTCCACCCCAGCATATCCACAGAGCAATGGCCAAACCAAAGCCACTAACAAGGTGATTGTAAACGGATTGAAAAAAAAGGCTAGATGGTGTGAAGCGAGATGGGTCGAGGAGCTGCATAACATTTTATGGGCATTCCAAACGACGCTTAGGAGGTCCACGGGAGAAACTCCATTCTCTCTCACATATAGAGCAAAAGTTGTAATACCAGCCAAGGTTAATTTGTGTAATGCGTGGGTTGCTGAATTTGACCTTGCCTAGAATGGCAAACTGCTAGTGGAGCGTTTAGATTCATTGGAGGAATACCGAGAATCAACATCTATACGGTAAGTCGAATACCAACAAAAGCTCACCCAACACTACAACAGGGACGTAAAGACTAGGAAATTTAGTGCTGGGGACCTGGTGCTACAAAAAGCTATAGGAAGTATGCGGGACATCAATGTCAGGAAGTTAGGCCCATCCTGGGAAGGTCTTTATATGGCAACCGCAATTGTAGGCGCAGGAGCATACTACTTGGAGGATTTGGATGAAAAACCATTTCCTTAATCGTGGAATGTTCACAACTTAAAGAAGTTTTATCACTGATTGGTTGTACGATGAGATGCCAATTAAATGTAATCATGTATGTATGTTTCACTAATTAGAATGGTGGTATCTATTCATGTAGGTGTAGTTAATCTTATTATTGTTATCACCAGCCAACAAACATGCAGAGAATCATAAAGAATAAAAGGGCTTGTTCCAGCCTAAGGACAGAAGCCTGTCCTCGGTTTGATCTTCATCACCGGGCAAGAGGAAACCTTAATCTAAAATTGCCTAAGGACAGAAGCCTGTCCTTGGTTCGATCTTGATCATCGGGCAAGTGGAAACCTTAATCTAAATTAACTAAGGATAGAAGCCTGTTCTTGGTTCAATCTTCATCACCAAACAGGTGGAAACCTTAATCTAAAATTGTCTAACGACAGAAGTCTGTCCCTGATTCGATTTCCATCATCGGGCAGGTGAAAAGTGGAAACCTTAATCTAAATTAACTAAGGATAGAACCCTATCCCTGGTCCGATCTTCATCACCGAGCAGGTGGAAACCTTAATCTAAAATTGCCTAAGGTCAAAACCTTGTCCCCAATCCAATCTTCATCACCGGGCAGGTGGAAACCTTAATCTAAAATTGCCTTAGGTTAGAAACCTGTCTCTGGTTCGATCTTCATCATCGGGCAGGTGGAAAACTTAATCTAAATTAACTAAGGACAGAACCCTGTCCCCGGTCTGATATTCATCACCAGGAAGGTGGAAACATTAATCTAAATTAACTAAGGATAGAACCCTGTCCCTAGTCCGATCTTCATCACCAGGCAAGTGGACACCTTAATCTAAAATTGCCTAAGGTCAGAACCTTATCCTCGATCCAATCTTCATCACCGGGCAGGTGGAAACCTTAATTTAAAATTGCCTAAGGTTAGAAACCTGCCTTTGGTTCGATCTTCATCATCGGGCAGGTGGAAAACTTAATCTAAATTAACTAAGGTTAGAAACCTGTCCTTGGTTCAATCTTCATCACCGGGAAGGTGGAAACCTTAATCTAAATTTCCTAAGGACAAAAACCTGTCCCCGATTCGATCTTTATCACCGGGTAGGTAGAAGCCCTATTTTTGATAATTCGTTAAGGACATGTTCCGGGCTCAAATTTCATCGTTGGGCCAGTGAGGGCCTCGCATTAAATGTTCCTAATGACACTCTAACAAAACTCCCCACAGTAGATGTCCTTATGCCCGGTCAACTTCACACTAGGTAAGGAGTTGCTCTTACATTTAAGAAGTCTCCTCAGACTTGTTCCAACCACTATATTAGGTGAAATAATGCCATTCTGAGCTACCAGGCTAGTTTTAATAATGAATGAGGGGCAAACGAAAACAAACACACTGATAAAACAATAGATTATAAGATGCTTGGCCTCCATAACCAAATAATAAAAACTTAAAAAATATAAAGAACAATTAAAATTAAATAAGCATTTTTTTTACCATAACCTGGTAACCTTGGGAAGGAGAAACTTAATGTCCAAGTTAAAGAATGAAAAATAAAATAATTGTTTGGTCACCACAACTTGGTGACTAGGCAATACCAGGAAAATGAAAAGTAGATGCACAAGAAGAGAAAACTAAGATTAAAAAGCATTAAACGGCAGGGCTAGTTAGGAAAAGTTGAACTATATCATCTGAATGTTGCCCTGCGACATCCTTGGTAGATGGTCGTTGGGTCTCTTCATGGCCTGGGGCATTAAGATTACTAGTAACCTCTAGATCAAGATTCTCCACATGTGTATCAATGGCCTCTACTAGTTCTCTCATGCTGGGTGTATCCTCGTCATCAACAGCATCAGCCTGACTCTGGATTAGGAAAGTAAGCGTAGGGCGGGGGATCTATTTTGACTTCCACAATTGAAATTCCCCAGGTACCCCTGTTGCCTGAAGGGTAGCCAACAAACCCTCCTCAAACCCCTAGGTCCGAGCTTGGAGAACGACGGGCTCCACGGAGTTCTTAGCATCTGCGAACCCTTTGTTATACCACTTATTCTCGCATGCTTCCAAAGCTGCCTTGAGGTCAATAACTTCTTCAGCACAGGCCAAGTTCAATCTTTCGACTTTCGCTAACTTCAGCTTAGCTTCCCCCAGTTTCAACTCCATCCGCTGACCTTTTCACAGCTAGCTGCTGAGCCGTTTCCAAGGATTTTGCCTTCTTTTCTACCATCTCAGCTTCCTTAATCTTATCTCGGGCTGTGTTAATGGCAACATCCTTAAGCGCCTTCTCCCGTTCACCATCTTCAACGAGCTCACTTACCCTCTCACCAAGCATATGAGTAATCTGCGTAGCCTAACAACATCACCACATCCAAATTAGGAAAATGCAAAGAAAAGAAAGAAGAGGGGAATTGTTCATACAACAAAATAGATAATAGTGGAGTGAAAGAGCTTACCGTAATGGTATGCCATTGCAACCACCGCACAATGGAATTCTCAGCACCATTCAACCAAAACCAAATGTCTTCAGGAAGCAGCAAGTCACTCACCAAACTTTGTGCCACTCTCCCTCCCTTACCTTGAGCCCACGTCCTTACATTCGTTGTGGCCAGTAAAGGCTCACTACCTAGCGTGAATGTAGGCTGCTAGTTAGGCACAGCCTGAGAAGAAGAGGCAACTTTAGTACCACCTGGAGCTACGAGTTATGTGCCACTCACCTGTTCCTGGATTACGATCCCACCAAAGGGATGGGGAGAAGTCTTAGTTGGGGCCTTACTTGCCGTTTTGAGTGATGGATCATCTACAAGCTGTTTCTTCTTCTGCCAGCCAGAAGGGAGAGGAGGAGGAGGAGTACGTTCCTTAGGGCGGGCTTGCTAAGGCTGGGCCAAAGGCCATGAGCCGGACAAAAATCGGTTAGTAGTTAGCTTCCTCCTAGTTACCATTTCTAACTCTTGTTCATCCGCAACTACTCCTTACTCGGTTGCCTGTTCTTCGGTTGCTGGGTCTTGGCCTTCGATGGGAATGTGTGCCTCTTCCCACGGAGCTCAAGAAACTCGTTTGGCTGATTCGTCCCTGACCGAGGCAAGATCTTCTACAGTTATATAGTTAGGACCAATGTCTCGGGCTTCGCCGGTAGTCTACGAGGGGAGGGGGGGAGGAAGTTGGCGTGTTGGACATCGATGTAGGACAACAATAGGCTATCAACTGATAAGGCTTGCCTGAAGGGTTGCCAAGTTTTGTATACCAGGGTGTAGCTGAGTATAAGGTACGATGCTCGAAGTTGCTCGTTTGTATGAACAAATATCTCAAACCTGAGCACAAAGTTCAGATCCCTCACGTGCACTACTCTAAGATTAGGGAGAAATACTTCACTATCTGTAGCAAAGGAATACAGTGAATTAGCATTCAAAAAAGTAAAAACAATCACTGTTAAAGAAAATAATAATGTAAGGTTGAAATTTATCAAGCATCTTTTTGGCTTTATTCCGTGCCAATTTTATTATAATTTAAGCACTTAGTAACCCTGTATTTAGGTGGAATTATTGTAAGGGTAGTGTGTGAGAAGATGCAAATAAAAGCTCAAGTATGTGCAAGAAGGCAGAGTTTCGCAGTTAGGACTCGCGGCTTACCCGCGACTGGTAAGCCGTCAAATGCTGGCATATGAGATGCACATAGGTGAGCTGAAGGGTCGCGCCAGCTATTGCACTACAGGATAAAAGTTTCAGGCTGGTCAGGCTGTTACGACGCGACTTGAACTCGTGACTTGGGCAAGCCGCGAGGTCAAGCCGCCAATCAGCCCTGTTTGACAAAAACTGACTCTTTGTATTCCAAACACACACTACTATATATAGACCCTTATACCCACTAAATTGAGAGAGCTTCTAGAGAGAATTTTGTGAGAGAAACCCTAGAGAAAACAAGATTGCCTCATCCCTAATCTTTACCTTAGAGACTCTACAAATTCCTCTACTCTCTTTCTCTCCATTGTCACATCCTTGAGAGGTCATTGACCAAATCCTTATCTCACCACACCCACATCTATGAGAAGGTTTATTTGGTGCTAAGGGAAGTAGTTTGGAAGGAACCAATATACATTGGTTGATGCTATGGTATAGTAGCAAAATCCGGGAAGCTAAAGAAGAAATAGGTTCGGCGTAACCTCGTTGGAGCAAGAAGCTTGGAGGGCTTAGGTGCTTGGGTCGATTAGGTTTGGAGGGTCTTCTGCTGTTAATGTATCCCAACTACATTCTTTAGTGGATTATTTACCGCTTGGAGAGCGGCAGAGAGGTTTTACGCCAAGGACTTCAGTTTCCTCTTCGATAACACATCGTGTGTTGTTCGTGTGTTTACATCTTCCCTTTCTTTATCTTTGCCTTATATTTACTGCAATGGATGTGTTTATATTTGTCTTAGATTTTTTATCAATTCTGTTATAAGCTTGTTATCATGTTCCGCACATTAATTGTTTGATATAAAACTTGAATTGGTAATTTTGTAATTGGGGGTCCAAATGTTTAAAGGTGTTTTACACGTTTTTTTTTTAATTTTCAATTGGTATCAGGGCGGGTAGACTTATTGTGGTTTAAATACCTATGTGTGATCCTTGACCCCTTGTGTTTATTTACCATGGATTGTGCTTTATATGCCTCTTTGTATAATTTGGCTGATGATAAATGTAAAATTCCACGTGTTTGTGAAAAGGCCTCTATGAGTGATAATCCTCATGATTGTGATGCTATGTTACATGAATCTTTGGATACTGTTGATATTCCTAATATCAAATCTTTGAAGAAAATTACTAAGAAGTTTCAAAAGAATTTGAGCAAGTTATTTTGTGAAAATGATGATTTGATTGCTAAGCTCAATGAAGCAAACAAATTGATTGAAAAATATAAGAAACTTGCTTAAAATTCTCTTGAAAAGCTGAAAGAGTTTGAATGTTTGAATATGGACTTGGATGCCAAACTTGTTTTGTCTAACAAACTTGTTGATGAGATAAAATATGAAAATGGATCTCTTAAGATGCATACCAAGTGTTTGATTGCTGAACCTATTGTTAAAAAGGGTGAAAATATTTATTACAATCATGTTGTGGTACCCGATTGTGTGCCTATTGTGTGTTCTACCTTAAAGGACAAATCGGTGTACATTCCTTCACATAAAAGAAATCAAAAGGTGGAGAGAAAAGCTGTTAAGCCAAAGCCTCTGTTTAGATCTCAACTTAAGGCTTCAAATGGATCTAAGTTTGTTCCAACTTGCCACCATTGTGGTGTGATTGGTCATATAAGACCCCAATGTCATAAGTTGAAGAGAGAACAAAACCATGTTGCTAGATTCCTTCCCAAAAAGCCTAGTAGACCTAAACGCATTGTTTGTCACCATTGTGGTGCCATTGGTCATCTAAGACCTCAATGATCTAAGTTTCATTCTTTTAAAAGAATCAAAAGAAAAGAGAAACTTGAGCTTCTTGAAAGTTGTGCTAAAAAGGGTAAACTGAATTTGAGTGATAATAGCATGTTGTTAAAGAAAGTGTTTAATGCTCTTAACTCCTTGACTATGTGCATCTCCAGTTCTTATTCTTACAACCCTCGTTTTACTTCTCTTGTGACACTCATTCCAAACAATTGTTCTGTTTGGATGAGGAAGGGTTCCTATAGTTGAGCTTTTGCTCTTTTGGTCCTTGATCTAATTCTTTCGATCATTGTAGGACCCTTCATGTATTAGATGCTTCATTATCATGCATTTGTGCATCATGCATTTTTTTTTTCATTGGTTTGTTTTTGTTTTTTATCTTACTTTTATGTCTTTGTTTTGTGTGAGTAAAAATCCAAAACCACATAAAAAGTGAAAAATTCAAAAAGTTTGATTGTGTATGTTTGAGCACATATCACATGTGAGTTTTGCCTTGTACCTTCGTACAAATGATTTTATGCATTTACGAACTTAGCTTGTTCTTTATGCACTCATATCTTTGTCGGAAAAATCTTGACATCTTTGTGTGATTGTTGTAAATCGATCTTCAAGCTTGTCATAAATAATTCGTCAATAGTCTTGTTGGTTTTGAGACATGCATAGACTTGTACCTATATATCTTCCCAGTCTTTATTTTGTTGTTTTTGCTTAAAGAGCTCACCAAATGTAAATCTGCAGAAGCCTATCGCACATACTAGTATTTGACTAGGAAAAAGGGAAAGCGACCAAAATAAAATGTATGATGCCCAAAAAGCCAAAGGCTTATTCATCAAATTGAAATATCAAAAATTTTAGGAATCAATCTCACAATGAGATGTATTGATTCAAAATGATCAAATGTTATGATTTATAAAGAAGTCAAATGAAAAGCTTCAAAGATATGTAATCATTTTCTGGTTGGAGGTCATATATGTTCTTTTCTATAATTGAGATAGACCACTTGATTTAGTACTAGTTGTGTATGACTTGATTGAATTGATCATTGAAGATTCACTCTAGACTATGGACTATTCCACACTTGATACACACACATAACACACATGCCTAATGTTCAATGAATGCCTTATTCATTTGTTTGATTGTACTTGTTTTAAATGTGATGTGTGTGTGCTCAAGTATATATGGATCAATCCAAAAAGATTTTTGATCATTTTATATGTTTTTGGAAGTGATTTTTATCACTTTTTGTGTTCATGTTTAGCGCTTACAATGTTTTTCGGTGTTTAAACATGTTTTGTGTTGAAAAACAAGTGTCAGAGTTTTTCACAACTCACTCACGACTTGTTCACGACTTAATCGCGACTTGCCAGTTGCCAACTCCAATCGCTAGTTTCATCCAAAAGTTTTGGCGTCTCACTCGCGACTTGCGTAATTTTTGTGACTGAAATTCGCGACTCACCTAATCGCGTAACGCCCAAAAACAACTTTTTAAAGGGCTTTTGGTGGGAAACCTGTTTTAAACCTCTCCCATCCTTTGTTAAACCCCTCTTTCACTATTTTTACATCAAAACTCAATCAATTTGAATGGTTTTTCATTCCATTAACATCTCCAAGGTAATTATGAACTCTTTTCATTGTTTTTGATTGTTAGACTATGTTTTGGAGAGTTTTGTGCTATTGGTTGAGCTTTTCATGATGTTCATGTATTGTTTCACATTGTTGTTCCTAGTGCGCATGCTAGGTGTTTGAGAAAATGCTTCTTAAGCATTTTCTCACTTGTTTGGATTTCGATGAGTATCAAACTTTGGGGTTTCTCATGTTTTCTCATTAGGAACATGTTTGGTTCATTGGTTGTGTCTTTATCACACTTTGCCCCACATGTGCATTTTCCATGCATTGGTTATGCATTGCACATTGTTACCTCTTACACACACCTTGCTACCCTTGTCATGCTTTAGTTTATACCTTGTTTCTTCATACTACCATGTCATATTTGCCTTATGCTTTGTAGCATTTTTCTTTGTCTTAGGTTTGAGCTTCATTTTCTCATTCATCTCACACCCCTCATGCATCATAATCATTGTTCATACCTTCATCTCTTGCCCTTGTTTCTCCTTGACCCTTTGTCTATTCTTGACAAAAAGGAGGAGAGTATACTTTAGAAAGTACACCGAAGAGTTTTTGTCATTTCTATATGACCCTTGTGTACATTCTTAGGGGGAGAAATTCTATTTCTCATGCACATTTGTAGGGAGAGAGATATTTCATAGGGGAGATGCATATACCAAGAGGGAGAAGACATTGAGCTAATAAGAAAACTTTGTTTTGGTGTTTGGTCAAGTTGCTCACATGTTTCACATCATGTTTACTTGATCGCAATTTACTTGCATTATACTTGCCTGTTTATTACTTGCTTTACCTTGAGGGTCTAATATGTTTTGTGCAAGTGTTTCAGGTTACAGGTATATATGTTACAAGTATATATGTTCCAAGTTCATCACAGCTCCTATGATTCATGATAAGGGAAGTGATATGATAAAGGAAGTACTTTATTATTTGTACCTGTTACCTTTGTAGGTTTTTAAGGTTAATAGTTTGTTTTTGTACCCATGTTGCTTATGTAAGCTTTAAGGGTTTGGTTTTATGCACACTTGTCGGCCTTTATAGTTTGTGCCATGCTTTATGCGGCCTTTGTGCTTTGTTAAATCAGTACTTCTAACCTAATGCTATGCATTCCCTTTTAAGTACGGTCACTCTTATACCTGTGTAGGATTTTTCCTAGATGCACATACTTCATGTTTTGTGCATAGGTTGAGTGCTGGTCATTCAAGTGATTTGCCTTATGTTTGTCAACTTGAATGTTCGGATGTTCACTCCAAGTGTGAATGAGCACTGTGATCACTTGGTTATAGTGATTGCATGTTTTGGTCTTGCTATGGTCTATTGCTTTACTCCATTGTGCTTGATTGCATTATGCTTGCTCCATTTACATTACAAGTTTTCTGCATACAATGAACTTATTGTGTTGTTGTGTTTCAGGAGTTACTTGTTCTTATGGATCTAAAACTTCATAGATTCTAGAGTTAGGTGTGAGTGAGTTTTCCAACTGTTCCTAACTCATGCGTTAAGTCTAGAGTTTGTTTTAGGGTTTTGTCACAGAATAGCCAAAAGGGGAGATTGTAAGGTTGAAATTTATCAACCATCTTGTTGGCTTTATTCCATGTCAATTTGCTTGTAATTTAAGCACTTAGTAACCCTGTATTTAGGTGGGATTATTGTAAGGGTAGTGTGTGAGAAGATGTGAAGAAAAGCTCAAGTATGTGCAAGAGGGCAGAGTTTCGCGGCTAGGACTCACGGCTTACTTGCAACTGACAAGCCGCCAAATGTTGGCACGTGAGGTGCACACAGGGGAGCTGAAGGGTTACGCTAGCTGTTGCACTACAGGACAAAAGTTCCAGGCTAGCCAGGCCATTACGTTGCGACTTAAACTCACAACTTGGACAAGCTGTGAGGTCAAGCCACCAATCAGCCCTATTTAGCAAAAACTGACTCTTTGTATTCCAAACACACACCACTATATATAGACCCTTATACCCATTAAATTGAGAGAGCTTCCAGAGAGAATTTTGTGAGAGAAATCATAGAGAAAAACAAGATTGCCTCATCCCCAATCTTTACCTTAGAGACTCTAAAAATTCCTCTACTCTCTTCCTCTCCATTGTCACATCCTTGGGAGGTCATTGACCAAATCCTTATCTCACCACACCTAGTCTATGAGAAGGTTCATTTGGTGCTAAGGGAAGCAGTTTGGAAGGAACCAATATACATTGGTTGATGCTATGGTATAATAGCGGAATCTAGGAAGCTAAAGAAGAAATAGGTTCGGCGTAACCTTGTTGGAGCAAGAAGCTTGGAGGGTTTAGGTGCTTGGGTAGATTAGGCTTGGAGGGTCTTCTGCTTTCATGTATCCCAACTACATTCTTTAGTGAATTATATACCGCTTGGAGGGCAGCGGAGAGGTTTTATGCCAAGAACTTCAGTTTCCTTTTCGATAACACATTGTGTGTTGTCCGTGTGTTTGCATCTTCCCTTCCTTTATCTTTGCCTTATATTTACTGCTGTGGATGTGTTTATATTTGGCTTAGATTTTTTATCAATTCTGTTATAAGCTTATTATCATGTTCCGCACATTAATTGTTTGATATAAACTTGAATTGGTAATTTTGTAATTGCGGGTCCAAACGTTCAAAAATGTTTTACACATTTTTTTGAACTTTCAAATAAGTTAGTGATTGGTACAAACCAACTTCATGCCTCGAAAGTGGGCAAGGAATTTCATTGGCAAACCAATTGTTGATTAGCTGAAAGAACTCCCCAGCGGAATTCCTATTAGAGTTAGGTAGGCATGAAATTAACCGTATCCGCATGTCTCTAACTTTTAAGTAATAGTTAGTCTTCTTATTTCCACACAAATTGTACATGAAGTTTATATCATGATGGTTTAGTTGCAAAACCGTATAACTAATTAAACCTACTACACAACTAACTACCTAGTAAAAATTGGGAGGAAGTTAGTTGGGACACAACCCATAAAACCTAAGGGTATTGAGCAAGAGGGGGTCCATGGGAAACCGGACCCCACCTTCCAAGATTGCCATCAGAGGGAAAAAGGCAATATTAGCCCCTTTGTGGAGAGCAATTTTGCGCTTATGGCAATATGCTACATTCACATCCTCAGGGATGTTGAATGTTTGCCTAAAGGTAGCTAAAGAGGCCTCAGTATTTAGGAGGTGAGCATAACACATCTTACACTCTAAAATTGAGGAGAAAATCTTGAAGGAAGAAACTAAATGAAGGAGAGAGGTAGAAAACTTACTTTAGGTTCTAGGAAAAGAAGGATTTTGGGTTGAAGGATGAATGCACAGAAGAATGCATGGCAGAGAGGAGAATTTTAGGGTGAAGGTAAGCAAGAAAAAGGCGAGAAACCTTTTCGTAACCTCCACACGCGTGGCATTGGGATGCGAACCGTCAAATCATAATGATGGTTCCATCCTGACAGTCTGGCGTAATGCCTCTTCCTAGGGCAAATTAATGGTTAACCTGTCCACTTAGTGACTAACCATCGAGCTTCCCGAGGAGCGTTTGGTGCTTGGTATCCTTGATCCATTCTCGGTCACTGGGCATGAATCAAAAGGGGGCTAATGTACAGGGCACGACTTCCCTTGAGGTCTTTGTGTCTGTAAGGCCCAATGTATTGGTGCCACATATGCAGAGTTTTTACCTTGATAAGCATCGGACCTTGGACCTTGAGGGCCTTATGCGCGCATATGAGCTCTC
This sequence comes from Quercus variabilis, assembly GCA_030445155.1. NCBI lineage: Eukaryota > Viridiplantae > Streptophyta > Magnoliopsida > Fagales > Fagaceae > Quercus > Quercus variabilis. The sequence continues at coordinate 18,415,995 of CP129448.1, read as the reverse complement.
TTGGGCTCACAAACTTGACCAAGATAAGCCTTGGTACCCTTCCAAAACTCAAGGTCCACAACCATACCATTATGACACGAACTGTAAATGTGGTTCATTGCCGATCAACTCTAACACGACCGGGAAATGCCAATTTCCCCGAAATGCGTGCTCTTAGGTGCTTGGTATTGCCTTGGGAAACAATGTCGCTAGGAAGATCTCCTTTGGTGAGGAGCCAGTTCCAATGCCACTCTCATCACACCTCACTCCCAACTAAACACCCACTTAACAACAACAACATTGAACCTCCTCTCCCACTAGCCATAAGAGTAATCATAATTCTTCCACTAATTTTGGGGTATAAATAGGGGATGCTAAGGAAGGAAAATGGTGGTTGAGATGGCTCTGAAGAAAGTTAGAGCTGAGAATAATAGAGTCATAGAAGTGAGAGTGAAATAATACAAAGGTTTGAGGGATATCGTTGGGTCTCTTGGTAAGAACCACCCAAAGTAAGAAATCCAAAACCCACATTAGAAATATATTGTGAGCCTAAGTGTGAGCTAGCCCTTTAAGCTCATTTTGGGTGCCCACAAAACTTATTATAAAAATGTTATAAAAATATTATAAACATAATACTTATTAAAAAAGAAAACAAAGCACCCTCACAATCCCTTACTTTCATGGGGATTAAAAAAAAAAAAAAAAGGAACAACAAGTGAACATGCGTGAAGAAAGCATAGACAAATTATCACTTTAAGCAATACCAAAATTCCCTTTAAGCCATCATTTCATCTTCTCTCTTTTTGAACATTCCACATTTTTGATCTCCCTCCCTCCCACCCATCTGGACCGCTGATAGCTTCACCCTCACTTTTTATACTTTTGTGTGTGTGTGTGTGTGTGTGTGTGTGTGTGTGTGGGGGGGGGGGGGGGGTTTATTTAGTAATGTTATAACTATAAATTGTCAAATTTTTACTATTTTTTGTTTAAGCCCACTACTAATATTATATTTTTACTCACCAACAATTACTCACCAGTCACCACATCAACAATTTGTAAAAAAAATTGTAAAATAAATTGTGGTTTTAGCATTTTCCTTTTTTATAAGGTACTTTTTATTACTTTTCTTTCTTTTCCTTTGCTTCAATGATGGAGCTAAGTGGCGTTTTAGAAGACTATAGTTTTCATAAATATAATTTTTTTTTTTTTTTTTTTTTTTTGTATTTGTTTTTATGCTTCCTTAAAAAAAAAAAAAAAATTCTTTTGAAAAAATATTCTTTTACTTTAGGGAGGAATGCTTCGGAATGAAATGAATGAGCATATCCTCGTAGATACTTTATTCCTTCTTGTTAAACTTCGAAAGAAGTGAAGAAATAGAATATTCTTTTTTTTTTTTTTTTTTAACTTTCAATGCATTCTTTTCCGATCCTCCTCCAAAATGGATTGTAAATCATGATAATTATCCTTAAAATTAGGGGTGCACACGATGTGGTGTGTTAATGTTAAATGAACATTTTGCACTGCACCCTAGGGCTAGTGACTTGGGGTCTAAAAATTTCATACTAAGCCATATCATGGAAGGGTGCTGGCCCTCAGATACCCAATTTTGCAACTTATTTTCAATCTAATATGAAGGACGAAATGGTAATTTTGTACCAAAAGATAGCATATTAATTATGGCTGTTGGATCTGCAATCACTCATTTTAAAATGACCTTGACATCATGTTGAATAAAAAGACTAGTTATTAACCTTAATCAGACTACCAAATCAAAAGATATCAAGAAAACAAGTTTTAATGAGTAATGATGCATCCACACTAATGAGCCTAACCACACATGACTATGAACAATTAATTTTGATTGGTTCAATTTTAGTCAATTTTATTTTAATTAACTATGTCATAATCTCACTATTTTAGGCTAGGAAATTTGGTAAGTTTTCATGCACATGGTCACTTCTAATCACCCACATTAATAGTTGGTTTTAGTTAGCTTAACTAGTAAAGTCTCTGATGGTTGAATAAGAGATTTGGGGTTCAATCCTCGCCTACACCAAAAACTGATCGGTGTCTTGATCTGCTGATAAAAGAACTATTATTAGAAGCGGATGCCATAGATGAAAACTCTGTTAAAAAAAATCACCCACATTAATGCACTTTTAATATTTTTTTCAACATAAATTTTTATTAATTATATTGACAAATATATAAAGTCATAATGTTAGATTAATGGTTGATTGGGTTGATATCCTTAGGAGAATCAAGAATTAATTGCAAATTGGAGCAAAAAGAAGAGAGAAAGGCTAACTTGGGAGCAAGTAACAATCAGTTTCACCCTCTTTTCAAAATTTAATTTTCCCTCACCTTTTTTCCTTCTATTCCAAATTTAGTGCATTGGTTCAAGAATTCTTCACTCCCCATTATAAAAAGGGGATAGTCCTCTACAAGACACCAAATCCTCTCTTCTCCTCTGTTATGGTAAAGTAGAGCAAATGTTTGTCATCTCTGGTCTTACTAAGATTCAAGTTTCTTCCTTTCCTAAGTCCTAAGGAAGTTGAGCAAGTGTCCGTTATCTCTTGGTCTTACTAAGATTCAAGTTTTGAGTGAGCAAGATTCTACCTTCCCATAAGAACCACCAAAAGCCTCCTCCTCCACGGTGTTGAATTTTCATGCAAGTATACTTTCTTCCCTAAACTTGTTCACTTATGTTGTTATGATATTTATTTAGACCAAAACATGCTAGGTTAGGAATATGTTGTTTGAATATGCTTAAGTTTTCTTCACATGTTCTTGGTTGTTCTTCACATGTTCATGCATACACTAGCCTTAACAAATAAGTTCACTTCATATGAGATGTAGGTTGCTCTAAACAAAATGGCAATGATGTTACAAGAGTTATGTTGTCATGCTTCAATTTAATCATACATATATCACTTTAATTCCTAAGGTGTGAATCTCATAAGTGGTAACGTAATTCAGACCCTTGGAGTTCTGTGTAAAGTAATCTATAAGCTCATATAAAAGTCTTATTTTTGGATTGAAGGTGTAAAGGTCAATGTCATGTCCCAAACCCAAAAGGGTCCAAAGCATGAAAAATCGAGCCTTCAAGAGAAGCTATACAGGAGGTTTTTTTTTTTTTTTTTCATTTGATGAAGTAAATAAATATATTGATCTCTCCACAATAAAATTGAAAGCTCTATGACACATTTACAAGCAATACAAACTACAAATTATGTGTCTCCAAATATACATAACAATCCAATGCTCCAAATAAAATAAACACAAAGTCACGATCCTCTCTAAGATACGCAACCTAAACAAAAAATCTAAGCCTACCACACCTAAGCCTAACAAACCTCAAGAGTCAAATCTCTAGTAGTATTAGCTATGGCCTCGATAAATTTAGTAAGTTGAGTCACCAACAATTTATAGCACAAATCTCCCACTTAGCATCGTACTTCAATCACCACTAATAAACTAAGCTTCATGCTCGATGTATAGCTAATTTATCTGTAAAACTATTGGAGAGTGGGATGAGCTAAAGCCCAGTAAGTAGCATAATTAATGGGGGTAGGGGAAATACAAGTTTAATGATAATGAGCATTTTAAAAAACATTTTATAACTTGGAAATTTCCATTTAATTTATGCGAAATCAATTTCATTAATGACATGACAACAATGATAGAAATAAAGTAGCACCAAGCTTCCCAAAATAGCTATGAAACTATATTTTATTCACTGTAAGCCATAAAAATATCCAATACCATTTCAAAACTAGAAACCTCACCCAAGGTGTCACAAAGATGGAAATCTCACCAAGACATCATACTGCCACAGACAGGTCATAACCCAAACACACTAGCATGATATGTACCTCTTTTGGCATGTGGTCTATTGGTCGTGTCTAGCCTCACCCACACCCTGAAGGATTTTCCTATCCCCCCCCCCCCCATGGGCAGTAGGGAATAACGCGCCATGTAGTAACTTTTTTGCACGTGGTCTCTTGGCCCTGCTTGGTCTCACCCCCACACTCAAGGATTTACCTCTTCCCTCTATAGGCAACAGGGAATGACGAGTCACAAAGTACCCCTTTTGCATGTGGTCTGTTGGCCCTATGGGTAGCAGTCTCATCCACACCCTCAAGGATTTACTAGTGTCATGCAAAGTGGGAGCCTTCAACTTGGCATGTCGTCACGAAGCTGGGGTAATCACACGTCACAAAGACGGGGTAATCACCAACATCATAGCACAAGGGCAATTCCACATCAAAAGCTCACCAATTAAATGTATTCAAAATATATATTTTGCTTCCAAGTAGTTTCAAAAGATATTTCAATAACAAATATCCACAATATTCTCGAAGTCTTCAAAATAATTTCTTGTCAAAAATGTTTTGCATCCACTTTCACAATTATCAAAGAATTTTTAATTTTTCCAATATACCATAAAATCCATGAATTCCATTCTCAATAATTTAATCAAAGATGTTAGTCTTTTCCATGCTAACAACTCATGCATTTCCCCATATGCAATAAGAAATATGATGCACTTTCAATGCCTCATGCATTTTCTATAAATGATTAACAATTATAGTACAAATAGTAAATTTTAGGAAAATCCTAAAGAATGTTCCAAAATGGTTTTAACCATAAAACAATTGAGTGCAATAGTGATTCATTTTCAAAAATCCCTTTAAGAAGCCACTTACCTTAGAAAGCCAACTGATTTTACCTCAATTGGGCATCACAAAATCAACCAATCCAGTCAATAGGTCCATCACCAAGAATCTCATCCATCACCAAGAATCTCAAAACCTAGAGACATAAGGATCAAGCCTATTAATAACAAGGCCTATCGCAAAGTTTACCATCACATTTGTCTCCAAAGTAAAAAAGGATCCCCTAAATCAAATCAAAGGCACTAAAGCCTCGCTTGCCCAACCTAAGACAAGTACCCATTCCCAAATGGGAACCAAGCAAGCATACAAGCTCATAGTGCCACAACACAAAACCAAAGCATTTTAATTCTCCACTACAAGCAATGTGCACATATAAACATAACATAAAATACATCAATTCAAAATAGAGGTAGCATATCTCACGAGTTTCCCTTTTGAGCACTAAATGATTAAACCAAACCATTATTAAAATTAACTAAGTAAAACACATGTTGAAGAAAGCACATGAATTGACAAGCCAATCCATTCAACAAAGATTTGAAGTAAATTCCACAAAATCTCAATATTTTCATTGCACTTTTAGATTCAATATATTGCAAGCCAGTCATTTTGTTAACATTTTTTGGTCCATGAAAAGTTATTTGATTAACTTGAAATTAAATAGGGATAAGCTTTTATATGTGTAGTATGTACCATCAAAAATCAGCCCAAAATAATTTTTCTATAATTTATTAAAAATCACGTATTGTAGCTGACTCAAATTTTTCCCCGGCAGCTTTAGAATCCAGAAGAAAATTGCTATACTCTTAATACCAGCCCAAATAATTTGAGACTTCAAGACTGCAACCATTGTTACTCTATATAACCCTCCAAACATTTTGTAAATGGGGTATCACCCTTTCACATATGGTCATAAGAATCATCATTTATAATGAACAGAATAGCAAAGTCCATTTGTGGCATCCAATAATCAAAAGGTTACTAAAGTACAAAATGCGTATCAAGGAAAATGAGAACAACAATCATTAGACATGCAATCAAAAGGATTGTTATATAAATATATTAAGAACTACCAAAGTAACTTAGAATAGCCAAAACTAAGTGAACTAATAGCAAGAATTAATCTTAGGAGTAGGAGTAGAACTGTGAAGAGGTTTCTTACTAAAATCTTTAACCCAAAGCTTCCACCACAAAAAGAATAATGTTAGGGGCCACGGTTTGTGTGAGTAATGAGAGACGAAAGACCCCTTATTTTCATTGTGTGAAGCTCAGTGTCCAATTTGGTAATGAAGTAAAGTGTGAAAATCAAAAATCAAAGAGAGAGAGAGAGAGAGAGAGAGAGAGAGAGAGAGAGAGGAGATGGTTCTGCCATCCAACAGAAAAGAGAGAGAGAAGAAGGGCTAGAAGGGTGAGATGGAGATAACATGCGGATATAAGGGGTGGGGGGTTTTGGAGAGGGAATGGAATGGAATGGAAAGAATATTTTAGAAGATTCTTCTCTCCCTCTTGTTTGGGAGTTTTAACGGAGGGAATGGAAAGTTCATTCCCTTGTTTGGGAGTTTAGGTGGGAGAGAATGGAATGGTTAGGAGGGAATACTCATTCCCTCATTTTCCCTCAAAATCTCAAAATTTTGCTCCCCCCAAATTGGGAGGAATATGAGGGAATGGATTTAGGCTTAACAGAAATTTTATTGAAATTTCTAAATTACCACTTGAATCTTGCCCCTTTTTATTCTCAAATAGCCGTACCAATATTTTGCTCTCACTTTGTTGCTCCTTTCTCACGTTGCTGCTAATCTCAACTAGCCATACCCAGCTATGAGTTTTTCAATTTTTTTTGGTTTCAATGATTTATTTACTATTAAATTTTTTTTCAATTGTTTCAATTGTTTTGCACTCATTGATTTTTTTCTCAACTAGCCGTATTCAACTATATGTATTTGAACGGTTTTAGACCCTTTAAAACAATCAGATTGGTTAGCCTAGATTAATTAGCCAAGTTGTTACTTAGTCAAATTATGCAATACTAGGTTAAAGCAATCAAATAATCATATCAAAATAATAAAGCAGCGGAATAATAAAAGACACAATGATATGATCACCCAAGAAACCACATGGTAAAAACCTTGGGAGGATTTGACCCACCGATCCTTAAGGCAAACCTGAATCCACTATCAAAAGAATTGAAGTTCAAACAGAAGGACTACAAGTTCCCCACTCAACTTCCTAATGCTACCCACCAGTAGAACTTACTGACACGATCACGTGCAACCTTCGAATCCACAGACTCCTTCTTTCTTGAATTCTTCAATCAACTACAAGCACCCACGCTTGATATTCTTTAAGTTTCAATGGTAGCAACCAAGTTGATCATCAAGATGTTGATACTATCTCTAACTTGAAAACCCTAAGCTTTGTGTAAAGGAAAGCTCCTTTAGATCTCATAAGAGATTTACACAAAATAGCAATGTATGAGCAACAATACAACTGGAGCAACTCTAAAAACGTGGCTAGGGTTTTACCTTATATACCTAGGGCAAAAACATAAAACCCTAAGCGTTTAGTGAGTTAGGGCTGAGTTGGAAATTCTATAGAAAACGTAATCTGGTCGACTTTCAATCAATCGAATCTATTCTTCGATCAATCGAGCCAAACCAAAATGCCCTAATGCATCTACAGTCTCTCGATTCCAACTTTACAATAATTAAACAACTTTGAGCACACTATAACAAGACTAAACATATCGTTTTGATCATGGTTTGCCAATATTACAAATTAGAGTTCTAAATACATAAATTCCTAAACCTTTAGAACCTAACAGTATTCTTCCTGTGCATGAGTTCTTAATTCCTATCATTGATGCACAAGTAGCGTTGGGTTAGCATAATGCAGTTTATTTCCTTTAAATGATACATGTAATTTTTTTGTTTTTTCCTTTCATTCCCTTGTTTTCAGTATGCTGGAACAGGGTTCATACTTTTGTGTAATACATGTGCTTTAATTTAATTTTGGTGATGATACCAAAAATTGTTAGTGAGTCACACAATCCTCACGTGCTTAAGACAATACCTGTGCAACACAGAAAAAGAAGACCTTAGAAGAGTACCGGTGTGGTACCGGCCAAAGATCCTTTGAAGGTTAAGTTAAAGAAATTTCATAACTCTAGAGTGCCAAAGCTGGGGTAAATTATTCGTACCTTTTTTTTTTAGGGTTTTAGGCTTTTATAATAGTGTGGAACCAACCTTCGTTTCTTGCATAGGAAGACGTTTTCCTTACGAGGAAGATCCTTATAAACATGCATACATTGCGGGATTCTTTCCATGTTGGGATTCTTTTAACTAGGGTTAATCCTGGGTGCAAGATATTTCTATGCGGGGTTTACCCAAGTCATGTGAGTGCCACATGGCCTTGGGCCCAGGACCCAAAATCCGTCCATATAGAGGGACTATTCATCTATTATGGAGAGGGGTCCATCCGTCATGTGGTCTATCCGTCCACCGCTCCATTCACTGCCTTACTCCCAACAGCTCACTAATTCAGTATTGCCAGGTTTATTTAAATAGATCTGTTATCCTTGATTTTTATCCCCTTCATTTGGTATGCTGGAACATGCTAGAACAGGGTTATATCAATAAAACCTTTGGGTAGGCAATAGAGAACATGCTAGAACATGCAGGATCCTTGTTAATATTACTTGTTGGCGGTTAAATTAAGTTCATTAGTTTTAATAAAAAAGGCAGACGACAATGCTAAACTAAATTAAGTCCTCTACGTGTGCTTTGATTCCTATCATTGTAGATTATCAAAAAATTCATATCATTGTCTTTTGTGTTAATGAATGCTAGTGTACCCAACTACCTGCTTGCCTTAAACATATTGGTCTACTGTGCAACAAATTAAATCATTAGACTATTAGTTTTTAAATTTAAAATTAAGTCCAAATACCTTAATAAAATGTGTTTGAGTTATGGGTCTACTGTGCAACAAAATTATGAATGTGTTATTAGTCTTTGAGAGATAATATTATAGTTTAACTTTTCTAATTGCTCCAAATGTGATAGCTTTTAAGTTTATTGTTATAATGTTGTTTAAGATTGTTATGTTTAAATCACTTAGACCTAAATGTTATACAAATTTCTTTTTTCAGTTTGATATTGCTCTCTATCTCTTGATCATTAAAATAAATAATCACACACTATTTTATATGTGTTTTTTGTCCTATTAATTATAGCATGGGCAAGATATCAAAGAAGAATGGTGGAGACCCAAGCAAAGAAGTACAATGGAATAGTGTTATGGATGATTCCTTAGTGGATGCTTTTTTACATCAAGTGATCATAGGTGGTAGAGTTAATGGAACTTTTACCTCTAAGGCATATGATGACATAGTAAAAGAGTTGGTCGAAAAATTTCACATGGAGATTAACAAGGATAAGCTGAAAAATCAACAAAAGACACTAAAAAAGAATTTTCATGAATGCTATGACATATTTAAACATGGATTGAGTGGTTTTGGATGGAATGATTCTTTAAATATATGGACAGTTGAACCAAAAGTTTGGGAGCCACTTATAGCGGTAAATTCCCGTTTATTTGTTAGTTTAATTTTGTATTACATAATTATATATTTTTTGTATCAACATTTTCCTTTGTTTGTAACAATCTAAACTTGCAGCCTAGAAGTGGATGACAACACCTATGCCCAACTACTCTAAGATGGCACAACTTTGGGCTAATGATAGAGTAAAAGGTGATCATGCTAAAACTGCAAAGGAGAAACGTGTTAGGTATGCTGCATCAACCACCATTGATGAGATTGATAATTTGGTATCCCAAAATGAATTTTCTTTGGAGAGCTTTGAAGTCGAAGATGATCAGAGGTCACCAGAAATTAATGTTGTACGTTCTTGAGTGTCATCACAAGATGCAATGTCTTCTAAAAGCAAGAAAAGAAGACTGGTAGAAGATGATGAACTTGGGAATGTAATTTCCCAGTCATTTGATAATGTATCAATGGCAATTGATAGGGCGACTGAGGTTATGGCAAAGTGCTTTTCAAAGTCATATGGAATAGAAGTTCATGCAGCTTTGGACGTATTGGACTTGGATCCAATATCAAAGACTGAGGCCTAAATATTTTTGATGGAAAATCCAATGTATAAGGAGATGATTTTTGGTTACCCAGATCATGAGCGCAAATGTGTCCTATTAAAAAGTGTGGGATTTCTTGGCCAACTTTAGATTTGCTTTATTTTGTTATTTTTTGTTTTTCTTTTGACAAGACGTATTACAAGAGTTTTTTTAAAAGATATTTGTTTGCATTTTTAGACAATGTTTATTTTGTTGAAAATAAATATGTGATGTGTTAATTGCTTTACAACTTAGAAATATACAGAACTTGATTTTTAGCTATAATAAATTTTTTTCCCCTAAACTAGAATAATTTTATTATGTTTTTTAAAATGAGGGGTATAATAGTAATGTTATTATAAAATAATTCTATTCCATTCCTTCCAGTGTCACTTCCGAACAATGTTACTTACATTTCATTCCTTTATTTTAAAACATCCAAACAAGATTTTTTTTTTTTAATTCCATTCCATTCCATTCCTTTTCCTACTAAATCCATTCCATTCCCTTATGAACTCCCAAACGGAGCCTTAATACAAATATCTTAGGAATAGATTTACAAAACTACCGTCACTTAAATTATATTGCCAAAACCTTTTTTATTTATTTTATTTTATTTTATAAAGGTGGGGGTGTTACAGTCGATGTTTTGAGATTCTTCTTTCTTTGTTGTTGTTGATCTACTTGGTTTGCATTTGGTTGTGGAAAAATATCAGGATGGATGGCGTTGAGAGTGGAAATTATAGCCTAAAATATGAATCCAATGAATGAATGGTGTGGATGTGGATGGCTTGGCTACAGCAATAATAGAACATATGCCCTACCTCACTTTTTGTTTTTAAGGATTTTAATTTATCAAAGATATATATTTCTAATGAATCCTTGGGTTTATGTTTGATAGGCGAAGAATGTATTGACCCCTTTGGTAACATTAATTAGTTAATTAACCAAGTGAATTAATTAGATTCAATTACATGCAATAAGCATGGTAGCACAAACAAATCACCAACTACGTTAAGTATGATAATTTATAGCTTCACAATTACAAGTCATTTTCTCATTACTTTGGGTCTCTTATTTTCTATTTTTATTGGCATTACTATTGTGGGATTTCAAAGAAATGGGCTTCATTTTTTAAGCTTCTCATTACCCACAGGAATCCCACTACCGTTAGCACCTTTTTTAGTACTCCTTGAGCTAATCCCTCATTGATTTCATGCATTAATCTTAGGAATATGTTTATTTACTAATATGATGGTCGGTCATAGTTTAGTAAAGATTTTAAGTGGGTCCTCTTGGACTATGCTATGTATGAACGATCTTCAACAGCACCTTGACAAACTCATATCTATCGAGAATTAGTGCTTGACAAATACTTCGATCCATCGAGCTACGTTTTCTATATATATATATATATATATATATACTGAGAACAAAATCAGATTCACTTTTCTCAATTCTCTCTCGATAGAAAATCTTTTCTCTCACTCCAAACACTTTCCCTCACCCAAATCTTCATACCCACTGCATTTTTGGCCCCTACCAAGATCCAGTCACTTGGTAAGTGTCCTGAATCCCTATTTTCTCATACATTTCACTCATTAGACCTTCAACAGCACCTTGACAAACTAATATCTGTCGAGAATTAGTGCTTGACAAATACTTCGATCCATCGAGCTATGTTTTCTATATATATATATATATACTGAGAACAAAATCAGATTCACTTTTCTCAATTCTCTCTCGATAGAAAATCTTTTCTCTCACTCCAAATACTTTTCCCTCACCCAAATCTTTATACCCACTGCATTTTTGGCCCCTACCAAGATCCAGTCACTTGGTAAGTGTCCTGAATCCCTATTTTCTCATACATTTCACGCATTAGACCTAGGTTTTGGGGTGTTTTTGAGATTTTTGTGAAATTTTTGGGTTGGGTGTTGTTTATTTAATGATTTATGATCATGCATTGCATTCCATTAGCATTTTTCACAACGTTTCATGCATTTAGATGTGTGCGGGTAGGTTTGAATTGGGTTTCAACCTATGATGCAATTATTTTTTGCACGTCACATGTTAATGCATATTTCATGCATACATACCTTTTCTTTTCTTTCTTTGTACTCTATTGTGATTGTGTTCTCTCTCTCTCTGTCTCTCTCTCTCTCTCTCTCTCTCTCTCGGATAGACTGCGCTTGGTACCCATGCGCAAATCTAATCTGACTTAGAACCCGTTTCTTTCCAGGACTTCTTCATCTTCTGATCTTCCCGTTCCCCCTCTTCACGTTTGGTTCCAGGATGAGATGGCATATTAGCACTTCTTTGTGAACTTTTCTAAATGTGGTGTTCATTCGGAGTGCCATGTGATATTGTCAGACTTTGCCGACACTCCTTTACTCAATGTCATTAGCACTCGAGGATGGGAATCTCTTTGTGAGATACCCTTGAGGTGTCCCATTGTGTTTGTACAGGAGTTTAACTCCAATATGCACGATATCGATATCTTTGTACCTCAGTTTGCTATGACATTCATAGGTACATGTATCATAGTCACTCTAAATCTATATTTGAGATACTACATGTCCTGAGGGTATCGCATCTTGATTACCTGGTTGTCAGGGTCTGAGGATTGTGTCCAAAGACGAGCTTCTATCTTAATTCTGTGAGACACCTTCCATACGGGGTGAACGTCAAAACACCATAAGCTCGAGCTTTGCAAAAGGTCCGAGATTCCTTAATATGGTGATGACATTTGTTCTTACTCCACTATCTCACTATAACTCCATCACAAAGCCTCGTGCTTGATTTTTGTTATCCCTCTTAAAGGATCATTCCATAAACTCCCCTTCTCATTTCATTATCTCCATCATAGATGTCTATAGGGATACTACGACCCGTGATAAGCTTATTTTTCCTTCGGCTATCATGCAGATTCTTCTCCATTTTTCTATCCCTATTCTTGATTCTCCCTACTTCACTATCATAGGTGCCATCAGCACAGCTTTCATTTGGTGGATTGAGTCCCAGTTTCGACCGAAGCAGCCACAGACGGAGATGACTGATCCTCTAGCTCCCACCATTCCTTCCACCTTTGCTCCTTTTTCTTTGTGTGGTGGTGTGATTCTTAAGGCCATCATGGTACAGCTTTAGTGCATGGATGCTTGCCTTGACACTCTCAGTGATGAGTTATGTCAGGTGAACATTGGTGTTGGTCATATTGCACGATGATAGGCTCGCCTTGGTGGTTTCGCTGTTTCTCTATCTTTTTCTCTAGAGCCTTCAGCAAATGAGGATAGCAATGATGGTGTTGATAATGATGATGAGGATGAGGATGAGGATGAGGATGAGGATGCTAACTCTTCCAGTTGCTAGCTCTTGCAGCGATGATGAGATGATGACCTCTTGGTGACTTACCCTTTGTCATTTGCGACAAAAAAGGAGAATAGTTTTAGGTTGATGAGAGTAGTCTTGTATCTAAGGGGAGAGTTAGCATAGGACATTTTTTTTAGGGGGAGTGTCCACACTTTGGGGGATGTAGCAAGGATCTTGTGTACTTTTCTTTTCTTTCTTTACAGTTACATTATCCTCTTGTACATTGGTCTTGTGACCATTTATTTATGACAAACATTGTATTTACTTTCATATATATGTGATGATGTATGTTGTTTTTCACCTATCTCTCCATGTGTTATTTATTTTCTCTCTTTATACACATGTTTCTTTATGTATGCAATCTTTATTTCTATTTCACACTAAGATGCCTTGATGAGTTTTGTTTAAAGTATTTTAGAAAGACAGGTTGTGAAAATCTATCATGCCATGAACACTCTTCTTGCAAAAGTTTTCAAGAGTTTGTGTTAAGGTTAGATTTTATTGTATTCAACAAGTGGTTATGAGTTTAGTGATTTATGAATTTTGTCATAATTCATTTGTTTGTTGTGGTTTTGTCATGGATTGCCAAAGGGGAAGATTGTTAGGATATATGTGGATATTGTTAGAGACATATGTAAATTGGCTAATCCTTTGACAAAACGCAATTTACTTGTAATTGGGTAAATCTAGGATGGGTTGAAGCCATGAAAATTTGTCCAAGAAACAAGTGAAGAAGCGATGTTCATTAAATCTTGACAGATAGCTCGATAGATGATATTTATCAAGGTTTAATGCTGATGCTCGAAAGTAGCTTAACAGAAGCTGTATCTATCGAGAATTACGAATTTCAGATTTCCAGATTTAATTTCACGCAAATCTTTCCTCATAGCCCTAGATATATATAAGGATTATTTTAAGAGTCATCTCAAATGCTGCAAGGTGATGCAACTTGATGCAAAGTCATTGTGCATGCAAATTGTGATCGAAGACAGAATTTGCCCTAGTTCATCATATTCTCTCTAGAACCTACTGCGTCTTTACGTCAAGGGTTTTGTAACCAAGGAGCTTCTTGATATTCATTCTTGGATGAACTGAAGAACTTTACAGCCAACATCTTTCTCAAGTTGGTGTGTTGGTCATGTATTGGATTCTATGCATCATTGGTTAGTCACGTACTAGGAGCTGTGCATTGAAAGGAGAGATTGCTGCTACATCACAGGTTCAATTGGATATTGGGGTAAAGGTTCAACTATAGGTTGGTATTAGGTATTGGGATTTCTTTTACTTGTAACTGCTTGTTTTGATAATAGTGAATTCTTGGGAGTGGTGGCCTTAAATTCACCCGGTGGGGTTTTGCCTCAGTGGTTTTCCCCATTCATAAACAAATCACTTGTGTCAAATTTATTTTCCGCTGCATTTAACTTAGTTGGTGATTTATTTGTGCTGTCACACTTCTTGCATGTAATTGAATCTAATTAACTCACTCGATTAATTACCAAAGGGTTCAATACATTCTTAGCCTATCAATGTTATATTCCAAAATGCCCGCCAAATGTTCATTCTTTTTTGATTGCTAGGTGACTATATATAAAATAGGAGGACTAGATCTTCCTAGCTTAAAATAATAATAAGTAATCAATTCTAGTGTTTTTTTTTTTTTTTTTTTTGGGTCCTCTCTCCTCTGCTAGTTATAAAAAAGAAAAGAAAAAAGAATAGGATAAGACATTTGCACAAAAGAAGGAACAAATTACAAAATGAGAGGAAAATGGTCTTCTCGTCTCAATCTCCTAGTAGTTTTGAAAATATTTGAACTTTGAAAGACTTCTATTTATTAGGATGGTAGGAAACTACTGTGAATTGTCACACATTACATAACATGCTTAAACTTAACCCTTTTTGTTGTTAAATTAAACCCCATTATTTGTGGGACAACCCTTAAGAGATTCAAACTAATTCTATCATGTACTTTATTCATATTTAGTTTCAAGACCCCAGTACTCTCACTTTCTTTTGTTATTTTCTTTTTTCCCCACTTCTTTAGGTTTTTAAAGATTTTATGGCCTAAGATGATCTTGTGAGTTATTTGCTATGAAGGCATTGTAGAAGTTGGTAATCAATTTGTCCATGATGGGCTTAAGTCTATTGGCAAGTATTTTTTAGATGATTGTATAAGAGACATTGTAAAAACTTATTGGTATAAAATGTGACACTTCTTTGGAAGTATAGTTTAAGTACTACTATTAGGATTATAAACTATATTTAAGGATTTACGTTATATTTGGATAGAGGTAGATGGGGGGGGGGGGGGGGGGAGAAGAGCAGAGATTTTTTTACTACTTCCCCTCCTCTTTCTTTTTCCCTTCATTCCAAACAAACCCTTAAGTAGAAACATAGTTAGAATGACATTCAGCTTAAGCATGAACCAAAACTTTTGATAGAATGCCACAGGTAGGCCATGATATCCAATGGCTTTTAGAGACACTAGTTTTTATTTTTATGAATGAAAAATGGGTAGGGGGCGACCAACATAGCAATCCTACCTAGGTGTGACTATAGTTACACCCTACCCACTGGGTCTAGGGCCCTGCAGGGGTGCAAGTGGACCATGGTCAGCCATAGCTTTCTAGCCCTACGAGGAATATTAGTGAACTTTGAGTTGCTAAGGGAGGTAACCCAAGTGAGTCCATATTTGGACTCGAGCCTTGAACCTCACAATTAGTGCATCTTATGCATCACCCAAGACCACAACACACCCGTCGGTGGTTTTTAGAGATGCTAGTTGAAAGGCTGCTTGTACTACCTTTTCATTAAATGGGGTTTGTCCAACATTACTATTTGTTCTTCTATAAGGTTAAGGACCTCTTTAAGTTGTTTTTGTATTGTTGTGACCACCATATTGTTAGGTTGTATGAATAGGTGAGTGAAGTGGTTTCGGAAGCACTACTCCTCAATGTCCACCTTTGTTCTGCCAAATGCTCTTTGAGTTAAACACTTCTGTTTTATTATCATCCTTCTTTTTACAGCTACTACTTGAAATTACATGGTATTAATATCTTCATTTAGGATCTAGTCACTCCTAGACTTTTGTCCCCACATTATTAGTTTCATTCTTTGAAAGGAAAAGGCATATTGTATTTCAAGTGTATGAAACGAGCATCTCAAAACTTGTAATTCTCGCACACCAATAGAGTCTACATGTTGTGAGTGTCTCACTCATGTAGTTGAAACATTATATACCTTCTTCTATTTTTTTTAGGTCTTCTAGTGAGCGCAGGTTGTCTTGTAATTTTTGTAATTATGCTTTCTTAAAGGCAATTTCCTTCTCTAGAAATCTAAAAATTATTTATTCCGGGTATTAATTCTCTTACGCTTATTAATGTACATTATTTCTACATGTCATCCATATCTTTTTTTTAATCTTGCATGGACATAATAAAATATGTGTATATCGCTCGTGTAATTATGGACATTGTATTGTGGAAGTACATTAAATATGAAACAATATTGTCCGTTCTAATTTTCCTCTGACTTCACGTAGTTTACTCATTAGGTTGAAAGCGTAGAAGCTCTATCTTCATTCCCATGCTTATGGAACAACAGTCTTCCATTCTAGGTGAGTGTTCACTCATTTCATTATGACATTATCTGAAGGGCTTGTGGCGAAAAGGAGGTCCCCATTCGGTTTCCAAAAGGTTCAGTCCATAATTTGAGCAAATAATGGTTTAGTTTATAAGTTGAGCAAATAATAGTTTAGTTTTTTACTATACAATGTGGGTAGTATTCCATCCATTCAAGGTTGCTAAAAGCTCCATTACAAAATTAGCTCCCAGACTTTTATTCATCCCAAGTCTACAAAAGGTCTTTGGCTTCGATAACAATGAGTCCCAATTCAAAACTAATTAAATTTTGTTATTCTTGTGTACCTACTACCTAGAGTGGGAGAGTCTTTGAACGAGAGCTTGTCTTCACAGGTTAGGATGTGATTGTAGTTGCCAATACAGAGTCCTTTTGGTACATCAAATAGTTTAAGTGCAGTAGCTATGAGTTCCCGTTATCAAAGTAACTTCTTATTTTTTCCTGTTAATAATTATGTAGTAGTAAGTATCCATGCTATAGAAGTTAAAAGATATTGGCCCATTATTAGTCAAATTATAGTTGAGATGATTTCATGAACCAATTATAAATTACATACCAGGGATAACATGACCTAACGGTTTTCAAACACTTGTATATTTGTGCTGTGCTTTTCAATTAAGTTTCAACTATATATTAAACGCTATGTTATATGATTTGCACATTCTAGCAACTTTTGGTTCAATATGTTATAGGCTTATAGCATGTCTATCAAAAAAATAAGTTATAGCATGAAACTTATATACATTTCATTTAGATTTTAGACCTAATTGCCCCTTAAAGGGCATTGTTATATTGCATGGATACATATATAGGACAAAATTGGGAAATGCCCCGTTTGAGCAAAAAAAACCAGCATTATGTCCTCTTTTCCAAACTAAATAGAGAAATGCCCCTCTTTTGTAACTCGATTTTCTCAAAATCAAGTTATAAAAAAAAAAAAAAAAAAAAATTCTGGAGCCCTATAGCGGCGTTTTTAAGGACCTATAGTGACATTTTCAGGACCTATAGTGACGTTTTGTAACTCAACTTCCATAAAATCGAGTTATAGGCAATTTTTTTAATTCTTTTTACTTATAACTCAATTTCATAAAAATTGAGTTAAAAAATGCCACTATATGTCCTAAAAACGTCACTATAGACTTCTAAAAAACGTCGTTATAGGGCTTAAATCGATTTTGAGAAACTCGATTTTCAAAAGAGGGGCATTTCCCTATTTAGTTTGGAAAAGAGGGCATAATGCTAGTTTTTTTGCTCAAACGGGGCATTTCCCAATTTTGTCCTACATATATATGCTACAAAAACTTAGGGAGACTTTCCATTCAGATTAGAACTTACTTAGCCAGTGGACCTCCAAATATAGTACAATACAAGCTTACAAGATATACAAGCACGAAAGACTAATATAATACAATTACTAAAGATGTACAATTCAACTAAAACTATATTATATAAGACCCTCTCTACACACAAAATTCGTAAAAAGATAAATCATACGGTCACACAATAGTGTAACAAATTATCAATTTATATTGATTTGTATATATGTGAGTACAATCCTCTATATGACTTTTTACAATGAAAGAATATAATAAAACTCATTAGATTCGATTTCAAAGAAACTTTATGATCCGAAGGGCTATGAAGCTTGATCTTGAATTGTGCCTTGATGTCTCTAAGTTGGCTGTGTGGGGATGTATTTGATTTGAAGTCAAGGGCCGTTGGCTTGATCTTGAACAAAATTGAAGAAAAATCCCTAGCGACTTTGATTTGAGGGAGCAAGGGTGCTCTTTGGACTTAGAGATAACTCTCTATTTTGGCAGAGTGTTAGTAGGGTTTTTCTCTCTCTGTTTCTTTGTCTCATTTTCTCATAAGAGAAGCCTCTATTTATAGGTAATTCAATAGCATTAGATTTAGAATTTTCTCTCAATATTTATAGAGTTAATTGTGAATTATGAATTTAATTTGGCTTTCCATTTTATATTAACCTTTCATATAAGTCTTTTCTTTTGACATTGTCACATGGCTTTCTTCATTTAATGTTGCCACATGACTTGATTTCATTTACTGATATTGTCCACATCATCAATTGGAAATTAATTTAATAAAAAATATTCGATCATGATCAATTGGACGGTTGTGGATACATTATAAATTTTTTGATGTCTACACCCTCCCTAATAGCCTAATATCACATAGACAAGCTTCTTTGCTGCACTGTTATGTGTCCCATGAGTCTACTTGAAATGTTACGTATGGAGTAAATAGCCTCCACAATTCTTATTAGGAAAATCCACCTGAATGTAAACATAAGAAAGTGGCTTGCAAAAATAATAGGCAGAAAAGCCCATATGATGAGAAATAACCAGCCAAGAAATTGTGGCAGAACGATTGATGCCAGTGACACTGATGCGAGTGGTCCTGAAATTGAAAGAACATTGGCAAGGATTTGAGAGTAACTTGCCCAATGAGTCTGAATCTCCATCTTGGTTGCGAGTGACAAGGAATATATGCACAAGTCTGTATAAAGAAGATTCATGTGTTTATAGGGCGTGTCAAATGGGAACACATTTTTACTTTGATCCTTTTGTTGGAGTAGTTTAATCAGTCATGGAATCAAGAATACGAAGCCGGCATGACTTATCCCGTGTTCACTTTCACTAGCACAAAAGGCAAAACACAAATGCTTTAGAGTGCACATCTTGAAAATTCTTGTGAAAGGGTCTTTAATTAAGATATTTGTTTGAATCCAATATAGGATTTCAATCCTTGATCCCTTACACCATTCACCTAGGTGTCATGCACATCAAAATGGATTATTGGACGTACCAGTTAACCAGAAGAGAGAGGGGACGATGACAAAACAAAAGAAAGGAAAATACATTCCATGAAAATGCTACTAATTTGTTCATGTGTTTTTGTTTCTCTTTCTCTCTCTTTTGTTTCTTTCAATTCTTTGTCAGGGTTGTGTTCATTTTAATTTTCACAAACAATTCATAGAATTAGAGAATATATTTGCAAAAGAAAGTAGTGCATAAAATGATAAAACAAAGCTCATTTTCAATTTCTTGTAGTTTACAATTGAAAATGCCATTTTGTTGGTGTCCCTCTCTTTCTCCCTCTCTCTCATAGAGAAAAAGCAAATATATTTTCTGCTCCGACAAAATATTGAAATACAGGGATAGAGATCGGTGCTACTCCGACAAAAGGTACGCATCAATTCTTTGTGTTCCAACTTGAATTGAAAATGGGTTGTTCATTCTCTTTCTTTAGATGTTTTGTTGTGAATATTGATTCTTACGGCACGGACAAGAATGCCATACCCTAGAATCATGAGAGACCATCTATAAATCAGACCAACCTCTTATTTGAATTTGATTTGCATGTTAACGACCATCTATTTGGCCACTGGAAAAAAGGAGAATAAATTAATTGGGACATAATAATTATACATATCAATTTAATCCAAAATAAAATTTTAATTTAATACAAATAAAGATGAGATAAACAAGAAATTTTTTTATTTTTTTACATAGATTATTATCAAAGTCAGGGCACGTGGATACCAGGATATAGATGTTTGTTTGGTAATAGGGCTGTGGGGGTGGTATTGAAGAGCCACTTAGCCAATTGCATATCTAATTACATTCATTTTTTCCCCTATTTAATTGTCTGGGGTTCTTCTTTCATTCTTTTTAAAAAATAGATTGCTTGATTCTCTTTCTTTGGATGCTTTGGTTTGGTTTTTTAATTTTGGTAACATTAAGGACTTATCCTTTGATTTATTATAGTTTAAAGGTAAAATTTCACCTTAGATTGTTTAATCTTGCTTTTAAGTATTTATTTTATATATCCTTGGCTAATGGAAGCCAAATCCTTAGTCATCATCATATGAGAAATAGCCAACAAATTGTTAAAAAACTCCTCACCCTGTTATTTTGTTGAATATTGAGTTCTTTGCCAGGTACAACGCGGGTATTTTGCAAGAAGAGTTGCTGCATCAAACTAAGAGGTTTGGATGGCCTGATTTTCCCTCTATTTATCTCATAATTTGAATTAAATTTTCTCCGTTGATCTGTTTGGTTTTGATTTGGCTTTGAATTGCATATTTATATCTGCTTTTATCTTCATTTTTTTTTTAATTCAATGAATTCTTATTTTGTATTCTACTGAACTGTAAAACTGTTATGATTTTTTTTTTTTTTTTTTTTTTTTTGGCTATGCTTTTAGGGGCCTGCATTTGGTACCTACACCATATTCATGTATTGGACAGACTTGATATAAAACCCGTTTCACACCAAGGTCAGCATTTTGTTACCTGAATATGTTTAGGAAAAAACATGTTTGCCATTCAATAATGGTTGATTTCTCAATGTTGCTTCTCTGAGCATCTATTATTTGAAACTAAAATGTTTAAAACCTCTTTAATGTTTGTGCTAAAAAGTCATATTTTTCGTTTGATTGTATGTTTGTTTAAAGGAATGTATAATTGTTTCAAAGAATGGACGAATCTTTTCTGGCAGAAAATTATGTTTCTTTTTCATTTATTGAATTTGATTAAATAGCCAACATATTGCTTAAGGTTATGTCGTTGAATATTTAGGGACCATTTACTAAAGATTGTTGTGTGGTGTACACATTAATGTTTCAATTAGTTTGTCGATCTTTAGAAAAAAGCTTTTTATTTTAAAAGCCAATAAAATATTATGCAATATATAATAAATAATCCGGACACTAGACAGTGTATGTGTGTGTATATATATATATATATTGTTCTTCACACTGCTGACTATTTCAAGCACTAGAACCCCAAAGCTTAGACATCTACTTTTTCAGTTAGTCTTGAGCAAGGAGTTCAGGAGCCATGTTACCTCTTTCAAGCATTAACAAGAAAGAGTTTTTGTTAGTATAGTGAATGATTCAAAAGAATTCAAGCTCTAAATACCCGACTAGAAGTTATGAAGAATAAGAAGAATACTATTGAATAAGCACGCTTACGGTGTGCCAACAATGGCAGTGCTGATTTGTTTCTTTAGATTGCTTTTTTTTTTTTTTTTTTTTTTTTTTTTTTTTTCATTTTAAATTTTATTACTACCTCTTTTGTGTTGTGGGTTTGTTTTTAGCATACGACTATGTTTGACTCTAATTTCTTCGTGTAGTGCTGTGGTGTGGTAAATTGTTATGTTGCCTTTTCTTTCTACTTGATTTTTTTTTTTTTTAGGATGTTCACAACTAGACTACGAAACTAATTTATTACTATGCTGGGCATGAGTAGATGGAATACACCAACTGTTATATAGTTTAAAGTATATTGGGCTGTTCATTTTCTGCAAAATACTGACGTTGTTGGTTTCAGAAAAATTTATAAAGGGTAGCTTTGTGCAAATAATTGCAGGTTCTTCTAAAAATATTAGAACTGTGAGTTGTGTCCTAATTTGGTCTTAATGTCGGCATTTTTCTGTTATTTTCAAAACAGATGTTCAACAAGTGATCTTTGCTATGCAATCTTCTAACTCCAAAATTTTAAGCTATGGACTTTTAGTTGCTGCTATTTAAATATTTTATGCTCTTTCTAACTCTAAATTTTAAAGCTATGGACTTTCAATTGCTCCTATTTTAATATTTTATGCTCTGTTGTCAGGATTTCATTTGTTGAAATTCAATTTCATTCCAGCCAAGCTAAATAGGTTGCTGTAATGTTAGCTAATTGGGCAAGATGAGGTTATCTTCATTTTTGTGATTTCTCTTTTATGTACATTGTTACAACTTACAACATTATGTTAAAAATCCTAAATTGCTTGATGTCCATCTCTCTGTGTTCATGTCATTGCTTTCGTTTTTTTTTTTAATTTTTTTTCGTAATAATGTTTTGTTATTTGAATTTGAATTAAAATCCGGATGTTTTTTTTTTCTCTCTTTCAATGTTTTGGCCTCAGATTATAATCTTTGTTTTTCTTGCTTTACTAACATTATAATCTTTTCCAAATTGGAATTATTATATTCTTTGATTATTTACTACCTTCTTGATTTATCATAATCCATTTTTAATGGGGGTGTCATCATGGGGTTTAGCCCTTGAATATGTGTAAAAAAAAAAAAAAACATGTTTGTCATTCAATAATGGTTGAGCATTTTTTTTTTCCAATGTTTGTAGGTTTGGGTGTTTTGGGCTGCTCTGAATAAGTATATGATTCCTAAAGTATTTTATGTTCACATATTTTTTCATATGTGTGTGCATCTACCCTTTGGTGTTAGTTCTTGAGTTTTTATTCAAAATTTTGCTTTGCAACCCAATGAAGAGATAAAAAAAAGGTAGTGGGCTGATTTTCTATTGATGAGTAATGGAATATTAGAGATGTGCTTTAGCAATACAACATTTTGAATCAAAAGGAGGAGTCAAATATTAGGTTTTACTTTCTCTACTATCAGAGGTTATATTTATTATATGTGTCCATTAAGTGCTGATTTTCTTAATAAGTTGTAGCTTTCTTTTAAGACTTTGTTAAATACTGTTTTGTTGCATTACTCAATCAAGTATTAAGGTTTGACTACCCTTTTTCCTTTTTTTATTTTTTATTTTTTTACTTGAGTTCTGTTTTGTTTAGTTTTCTTGAACTAATTATGTTTTGTTGATGACTGCATGCTTAAGAGATTACTAAATAAAAAAAATTTTCCCAGTTTATCTAAAGTCTTTAACATCTCATTCCCAATTACTTAATGCTACAAAGGATCCTCTCAATGATAAGACCATTTATTATACTTCAATAGATGAAGCTTTTTCTTTGTGTCCATTAAGGGTTGATTTTCTTAATAGGTCATAGTTTTCTTTTAGGATTTTGTTGTGTTGGCCTGTAATGATTTTTCATAAGGGAATCTTTGCCTATATATATATTTATTATTTTTTTTTTAAATTATCAATATATATTTTCTGCGCTAGAATAGTGCAGTGTTATTTCCTATTGGCTTTTCTTTCATATATGGCTGTTAGAGCCAATTTTGTGATGCCATCTCTAATCACCTATCTCTAATCACCTATGTTTTGTATTCTATGTTTTGTTAATAGCCATATTTGTAAGATGGATGTTTTAAAATCTGAATGTTTGGGGAGTATAGTTATTTTGTAATTTTTTGTAAATAAAATTATTGGTTTTTTATGTTAACTACTAAGTTTTTGCAGATTGAACTGCATTTCCTCTGATCGCCTTTGTTGTTTTACTTCTTGATATTTAATTTTACTATTATTTCTCTATTGATATATGTCTCTAATTTACTAGAATGCTTATTTTGTTTTTTTTTTTTTTTTGGAGCATCTTACGCTTTCCTTTTGCATTAAGAATAATTTCTCATATATTTCAAAATTGTTCTATTAGACTTTGTTTCTTTTAATTTTTGTACTACTCAAGCTATTAGGCTTATTTTATTGGCAGTTTTTTTTTTTTTTTTTAAATGTTGTTGCTGTTAGCTGTGTTAATTTTATTTAGTCATTTGTTTTTATTGTGTATGTCTTAGTATTTTGGATTGTGTACTTATAGATGCTTTAATTTTATTTATTTATTTTATGAATAGAAGATTACATAATAATGGGTGAAAAGCTTCATGAATTCCATAACTTGGGTGTGAGTATAATATAATCTATCTTTGTGTAATATTGAAGCAAAACCTAAGACATTTGAAGAACTTTAGTGTAATTAATCTTGATTCTTGCTGTCTTATTGAGTGTTTATGTTTAGGTGCTTTTGTTTCTTTATGATTTGGCTTTAATGAAAGTGTTAAGAAAAAGTTCAAGAGGAAGTATTATTTGATTAAATGAAGGGTTTGTAATAGCCAAATCATGATCCATGTGAAACTTTATTTGTCTAAAATTTCCAATTATTAACTCCAGTGACCACAAAGCTGAAGCTGCAAAGGGGTATCAAACATTTGCAGTGTTAATTACTCTTTAATTGTATTCAGTTTTAGTAGAAAACTTCAAAAATTAACTGTGACTAAGATTACCAATTGAAAATCAGTCTCTTAAAGAAAGATTGACTATGTCAATGACATATTAGTACTTTATTAATTTGTTTTAGATATGATCAAACATACTTGCAGATTGGGACAACATTGTTTATATATGTATTTCGGTCTCTTGCATTTATCCCCACCAGTGTTTGTTTGGTGTTGATTCAAAATTTGTAATGTTTCATTTATATAAATCTGCCATGTTTTCTAAATTTTAAATAATTATAATTAATTATATAACATATATAATTAATTATATAACACACAATCACATGTTATATAGAATCTCAGTTTGTAGCAGCTCATTTATATTGACTCTTATCAGAAATTTTATATTCATAACGACATATTTTCCCCCACATGTTAATTTAGAAATGAAGAAGTTGATCATATAATTATTATTTTAACACTTTTCTTTAAGTTTAGATCTAAATTCCTCCTTAATAAATGAAGTCCCATGATATGTAGCACTGTAGAAAACAACACTCATTAACAAAAGCTACTACGCAATCTGATCTTCGCCAGTAAGCAAACACTTTTTCTTTAATAAGCATTAATTTTGAAATGATGCATTTCTTTTCAGTGTATACGTAACATATTGGTTCATTTGTATGTAAATTTGTTATTTTTCAAGTTGGTGATTTTAAATATATGATGTGTTTAAGTTCATTTTAATGTCATTATGTCAGGTTTACATGCTCAGGGTGAGGCACAAGCACTATGGTACAGTTAAGTTTTTTGATATAAGTTTTGATGATTACTCTCCGGAGGAAGATCAAGGCCTAGACTACAAAACTGTATGGTCTAAACAGTGCTGAAATTTTCAGTAGATACAATTTGCTGGTTTAAGAGAGTTTGGCTAGAGCTGTAAGAAAAGGAGAAATTGAATTTTGTATGACAGTAACACTTCTTGTTAGTCATTTCAATATGACTTCAGAGACTAATATGTTACTGTCACAATTTGCTAGCTTAAGAGGGTTAGGTATGAGCTGTAAGAAAAGAAATTGAAAATGAACTATATGTCACAGTAACACTAATATGACCTCACTGACTAATATTTACTTTTTTTTTTTTTTTGGTTACTTTTAGGGATCATTAGAATTTTTTTGAAAAATCTAGCATGAAACCATGTAGCTCTATGGTTTGGCCATAGGAAAGTAATGATAACTTTGGAGAATACATAGTAGAGCATATTAACTTTGTGGCATGTGTATTTAGAGTTTAGAGCATCTCTTTTATCAGATCTATTACAATACAGTGATGCAGTGGTGTTGGCGGTGAATATGAGTTTAGCATGGCATAAAAAATTAAAAATTATCCTATGCATTATGCAGGTTAAACACTAGCTATATATAATGGCATAAGCCTTTAAGGAGGTGCTGCCACGTTAGGAAAAAAGGCTATCTAAAAGAAAACTAACCGCTTAAGACAACCAAAAAAAAAAAAAAAAAAGATTGCTATACGGAGAAAGGAGAGAGAGACCGAGAGCAAAGAGAGACAGAGAAATAGAGGCAGAGAACGGAGAAGGAGAGAGAGATCAAGAGATCAAAAACCAAGAATGAAAAGATGTCTCTCACTTCCTGTCAGATTTTCTGCCATCACCGTAAGCCTCCACTCGCAACCTGACCATCGGAATCACTACTGGTAAGTTCTGTTTTAAATTTTAAAATTTAAGGTTTTGGGTTTTTATTTGGAGAATCAATTGGGTGCTAATTATGATTTAGATTGGTATTTTGGGTCAGATTTGGTTTTGATAAAGGGATATGAAGATGGAGGAACCAAAGCGATACTGTGACACAGAGAAAGGGAAGGAGGAATCACAACCTGACCATCGGAATCACTACTAGTAAGTTCTGTTTAAAATTTTAAAATTTAAGGTTTCGGGTTTTTATTTGGAGAATCAATTGGGTGTTAATTATGATTTAGATTGGTATTTTGGGTCAGATTTGGTTTTGATAAAGGGATACGAAGATGGAGGAACCAAAGCGATACTCTGATACAGAGAAAGGGAAGGAGGAAAAAAAAAAAAAGTTTGCGGTACAGTGGAGATTCGACTGAAACTGAAAGGTCAAGAAGGATTGCCTAAATTTTCTTTTGTTGGATTTATATTTTGGGTTAGAATTTTTCAATTAATGTATTTGGGTAAAGGTATTGCGGAGATTCAAGGAATTTTCTTTTGCTAAAATGTTGTTTGGTTGTCATCCTCTATGAAGTTCTTTTCTTCTTATTTCAATTTCATTCTCTGATTTTTTTTAAAAATTTTTTTTTTTAATCATTTGTTTATTAATTCCTTTTGATTTTGGTATAATTTTTTTTCCTTCAAATTTTCATATCTATTGGTTTGGGTGTCAATGTTAACTTTCTAGTTTGACGAATATTCCAAATTGGGTTGAGTGTTGCACACCAACTGTTTGATTTGTATTGCCTTTTCTATTCTAATTGTTGTTTGGGATGTTCAATTGTATTCTTTTGTTTTTCTATTTGTCTCCAGGGGACAAGAACTGGGCACCCCAAAACTCTATCAAAGGTCTGTTTCTACCTTCCTTTAAAATTGTCTTTCTACTTACAAAAATTATGACTTGTGTTCTGGGATATTATTTAAATATTCGGAAATCTATGTCCCATTAATGTTCATATAAACGAAAATGAAAGGATGAATGCCCAATGAGTCTCCCCTTTCCCTTTCTTTCAGTTTAGACTTTTCATCACCCCTGTCAACTGCTACTGCCGTTCTAACGCTCCTTCAAATTCCGTTGCAGCCCTTCAATTATGGGTTCTTTATATATATATATATTGTAGGGGCTCCGTTTTTGGAAGGGCACCCCCGACAATAAATTTGTAGAGAGTGGGGCGAAAAGGCTTGGCTCTGGCCGGCTTCTGGCCAGTCCTCCGGGACATTTTCCATAATATTTCTTCATCTGGGGCCTCCTCGGACGCCTGGCGTCTGAGGAGGCCCCAGATAAAGAAAAATTAAGGAAAATGTCCCGGAGGACTGGCCAGAAGCCGGCCGGAGCCAAGCCCTTTCGCCCCACTCTCTACAAATTTATTGTAGGGGGTGCCCTTCCAAAAACGGAGCCCCTACATATATATATATATATATATATTTTCATATTATTTTTGGTACTTTATTACAGTTTTTTGCCTGACTCATTCTCTAAAAGACCACCATATTTCTAAAGCATTGGAACTAATATTAATGGCAGCTTGAGGCAAAGAGCGTTTGGAATTAGAGGATGACTTCATCAGTTTGAGATACTAAAACTTATGTTTGATGACCCACTTCAGGTGTTGGATGGCAGTGTGTTATACACACAAGGGAGAAAACAACTTGGATCTTGGGTACAATCGCTTTCTCTTTGCATCTACTTAACTAATTAGATAGAGCAGTTATGAAAATCACCATTTCCTCTAATTCCATTGTCTAATTTCTGTTGTGCATTTAATTCTTGGTATTTTTTTGAATAATCCTTAATAGTTTGTTGTTGTGTCACTCTAAAGTGTGAAACAATGTAGGCACAATTTGATGGCATGGCCACCAAGTGATGCCTTGGGCCATGCAATATCTAATATTATCCTTTTTGTAATTTGTTCTTTCCTCTATAATAGTGAATTGAAAAATTACATGAGTTCTGCCATTGTCTTCTTTGGTTCCCCCATCTTCTCAGTTGGCAAAGGATAATGGTTCTACATTTATTAGAATATTGCATCTACACTTTTAAATTTAGCTTTCTACTGTTCACCTAGCATTTGGATGTCATACATATTTCTTAATTTCCTCAATGTCCTTGCAGTGAAGTAATTATAGCTCCTCTTTTCTCCTTTAATATAGGTGCTTCTATAACTCTTTTTGGACTAAATTTCTACACAAATCTGCTAATTAGGTATGTCAAGACTTCATTTGCATGTTCTTCCTTTTTGGTCTAAATTTTTATAACTATTACTTGAACCAGGTATGAGATAGAAAATTTTTTGCTCAATTGTGGAGCTTGGATGATTTAGATATTGTCAAAAAGGAAATTGAAAGGCTTGAGTTGTTTGTTATGAAGCTATCAAACAATCCAAATACCATCTAGAGTCATAAAACTAACAAACTAGATAACACTGACCTTCAAACATCTTCATGTTCTTTTAGTATCAACTTAAGAATAAAAAAAATCTGATGACAAGCCTAGGAAATAAAATTATGAGAATAAGCAAAAAAAAAAAAAAAAAAAACCACAATAGGTTGTTTAGGCAACACCCTTCCCTACACCAAAAGGAGCTTGATAATAAACTTTTCAATTGTACTCCGCCTTAATTTTGACAATTTAACCTTCCATTATTGTATTGATAATTGCAATTGGGCTAGCCAATTTTTGATCAGTAATATAATTTACGGGAATTGTTGCATTGTAGATCTAGAAGGTATCCCAAATGCCTAGAAGTTGCTTGGTATGGGATAAAGAGAAGGCTCATGGTGTTCAGTAAAAAAGTAAACATTATTGGGATTTTTGTGTTTGAATTATTTGGTTTATGACATTGTCTATTACTATTTTATGTGGTTTATTACATTGTCAAGAACTATTTTATATGTTTTATGATATTTGAATATTGAAAAGGTAATTTGTATAATATTCAGATCAGTTTATTAGAATTTATGACTTTTGTTACTGGATTTTTCACATGACCTATGAGCAAGGTTTCAATAAGTTCACTAATGAATTTGTGTAATATTTGATAGTGTGCATCCTCTATTACTGGGTTTGGTGTACTAAACTTTGGTTGAAACAAAAAGACTCAGGCTATGCAACACAACAGAGGTTCACTATTATATGCTTGAAAAGAATTGATGATTATTGAATTTGTTTCCCATAAAAAAAACCTTGGAAAGGCTTTTCTATTTGGTATATGAGCATTATTTGGGGACCGCCAGATTTGTTAGATATCGGTAATGATTGATTGGAAGTGCTAACTGTGGGGATGTGCAAAGCCTTGGAATTTGCCAAGCATTTGTCAATATGAGACCTAGAGGTAGAGTATGAATATAGCTCCTCTATTCAAGAACTTAATTTGTTTTAAGATTGAAAACCTTCTGTACGACCTGCTAACTCTTCGTCATGCTTTCAGGTGCATTGCATTCTTTTAAGGTGACACAACATACTCAACTCATGTACTTGGTAAGATATTCTAGAATGTATTTTAGATTCAATAGTTACTGATGTACAAGTTTTATAAGTTCTCAATAAATACCACTATTGTTTTGTTAAAAAAAAGAAAAAGTTTTGTGAAGGCCTTTTATTTTTATTTTTTTAATTATCAACTATCAAAATATATCTAGGGGAGAAGGTGGAAGCAAATGGGACTAAGAAGAAGGAGGCCAAGGTGAACCGAGGTGAAAGGTATTGAATTTTTGGGTAGTTTGGGAAGTTGGTACTGCTATTAGGTATTTTATTTTTTTATTTTGTTGGGTTTGTTATGTGAGGAATAATGATTAATGGGTAATTGTTTAATTATACATTGAACTAAATTTACAATGATCGGCATGGATGTCTAATGTTATCTGCAACTTTTTTGTGTCAATTGTATTGGATTTAGTTGCCAAGGTTAGATCTTTTTGGGTCCTGTTTATTATGGTTGTTTTAGTGAGGAATAATGGTTAATTATGCATTGAACTTAATTCACAATGATCTATACTACTAGACATTGAGTACATTTTTGTTGTGAATTGATGTGGACTTGCCGACCGATAATGCATGGCATCATAATTCAGCTTCCAAATTGGTTTGTAACAAAATTGCAATAGAACTTATAATACCTAGAGCAATTTTCATGTGAATTGGAATTATAGGAAAGGACACATTATATGAGTTTGTAATGATACTATTAATACTGAAAAAAGATAAGTCCAAAGGGACTATTCTTTATAAAGGTTGCCTTTTAATATATTTTTTTGATGGTCTCTATATTATCTAAATTACAGACCCATTATCTTGCCATTATGTAATTATTGTGTTCATTTTTTGTGTTAGGTTTCATCAAACTCCTGACAAATTCAATGCTATATTTGTTTCTTACAGTGATATTTTGAATTCACTTAATTTTCAAGTGGCTTATTAGAAATAGCCCCCCAGAGATTAAGAGCAAATGTCCCATCAAATTATCATTTACAACAAACCCTTGATAAATATCCTTCTCAATGTACTGACTCGAATTTTAAGATTAGTCTCAAATGAATTCATTGGATATATTTGCACTATTTTCTAAATGATTTCCATTGTAATAAATTGTTATTATTTGTTTCTCCTTATTTCTAAGTAAGTTATGATGTTTGTCAATTGATGACAAGTATACCAAGTTTATGACAAGTCCACCAAGTTTAGATTTATATGTCAATCTTCTTGCTCAAAGTAAGTCAAGTTTTAATTGTTTTGAAGATATTGGATGGTTTTGAAGATATTGCATTTTTGCATGCAAAATAGAGAAGCATTCTAGAGAATTCCCTTCATTCAAACTCATTTGAATGCAATGAAAGTAATACAAGTGGTGGTTGCTCATTTCATATGTTCCTTCAAGTATTCTATTGGAGAATGGAAGTGCATACGTGATGTGATTTGAAGAGAGTAATGTTTAAAAATTTTAGCGGATGTTGGATACTATATGCTTTAAGTATACTAAATTATGAGAATTAAGTTTATGTTGGATGCAAAGATCAGCAATATGTAAAATGATATCGTGTATTGCGCAGGTTAAATACTAGTATATATAATGGTTGTGCATTTTTTTTTTAATTAGTAATATTAAGGATAATAGAAATTTTTTGAAGGTTGTTTTTTAATGTTTTTACCGCATTTTTTCTTTTCATTTCTATTAAGACTCTCAAAGTACGAGACCAATAGAATCCTAAAATGTCTCAAAAAAAGTTGCAAATGTGTTAAATCATCAATTATAGATTAATCTCTTCTAATAGTTTGAGACTTTAATTTTTGTAAATTGACATCCTACAAAACCGCATACCAAATAATATCTCTCTCTCTCTCTCTCTCTCTCTCTCTCTCTCTCTCTCTCTCTCTCTTAAAAACAAGATATAAAATTAAAAATTATATCACAACCTTTCTTAACTATGCATTGTTATACATCCAAAATGAAATATATTTTTTAATCGTAATATATTTCTATATCTTTTTATTAATATTCATGGTTCAACTATGATATTCAATTCACTATATGAAATTAATATTAGTTTAGTTGGTATTATTTATTAAATTATGTATTTAATGTATCAAATTAATCTTGATTTGATTAGTATTAAATAAATTTTTTAATTAATATTTACATATTAAAGGCCTTGCGTAAAATTTTTGTCTTAGACCCCAAATTTTGTTGAGCTGCCCTACTTTGCCTTGTAAATTTAAGCCATATAGAGAGCCAATAGAGGAGTGAGGAATTTTTTGTGTGTCTGTGTGTGTGTTTAAACTATGCATTCACATCATTTGAAGAAATCCATCAATTAAGATGGGAAATATCTTACTTCCTTTTATCAATTATCCATTGCACTTCTAGTTGAGCTATTTTGCCCCTGAACTTTCAATTTAGTCTATTTCATTTCCACATGTCAACCAAAAGGGTATCATTTGTCTCTCCTTTTAGAATCTATATAATCATATAAAATTGTTATAAGAAAATTGAGTTATAAATAATTTATTTAACATAAAATATAATGATTTTGTTCTTGATTATGAACAAGTTATCAAGGATTGGTATTATTTCATAGTTTTGAACATAATTTGAGATTCATGACATATGCATGCCAGACACTCTTTTCTGTCATGATTGATGTCACAATTAAGGGAGTCAATACCATACCGGAGGCTGTACCGGTTTGGCTAGCGGTACAATATATTTCGGATACCGGTCAATACCGGTGTACCGTTTCGGGTTTACCGCAAAATAATATATATATATATATATATATATTCATAACATTTAAAATAAATAAATTTAGTATCCTTTTAATAATGTTTTTACTAGTATATTTTTTTTATAATTACTAATATACTAATTAAGCTTATAAGTTATAGGTAGTAGATAAGAATAAAAAAAATACAAAATGAAGTTATGGTGATGTCATTGACGTGTCTGGGTAGGGAAGCTGCTAATGGTCAAAGATGAAAAAAATTAAATAATATAAAAACTATGGCTTCAAAAGTTCAAATGAAAAAATCAAGAAACAATAAATGTTTTCTTATCTTTTCACTCTGATACTGCTGCACTCTTTACTTTTTTTTTTCCTCTCCACACGTTTCCCTCTTTCAGTCTTTCTCATTGGCATTCACATCTTTCAATAAGAAAACTCAGCAAATACACGTCTCTCTCTATCTCAGTCACACATTTCTCCACAAGTTCCTCTCATCTTTTCACTTTTTTCTTCTCCACTTTCAAATTTCAAACGATTTTAGCTCTCTCTTCTTAGCTTTATCTTTTTGAGCTTTCAATTTTGTCTCGTTTCTCTCGTTCATATTGCTGCTTGTGTCACCGTCCATCACCATTCAAGATTCAGTGAGAGGCCGTTGGCTTTAATGAAAAAAAGACGGTGAGTGCATAACTTCATTTTACAAAGCTATTGTACGTTTTTCTTTCATTTTTCTCTTTCTTTCTGTTGGGTTTTCTTAGCTTACTCAATTTTTCATCATCCTGCCTTGAAAAACATCAAAATTAACTCAAAAAAAAAAAAAAAAAAAAAAACTTTTCATGTTTCGGCCGGTATCCATTTACCGGTTGGAACGACCGGATTTCGCCGGTACGGCCGGTATTTTTTCCGGTACGAAACATAGGGGTATTCTGTATCAGATTGCTGGCTGGTACGGTATATACCGGCCGTACCGGCCGGTACGGTACGGTATTGACTCCCCTGGTCACAATAGTTTAGAAATTGTAAAAAAAAAAAATCCATGAAGAGGTAAATTGAGAATAGGATGAAAGTTGGAAGGAAAATTGCTTTATGTGAAAGTTTAAGAGAGAGAGAGAGAGAGAGTGGGGGGGGGGGGGGGGGTGTGATTGAGAATTGAGAATTGAGATTGACACTAGGGAAAAAGTCCAAGAGGGTGAGGGTATAGTGTTAAAAACTTCACTGATATATTTTCCATGATCTAAAAAAGGTAAACATAGATAGAGTCCAATCAGAACATTCTTTTAGAAACTCATTCAAATCCTCATAGTCATAGACAAAGCCACTCTCTACATTGATGCCCTAACCATTAAGCTACAAGCGAACCATCACCTTTTTTTTAGAGGAAGGGACTTTTATGCTTAAATTGGAAAAATAAAATAAATAAATGGCACCAAAAAATTTCATAGTATTTTTACTCACATTTGAGTTGGGAGTGAAAAATTCTGTAGACTTTTCGGTGACTCTAGCACAACTCAATAAGCAAATTGGTGGGCCAAGTATGGTTTATTTCAGCCTGTGGTGAAAATCCACAAGCCCACTTTAATTATGTTATGGGCCCAAGAAAACCCACGCTGTGTGCTGAAAGAGATTTCAAATTCCAATAGAATAGCGGGCCGAACTGAATCTAGCAAGAAGTTTAATTAGCTGATCAGTACGGTACAAGCCCAGAATCAGCCTCTATGAACGTAGAGCTTCCCAGGAAGCTGAGGGAGAGGGACTGTTGTGGAAGAAGCAAGCAGTTGCACGATAAGATCTTCCGTCCAATGAAGAAGGCTGGTTTCCAGCCACACACTGAGAACAATGAGTTGCATAGTTTAGAACTGTCATAGGCTAGCTTGGGAAATGTGAATAGTTTGGAAACTCATGTTTATAGTGAGAACTGCATATTATTGTGTTCCTAATCAATTAACATGGTTGGATGAAAGCCGGTTTGAAAGACTAAGATGTCGGTTGAGATTTTGACAGTCACGAGACAAGGGAGGGGTGGTGAGTGCTGAGGAAATATGTGGGTCGATGCTGGATCATACATGGGTGAGAGGAAACTAGAAAGTCAGCATGAATGGGAGCATAATACTGATGGCATGCATGCGCTATTTTCCAATTGAAAGAGAAGGTGAAGGTATGCCGAAATAGATTGCAACTATGGAGTAAAAGGAAATTTGGAAGTGTTAGGAAGGAAGACCATTCTTCTTCAATAGGCGTGTATTGAGTGGTGGAGATTATGAGACAAAGGGAATTTTAAGACAAGAACACCGTTTATTGGAGAAGGAAGAAAATGGCATAATTCTAAACTAGCGAGATTGTTGTGGCTTCAAGTGGTTGGCCATATATAATATGCGGTATTTTCAAATTTCAAAGTAAAGCTACTCGACGCCAATGGCATAATTCTATATTCGGGTTGAGAGATGGTGATATCATTTTTGGTTTTCTACTGGACTATTACCATTTACCAACGATTCTTTGATATGTCTAGCCCAAGCAATTTCAACCAAGCTATACAGGGAGTAAACTGTGAAATGACAGCAGAGATCAACGTAGACTTAATCAGTGAGTTCCTTCATATGAGATGGAGGTTGCTCTAAAACAGATCCTAGGCTCGGACACTATACATGCATGCCTCCTCTTTTATTTTATTTTTATTTATCAAAGTTGTAAGGTTGAATTTAATCAACCATCTTGTTGCTTTTATTCCGTGCCAAATTTGCTTATAATTTAGCAATTAGAAACCCTGTATTTAGGTGGAAATCATGTAAGGGTAGTGAGTGAGAGAGTGTGAAGAAATGCTCAAGATTGTACAAGGATGCAGAGATTTGTGGCTGGGACTCGCAACTGGCAAGCCACCAATTGTAGCACACAAGTGAAGCGTGCGAGAAGATGAATAGTCACGCCAGCTGGAGCACTACAGGACAAAAAGCCTAGCTTGGCCGTTCTATTATCTCGCGGCTTGAACTCGCAACTTAGTCAAGTCACTAGGCCAAGCCGCTAATCAGCTTTATTTTGAAAAACCTGACTCTTCGCATTCCATTCTCACCCTAGTATAAATATCCTTTATACCCAAAAAATGTAGAAAGCTTCCAGAGGGAATTTTGAGAGAGAAACCCTAGAGAAAACAAGATTGATTCATCCATAATCTTCACATAGAGACTCTTCAAATTCCTCTACTCTCACCCTCTCCATTGTTACATCCTTGACAGGTTCTTATCCAAATCATTTTCTCACTATACCTATATCTGTGAGAAGGCTATTTGGTGCTTTTGGAAGCAGTTAGGAAGGGACCAATGACTATTAGTTGATGCTATGGGCTATAGCGGAATCTGGTAAGTTAAAGAAGAAATAGGTTCGGCGTAACCTCATTGGAGCACGAAGCTTAGAGGGCTTAGGTACATTGGGTAGATTAGGCTTGGAGGGTCTTCTGCTGTTCATGTATCCCAACTACATTCTTTAGTGGATTATTTACTGCTTAGAGGTCAACGAAGAGGTTTTACGCCGAGGGCTTCGGTTTCCTCTTCAATAACACATCGTTGTGTTGTCCTTGTGTTTGCATATCTTTTCCTTTAATCTTTTCCATTTAATTTCTGCTGTGAATGTGATTTTATTTGGTTTAGATTGTTTATTAATTATGTGTTTAGCTTATGTTCATGTTCCTCACATTTATTGTTTGATTATAATCTTGAATTAGTAATTTGTAAATTGGGGGTCTAAACGTTCATAGTGTTTTCAATGCTATTTAAACATTCAAAAGTTATTCAAATTTAATTGGCAATGATGTTACAAGAGTTATGTAGTCATGCTTAAATTTGGGTAGATTGCTATCATCCATTAATCATGCATATATTACTTAAATTCCTAAGGTGAAAATTCTACGAGTGATAAGGGAATTTAGAGACCTTTCAGCTCTGTATAATGTTATCTATAAATTGATCTTATAAATTAAAAGGTCTTGGCCAATAGACTCAAGGTCTTGATCATATTTTTCGACACTCCTACTTAGTGGCTCTGCAAAAAAGAAGGTTGTTATTTGCAAAAAGGAAATGAGTTAGCCGTGGACCATTCTTGCACAAAGAATAACCTTGAATATCCCCTGTTGCAGTAGCTTGGGAAATAAGTCCAAGTAGACCTTTAGTACACAAGAGAAATAGGAAAGGGGTGAAAGGGTCTCCTTATCAAATACCTATAGAGGGATGGATCATACCCATAGATTAACCATTTATAAGAATTGAGTAGGTGACTGTTGTCACACCCCAAACGCCAAAGGGTCCAAAGCATGAGAAAGATGTCTCAAAGTACTCATAGATTTTTCCTTTTTGACAATCCAATCCATAAAAATTATATCAAGTACCAACATCAAGAATTATCAAAATAATTCCATTGAATATACTCTTAAAGTAAGTCAGAGCTCTATAACACATTTATGAATAATAACTAAAAATCATGTGCCTCCACATAATATATGAATATATTACAAAACTATGATGATTTAAATGGAAAGTCTCAAAGTTCTCTAAAATATGCAATCCCAACAAAACTCTTGGGCTAACAAGCCTCAAGAGCCCAACTTCTAATAAAATTAACTATTGCAAGCTCCCTTAAAAAAAAAACTAGATCAAATCACCAACTATTAGTAATGTAAGTCTCCCAATTCAGTATAAAACTCCAATCACTACCGATAAGGCAAGCTCCATTCCCATGATATAGCTAATTAATCTGTAAGACTGTGAAGAATTAGGATGAGCTAAAGCCTAGTAAGTAGCATAATTAATAGGGGTGGGGAAAATTCAAGTGTCATCTTCAACAATAATAATATGAGAAGAATGATTTAATAATGAAACACAAAGTTTTTCAAAGTAAATACCTTGAAACTATATACTATAATTTGTGAGCACCAACAATATAATTTCCAAAGTCATAATATCTAACATAAGGTAAATTATCACAATATACCACACTATCACATAGACCAATTAGGGGATCCACCCATTCACAATTGGCATGATATTGTCCTCTCTGGTATGCAGACTCTTGGCCCATGGATAGTAGTCTCACCCATACCCTCAAGGTTTTTCTCTCCCCCCATGGGCAGTAGAGAGAGCGTGTCAAATAGAACCTCTCTTGCATGTGGTCTCTTGGCCCCATGGGCAGTAGCCTCACCCACCCACAATCAAGGAACCTCTTCCTCCCATGGGCAACAGAGAAGAACGCGTCATCCAAAGTGAAAGGGTACTGACCTAGATTTGATTTCCGTTGTCACAAAGACCACGAAAACCAAATCGAGTGATCACTAGGAAATCACACATGGCATGGTGTTAAAAGCACATAAGCTCACAGGTTACATTATTTTGAAACACATAGTTCATATCTAGGTAGTTTCAAAAAACCCTTAAATAATCTAACTTCTACAAAGTTTGTAAGGTTTTCAACTTCATTATTGTCAAGAGATTTTCTACCAATTTCCCAGATAATAAGATAAGATAAGCATCTTTAAATTTTTTAATATTCCATAAAATCCATGATTTCTCTATCAAAGATTAAATAAAAAATGCTCATTTTTCCATATCGACAATTCATGCATTTCTCCAAATGCAATACCAAATATGATGCACTTTTAATATATAATAATATATAATAGGGTCACAACACAATAGTTTTAAGAAAACATATATCCATATATAATTTTCCAAAATGTGTTTGACCCCAAAACAATATTTATGAAACATGGTTATTTTCCAAAAATCCCATTAAAAAACTACTTACCTCACAACAGCAAAAGCCTAATTCTCCAAGCTCCAAAAGAGATTGGCTAGAATCTCAATAATATCAAGCAAACCTAATACAATAAGCATAAAACTTAAACTTGTATCTAGCTACAATTTAGGAATTGCCAAATATGCATTTAATTAGGCAAGCCTAGCATTTAACCTCCTAGCATTTAACCTCATCAATAACATATTCCTCTTCCAAAGTTTCTCAACAAATTAATTCACAAGGCATAGACTTCAATTTATAAATTTAACCCATTCAATATCATCTCCAACATCTTGACTAGTTTCCATAAAATTTACACTATATCATTGAGAGACCCATGAAAGCAAAATTAAAATATCCTCTAAGACAAGAAATTTAGAACTTCAACTAACTCCAAATAAACCCAATGACAATGGAAAAATTTGATTTACCCACCATCACATGTTATAACTCAAAACCCTCAAATTTTCCACCATACATAAACCTTAGGTAGTCATCATTAGCACAAACCATAAACCCACTCATCAAATAATTTCACCAATACAAAACCCATACATATAAACACATAAATATTACTTCCAATGTTCATAAATCCCATGGATATCATTATTAAAGCTTAGATAAAAATAACCTCAAGTAAAAGCATTTAAACCCACCAAAAAATTAGAAACTTTTACCTCAAATAAAAGATGAAGATACTTAGAGGTTCCTAAAGATTTTTCGGTGACATTGCCGGAAAAATGATGGTGGAGATGGTGGCATGGAGGTACCGGTGGGAGAGTGTGAGGGAGTGTGAGAGGATTGTTAGACAGAAAATGAAAAAGAAGAAAAAGAAAGAAATGTGGGGTGATTTATTGGCCATAGAACCCCAACTTCCTCATCACTGCTTTCGAATATACCCAATCTACTCTCATTGGCTTTGTTCATGTTTAGTTTAACAGCCATAAAGTCATCTTTCCCACTGTGGTTTTGCATACTATGTAAAGATTCAAAAGTAACTAAAATATTATCAAAGATAAGTTTGCTTTTTGTGAAAGCACTCTAGTGCTCTGTAATTTAGGCATAATTATTTTGAGCCTATTAGTTAAAACCTTCAAAAAGATTTTATTTAACACATTACATAAATTGATGACATTAGTATTCAGAAACAGATTCAGGGCATTTAACCTTAAGAATTAAATTAACAAAATTATGGTTAAGATGTGGAGGCAAAGAAACAATGTTTAGGAATTGAAGAATAGACCGTGTGATATCATTCCCAATTAAATTCTAGCAATTTTGGAAAAAGATAGGGGGCATACCATCTAGACCTGAGGTTTTAAGAGGGGCCGTTTGATTAATTGCTTTTTGAACCTCCTAAGCCAAGAATTGTTTTGAGAGTTGGTCATTCATTTCTGCAGTAATGATACCATGGATAGAGTTGACTATTTCTTTAGGTTGTCGGATTGGTTCTAAGTAGAAAATATTTAAATCATAGTTTAGGACAACTGCTGCCACATCTACGGAATTTAAGCACCATTGGCCTGATGAATCAT